>CM060937.1:676467623-677131152 GCA_030765085.1 Allium cepa | reverse complement strand
ACCCTAAGGGCGCGACCCTCATAACCTTGCCGCATCTTTCCTGTTTCGACCATTTCCGGGGAGTGAGGTCCTGATGCAGTCTCGTCCACAAAGCTACGCTTTGTGCAACAAAGCCATGCTTTGGGTCAACAGATGACCAAAGCAACGATCACAAAGATAAATGATCAAACAAATGATCATATCACAAATGATCAACCAATGATCATCACACAGCAGCACTCAGCATGCCACATTACCAAATTGGGAATATCACTGATAAATATCAACTACATAACCTCTGAGCTCGTACGTCTCAGAGAAGGGTGTTAAGCTAAGAGAATAAATTCTCCGCCACCAAGCAGAAATGTATTTGATAGAGATCAGATAACATCTCAAAGTGTAATGTCGGACATACAACCATACAAGTCTGTTCTGGGTTCGAACAGAACCGAAGGCACTTCCGAAGAAGCCCTTGCAAATCCGGGTATCCACAATCCCGATCGGACTTCCCATCACTTAGGAGAACTCTATACCGGAGCAACTCAGTGCAGAGTCAATCGATAGGTTATCCTATCGTTCTCACAAATACCCGGTCTTCACCACCGGTCTTCAAATGCTATCCATAACGTCGTATCACTATTCGGAATGGGTTATATGACACAAGGTCCTCTCCCGGCTAAACCGAATAATGAGCGTCATATTTTAAAACACATGGATATGGGATTTTAGTTAAGTCACAACTTATAAAATCCAAAGTTTCTATTTTAAATGGTCAAACAAATTACCATTTTAAATCTTTAAATAAAAAGATTTATTTCACAAAGTTTCACCCAGTTTCACAAAGATCTATCCATAGATTTCAAAACAATTCCCATTTCAATTGGATTAACCCAATTAAATCTTTGAATTAAAGATTTATAGCTTTCAAAACACGTTTCCAAAAATTTATCTAAAACTTGGAATACTATTTTCATTTTTTGACTTGAAGCCCTTTAACACAAATTGAAAGTTCATTTCTTATGTGAAAGCTTCAATCGTTTGAAAACAAATAGTTTTATTTTAGAAAAATCCAATTTATACAAGTTGAAATCTTGGCTTGAATTTAAATTCCAAAACATCACCTTTTAAATGGTTTAAAACCATATAACCCATTTGTAAGTTGAATAACTTTTTAAACCCTAGTTCTCGAATTTTAGGATTCAATTTCAAATATTGAATTCAAATTTATATGAATTCATTTAAATTCCAAGATTCAATCAAGTTATTTAAAATAACTTTTATTTTTGACAATCATTTTCAAAAGCTTCAATTCCAATTCCAAAACTAATTTGGATTAAAAAATCAAATTTTAAAACAATTTCAAATCTGTGACTTAACCCATTTCCACGTGCAATCCATATTTGTGTGTGTATAAGTGTGGTCCAGGGGTTTAGCACAATAGTGCACAACATCATCATCATAGATTCAACCATATCGATAAGCGGTATAACCCATAACGCTTATCTTCATCAACAGATTCATAGATAAAGTAAATTTATCAATCACAAAGATTCACTAACATGTTTCGATGTGGGTTTCGGATAACCAACTGGAATCCGACTCCCTGTCGCATCGAAATTCAAATGTCATTCTATGGGTCAAGGGGTTGCATATACATATAACAATATATACGTCACAAATAAAATAGCCCAGCACAAGCATTACATAGCATCACAAAACATATCAATCCATCATGAAGCATTCAATTGGCAATCAAACATCTACAATTAAGATGAATAAATCTATGTGGTTTTAAATCTATTCCTCACATAATCACTTTCATTAGTAATGAACTACCCTTAATTGCTTCTTTAATTACTTCTAAATTTATTTCATTAATTTATTACCTATTATTGATTAATTAATCCTAATTAATCATCCTTAATTACATCACTAATTAAATGATTAATGATCTAAATTATTTCTTAAATTAATTACTCAAAGTAATTAACAACTTAATTACTATATTGACCCAAATTAATTATCCTTAATTTAATTTCTTAAATTAATTATTTGATTAATTACTAAATAATTAATCCAAATTATCTCCCACTTAAACATCTCCACTTAATTACAATCTGTAAATATTAAACAATTACTTAACTATGTAATTTCCAAATCATTAATTACATAAAGTAGTTATGTATAAAACCCAAATGTTTAAAATTAATTAAACTTAATTAATTAAATTAAACAATCTAATTCAATTAAATTAATTACATTAAGTAATTAATTTCTTAATTACTTTATCAAGTAATTACTCAATCCATTTATAATTGATTATTATTAAATTAATTAATATAATTAATAAATAAAATTAACCAAATTAATTATTGTTAAATAATCCTGGTTAATGACCTTCATTAACCATTCTTTAATTATTTTATAAGGTAATTAACTTAAATTAATTACCAATTAAATTACCTTTAATCATTTATTTATTAAAGTTAATTATAAAGTTAATTAACCTTAATTTAAAACTTAATTACATAATTAATATTCATTTATCATAATTTAATAACTTACTTAATGATCTTAATTCCAAATTGATTTATCATTAATCAATTGTTAATCCCAAATACAATTAATTAATTAAATTAATTAACTAATCTTGATTACCTTATTAATAAATTCTAAAACATAATTCTTAATAAAATTTAAAATAAACACAACTTAATTATGTTTTAAACAATTTGTTTTAAAACAAAGTACTTTTGAAATTATCTTTAGATTTCAATTTAAAATTCAAATTTAAAATAAATTAATTTTAAACTTATCAAAATTTTAAATAAATTTAAAACTTTTAAATTGCCAATCAAATAAATACTATATGAAAATATTAAAGTTAACTCCATTCCAAACCTTTAATAACTTAAGTTTCCATTCTAATTTAAAACTTCAAATTTAAACCTACTTTAAAATTTAAATCTGAAATTCAAACCAAACCTTTGAATTTCCAGAAAAAAAAAAAACTTAAATCCACTCATATTTTTTTTAAAATCTCATTTCTAAAAATATTAAAACTATTTCATTAAACCAAGAATTAAATAAGTTTAAAATTTCTGAAACTTATATTTTATTCTCAAAACTGGAATTTGAATTCAAGTTAGAAATTCATACTTACATTGGAATTCAAACTGAAACTTTACTTCAACCAAACTACAGATTTAAAAAAAAATTAAAAATCCAGATTTTGAAAAAAAACAGAAAACAGGTTTAAAACCTGGAATTTAAATTCAAAGTAATTCAGTCTTGAATTAAGTTTAAACCTAAATCTTATTCATACCTATAACTTCAGATTTTGAGTTTACAAAACCTTAATTTTTTTTTTTAAAAAAAAAAAAAAAAAGTTTAAAAACCCATATTTTTAAATCAAAACACAGTTTACTGTGTAAACTGTATCTACAAGTTAACCCGAGACCCCCCCTAATTTACTTCGAGTTCTAAATGCTATTGCTTCGGGTTTCTGCCATACTTACTTCGAGTCATTTCCATCCAACTCGAGTAAACAGAACCCTTCCCTGAAACCACCCCCAACCAAAACAGATCACCAGAAAATCATGTCGCACCACCTCTCCGACCTCCAGTGAAGATCCAACAACCACCAAAAACCCCTCAATACCCTAACTACAACACCAGGTTGAACAGAATTTCAAGCATTCAGATTTAGTCTTGAAAACCCCAAATTTTAAAAACCTGGAAAAACAACTTACAGGTTTCGCTCAAAACCTGTAAACTTCCACTTCACGCTGCTCCGACCATCGGACTCCCGCCCCCTTTGGCCACCAACTCCATTACACATCCACTACCCATACCCCAAAACCCAGAACACTCGATCCATCCAAGCCTTCCCACTGATCCCGTGTTCACACACCATTTCAAAACTAGGTTTAACAGAAGAATTCCAACTGCACTTACTCTAATCAAATTTAAAAGTCATTTCAGATTTTTATGAGGATCAATTATCCTTATTTTATAATCCAGCAAGACTATATAATCTACTTAAATCACAATTTGCGAGTATTGCACAAATTCATACTTTTATTATCCAGACCAAACTGACCATGAACATTCACTTAAAATACTAATACTTGATTTTAAAACCAAGTTTTGTCAATGCCTTAAGTTTATGGAACTGGATTTTAAATATTAATGTGTTTGATTTGATCAATATTAAACATGCAGGGAAGTTACTTAAGTTTACAGAGACAAATTTCCAGTATTTTAATTTTCCCAAAGGTTTTTAAATCTAGACTTAAGAAAAAGAAACACATTACTTTATAAGTTTTGAAACTAATATAAAACAACAAACTCTTTTAATTATTTTAAAAAAATGCAGATGTTATCTCAATTTAGCTCAATTGTAGGAATTCTTTTCATAGGAAGATATCTGGATATACTCTGCAGAATCAAAATCAAACATGCAAATACAACCACATTTACATCAGGCACACAAACATGTTTAATTCAAGCAACCTAAATTATAGTTTAAGATTAAATGTTACTCACAAACAAAAATAAACAAACTCAGGGAGGAGATTTGCTCACCTTGGAGTTGTGCAGGAAGAAGCAAAGAACAGAAAGCAAAGGCTGTATTTTTTTTTTTTCACTTTATCTCTTTGATCTGCAAAAGTTTATTAACATAAAACTTTGTTTAAATTTCCTATTGCATTTGTTGCTTACTTCATTAATAACAAACAAGAGAATCAATTTACTTACAGTTTTTTTTTTTTTTTTGAATTTGTTTAAAGCTTCAAACTTGCTGTAGACTTCAATTTTCACTTGCTTTGAATTTCCTTCTGTAACTGATTGACATGATTGTTTAAATCTTTGTCTTTGTTACTGATTACTAACATCAAAATCAAATTCAATAAAAAAAAAAACTTGCCTTCATTCTTTTTTTCTTTTCTTTTTTTCCCAAGAAACTGTTTCTTCCAGGTTTGCTTTCAAATTGAACCTGCATTTAAATTTCCAGGTTGAAAGCTTTTGAATTCCCTTTGCTTTGCTTTCAGTCTGAAGTCTTGAATCTTTACTGTCTATAGGTTTGAGATTTTGAATCTTTGTTTCGAATTGATTTGAAAAGAATTACAGTTCTTCTCTCTCTTTTTTTATTTTTGATTTTTTTTCCTTCTTTCTACTTTGGGAGTTGAGATATAAGATACTCAAATCTTTGTTTAGTGTATATTTAAGATTTGGACAAGATACTTAATGATTTCATATGGGAAACTGAAAAGTTTTTTTCATAATTTTAAATTCCATTATTTTATTCAATTAAATAATTTGAATGCCATGTGTAGAGAATTGATTATGAAACCTAAAGGCATGTTGATTTGCTTACTTATCTCCATTATGTATGTTTACATTTGAAATTTTCAATGATAAAAGAATTTTAAATTAAATTTTTTTTTTCATCATATTTATTTTATAAATAAACATAACTTTTATTCATTGGTATATACATGTAAACATATGCCTTCATTCCAAAATTGCTTACATTTTCCTTCATGTTTACATTTATATTTACACAAGAAATTTTTATTCCAATTATATTCATACATTTAATTTTTGTTCAACATATTTATATACTTATATATTTTTACAATTTCCATTCATACATTTTTTATTCTTGTACAACTTTTAAAAGAAAAGAAGGGTTTAAAAATTTAAATTTCATACTAATAATAGTAATATTTATCTACATAAGAGAATTAAATATTTAAAAATAATCTTTTGAAATCTTATTACATCTCCCACATATATTTAATATTTTAGAAACAAACTATCATTAGCCTTTTTATAAATCACAAGCTTTTAATTTCTATTTTATTTTTAATACATTTTATTATGAAATTCAATATTTATTTACTATATAAAATATTTATTCTTACTTTTTAAATCAAATTTCTATTTATAATCAAAAATTATTCATTTATTCTAGAAATCTCTAACTAATTCACAATTTATTCTCAAAAATAAATAAATTTAATTGCCAAACTAAACTTGATAAATTCCAGGAATGTTACAGATTTCCCCCCTTAAAAAAAATTTCGTCCTCGAAATTGCAAAGAAGACGAGAAAGAAAAGATGATAGATACAGGAATAATTGATCAATTCAGATTGAAATATTTATTCTGCATTCAGTTTACCAAACCAGAATATCAAATAATATGAGAATAAACTCATACAATTATTACACAACATATTTGGGTCCACCGATCTATGAATGTGCAAGGGCCTTTATTAGTTCGAAGGGTTAACTAACCGTTCATAGAATATATCGGATCCCAGAGAATAGATAGATGGATTTAATTTTCAATAATTCCTCAAATACTAGATAGGGATTCCAATTCAGGTCGGAATATCCCAAAGGATATACCAATTTGTACCTCTTCGGACTTTGATATACACAAGAAATTACAGTAGAATTTCGAATTTAGTTTTAATCGATATCGTTCTATTGATACAATTCAATTTTAGCTTTATATTATATTAACCAATTTTCACTTAATTTAAATTTCCAATTTATTTAAAACTCTCAATTTCCAAATTCATTAGAGCTTAAAACGAAAAGCTGATAAGAAATCGATGAAGATACGAAGTAAGGATTTTCTACAATGATTCGTAAGGCTACCATCGCACGAAACTTCTTTCTGGAGCTGTCACGAAGCAATCAAAAGAATTCTGAAATCGAATCAAAGGAGATTGATAGAGAAAAGATATTCCCACTGTTGCAGGGTATTGACCATTGGTAGTGGTACTTCCCTGTCCCCTATCTCGTCCACTTCTCGCACTCATACTCACTATCAGTGAATAGTAAGAGAATTTACTGAGGCATTCGAACGGATATCTTAGGGATTGCTCATTCTAGGGTATACTTCACCCTATCTCTAATGAGTTACTTAATGTGTTATACTCCTGAGCTAAGGTTTTAACCATCAGCTCTGATACCAAATGTAACGATTCGAATTTTTCGCGTTCGAAAATCGACATCCATACTTTACATTGTACTCGAATGCCGCAGATTTGACCGTTCAAATTCGAGTCGCCGGAGCTTATAACACATTAAGTACAACACAGCGGAAGAAAAAGAATAGCATATATCAATATACAACATTTGATACAACAGAATGATACAATGGAATGGTACAATAGATATCAACATTATCAGAGATACAAAGAATAGCAGCGGAAATATAATAATAACACTAGCAGCGGGACAAAATCTCCAATGTGGTCTTCAAGAAAGAACTCCAGTATCAGTAACTCCATCTCCAAGGCATCAATCCAGAAATAGCGAGAACTCCCAAATCAAGATGAAGAGAAGCAACTCGATCCAAAATGCGATTGCCAAATCCTAAGGCTGAAAGCTATCGAATCTACACCTACTATAGATTATCTGAAAAACCCCAACTCTAGACTGCCCGTGTGGAAAAATAGTGGGCACCCAGAGTTTAGGAAAGGAACAATAAACTCCAGGTCAGTCATGGGACTGGTATGAGCAAACAAAATATTTGGTCTTTAAACAGACAACCAGATAATTTAAAATAAATCCGCAATGCTTTTTGAAAAATGAAACTACCATAAGGCCTCCCGGCACACACACAATGCAAACGCACACATGGGGGAGATTTCTCCTTATGATAGTCAAATATGCTTAATACGAGAAAATTCTTTGATATTATTACTAGTGCATAGTGGAAAATCTTTTGAAAGTATAATATAAATCCTAGCTAGCATAGGTACCATGATGCTATGCCTACTATAGCTGCCATGTTAAATGGCAGGTTCTACAACTAAAACCGTACAAGGCTCGTATTTGAAGAATGGATTTCCAACAAATGGTCAGGCTAAGGAACTTCCTACTGCCACATGGGATCGCCTCTGGCGGGACGTCCCGAGAAACTAACGTTACGGTTAGATCTCTGCCAACACAAGGCCGGGTTACCTCTGTAACTAGGTAACTACTACACGAGCGTGCCATCCCCCGGTCCTTTGGGACCTTTATCCGAGGTACCTCTAAGCAACAACCACACAGTAAATGAGATTGGAGCAACCACATGAGTAAATATCTGGGCTCCATACCATGATACCACCCTTTACCAGAAGGGAATGACATACCCTAAAGGGCGCGACCCTCATAACCTTGCCGCATCTTTCCTGTTTCGACCATTTCCGGGGAGTGAGGTCCTGATGCAGTCTCGTCCACAAAGCTACGCTTTGTGCAACAAAGCCATGCTTTGGGTCAACAGATGACCAAAGCAACGATCACAAAGATAAATGATCAAACAAATGATCATATCACAAATGATCAACCAATGATCATCACACAGCAGCACTCAGCATGCCACATTACCAAATTGGGAATATCACTGATAAATATCAACTACATAACCTCTGAGCTCGTACGTCTCAGAGAAGGGTGTTAAGCTAAGAGAATAAATTCTCCGCCACCAAGCAGAAATGTATTTGATAGAGATCAGATAACATCTCAAAGTGTAATGTCGGACATACAACCATACAAGTCTGTTCTGGGTTCGAACAGAACCGAAGGCACTTCCGAAGAAGCCCTTGCAAATCCGGGTATCCACAATCCCGATCGGACTTCCCATCACTTAGGAGAACTCTATACCGGAGCAACTCAGTGCAGAGTCAATCGATAGGTTATCCTATCGTTCTCACAAATACCCGGTCTTCACCACCGGTCTTCAAATGCTATCCATAACGTCGTATCACTATTCGGAATGGGTTATATGACACAAGGTCCTCTCCCGGCTAAACCGAATAATGAGCGTCATATTTTAAAACACATGGATATGGGATTTTAGTTAAGTCACAACTTATAAAATCCAAAGTTTCTATTTTAAATGGTCAAACAAATTACCATTTTAAATCTTTAAATAAAAAGATTTATTTCACAAAGTTTCACCCAGTTTCACAAAGATCTATCCATAGATTTCAAAACAATTCCCATTTCAATTGGATTAACCCAATTAAATCTTTGAATTAAAGATTTATAGCTTTCAAAACACGTTTCCAAAAATTTATCTAAAACTTGGAATACTATTTTCATTTTTTGACTTGAAGCCCTTTAACACAAATTGAAAGTTCATTTCTTATGTGAAAGCTTCAATCGTTTGAAAACAAATAGTTTTATTTTAGAAAAATCCAATTTATACAAGTTGAAATCTTGGCTTGAATTTAAATTCCAAAACATCACCTTTTAAATGGTTTAAAACCATATAACCCATTTGTAAGTTGAATAACTTTTTAAACCCTAGTTCTCGAATTTTAGGATTCAATTTCAAATATTGAATTCAAATTTATATGAATTCATTTAAATTCCAAGATTCAATCAAGTTATTTAAAATAACTTTTATTTTTGACAATCATTTTCAAAAGCTTCAATTCCAATTCCAAAACTAATTTGGATTAAAAAATCAAATTTTAAAACAATTTCAAATCTGTGACTTAACCCATTTCCACGTGCAATCCATATTTGTGTGTGTATAAGTGTGGTCCAGGGGTTTAGCACAATAGTGCACAACATCATCATCATAGATTCAACCATATCGATAAGCGGTATAACCCATAACGCTTATCTTCATCAACAGATTCATAGATAAAGTAAATTTATCAATCACAAAGATTCACTAACATGTTTCGATGTGGGTTTCGGATAACCAACTGGAATCCGACTCCCTGTCGCATCGAAATTCAAATGTCATTCTATGGGTCAAGGGGTTGCATATACATATAACAATATATACGTCACAAATAAAATAGCCCAGCACAAGCATTACATAGCATCACAAAACATATCAATCCATCATGAAGCATTCAATTGGCAATCAAACATCTACAATTAAGATGAATAAATCTATGTGGTTTTAAATCTATTCCTCACATAATCACTTTCATTAGTAATGAACTACCCTTAATTGCTTCTTTAATTACTTCTAAATTTATTTCATTAATTTATTACCTATTATTGATTAATTAATCCTAATTAATCATCCTTAATTACATCACTAATTAAATGATTAATGATCTAAATTATTTCTTAAATTAATTACTCAAAGTAATTAACAACTTAATTACTATATTGACCCAAATTAATTATCCTTAATTTAATTTCTTAAATTAATTATTTGATTAATTACTAAATAATTAATCCAAATTATCTCCCACTTAAACATCTCCACTTAATTACAATCTGTAAATATTAAACAATTACTTAACTATGTAATTTCCAAATCATTAATTACATAAAGTAGTTATGTATAAAACCCAAATGTTTAAAATTAATTAAACTTAATTAATTAAATTAAACAATCTAATTCAATTAAATTAATTACATTAAGTAATTAATTTCTTAATTACTTTATCAAGTAATTACTCAATCCATTTATAATTGATTATTATTAAATTAATTAATATAATTAATAAATAAAATTAACCAAATTAATTATTGTTAAATAATCCTGGTTAATGACCTTCATTAACCATTCTTTAATTATTTTATAAGGTAATTAACTTAAATTAATTACCAATTAAATTACCTTTAATCATTTATTTATTAAAGTTAATTATAAAGTTAATTAACCTTAATTTAAAACTTAATTACATAATTAATATTCATTTATCATAATTTAATAACTTACTTAATGATCTTAATTCCAAATTGATTTATCATTAATCAATTGTTAATCCCAAATACAATTAATTAATTAAATTAATTAACTAATCTTGATTACCTTATTAATAAATTCTAAAACATAATTCTTAATAAAATTTAAAATAAACACAACTTAATTATGTTTTAAACAATTTGTTTTAAAACAAAGTACTTTTGAAATTATCTTTAGATTTCAATTTAAAATTCAAATTTAAAATAAATTAATTTTAAACTTATCAAAATTTTAAATAAATTTAAAACTTTTAAATTGCCAATCAAATAAATACTATATGAAAATATTAAAGTTAACTCCATTCCAAACCTTTAATAACTTAAGTTTCCATTCTAATTTAAAACTTCAAATTTAAACCTACTTTAAAATTTAAATCTGAAATTCAAACCAAACCTTTGAATTTCCAGAAAAAAAAAAAACTTAAATCCACTCATATTTTTTTTAAAATCTCATTTCTAAAAATATTAAAACTATTTCATTAAACCAAGAATTAAATAAGTTTAAAATTTCTGAAACTTATATTTTATTCTCAAAACTGGAATTTGAATTCAAGTTAGAAATTCATACTTACATTGGAATTCAAACTGAAACTTTACTTCAACCAAACTACAGATTTAAAAAAAAATTAAAAATCCAGATTTTGAAAAAAAACAGAAAACAGGTTTAAAACCTGGAATTTAAATTCAAAGTAATTCAGTCTTGAATTAAGTTTAAACCTAAATCTTATTCATACCTATAACTTCAGATTTTGAGTTTACAAAACCTTAATTTTTTTTTTTTAAAAAAAAAAAAAAAAGTTTAAAAACCCATATTTTTAAATCAAAACACAGTTTACTGTGTAAACTGTATCTACAAGTTAACCCGAGACCCCCCCTAATTTACTTCGAGTTCTAAATGCTATTGCTTCGGGTTTCTGCCATACTTACTTCGAGTCATTTCCATCCAACTCGAGTAAACAGAACCCTTCCCTGAAACCACCCCCAACCAAAACAGATCACCAGAAAATCATGTCGCACCACCTCTCCGACCTCCAGTGAAGATCCAACAACCACCAAAAACCCCTCAATACCCTAACTACAACACCAGGTTGAACAGAATTTCAAGCATTCAGATTTAGTCTTGAAAACCCCAAATTTTAAAAACCTGGAAAAACAACTTACAGGTTTCGCTCAAAACCTGTAAACTTCCACTTCACGCTGCTCCGACCATCGGACTCCCGCCCCCTTTGGCCACCAACTCCATTACACATCCACTACCCATACCCCAAAACCCAGAACACTCGATCCATCCAAGCCTTCCCACTGATCCCGTGTTCACACACCATTTCAAAACTAGGTTTAACAGAAGAATTCCAACTGCACTTACTCTAATCAAATTTAAAAGTCATTTCAGATTTTTATGAGGATCAATTATCCTTATTTTATAATCCAGCAAGACTATATAATCTACTTAAATCACAATTTGCGAGTATTGCACAAATTCATACTTTTATTATCCAGACCAAACTGACCATGAACATTCACTTAAAATACTAATACTTGATTTTAAAACCAAGTTTTGTCAATGCCTTAAGTTTATGGAACTGGATTTTAAATATTAATGTGTTTGATTTGATCAATATTAAACATGCAGGGAAGTTACTTAAGTTTACAGAGACAAATTTCCAGTATTTTAATTTTCCCAAAGGTTTTTAAATCTAGACTTAAGAAAAAGAAACACATTACTTTATAAGTTTTGAAACTAATATAAAACAACAAACTCTTTTAATTATTTTAAAAAAATGCAGATGTTATCTCAATTTAGCTCAATTGTAGGAATTCTTTTCATAGGAAGATATCTGGATATACTCTGCAGAATCAAAATCAAACATGCAAATACAACCACATTTACATCAGGCACACAAACATGTTTAATTCAAGCAACCTAAATTATAGTTTAAGATTAAATGTTACTCACAAACAAAAATAAACAAACTCAGGGAGGAGATTTGCTCACCTTGGAGTTGTGCAGGAAGAAGCAAAGAACAGAAAGCAAAGGCTGTATTTTTTTTTTTCACTTTATCTCTTTGATCTGCAAAAGTTTATTAACATAAAACTTTGTTTAAATTTCCTATTGCATTTGTTGCTTACTTCATTAATAACAAACAAGAGAATCAATTTACTTACAGTTTTTTTTTTTTTTTTGAATTTGTTTAAAGCTTCAAACTTGCTGTAGACTTCAATTTTCACTTGCTTTGAATTTCCTTCTGTAACTGATTGACATGATTGTTTAAATCTTTGTCTTTGTTACTGATTACTAACATCAAAATCAAATTCAATAAAAAAAAAAACTTGCCTTCATTCTTTTTTTCTTTTCTTTTTTTCCCAAGAAACTGTTTCTTCCAGGTTTGCTTTCAAATTGAACCTGCATTTAAATTTCCAGGTTGAAAGCTTTTGAATTCCCTTTGCTTTGCTTTCAGTCTGAAGTCTTGAATCTTTACTGTCTATAGGTTTGAGATTTTGAATCTTTGTTTCGAATTGATTTGAAAAGAATTACAGTTCTTCTCTCTCTTTTTTTATTTTTGATTTTTTTTCCTTCTTTCTACTTTGGGAGTTGAGATATAAGATACTCAAATCTTTGTTTAGTGTATATTTAAGATTTGGACAAGATACTTAATGATTTCATATGGGAAACTGAAAAGTTTTTTTCATAATTTTAAATTCCATTATTTTATTCAATTAAATAATTTGAATGCCATGTGTAGAGAATTGATTATGAAACCTAAAGGCATGTTGATTTGCTTACTTATCTCCATTATGTATGTTTACATTTGAAATTTTCAATGATAAAAGAATTTTAAATTAAATTTTTTTTTTCATCATATTTATTTTATAAATAAACATAACTTTTATTCATTGGTATATACATGTAAACATATGCCTTCATTCCAAAATTGCTTACATTTTCCTTCATGTTTACATTTATATTTACACAAGAAATTTTTATTCCAATTATATTCATACATTTAATTTTTGTTCAACATATTTATATACTTATATATTTTTACAATTTCCATTCATACATTTTTTATTCTTGTACAACTTTTAAAAGAAAAGAAGGGTTTAAAAATTTAAATTTCATACTAATAATAGTAATATTTATCTACATAAGAGAATTAAATATTTAAAAATAATCTTTTGAAATCTTATTACATCTCCCACATATATTTAATATTTTAGAAACAAACTATCATTAGCCTTTTTATAAATCACAAGCTTTTAATTTCTATTTTATTTTTAATACATTTTATTATGAAATTCAATATTTATTTACTATATAAAATATTTATTCTTACTTTTTAAATCAAATTTCTATTTATAATCAAAAATTATTCATTTATTCTAGAAATCTCTAACTAATTCACAATTTATTCTCAAAAATAAATAAATTTAATTGCCAAACTAAACTTGATAAATTCCAGGAATGTTACACTGATTCTACACAATAACTTTTATAACTAAAATAAAATAAGCTTATAAATATTTAACATGAGTTTCTATATAAATATAAATACTTATAAATATGGTTATAAACATGGGCTTCAATATTTTTAACATGAATATAAGGTAACAGTAGGATTACAAACATAAGTACAAATATAATAGGTATAAGATATAAATAGAAACAAAAACTTTTAGTGCAAACACAAATGAAACCTGCAAACTGTATATGCATAAAAAATAAAATCCTATAAACAAACATTTGGTTTATATGTTAAAATAAGAGAGATCAAGAATTCACATCAGTAAAACATCTTAGTACAAACAATCTGCAAATATCTTTGCACCATAGGTTTGTGTCAGCAAGCATTAATAGTATGTTTGCATATATGTTAACATAAACATTTAATTAGCCTACTTTTATGTACGGAAAAACACAATTATTATCTTTCAGCCGAAATTTGAATTGTCTTAGGCTTGAGTACATAATAAAATAAGCAAGATATTTATCAAGCCAAAGCTTGTGCTAGAAGACAATATTGTTCACAGTTATAAATATTTGTATACATCTTCTTATCCTTTAATTCATTTGTAACTGCAAAAGCATAGAACCTGAAAAAAAAAAAAGAGAAATATAAACAAATTTCAAGTTCAAAGGTCAGGAAGCATCGAAGTTACAGAAATATAAACTTGCAAAACTGCAGTACCCTTGCATCATCAAACACTTCTCTGTTACAACAGTTTTGATGAGTAAACCAACCTTTTTGAAATTTAATTTGAGTAATTTACTTATGAATTGAATTACTATGTCATATAACAATGTTCTGTTTTGTTTGTAAACTCTGGATATCTGTTTTAATAATAGCATGAATACTGCAAGTTGAATTTACAGTATAAAGTATAATTATAGTAAAAATTCAAATAACTTAAATTGAAAATTTGAGTTTATATATTGATTTAACATGCAGTAATATGATTTTTAAGACAAGAATCAAAATTTTTGGCTAACTATTTATGGAGCAGTTCATGAATTAACTATAGAAGCTATTTCATGAATTTCAGGTGATTCACTCAATGATTAATGATGAAAATTTATATGAAGCTTGTGTATAGAGTATAGATCACTAGAAAAATGCTAAAAGAATTTATGAATGTAAGATTTTTGAGGATTAATCAAAAGTAGGGTTTAAGGTCTGTATCTTTTGGGTTCTATATTTTTGATGATCGCGACAACATAGCTTCACCGAGTGTCATAGGATTTGGGTAGAGGCTCGAGTGGGGTGTTGGCAAGGTTCGGCCGAAGCCACGTTACCTCAGAAGGTCGCGGCGGTGAGCACGAGGTTTTTTTGTCAACTGTGTTTCTGGTTACAGTTCAACTTTTGGGCATTATTTCGATTTCGTTGCTGTCGTGTTCTTCTAGGTTGCAATTTCAAACGAGAGGGGAGTTTGTGACTGGTTGGTGGTGTCGAGGTGCTGTAGCGCGGTGGTGGACCGCCGTGCACGTGCACGGCGGTGAGGATGGGCCTGGGTATTTTTAACTCGTGTGAAACGCGAGAGGGTTTGCGTGTTTACTTCGAGTTTTGTTCCTGGGTCGAGAGAGTGAAGCGTATGTGTTTTTCTTTAAAGTTTCAACTGTTTTTAAACTTAAGTTTAAAAAAAAAGAAACAGGGAAGAAAAGAACAAGGGAGGAAGGAGAGAAGACAGGAGTTTGACGCGAGAGATGAAATGGATGGACTCGAGTACTACCCGAGTTGAGCACGGTGTATGCTTCGGGTTTCCAATGCCTGGAATTTTGTGAATTTTGTTAACTGTAATTTAAGTTAAAGTTTTATAAGCTAGTATTAATCAGGTTATTAATGTTTACAAACATTATTAGCCAAGAAGATCTTTAAAGATTTATAGAAAAAAAGTATGAGTTAATTATTTAAAATCAAAGTTAATTATGTATTTAATACATTTTATAATTGTTATTTAATAAATAGTCAAAATATAATCAAATTTGTAATTAAAGATTTTAATAATCTTGTTTGTAATTAAGAATTTAATTCATCATTGATGGTTAATAAATTAACAAATCATAGTTAACATATTAAATGATTAATTAATGATTAAACGATTAAGTTGATTAACAATTAATGATTAATTAAATAAATTGTGTGATTGAGTTTTATAAATCAATAATGAAGGTGCTGATTAGTAATTTAGAATTAATCCATTAATTAAGTGAATAATTAATAAGTAATTAATAAATGGAAATTAGTTAATTAATGTGTAATTGATTAAGCATGAATAAAATATAGTTTATGTTTAAGTTTGCAATTAGGTTTAAAACAAATCAATCTTGTTGATATGAATCGATGATTATATTGATTGCCTCTGATGTTTATTTATTTCTGTGATGTTCTGTGATATTCTGGATATATCTGTGATGATTGTGTATGATTTATCTATATTAAATTATTATATGATTTATCTGATGTTATTTATTTGTGTTAAATTGTTATATGAATTCAATTTTTAAATTTAAAATGTTAAGTTAGCTAGACAACTTGGTCTTTAAAATGGCGTTTGGATTTCGATGACACCGGGATCGGATATCAATTGATATTCCGAAAACCACATCGATCCAAATTAAACGTTGGGTCGTGAATTCTGAAGTGAAGATCGAGATGGTGTTTTCAGAATGCAAGGGTTATCGTCGTTAACTCTGAGGGTGATTCCCAAACTAGTGTAACGAAATAATGCCTTCGGTTTCGTTCGAACCCGGAACGAACTTGTATAGATTGAATGCTTTCAGCACATCGTCAAGCGGACGATGAGCATTCTAAGAAATTTGTTCGAAAAAGGTCAACGCAGCCTCAAGCCTCATCAACCGGGAATGGCTAAAACAGGGGATGTGCAGCAAGGTTAAGTGGGTCATGCCCAAGCAGGACGAGGTATACCCCTGTCCAGATGTCCCTTTTATTTGGCTGTGTGGGCGGTTGGTCTGCAGCCAACTACGGGGTTATCTTATTCGGGACTGTTCAGTAAGGAATGGTTCCGGCCTTGTGTTGCTGGGGAGTTAGGGTGGCTCCTCGTTACTGTGATCTAGACCATGTACTGTGACGGGCGGTAACCCAAGTAGCCGTGCCATTGTATGGGATCCAATTTCCAATAAGCGCCGTACGTTTTGATTGTGCCCAACTATGTTGAAATGTGAGATGTAAGCATTTAAGCTATTTCTGTATTTTACTTGAAAACCCTAGACACTATTATAATATCATTGGATTTCCTATAAAATCTTTTGGTTAGCGTAAGGTAAAAACTTACCCGTGTTTACGTGTGGGAAGTGTTACGTGATACCTTTATTTTAAATGATTTTCAAAGGTAAGCAACTTTAACCCATTTACTCATACCAGACCCATGTCTGACCCGGAGTTTGTATTTTGTTTTTCATAAACTCTAGGGTACCCAAATTTTTACGGGTAGCCAAGGGATTAAAGTTAGCTTTGACGAATTCTGGAGGAGTTGAAGCAAGAGACCAAACGTATGTAGCTAGCTATATAGTTCCGCTGTGTTAGTTAGTTCATGGTATTTGAGTTGTATGTTCTGACAGATATGTATATGATAGTCATGTTGTATTAAATTGTATAACTCTGATGTATATAACTATGTAATAGTTATGTTGATATATTATATTTTATTCCATTCCGCTGTGAGATTCTGATGGTTTTTCTTTCTTTCTTTTCTTTTCTATTTCTATCCCTTTCTTTCTTATTGATGACACGTCTTCCTGGGCTTAGGAAGCCGGGTCGTCACAAATAATTGTCAAACACGCTTATTCAATGCTTGTAGACGATTAGTAGAAGATGAAATGTCTGCTCACCAAGCTGAGTCGATTAATGAGATCAAGCTCGAGAACACGGTGTTGATCGAAGACGAACGGAAACTTCACCACGATACGATGATTTCATATGAAAAGGAGAAACTTGGCGCTCAGCACTCGGAGGTCATAGAAGGTTCCGGTGTCAAGCACCATGATATAAGTCCAGAAACTCTAATGCCGACCCAGCCTAAAACAACATATGTGGTTGATTCCCGGTCTATTCCTGCATACAATCCCGATCAACCGCCACTATGCCATAGATTGCGTACTGCAACACGTAACAAGTGATGCAGGAAATGGCAAAAAATGTTGCTGTAGGCTAAAAAAGGGAAAAGGCAACACTTTCCCGATGATGCATTTTGCCGTGTTGCCCTAGAGTCAAAGGAAACATCTTTGCGGCACCAGGGCAACATCGGTTATGTTGTTGCCACATGTACCAAATTTACTAAAAAGTGGGCCACATAATCTAGGCCCCGACATGTAGGCCCACATTGTTGGGCCCACTAAATCTGTGGCCCACCTTTACGTAACCCTGTTGTGGGGCCTATATTCATTCATCTATGGTAACACTTTTACCATCCAATGGCAATAGTTTGCCAGTTTATTAACACATTTAACATCACATTCTGCAACATTATATCATATCTATGGCCACACATTTTGCAATTTAAATTGAAAATGTACTGCAACATTATACTACTACAACATTATATCATATCCGTGGCAACATTATACTGCAACATTATATCATATCTAATGTGAACATTACACTGCGACAAAGAAATTTTCATTTCAGAATAACTAGAAACACAAGTTTTACTTAGTCAAGTACAAAATAACAAACATACTTCAAAACATAGCCAGTGTATTCATAGTTACAGCCAGTACATGCTAAATTCTACTTATTAACAGTGCATTCATATTTGCGAGCCTCTAGTGTCATTAGTGCCATCAGTGCTGGGAGTGCCTCCAGTGCCTCCTATGCCATCATTGTAGACGGTCACACAAAGATCCCCAACATCAATTTGCATGTCAGGGTTTGCTTCGCCTAATTTCTTAAGCAACCATGTTAAGTTCTCCCTAACTTTTTGGTTCAACTTTGCATCAAATTCATTTTGGACCTTCTTATTTGCATTTGCTTCCACTCCGTAGGCTATATTTTCCATTATCTTCGCTGCCAGCTCTTGTATTTATGTGCTTGTTGTTGGGGGCATATTTTGAAACATCTACAGAGTTTGTGTGCCGTCCTATAAGCTAAGATGGACCATGCGACTTTCCATCAGAAATCATTTCTTGAACAACTCCATCAATTCCTCCTTCACCTATTGCTATTTCAATCTTATCCTGCAAAATAAAACATTTTCAAAATGTGATATTAAATAAAATTATCAATTCCAAAACAAGTTTCTTAAACAAGAATTTTTTTGTACTATCTATTAACGGATTCAAAATGGATTTAGAAAATATCCTGTTATACGTTTCAAAAAAATAGGTTCTAATTCTACAAAAATGTCGATGCGCAAAATGAAGCATTTTTTGACATCTAATTGAAGAGAAAATAAAATTCTTACGATTCTGGACTTCATTACTGAAGTATCAGTATTGTACACATTTCCTTCTTTCCGCTTGCGAGTTTTAACAAAAAGCTGTCCATCTGATTCGTTGGACTGATACAAATTAAATGAAAAAAGTTGGATAGCAAAAGGATATCAAACCATTTTTTCCAGAACATATATCACTAATCAATCAGAAATTATACTCAAAGTCAAAGCATAACTAAGGTAAATATGATCGCCTTTACATGAAACAAATATGGTTCAAAAGAAGAACGGAAACCATAAGTGCACACAAGCTAAAAGTCTCGAGCAACTCACAAATGCAAAAATGGAGCAACAGTAAGTTCTCGGCAGCTTACAAGTGCAAAAATAAAGAAACAACAAGTATAAAATCACAACATATGTAGCAACAATATCAGAACTTTTTCAAGTATAGTATCAAGCGATGTATCGGTTTTGCAAAATTCAAGGGTGAGCTAAGGAAAATTTGCATAGTAAATATCCAATATATTTATGCTTTCAGATTATTAACTGTGAGCACACAGATAACAAATATCCCATGATTCATCTTAGATTCTGATGCAAAACAAAGATTACCCCATGATTAACCCACGAGCCATGAACATATACATAATACTAAAACGATTTAAGCTTAGCAAGGCAGTAAAGCCATCAACATACAGCAGACAAAAGACAGGCATCAGCTTGACATCTATATGCTTAAGTGTTAAGAGTGTATCCAATAGTTTACAAATTACTTAATTTCCACAGAGATGGATTGGACTTATATTTAATGTTTAATATGCATCTAACTTACAGACGTATATTGACCAAATGCGTACAAATGCATGAGCATGACGGACACCGGTTTGGAAAAGAAGAATTGAGTTTTCTATGCCAAAGGGGGCAAATAAAGGCTCATTTGCTATTGAGTTTTCTATGCGAAAGGGGAAAAGAAGAATTAAGTTTGCAGACAAATTTATATTTTTATAGATTTTACGTACTTTTTTAGAAAATGTTATTCATAGCTATTAAGTCATAAAATTAATGTGAAAATGCAAAAATAATAAACAGATACAATAAAAATTAATACATTAAAATTGGAATAAAAGCATTTACTGGATGATTAATGTGACAGATCAGGTTATATAGTCGGCTTGTTATTCTTTTAGTTGCAAACTTCTATATCATAAACAGAACATATATCACTAATATTTATTTTGCTTATATGTTTTAGTGAGGTGATATTTTATTTGGAACATATATGTAGTTATTTTAATTTTAATTTTGGAACATATATCGCTTTGCTAAATAAGGAGAGGAATTTCAGATAAAATAAAATACATACCTCCAGCCAACCATAAAAATAATCAAAATACATACCATCCTGTGCCGAATTTGGGAAAAAAGTTTTGGACCAGCAGTGTGTGTGTCTATATACGATTTTTGACTTGCACAATTTGTATGGGCCTTGGACCACAAAAACATGAAATAAAGATGTTTATCTGTCTGATTTGAATGAATAAAAATGGAAAAAAATTCTGTGATAAAACTTAAAATTATACCCGAATTTTTTCATCTCCCGAATGCATCAAGAGTACTCTGAAATCCGCAAGTTGAATTTTGTCCGGCCTATTTTCAAGCCTTTCTTCATCGGTTTCATATGCCGTATAATGTTCCTTTTTAATACGACTCTTGTACCCCCTCCAAGAGTCATGAATTGACTTCAAAACCCAATATTCACATTCATCCGGAATAATAAACCGATGCTTAAATACAAATCAAACATTAAAAAGAACAGTCATGCTACTTTTGTGACAAGTTTCATATATTTAAGTAAAATTCAGCTAAGTTTGCAAATTACCTTGACATTATTCCACAGCGTGCCTTTCAAACTTGAAGGAACATGAAACCAAAACTTTAAAGTAAGTGGAAAACTCCTCTTTAGTGTTCATAAAAAAGCACTCAGTTCAGACATTACTGGGTCATCATCTGAAACAGGTTGGCCCCGATGATTCATTTGGATTAGAACTCTTTTTCCATATGACCTTGAATGAACTTTATCCATCTTTGTTTTTTGCATGAACCTTTTGCGAGCTTCCATTGCTGTTACAAAGTACATACAATAGTAATGAGAAGGCTAGACATAACATAAATGAGAACTTCAACTATTAAAATTATAACTCAATTAGATAATGCCTTCATCTTCTTCTACTTCATGTTCTTCATTTTCAATATTTGTCGAGACATTTTCGACAATAGCCTTCTTCCTTGCACTTCCAATTCCACTATTGTTATTCTTCCAACGTTCTCACATAGCCAAATAAGCAGCCATTGTTCCTATTCTTTCATTGTGTTGTAACTCAACGCTACATGGTCGATCAATAGTTTGTGTAGGAAATGGATTTTCCCCTGCCTTCGGAGTTGCATTATTATCAGTTGCAGATTCAACAATCGACCACGAACGAGTTGTTGGTCCAGACTGAGGCTTTGTAATCTTAACCTTTTTGGTTCTATAAAATACGCAAACAAAAACAATAAAATAAAAAAATAAGGAAGTTAGTCTTTAATTACAAACATAAAATTAAATCTTCAGCAATAACGCACCTTTACTGGATTTTTTGATGTATCATCTTCGCTAGGTTCCTCTTGTTCTGGAGCATAATCTTCGCTTTTAGCTGGCATCTTTGATTTTCCTTTATTTTTATCAAATTCATTTATCAGTCCAGTAACTAATGTAGGCATCCTAAGAGCTTCAAAAATACTATTCTTCTGCCACACATGTTTAGCTCTCTCCCTTTCGTATTCTGTGAGCGGTGGAGGTAGCGTAGGTTGTAGATCATCATCCTGAAAGTAATTTAACAAGATATTATTGTAAATATAAGCAAAATATTTAGAACAACATATTAGAAGATCAGATTGTAGCCTTATTACTAGAATCTCATTTTCATCCATATTTTCCTCTTCATTTGGAGGATTATAGAAATCCAATTTTATCCTGACATTTGCTGAGCTGATATTCAAAGTTGCATCGCTGACTTCAGTTGGATTTTTCTTCTCTGGTGTCTTCGTAGAACTACTGACTTCAGTTGGATTTTTCTCTGGTAACTTTGTAGACATACTGACTCCTGTTGACTTCTTACTGATTACCTTTTTATGTCCATGCGTGGACTCACAGCAGCTTCGCTCACTTGTGGATTGTTTCGCCATGCCAACTTTCTAGGACTAAAGATTTGATTAGTCTGCGTCTCGTGTGTAAGTGGATTGTTTAGCCATGCTGACTTTCTAGGACTGAAGACTTTATCAGTATGCGTCTCGTCGATAAGTTGATTATTTAGCCGTGCCGACTTTCGAATCGGAGTAATAACTTTAGTATGCTTCTTGTTTTTTGTTGCCTATTGCAGTTGGTGAGTGGTGATAAATTGCTGTTTCTATGATTTCACAGCTGCAAACGTACAATGACATAAAAGTCAAGTTTATCATGTCATAAACATAATTATTTAAACTTAATTAAAGAAATTAAGACTTCGTCATGTACACTAATATTTCAGTTCCTTTATTATTCTACTAAGTGCACTAAAAATCAAACAAGTCTTGATATTCAAACAAAAACGGACAAAATTTATGTACACTAAAAGCAGCAAAACGAAAACAAATTCAGCCATGCAAGAACCAAATTCATCAAAATAGTACAAATGAGAAGATATTTTTATCTTCTTCCAGTCAAAAAGCTAACTATTTACAGTTTTTATCACTTACTTTGGACGAGCTTCTGTATGATTTATCTATGAACTTTTGAATCGGATGCTTAAAATTGGATCTTGATTTAAATTCATTTGAAAGTAATCATAAATAGGTTGTTTCATCGTTAGTTTTCTTATGATCAAATTCATCAAATAGTACAAATGAGAAGATATTTTTATACCTGGAGACAGCAGATTCTTCCTTGGGCGTACTATAACGTGTGGCTACATTTGTTTCATTGGCTCAATTTTATCATCGACCGCGGCGTCGAGAAAGAAATCAATGTAATCACCATTATTTTTTATTTGGATCAATTCCCACATATCTGCATCACTGGTCACCAATTTCCACCCACTCATTGGACCTTTCCATGAATATACTCCTCCAATTTCAGTGTACCGTGTAAAAAAACATATCTAGATCAACGCCCATGACAGAAGACTCTTCTCCGCCAACATATCCATTCTTCTCAAATTTTCCCTTGTGATGGAATTTAAGATTTGCCTCCATCCTACACAAAAAGATGGAATTAATATTAGAATGACATAATTACAAATTAATATAAACCAACTGCATTATAACATAAAATAGCCACTTCACTAAAATGTAATAAAGGTAGAAGCACTATAAAAGAGACAAAAAAAAGCCACAAATATGATACATCGGTTACAACATTTAATCATGGCAGAAACAACATTTTTTTACTTAAATTTGGTACATTAGTTACTTAATTAAATATGATAGTGACACAGAGAAACTAAGAAGCATTTTCTTTCACTCAGCTAGGTGGAAGGCGGATTCGTCTTATTGGGACATCATCTCTACACCAACGAACATCAAATTATTGATTTCCCGTTCCATAAGCAAGCTGGATATCATTCAAATCTTCATTTGCATCTTCGCTTTCGATTTCACACCAGTCTCTCGGCAATTTCTTTATAACATTGTGGCACATCTTATTAATTGGAACTTCAATATAAAACACCTGTTGTACTTGTGAAGCCATAACATAAGGATCAGATTTCTGGCACAATCGATTAAAATTGACACGAGTCAGCCCATATAAATCTTTCCCTTCTTGGTACCAACAACACTAAAATAAAACCACGCTAAATTCTACCCAATAATCTAGTTCTAATATTTCCTCAATTGATCCATAGTAATTAACTTCACCAACCATTGGATTTTTATCTTTCGAACTTGCAAAGCTAGTAGTCAAGGCTGTCAAAAATACACCACTGTGTTGTGTTGTACATTTGGCATCTCTGAACCTTGTATAAAATCTATATCCATTAATAACATATCTGGTAAACCTCTTAGCTGTTGGAAGAGGGCCCATTGCAAGCAGTTGTACTTCTTTTGAAATGTCCTCCTCTTTCCCAACCTCTTCTTTTAACCACTTCCAAAATTCTTCACTGTGTTCTCTCTCTCTTTTATATTTTTTTGATAATGCATGACCATCAATTAAAGCTCGATGATCCCTAGAATAAAGAACTGCTTAATAAAATTTAGAAATAAATTTTCTAATTCTTTAATAATTACTAAAATGAAAATAAAACTTAAAAACTAACTCAAGTAAACTCTCTATTTCCTTGTTACCATAATTGAATAGAATGTAACGGTGACATGCCGTCCATTGAGAATCTTTAAGATGAATACCTTTTCCATCTTTGTTTATTCTTGTGTCAATTGTATATTCCAGATTTTGTGGACAGGTTTCAAATTTCGTTTTTCCTGCTCCATCGCCATCTAAGAAAATTGAACAGAATATCAAACATGCTTCTGCAAGATAACCTTCAGCAATGGAAGCCTCAGGTTTACTTTTGTTGCAAATATATGATATAGGATTACAAAGATAATGCTCAATAGGAAACATACAACGAAGATGTGCAGGTCCACCATATTCAGTTTCCTTGCATAAATGAACTAGCAAGTGCACCATTATATCGAAGAAAGCATTTGATAATATCATCTCAAATTGACAAAGAATTTCCACAATTTCCTTTTGTAGCCTCTTGAGATCAGCCAAATTGATAATTTTTCTCCAAATACTTCTTAGAAATGCAACAAATCTCATTATAGGTAATGCAACTTCAGGTTTTACAGATTTCTTCGTAGCAAATTGCAGTAAGTAGTGGAGAAGAAAATGAGCATCATGGCTCTTATACCTTGCAATTTTCCTCTCTTTCTTGTTTACATACCGACTGATATTAGCTGCACAACCATAAGGCAGTTTAACATTCTCGAACGTCGAGCAAAATATTTCTTTCTTCTTGTTCGTCATTGCAAATATGGCAGCGCTGATCTTATGGTAATTCCCATCAGCTGATAGAACCGGATAGAGGACCTCCCTGATGCCTATCTCTTATAAATCATACCGAGCACTTCAATGGTCTTTCGACTTCCCATCAATATTTAGTAAAGTACCAAGTATGTACCCTGATGCCTATCTCTTGTGAATCATACCGAGCACTTAAATGGTCTTTCGACTACCCATCACTATTTAGTTAAGTACCAAGTATGTTATCACAAATGTTTTTCTTTATGTGCATAACATCAAGGTTATGTCGACATACATTGTGACTCCAATATGGTAAATTAAAAATTTTTGACTACTTTTTAAAAGGGGGTTCATTTTTATGCTTGTTGACTTCTTTCTGCCCAAAAATATTTCCACAACCAACCAACAATTCTCAATGTATGTCCCGGATAAAACTCCCAGAGATGTTCCCATTTCAATTTCACCATTGAACCTTTTCTTATCAAACCTCCACTTGTGTTCCGGATCTAAAAATATCTAATGATTCATGTAGCACATTTTCTTACTATGTTTCAAGTAAGTTGAAGAAGTCTCAAAATGGCATACGGGACAAGCTAAATAACACTTTATGTCCCAGCCGGATAACATTGCATAGCCCAAAAAGTCGCTGATCGTCCATAACACGCTTGCACGTAATGTGAAATTTGCACTAGTTAAGGCATCATAAGTTTGTATGCCAAGACCCCATAATTCTTTCAATTCTACGATAAGAGGCTGCATGTAGACATCACTTCTATTCTTAGGAGACTGTGGACCAGGGATAAAGATTGAAAGTATCAAATTTTCTGGCTTCATGCATTACCAAGGTGGAAGGTTACATTTTACTAATATGATCGGCCATGTGTTGTGAGCTGTAGTCATTGTACGAAAAGGACTGAATCCATCAGCTGCTACTTCTAACTTGATATTTCTATTTTCAGATGAAAAATGAGGATATCTGGCATCCATCGTCTTCCAAACCTTGCCATCAGCTGGATATCGAAGTCTGCCGTCATTTTTTCGTCCCACTGCATGCCTTATCATAAGTTCTACATACTCCTTGGACATGAACATCCTTTGCAGCCTTGGTTTTAGTGGAAAATAACGTATCACGTTTACTGGTACTTTGTGAATCCGCTGCCCCAAATCATTGTCAATACCAGCTTTCTTTTCCGGTATAACCCAACTTGAAAAACCATAAGTTTTGCATTTATTTTCCTTTTCATTTTCTGCCCAATATAACATGCAGTCATTTGGACAAGCATGTATTCTTTGGTAATCAAGGCCTAAATCTTTAATGATATTTTTGGTAGCATTGAAAGATAAAGGGACGTGGGCTTGTGGAAAATCTTCTTTTAGCAACTATAATAAATCAGTAAATGCAGACTCGGTGATTCCATGTAGGCATTTTAAAGAATAAAACCTGACGATGAAACTTAATCGCGAAAATTTAGTACACTCGGGATATAATGGCTGCTTTCCCTCTTCAACACGATGATGAAATTTTGTAGCATCGACATCTACTCCATCTGCTCCATCAGAAGATCCACCTTCATTGTTCTGCATTTTCCACAAGTACGATGCAACATCTCATCGAGATTATCTCCAAAATTTATTCCCGCTTCACGATCCATATTGTTATCGCTCCTTTTAGGATCTAGACAGGAAACCTCACAAATCCATTTCACATACAATTCAGATGGACCATTCCAAATCAGATGGTCGATGCCACTTGCGATTATAACACTTTTTTCAAGGGCATGTAATTTCATCGCCTACCGCGAAAATCTTGAAAAAGTATTTTGAATAAAACGTTTCACTCCATTGATATTTCCTTCACAGAACTTAGGAAGTTCTGCCAATATTTTTTCCTCGTCGTTCATCACTAATTTAAACACAAATAACATACAAAGACAAACGCAATAATAAAACCAGGAATATGATTGCACCTGAACTCACAAGTAAATCAATAAATTAGGCAACACAATAGTCAAATCAGGAAAAACATGAAATATACATAGAGTGATACCTTAAGCAGCAGATTAAATTGAAGCCCTAACTGAAATTCGAAACCTAAACGAACCCCAATTGAAGGCCTAACTGAAACACTGAAGCCCTAATTGAACTTGAACTCGAACTTGCCATAATCGAACCCCAATTAAGGTTACAAACTTAGAACCTTTAGCCCTAATTGAAATCGCAGAGTGTTTGAGAGGTTGAGCGGCGGAGTACGTATTTTGTTAAGTGTTTGAGTGAACCCCTTCAATATTTTTTTTAACTTTTGCCGCTTTGTTTTTGCTTCCCGCGTTAAAAATTATTTCAGCCCGCTTTTTCTTCAGCCCGCACTAATTTTTTATAATATTTTATTAAGTCTATGGCTACTGCAACCTAATGTTGATATCTATGCCAACATCCTAAAGCTAATGTTGTAATAAACAAAAATCATCATAGTTATCGTTACATTGTAACTAGCAACATCTTGTATTTTTGTTGCAATAGGCCATCTATGGCGTAGTGCGCAGTTGTCTCCAGTCCAAGAGCAAGTATCTGAAGTTGCCCCACAGCTGTGAGTCAAACTGAGGAAGGCACTTTGAACACTTCCTGTGCTTTCTCAAAATTGGATGCATTACTTGTAGTAATTATTAACAGTTCTTCTTTTGTTTCTATTTAGTGAATGGAACTACATTGGTCGTGCCTCCTGCAACTCAAGAGCAACACATAGAGCAAGAGGCCATCACAACTGAAGCGACCATGACGATGGCTATTGAACCTACGGATGGGGTACAATGGACCACACTTACTTTCGATGAACAAATGATGGAGGAGCTTCTCATTCATCACAGTGATCCTTTTGCCGACTTGCCATTTGTTATGGGTGGAGTAGCACCTATTGTCAGTTCCTTAGGCCCAACCGCTAGCGTTCCCGGCAATGCGCAAATAGCCCATGAAGAGGAAATAATAACAAAATTAACGGCAAGATGGAAGTGGCTGCACCGTCCAGTAGTTTTGGTGGTGGAATGGTGGGCCTTGGTCCAGCCCCATTACAATTGATTTCTCAAGGAGGAACGATCGTTGATACAAGTATACCCCCTCCGCCTACCAACATTGATCCTACTCCTCCGACTCTGCCTTCAGGAAGCATTCCTATTCACTTTAGTACGGAGAAAGAAGTTTATGTAGTGCCCCAACTGGTGATCGACCATTGAAAAGTAAAGGTTTGAAGAGAAACCAAGCGGCGAATCCAACGGGTCAACGCCAAAGAAGAAACCGAGAAAAAAGAAGGAATAGACATGTCACATCGACTCATTTTTGGGAGATAGATAGGAATCTATTTTTTCTTTCTTTTGGTAGATCGATAGATTTGGGTTCGGCCCCTGCTAGTAGGACTTTTGGTATAGTTTTGTAGCTAACCTTTTTCTTTCAAAGAGTGACAGAAATAAAATTTCATTACATTTTTCGTACAACTGTTGTTAATTTGCTCAAGTGTCTCAGCACTCGAACTTCCCTTTGATACACTTGCGAAGCTTTAGTTCTTCAACTTAGACCTGGATTTAGCTACTGAGTCTCGAGGCTACCGTTTCGAGTCGCGATTGAGTGTTATGTCGAATTCTGATATCGCACTTTCCCAATCAGTGGTGGTACTTAAGTTCTACCCCCTGATTCGGGGATACATTGGAAAAATCAGTCAGCAATCGTTGTTTGCCTTTAACACAACGATCTTAATCTTTATGAAGCGGAGCTGAAGTATAACGAGTTTGGGTTGTCGAACCACATTCCCTTATTAGTTGGTGATCGTATTCATAATCTAGGGATTGCACTTGCTCGTCGACGGTCGGTTATGCCAGCTTAAGTTTTTACTGCAATCCACGCTCCAAGGAATTAGAGTCAATTGTTGTTTATACTCCATTTCACACTCTGGGAATCCAGAGTTAGTTGATGTTTGTACTCCAGTTTGCACTGTAAATGTAGTGTGGAGCGTGTAATATGAATATACAATAATACATAGTATAATGATGATGATAATACTGTAAATAGTGCAGAATAAAATGCAATATAGTAAAATGACACCAGATATTTTTATACTGGTTCGGAGCACCGTCCTACGTCCAGTCCATGACTCCTTCTAGAATTTCACTCAAACAACATCCCTCACTTAACCCGGTGGAACAGGTCTATACAACCCCAGAGCAGATAAACAGTGACCTTTGTAGCAGAACAGGATTTCGCCTCAACAGTCGAAGAGGACTTCACTTGCCTAAGCAGCAGAATAGGACTACAACTAATACTAAAATGGTTTGACTAAAGTGTGTTCTGATAACACGGATTTGTCACTTGTAGCACACCTTTCCTATATTCTTCTCCTCGAGTATAAAAGTTTGTATTTGAAGTATATGAAGAATAGAAAGGTATAATATTGCTTTTATGCAGAATAATTGAGAGCATGATAGTAAATAGATTTCACAAAGTAAGATAAGAGAATAAGAGAAATCGATTGTAATTCGGTTATTTGAAATGATGTTGAAATTTGTATTTATAAGAGTTAGAAAGCTACGACTATTGGTGAAGAGTTTCGATCGAAGTGTTGCATCCAAACCTTTTCGTTAAAGGTTCGTAACTCTTCACAAAAGTCGTGTCTTTTCAAAAACATGGCTGTTATAGAAATTCAATCGACTGGACCACAAGGTCAGTCGACTGAATATTCTAACGAATTTAAATATTCAAATTCATGTATGTACGTGCACTGTGCATGTTGCACATTTTTGCCGGTGTCAATCGACTGGTAGTCTGAGTCAGTCGACTGACCTGCTATGTTTTGTGCAATATGCATAGTTTGCATATATATATATATATATGTATGTATGTATATATATTACTTTCAAACCTTGATAAATTAATTACATGCTTATATATGTGCATCAAAAGTGTAATAAAATATACAAGCTAATATATACGTTAACTAAGGAGAGATTTTACCAATATTGACCTAAGACTCAAACAACCATTTTATAAAATTGATGCACCGATATTGAAGCCTTGTCTCCATATAGTATATATTCTCTTTTTGTCGTAACAATCATCAAATCTATATGTTGTAGATGATAGCTTTGTGTCATGAATCAAAACCAAGTCTCAACACGCACTTCGGGAATCTAGAGATGGTTGATGTTGATACCCCTGTTTGTACTCTATGAATCCAGAGTTATTTGATGTTTATACTCCAGTTCACAATCCGGGAATCTGGTGTTAGCCGACAGATGGCCAGTCACATCTATTTAGGCTTAAGGATTTTTGTTCGCACTTTGGGAACAATGAATCTATCAGGATCGTGGATGATCGGTTCACATCCACCCTGAGTTAACATGCGAGGTCATTGGATGTACGGATCCATCCTCCTCAAACATGGTCAAGATATGGGCGAAGTCATTAAGTGGATGGATCCACCCTCTTCGAGACCGTTTCTTTAAGTTTATACTCCAGCTCGCTTCAAAAATCCGAAGTCAGTTAAAGGATTATCATGTATCAATCCTTTTTTGGCTTCAGTGTGATAACTTGCCCCCAAGCTCGGGATGAACTTACCAAGTAACCGTTCATATCATAGTTGATACCTATTTGAATAAACCCCACCATCTGGTGGAATTTAGCTCTCCGTGCATAGCGATAGTTGCATGACGCATTTCAAAATATCACATCTCTGGCTCAAAGAGATTGCATTTATTGCTGAAATAAGAAAATACGGCACTGTCAGTGGCTTTAATACAAACTCAAATTTCGAAATGCATAAACAGATTACAAATGAAAAGTAAACTAAATAATCAAAGCCTGTTATGTGTAGTAGCGACGAAGGCTTTCGCTGTTCTAGTTTCTCTACAAAGCACGACCATCAGCGGTCAATAATTTGAATGTGCCTTTTCCGAGGTTTGGTTCGATGACATACGGCCATTCCCATACTGGTTTCACATGCGAAGGAACTAGGTAGATTATTTTAAGGACGAGATCACCGAGTTCGAAGGTTTAGGGTCGAATCTTGGCACTGTATAATCGAGCGACTCGACTTCGATATGCGGCTTCACTCAAATTAGCCTCTTCACACTTCTCATCCAACAAATCCAAAGATTCAGCAGATAATATGACATTTTTTTCGTATCATAATAAGTTATTTGATGAGAATGTACTTCCATCTCGACTAGAATAATGGCTTATGAACCGTAGGAAAGAGAGAATGGAGTGTGTCTGGTCATGGACTTGCGGGTTGTTCGGTATACCCATAGAGCCATAGGAAGTTCATCGACCCACTTGCCCCTGGCCTTTTCTAGTCGTTTCTTCAGAATAGATTTTATCACTTTATTAATAGCTTTAACCTGTCCATTCAATTGAGGGTGTGCAATCGTGGTGAATTTCTTCTGGATACAAAATCGGTGACAGTAATTCTTAAATTCAACACTATCAAGTTGGGTTCCGTTATCAATAATGATGGTGTATTGGGGGAAAAATCGACATACAATGTTGAGTACTACATAGTTGATCACTTTCTTCATCGTGATTGTAGCTAGGTGTTCAGCTTCTGCCCACTTGGTAAAGTAATCAACTGCGAAGATGGCACGCTTCGCACCACCTTTAGCCAGAGGAAGAGAACCAATAAGGTCAATGCCCCATGCTACGAATGGGCATGGACTGACCATTTGAGTTATTTCGGTCAGTGGGGCTCTAGGAATTCGATCATGCTTCTGACATATATCACATTTTCCGGCATAGTCCAGTGCATCGCGATTTACAGTTGGCCAATAATATTGATATCAGAGCACTTTCTTGGTAAGAGCTTGCCACCGGTGTGATCGCTACGTTCTCCTTCATGCACATCATACAATAATTGTTTGATTTCATCGTGAGTAATACACCGGAGTAAAGGAACATAGTATCATATTCTATACATGACACTATTCTGAATAGTGAACTGCGAAGCTTTTTGAAGAATTTTTCTCTTTTCAGTCCTGCGCTCTAGTATGATCCCACGCTCGAGATAATTTCTAAACGGAGTCAACCATGACTCCTTATAGGGAACAACCTCAAGTACCCAATCTATCTCCATTTGATTGATGCTCGGGTTAGATAACGTTTCCATAGAGACGGGTCCCATTTGTTTTGCTTCGCCTATATTGGCTAACTTTGCCACTGAATCGGCTTTCTGATTGCGCTCTCGGGGTATGTAGTAGATGGCATAATAATCGAATTGATTTTAAATTTCCTAAACCCGAGCAAGGTAAGCAGCCCGTCTTCGGTCCTTGGCCTGGTATTCCCCCCGAATTTGACACATGACCAATTGCGAATCATAACAAATCTCCACGGCAATGATTTTAAATTACTGGGAAGTCTCAATCCGATAAGCAGGGCCTCATATTCAGCTTCGTTGTTGGTCGCACGATAATATAGCTTAAAATCGTAGCATATAGATCGACCTTCGGTAGTTCCAATTACAACTCCAGCACCTGAGCAATGGTCATTCGATGCACCATCAGTGTGTAGCTTCCAAATAAACTTGAGAGATTCACTAGTTTCGGGTAAGGCCTCTGGGATAGAAAATTCAGCTATGAAATTGCCAGGACTTTTCCTTGAATGGCTTACCTTGGAGTGTAATTAATGTCAAACTGACTAAGCTCGACATTTAACTTGTGTAACCTACCAGATGTCTCAAGCCGCATAAAGATCTTATGTAACGGCCGGTTAGTGTAAACGGTGATAGGATGAGCCTGAAATTATGGATGGAGCTTCCTTGAGGCAATAACAAGACAACAAGCTAACTTATCTAGCTTCGGATAGTTTCTCTCATCTTCGGTAAGTCATTTGCTAATGTAATAGACTGGGTGTTGTATCTGGTATTCCTCCTGAATTAGGGCAACACTGATTGCATTTTCTGACAACGCCAAGTAAATGTACAATTTCTCATTATCAATAAGCTTTGATAGGATAGGCGGTGTGGAGAGGTGTTGAATTAGCGCTCGGAATGCACCCTATTATTCCGTAGTCCATTCAAAGTTCTGTTTCCCTTTTCTAATCAGATCGAAAAGGGGAATGCATTTGTCAGCGTATTTTGAAATGAACCTACTCAGCGCTGCTACTTTCCCGTTGAGGCTCTAGACTTGCTTTATGGTTCTTGGAGTCTCATGATTTCAGATTGCCTGCATCTTTTCGGGATTTGCTTCGATTCCTATGGTGTTGATGATAAACCAAAGGAATTTTCCAAATGCGACTCCAAAGTAACATTTCAACGGGTTGATCTTCATCATATATTCTCGGAGGATGTTAAACATTTACACCAGGCCTTTGATAGGATAGGTGGAGATTACGACTTCAATAGCATGTCGTCTACATATACCTCCATGGTTTTTTCGATCTGGTTAGAGAACATTCTATTAACTAATCGTTGGTAAGTTGCCTTGACGTTCTTTATTCCGAAAGGCATGACTTTGTAGCAGTAAAGTCCTAGATTGGTTACAAAGCCGGTATGCTCCTGGTAAGGTAAGTGCATGGGTATCTGGTTGTAAGTAGAAAATGCATCTATGAAGGATAAGAGTTCATGTCCAACTGTTGAATCTACGAGCTAATAGATTCATGGAAGTGGAAATCTGCCTTTCGGGCAAGCTTTATTCAAGTCTGAGTAGTCAACACATGTTCTCCATCTTTTTGTTTAGCTTCCGAACAAGTACAGTATTGGACACCTATTCCGGGTATAAACATCTCAAATAAATGCGTTCGATTTAAGCTTATTTACCTCTTTCTTATGGGCGACAGATCTATCTAGATCCATGCCGTGCCATTTTTTTCTAACTGGGACATGCCGTAGGTTAATATTCAACGTATGGCTCGCAATGTCTGGGGAGATTCCACACATGTCTGAATGTGTCTGTGCAAACACGTCAAGGTTTGCCCGAAGAAATTCATCCAATTCCTCTTGCATTTTTTGGCTTAACTGAGATCCAATCTTTATCATTTTGGAATCGTTCTCATCAACGATCAGGACATCCATCGTCGGCTCGATTGGGGAAGCTTGACTGTCTATACTTTCGTCTTCACTTTCGATATCTCTTGGGTCAAGATCCCTCGGGAATTATTTGTGGTGCCCGGGCCTTAGCCCAGGCGCCAATTGTCAATTCTCAATAAATTAGACACAAAGAGATTCCTCTACACCCTTTCCTTTTTCCTTTCGCTGCGCCTCTCGCTACTCAGCAAAATAACAGACTCGTCTAGCAGCCTGATCTCCTTGAATGACTCCAACTCCATGATCGGTGGGTAACTTTAGAGTCAGACATATTGGGGCAATATCACCCATGAACTCAGCTAGGGCCGGTCGACCCAAGAAAGCATTGTATGGCGAGTCTATATCCAGGACAAAAAGTTGGATTTGTGATCCAGAATAGGCGCCCTCTACCGATGATAGACGATCTTTTAGATCAGCTAAGTGGAGCCAGAGTACTTTCTCAATTGGATTTGGAGACGGGGTACCATCAGTTGAGAGTGGCGAAGGATTGCATTCCTTTGACAACATTTTGTCCAAGGTATGGTTTGTATGTTTGGTTGGTGATGCCATTTGGAATGACGAATGCACCTGCTTTCTTCGTTGATTTGATGAACCAGTTTTCCTAGAACACTTGGATAGGTGCGTATTGATATTCATAGATGACATTTTAGTATGCTCAATAGACGAAAGAGAGCATGAGATTCATCTTAGAGTGGTGTTGGAAACGTGAGGCTGAATCAACTGAAGGCGAAGTTTCCAAGTGTCATTTTTGAAAGAAAGAGATTAAGTTCCTTGGTCATTGGTTTTCAGAAGAAGGATTGTTAGTCGATCTAGTTAAGGTCAAAGTTGTCAATAATTGAAAGAGCACAGAAACTATAACCGAGATCATGAGTTTTCATGGACGTGCTGGCTATTACCGGAGATTCATCAGGGATTTCTCACAGATAGTAGTACCATTGACCAAGTTGACAAGGAAGGATGTGAAGTTTGCTTGGTCCGACAAATGTGAGGAAGAATTCCTTAAGTTAAAGCATTTATTAACCAATGTTCCAATGTTCGTAGCTCTAAACGGCAATCAAGAGTTGGTAATATACACTAATGCATATGGTACTAAATTGGGAGAAGTGTTGATGCAGAGGGACAAAGTCATTGCTTACGCATCTAGGCAGCTTAGACTACATGAAGTACGATATCCTACTTACGGCTAAGAGTTGGCAGCAGTGATTTTTTCCTTAAAGATTTGGAGGCATTATCCCTTAGGAGAGACATTTTTATTATATACCGATCAAAAGTCATTAAGGTATTTATTCTTTCACAAGGAGTTGAATATGCGACAATAGAAGTGGATGGAGTTTTTAGCTAATTATGATTTTAGTACAAAGTATACTCCTAGGAAAGGAAATAATGTAGTAGACGCCCTCAGTAGAAAACATCCGAGTGTGGTGTTAGCAATGTTGGAAAAATGGAAAGATCAAAAGCTTTATCCAGTTGTGGGGTGCAGTTGAGAACAGCTGCTAGTTCTAGTCAGAGTATTGCCATGTTATCCTGTTTAGAAGTTCGTCCAGTGCTGATCGAAAAGATAGCTTCTAGGCAAAGAGAAGATCCTATTTCAACCAAGAAGATTATAAGGTTTGAGACAGGATCATAGATTGATGACCTAAAGGATTTTAGTCTTGACCAAAAAGGATGGTTGAGAAAGAAGGCATGGTTATGCATTCCAAATGTAGAGTATTTAAGAAGAGAAGTTCTAGAGGAATGTCATCGATCGAAGTTCACGATTCATCCTAGAGGGACGAAGATGTATCAAGACATGAAGAGGAGCTCTTATTAGGAAGGCATAAAGAAGGATGTTGGCTTGTGGGTTAGGAAGTGTGTGAACTGTCAACAAGTGTAGGCCGAACATTAGAAGCTAAGTAGGTCACTTCAGCCTTTAGATATACCAGTCTAGGAATAGGATTCGATGTTGATGGATTTTATAGACGAGGTGCCAAGGTCATACAGAGGAAATGAAAGCATTTGGGTTATAGTGGACAGGTTGACCAAGAGTGCCCATTTCATTCCAGTAAATCAACCAGGATGGCACTTGTTTTAGCAAAGCTGTTTGTGAAGAACATAGTTAGATTTCATGGGAATCCTAGTATCATAATCAGCGCTAGAGATGCATTATATAGTAGTGGATTTTAAAGGAGACAATAAGAGGTATTAGGTACCAAGCTCAAGATGAGTATAGCATATCACCCGTAGACAGAAGGGTAGACAGAGAGAGTCGATAAGGTACTCGAAGATTTATTGGGAGCTTATGTGTTAGACTTTGGTGGACCTTAGGAGGATCACCTACATTTGATTGAGTTTTCCTATAATAATAGTCATCAGACTAGTATAGGAATGGCACCTTTTGAAGCTTTGTACAGAAGGCCGTGCAAATCGCCAGCATTTTGGTTAGAGACTGGAGACAGATTGCTCTTAGTTCCAAATTTGGTTTGGGAGGCATCAGAGAAGATTGAGTTAATCCGAGGATCGATGAAGGAAGATCAATCCAAGCTGAAGAGGTATGTTGATAAGAGGCGTAATGACCATGAGTTCACAGTGGGAGACATGGTTTTCATTAAAGTATCACCTAGGAAGGGTCTTACGATTTAGGAAGTCGGGAAAGTTGGCCCCAAGATATGTTAGACCATTCCAAAATACAGAAAGGATTGGAAAGCTCGCATACAGAGTAGAGTTTTCGAGCAATTTTGCAGGTGTCCATAATGTACTCCATGTGTCTCATCTTCTTAAGTTCGTGCATGACCCGAAGGCTATTATTCCACAGACAGAGTTGGAGGATTTGGTAGAAAAGAATTACTTGACTTTTTTTGGACAACTATTTTAGGTTGTAGCGAAAGATGAGAAGAGATTGAGGACCAAGATAGTCAAGTTGGTGAAGGTTCAGTGGAACGACAACGAGAAAGACTGTATTTGGAGGACAAATGACATGATTCGTAGAGCTTATCTTGATCTTCTTTAATGGTCTGTCTATATTAGATTTATGATGTATATAGATTGTTGCTAATCAAGTAGGCTAATATGGTTGTAGGAGATGTTACAGAAGATTACTATGTTTGCTAGTTAGTACTTACTGAATTTCAAGGACGATCTTTAAGACGGGGAGCCTACAACACCCCTAATTTTTGTATAACATTATTTAAAAGATTTAATTAGAATAAATTAAGTAGAATAATGTAGATAAAGTGATTGCGGTTGATTAATAAATAAGTGGTCGTGCTTATCTTACTAAATGAACTTATAAATGGTTAAGAAACTAAAAATAAGAGCGTTAAAGTAAATGGCTACCCATATTTCCCACCTTTATACTATCTCCCTTAGTCATACATGTTCATTTTACCAAAACAAAAATTTATAACCGTAAGGAAGTAAGGCCGGCCATTACGAAGATTGGGAGAAGAGAAAATCAACCTAAATCTTAAGATTCAAGTTAGAAGCAATCAATCTCAATCAAACTTCAATTTCATTCTCCAATATAAGGTGAATAATGCTTTCTACATCTCTGTTTTAGTTTTATGATCATATGGCTTCAGATTTTAGTGTAAATCTATTTTTATGATATATTGAATGATGCTATGATTGATTTATGATTTATATGGAGTAAACAAGGTTGTTTAAAAGGTGATATACACGGTTGTAGGGTAAGACCGAGATGAAATGATATTTAAATGCCATGAGAAAATTTTTTGTTATAGAAAATATGATTTTGTAGGTGAGTTTCAATTTCCATAATTTTCTAAATTAATGTGGATTTTATATAACTTTTGTAGTGAAGATAATGTTTAATTGGGTGATGAATTATTTACGGTTAATATACTAATTATTTGGGTTTGAAATTTTTACATGTTGGAAAACATATTAAAAAAGATTTTACGGAATTTTTCAAGATTTTTATTGAGTGTTTTGAGGAATATATAAAATTATTTACGGTATGGGACTTTAATGTTTTATATATTTAATTAGGGGGAATGGGCATTTTATGAAATAAAATGATTATTAACTTATGAAATTAACTGTAGCACTTTTATGAAAAGTATTTGTTAACTAAAAAGAATTTGACAAATAAAGACAGGTCAGTTGAAAATTCATCGTTTTTAAGTTAAAACCAAGAAAATCATGCTTTTAGCATGTTTCAACCATTTTAGGTACCAAACCTTCTGACAGAGTCGAAAGGTTATAGCTTTCGACAAGGTCAAAGTCCAAAGCATATGGTATCAAATATCTTGGTATGTAATGAATTGAAGAAGGTCGAAGGGTACTTAGTCGAAAGGTTGGTTTCCAAAGAGGTTGGGGTATGTTTTTTTATAAGCCAAACGAATAGCCTGCTTTGCTTTCAAAAAGAAGCTTCGACTTGGTTGCTTTTCTCCAAGTCAAATATAGAAATTGAAGTTTTAAACCTTCCAATAATGTCAAAACGTTACTACCAATTTTCTAAAGTCATTGCTTTTGACAAGCTCGAAAGGTTTACATGTTTTTAAAAACCAGCCACTTCTCCATGCTTTCGAAGGGATGCTTTCGACTTAGATGTTTTATTCATATTTTCTATTTGAAGTATGACTAAAGCTTTCGAAGGAGTTATTTTAAAAGCAAAGGCCTATTGTTTTAAATGAGACGTTTCTATGCTTTAGAAGAAGAGCTTTCGATAAAGTCGAAAGGTATCCATCAATGACTTTGAAGATTTGTTTTCAACGGATTCGAAAAGCTTGTTTTCAATGGATTCGAAAAGTTAATTTTCAATGACTTCGGAAGGTTTGTTTTCAATAGATTCGAAAGGTTTTTCAAATGCCTTTGTAGGGTTTACTTTCAAGTGTTTTCAAAGTTATGCTTGCACTCTTGTTTAATGATATTGTAATAAGGTTAAAGGGTTTTGAAAGAAGTGTTTAAAAGTATAAAAAGGGTTGGAGCCTGTTATTTTAAAAGACGTGAGTAAAACCCTTCATAGGGGTTGAAAATAGATGCTCTCGACATTGTCGAAAGGTTTTGAAACCCATACACTAAATTTTTAAGGAAAACCCACGGCTTATATAAAGGAGTTTTCTAATGACTTTAAGTATATGATATTAAAGGAGTATTGTCTTGATAAAAATATAAGTTAAATGTGTTAACTGTGTTTTATGAAATGTATTTTAAGGAACTTAAACCGATTGAAGTGATATTTTTAAGTTGTTGTTTTGCTTCTTCAAATATGAATATACTCACATGACAACCCATTTTTGAATTTTGGGGAAAAAGGGTATAAGAACCAGCTAGGTTAACTCCATAGTGAATATAAATTACTTAAACTCCTTAATGAGTAGAATTACATCCAAGGAGTTAGGGGGACCAAAAATATACGATGCCTAAACTTTGTAGTTCCTGAAGGAAACCAAATTGTTTGTAGTGAACCAAAAACTATAATGAGGTTGTTATTGATGTGAACCAAAATGTTCACAGTGAACCTACGAAAATGATGATTTAGTAGTTATTGAAGGAAACCAACGGGTTCGTAGTTAACCCATGAAAACTGTTTATTAAGGATAGTCACCAGGAGCTAATTTGTTTGTAGTGAACCCAAGAAAACTATATCCGGATGAGAATTAACATCAATCAATAGGTTCCTAGTAAACCCGTGAAAACTAGAAAAGGGAAAGTAGCTAATGGAAGTATTAGTAGGTTCCTAGTCAACCCATGAAAACTAGGATGTGAAGTGAGTTACCAGATAAATCCTTAAGTTCCAAGTCAGCCCAAGAAAACTAGGATAACGTGATTAGTTATTTGAACGACTAATAGGTCTAGGGGGGACCCATAAATTAATTAAGTTAATAGGCATGAGGCTATAGGTTCCTTGTGATCCTATGAAAAATATGAATAGGACAAGGTGTTCTTTAATTGTTCAAAGTTCATTAGTAAACCCATGAAAAATAAAAGGCTAATAGTGTCCCTAGAAACTATAACTACGACATGGTGTCAGATTAAATTGGGGAAGCAAAATCATAGTTATTTTTAAGTATGCATATCATCATAAGTTTTTGAAAATGTGTGTTTTAGCCATTGTGTAAGCAGAAGTACAGTATAGAGGTTGTAGGATACTAGTGAAAGGAAAACACATTCTGCAAAGCGGCATGGTCTCACTAAATATCTAAAAGAATTGAGATGTTAGATTATTATTCATACCAGGCTTTATGTCCGACTCGAATTTTTTATTTCCCCATAGAACTCTCGGATACTCAATTCGTTATCCCACCTTTTGGTCAAGGCTGGAATATCAACAAATTGGCAAGGAATGATGGATATTAGGATTGGAGATCGTTTGGAAACAAGGCTGTAATCGATGTCGTTAAAATTTGACCGAGATCCGATCATGACGGAATGGGTTGGAGTCGATGATGAGGACCAGGAGAGGATATGTTTCAAATTTCAGGTTAATCGGAGTTTGTATGAAGGAGATATGGATGGATTATGATATGCAGGGAATGGTTCGTATCGATGCATTTCGCATCGATCAGAATGAGTGTTCGAATCGATACCGTTCGTATCGATCGAGGACAGGACATGGTGGTTCGTATCGATACGTTTTATACCGATCAGTAGTTGGTGCTTGGTATCGATCGGCAGAAGTTGGGCTCAATAAAGTTCGCATCGATCAGGTTCTAGTTCGACTCGATGACTTCACATCGATCGGAGAGGAAAGCCTGGTGGATTTCGACTCGATGGAAGCACACCCAAGTTGTTAGGCAAGCGTACAGTGGTTTGTTCGAATCGATGCATTTCGTATCGATCGGAATGAGAACAGGTTCGACTCCATCAGATAAAATCTCGCTCGTATCCATATGGTAAAGCTTCAGTTGTGTCCATCGTTGAATATAGTTTCGTACCCATCTACTAGCCTTTCGTTCGTATCGATCAAATTCACCATTTCGTATCGATCTATTCATAGATCGATATGAAGTACACTCCACTAATCGATACGATGGAACGTGGTGTATCGATGCATATAGTTAAGCACGAACCTTCTGGAGAAGCGATGGACACGTACGAGCGTGGAGCGTGGATACGTGCATGAATCAAGGAAAGAAGCGTTCAACACGGCGAGGAAGGAGGATCAACCCAAGGATTTCGTGACACGTCATTGCATGCGCACGTGCCTCCATTGGGTCGAAAGTGATGGATTCGAACCGATGGATTCAAAGACAACAGCCAATGAAAATACTAATCCTGTATCGATCATAACTCAAGATCCACCAATCCAAATGCAACAAAATTTTCACAGCAGCTTCCATACAAGATAAAGAACAACACTGCCAAGTTTCAGCTCGATTGGATCATTTTTTGATGGATACGAAATCACTTCATATCGATCATAGATCGAGTCGAAACTTGGTGTGGTCGGTCGCGTGGGCCCACGCTTGTGCCTGAAGAAGTCCCCCAAAGTTTCAGCGTGATCTCAGCCTCCTACACCTATAAATAGCCCTTTGAAGGCTACAGAAAGAGGATCTTTTGGCCATTCAACGCCCAGACTCTGCCGGATTCATTTCTACATTTTAATATAGCAATTGGACATGAAATTCACCATTGCTACTGCTGTAATCATCTATAACCATCATAGATAATCAATAAAGGATAAAACTTTGGAGTGGACGTAGGTCGGAGATAGCCGAACCACTATAAATCTTCTGTCTCTGTTCATTATTGTTGAATTGTAGCTTGTTATTAATTGTGACCTATGATATGTGTTGGAATATTGCTGATTTATATTCATACTTTGGTGCTTTCACGACTTTTGAGGTTTGAGACCAATTTTGGCACAAATACTTTGGTTCTTTCACTGAGAAGGACTAGCACCCGCTATACCAGATACGATGTTCAGATTTGAAGGTTTGAACGATTCAGATTGATTCAACAATGACTCGACCGAATAGTAGAAGACAGAGAGCGGAAAGAAGCCATCAAGGAGGCATCCTCTGGAGTAGGAGAAGGATAAGCTTCCGTTTACATCACCAGGGATGAAATGGAAGCTATGGAAAATTCTTTGCAAGAGAGATTGTTGAAAAGTCAACAGGAAATGATGCAGATTTTCTTTGAGTAGATGAGAGCTGCAAGGATGTAGAACTTAGGAACAGCTACAGCGGGTGTGGATGTGGAACAAGAAGCTAGGGTTATGGAGCCCAATGGAGGACAGAATACAGAACCAGAAGGCAATCAACAAGGGCTTGGCCGCAAGCCCGCATGATCTGACACTTAAAGACCCATGGACAGAGTTCAACAGGCCAGAACTAACGTGGGTGTCAATGAACCACATGAGGAATACGTGCCGGAATTCCCTCGGGGGCACGGGGGCAATCCCTAACAGACAATGCTGGGTTGGTGGAGATCATCAGGAAAACTATGCGTGGAGGTTTGACCAATAGAGATGTGGAAGGAGTAAACAGGAGTCCGTTTACTCGGAAAATCAGGGCAGCTCAGAACCCATCTAAGTTTAAGCTACCTAGCATGGAAGTATATGATGGCAAGGCTGACCCAACTGATCATTTGATGAGGTATACTAGACACATGGAAGTGTTGGGGGCGTCGGAGGAGGTGATTGCCTGATGCTTCCCTTTGTACTTGACGGACTTAGCGGCAATGTGGTTTTGGCAATTGGGAGAAGGATCCATCAGGACTTGGAGAGAATTGGTGGATAGGTTTTTGGGGGCAGTTTTGGGTTCATATCAAGAGACCAAAGAATGTGATGACATTAACATCAGTAAAACAAAGGACGGATGAATCGCTTAGAGGATTTCTAACTCGATCCAATGCGGTGGTTGCTTCGGTGGATCGGCCGGATCCATCGATGGTTCTGATGGCGGCGTTATCAGGAATCAGAGAGGATTCGGATTTTAATGTGTCTTTAATACGAGATCCCCCATAGGATCTCGAGGAATTCTTTCACAAAGCCGAAAGGTTCCTTCGGCAAGAAGATGCGAGTATGGATTTAAAGCTAAAGGAGTTGAACGCAACTAAAGGTGGAGGACCATCCAACGGATGCTTGGATAAGGATAAGGGAAAAAGGAAGCTGAATGACAATTCATGAAAAGATGGAAAGCGATGGAAGGATCCAAAGTTTTCCATATACACAGGGTTAAACGAGACGCTGGAACGAACCTACATGGAGACTCGGAACCGCCTTCCTTACCGGATGCCGCCAGGAGAGAACCATCCGAACAGGAGAGGGCATCAGGAAGGCACAGTCTTTTCCATGATTTGGACGGACATGATACCGACGGCTGCAGGCACTTAAAGCACATAATTGAGGAACATGTCAGGAATGGACAATTGAGGCAGTACGTTGGAGCATGGAATGCAGCGGTGGAGCAGGAGCAGCCACCGTCTATCTCACACCATGATGATGTGAGGCCCAGGAATGATGGTCGATTGATTATCAATTGACTTGGATAATATGGAATAAGTAACAAACCATTAGAAAACGACCAAGTCATTTACACATGTATGGGGACGGAGATAGCCCCTAGGCATGCTCTGAATGATGATAAACCGCGAAGCTATGGTTTGTGAAATCTATTTTTTGTTATAGATTGGACATTTGTGCTTCTGGTTGGTTTTGGAGTTTGGTTTGAACTCCTGGTTTTGTTTGTTTTCTGTTTTGGATTTTCGTCTGGATGGTTGGTTTCTGTTTTGGATGTTGGTTTGGATTTCTAATTTTCTGGTTTTGATTTGGATTTGGATTTTGGATTGAATTTTGGATTGGATTTTGATTGGATTTTTATCTGGTTTTTGATAGAAGGTCATCGGGTATGGATTATGCCTGGCAAGGGGTGAGTCGCTTTGACCGAACGTGGTAAATTGACTCATTCAGGTCGTCGAGTATGGACTATGCTCGACAATGGTCCGGAGTGGTCAGGATTCGGCCTGGGACATAGGCCCTGCATTATCAACTGTTATTTTCAGGTCATCGAGTATAGACTATGCTCAACAAGGGTCCGGAGTGACCAGGATTCGGCTTAGGACTTAAGCCACGGCATTTCTTGCGTCCAGGGACACTGGACCGCGGTCGCCAAGTGTGGATTACGCATGGCAAGAAACCGAAAAGGTTAGCTCAACGTCCAGGGACATTGGATCATGGTCGTCAGGTGTGGACTGTGCTTGACAAGAGCCCGGAGAGGTTAAGGATTTGGATAACGACCTAGAAAGGTCCTGGATTCGGTTATTGGCTATTGGATAAGGATGGATTAGGATTCGGTTGTCGAGTTCGAATGGACATGGAATTGGCTATGGACTTCGGATATCAGATTCGAAACTATTCAAAACACACCTTCTTATCACAAGGCATGTTTTGGGGGGCAAATGTTATCCCACCTTTTGGTCAAGGCTGGAATATAACCAAATTGGCAAGGAATGATGGATATTGGGATTGGAGGTCGATTGGAAACAAGGTAGCAATCGATGTCGTTAAAATTTGACTTGGCTCCAATGAGGACGAAATTGGTTGGAGATGATGATGAGGACCAGGAGACTCTATGTTTCAAATTTCAGGTTAATCAGAGTTCGTATGAAGGAGATATGGATGGATTACGGTATGCAAGGAATGGTTTGTATCGATGCATTTCGCGTCGATCAGAATGAGTGTTTGAATCTATACTGTTCGTATCGATCGAGGACATGACATGGTGGTTCGTATCGAAACGTTTTGTATCAATCAGTAGTTGGTGCTTCGTATCGATCGGCAGAAGTTTGGCTCAGTGAAGTTCGCATCGATCAGGTTCTAGTTCGACTTGATGACTTCGCATCGATCGGAGAGGAAAGCCTGGTGGATTTCGACTCGATGGCAACACACCCAAGTTGTTAGGCAAGCTTACAGTGGTTTGTTCGAATCGATGCATTTCGTACCGATCCAAATGAGAACAGGTTCGACTCCATCAGATAAAATCTCGCCCGTATCCATCAGGTAATGCTTCGTTCGTGTCCATCGTTGAATATAGTTTCGTACCCATCTACCGGCCTTTCGTTCGAATCGATAAAATTCACCACTTCGTACCAAGCTATTCATAGATCGATACGAAGTAACTCCAGTAATCGATACAAAGGAACATGGTGTATCGATGCAGATAGTTAAGCACGAACCTTCTGGAGAAGCGATGGACATGTACGAGTGTGGAGCGTGGAGACGTGCATGAATCAAGGAAAGAAGCGTTCAACACGGCGAGGAAGGAGGATCAACCCAAGGATTTCGCGACACGTCATTGCACACGCACGTGCCTCCATCGAGTCGAAAGTGATGGATTCGAACCGATGGATTCGAAGACAATAGCCAACGAAAAACCCAAGCTTGTATCGATCATAACTCAAGATCCACCAATCCAAATGCAACTAAATTTTGACAGAAACTTCCATACGAGGTAAAGAACAACCCTGCCAAGTTTCAGCTCGATTGGATCATTTTTTGATGGGTACGAAATCACTTCGTATCGATCACAGATCGAGTCGAAACTTGGTGGGGTCGGTCGCGTGGGCCCACTCACTTGCCAAAAGAAGTCTCCCAAAGTTTCAGCGTGATCTCAGCCTCCTACACCTATAAATAGCCCCCTTAAGGCTACAAGAAGAGGATCTTTTGTCCATTCAATGCCCAGACTCTGCCGGATTCATTTCTATATTTTAATATAGCAATTGGACTCAAAATTCACCATTGCTACTGCTGTAATCATCTGTAACCATCAAGGATAATCAATGAAGGATAAAACTTTGGAGCGGACGTAGGCCGGAGTTAGCCGAACCACTATAAATCTTCTGTCTCTGTTCATTATTGTTGAATTGTAGCTTGTTATTAATTATGACCTGTGATTTGTGTTGGAATATTGCTGATTTATATTCATACTTTGGTGCTTTCACGACATTTGGGGTTTATGACCAATTTTGGCACAAACACAATTGATTTTGAGTAGTTTAAGCTTTAAGGTTCTCAGGTTTTCCACTTTGACGAATAAAGCTTCCGAAGGCTTGCAGAAGGCAGATAGTTATTTAGAACTTTTTTCCCGCTGTGTGTTTCGTTTGTAAAGGCAGACTTATTAGCCTAACTATATACATATGTAGTTAATGCCCCGCTACTACCCCGCTACAACCCGGCTACATCTCATAGCGGATTTCTACTGCTATGATTTTTCCATATAGCCCCAAAATATAGCCTTTCCGCTTTAATCCCCGCTATTTCCACTATATCCCGCTATTTCCGATATATTCCGCTATTCCCTCTATATCTTTTTTAATAAAATGAATTGAGAAATTGCACTTATACATTATAAAATTATGAAACTAATTTATTTGACTTAATTTTTAATATATTTTCAGAAATGAAAATAGTCTAATATTCTACGAAATTCAAATATGTTATATAACAGTTTTTCGTTTATTTAAAGCATAGTCGCACATGTTTTAATTTAAAATTATTCATGTATTATTTATAATTCTATTGAATGATCATTTTTCATTTAATTACCATTTATATATTTGTAAAAACATTATTACGAGTTTTATATGCTATTTTAGATCCATCCGCTATATCCCGCTATATCCTTGCTGTATCTCCGCTATGACTTTTTGCATCTCCACCACTTTGAATCTACCGAGTGCATTAACTGCACAACTATATACTTTAATCTACCAATAAGGCATCTTCATATGTCGCTCTTAGCATATTTGTAATAATTATATTTTAATGAACGTGATTAACGTTTAAGGGAATCTTGTAATGAACATGAAAGCTTTTGAATGAAATATGGAAATGTGTTTTCTATTTCTTTAATTTTTTCATATTTTTGTAATCTGTGCATCAATGTATCTAGTACTTCCGTATTTGTTCGTCGAAGATTAATAACTATGGATGATTGCAGCTTCCGTAGCCATTAGTTTTGGGCCTCCAAGTAGGGTGATATTACAAAAAGGGTTTCGAAGTAGTTGAAATAAATGGTTTGGAAAGGGTGTTTCAAAAGATGCTTTCGAAAGAGAGATATGTCGCCTTTGTTTTAATGTAGTAGCTTCCTAAGAGGTTACTTAGTTCTTAATTGAAGCTTATAGAAGGGTAGTTTCGACCAAGTCGAAATCCTTCCATGATTTCATGCCTTTCGATAGTATTGAAGACACCAATGCCGTCGAAAGGTACTATTGTTTTACGAATATAAACCATTTCCTACCGCTTTCGAAAGGTGTTAGGGGTTTCGAAGGGAGTTTGTCGAAAGGGGTTTCGAAACCAACCTCCAATTGTTTTACCTATATGTTTTAAATGCTTTTGAAAGGATCGTATCGACACAATCGGGTCTCCTCGATACTTTTTGAAATTAAGAATGGCTTTGAAAGAGATGCTTTCACTTATGTTCACTTTTACCCGAAAATGTTATTTCGAATATAAAACCAATGGCTTAGAAAGGTATGTTTCCAATGATTTTGAAAGGGAGACTTTCAATGGGTTCGAAAGGTAGCCTTCAATGGTTTCGAAAGTGGTACTTTCAAAGGTTTTGAAATGACTTTAAGTATGTAAATTTGAAGAAGTATTGCCTTGATGAAAATATAAGTTAAAGGGATTAACTATGTTTTATACGAAAAGTATTTCAAGGAACTTAAACCCATAGGAGTGGTATTGTTAAGCTATCCTGTTGGCTTCTTCAAATATGAATATATTCACATGATAAAGAACCCATAACTGTATTTGGGATAAACGGGTAAAAGAACCGGCTAGGTTAATCCAGTAGTTAATATAAATTGATTAAACTCCTGAGTGAGTAGAATTGCATCCAGGGAGTCAAGGAGACCAAAATATAGGATGCATAAACCTTGAAGTTATATGCGAGATAGGTTCATAGTATACCCTTTAAAACTGTGATTAAGAAGTTATTGGGGGTAACTAACAGGTCTACAATAAACCCATGAAAACTATGTATTAAGGATAGTTGGCAGAGGCCAACTGATTTGTAGTGAACTTAAAACGTATATCATATTAAGTGTTGACATCAGTCAAAAGGTTTCTAGTGAACCCATGAAAACTAGGATAAGAAAGGAGTTAGTGGATTAATCCATATGTTCTTAGTCAACCAATGAAAACTAGGATAAGTGCTGAGTTATTGGAATGACTAATAGGCTCAGGGGAAACTCATGAATCAATTAAGTTAATTGGTAGAGGCGTATAAGTTCTTATTGATCCCGTGAAAATTATGAAATATGACAGGGTGTCCATGTATTATGAAAAAGGTTATTAGTAAACCCATGAAAACTAATAGGTTAACTGTGACCCTAGAAAGTATAATTATGACAAGGTTCCAATTAAATTGGGGATGGAAAATCCAAAAAGTTTATATGTTTGCATATCATCAAAATATTTTGAATTCCTATGTTTTAACCATTGTGGAGGTAGGAGCACTATAGATGGTTTTTAAAAAGGAGTTTTAGGATACTAGTGAGGGGAAAAGCCATTCTGCTAAGCGGTCACTAGATATCTAAAAGGATTGAGATGTTAGATTATTATTTATACAAGGCTGTATATCTGACTCTAAGTTTTTTCCCCCTTAAACTCTTAGACACTCAATTGATTTTGAGTAGTTTGAGGTTTACATTTTTCAGGTTCTCTTCTTAGACGAATAAAGCTTCTCAAGGCGCGCAGGAGGTAGTTAGTTAATTAAGTTTTCTTTTTCACTGTGTGTTTCGGATGTAAAGGCAGACTGTTAGCCTTATTATATATTCTGATCAACCATGGGGGCATCTTCATATGTCTCTCTTAGCATATATGTAATAATTACATTTTTATGAACGTGGTTAACGTTTTGGGATTATGTAATGAAGATGAAATGTTTTGAATGGAATGTGGAAATGCATTTTTAATTCATTAATTTTTTCCATATTCTTGTGATGTGTATCAATGTATTTCACACCACCATATTCGGTCGTCGAGAATTAATAATTACCGATGTCTGCAGCATCCGTAGCCGTTAGTTTTGAGCCTTCAAGTAGGGAGATGTTATAATTGTTGTGATTTACACCCACGAGCGTCACACCTAGTTGATTATTATTATTTTTGTCCTTAGACACTATTATAATGTGATAGTTTGGCTCACATCACTGTTAAGTTTCAAAATAGAGAAATCATCCTTTACAAACTAAACTTGCGTTTCTAGTCCCTGTTTTTAAATCCAATTGTGCCAAAAGATCCAAACACCCTTTACGTTTTTAGCATTTCAAATGCGTATAACTTTCTATAGAAACATCGGATTAGCCTACCGTTTTTACCAAAAAATCATAAATTTTATAATCTTCAAAAAGAGATTCATTGTTGATACCTAAAAAATATATTTCCAGTAAGGTTGCTTCATATATTTGCAAAGAATTCTGTAATTATTCGGTATACTTGCCATTTTATTCAATCATATGAAATGATCATCAACTTTTCTTTAAATATCAACAATTATTTAATGTAATTGCAGACTTTTATGCAATTATATGGAATAATTGCAGATTTTTTTCCGAGATCATCATTCTCTATATCATTTGAATCTACCTTGTGCGATCAGTTCAATGTAGCAGGTTCAGGATACCGGGTAATAATTTGCAACTTCAATAATTCAAACATATGTAATATTTCATTAATATAGCGAACTTTATTGTTTGTTACATTAGGTATAATTTTATATTTTATCTGTGATGCTCATATGTTAATCTTGTGATACATATTGATATCCAAATTAAATATGTGTATCGTTTAGAATCTTTATATGCAATACGAAGAATAAACCTCTCATATAGGTTCAACTATATTATTATATTCTAATTAATTATACATTTATGTAGATTTGGAGTTCAATAATTCATATATATTTGTCATTCCATTAATACAGTGCATCCAAATCAATATGGCTTAACGTTTTAGGTTCCTGAATTTTCTCCGTACAAAAAGTGTATAAATATGGGCCAAGTATTCTAGTTTTACACAAAAAACAAAGCTTTTAAAACTAAGAACTCATAACAAATAAATTTTTCTTGCAGATGTTTATCGACTTTACCTTATTGAATCATTCCAAGGTTAGTATTTCAACATATTTGCTTATTATTTTAGAAATTTAATCTAATAATTAGCATTTTGTCTTTACGAAATCGTTATAAAAAATGCTTTAAACCTTTTGTTTTAATTATTTCCTAAATGAAGAAAAAGAACTCTGGAAAAAAATAAGCATATTGATAGTTTGCAGGAATATTAGTGAGATTAAGCCTTTTTATAAGGGACAGGTAACTAGTTTTTCAACTCATTGATAGTTTTATTCTTTTGGTCCAATCCCCTTAGCCAATTTTATATTCTGTTTAGCATAATTTTAGTTCACATATGGTTATAATGAAATATTTTAAATTAATATATTGAAACTGATTGCATTTTGTCAAGGTTAATAATTTAATTTGAGAATAATTTTTTCACTAAGTACATGTTGAAAATATTAAAATTAATAAATGTAGTGCGATCTTCTAAAAGATAAATAACTTTAGTCAAAAATTAAAGTATTCTTTGCAACAAAATTCATTTATGTCGTTTTATAACTTTTCATAGGTGTTATAAGTTGCTTGATTGGGCCTAGTTGTCAAACTGACGAAGACTGTGCAATAGCCTACAACGATGATTCTTCAATGTGCATTTCTACTAAAGGTTGTAACAAATGCTGTTGTGAATGATGGATAATTTATTTGCAGCATTAAGCCTATTTGGTTGTACTCTTTTCCGTGTTTGATCAAGTAAACCTCAAATAAATAATGTAGTTTTAAAATTGCTGTTATCTTTGTGGATTATATTGTTCTTTGTTGTCTAGTTATTATTCTTCTTTTTTTGGGTCTAATTTTAAAAAAGGATTAGCCAACTCAGCACCTTATTGTCTACAAAAGAAAGTAAACTAAATGAATAATTGCATAATCTTTGGATCGATTAACCATTTTAGGTTATAGTTATGGAAACGAGTTAAGAACTCTTACCATTATAAGGGAAGAAGTCCTGACTTGACCACTAACCCAAAAAATTTAATCTGACACACTTTTGTTTAATTAATACGAACAAATTCTTTTTGGTTTCTCATTGTAACATAAATGATTTGGTATAAAGGTTTCAACACTCTTAATTACATTTGCATAGTGCTTTAATTGATGACATAAATTTTTTCCCCCTTTATCAGATTGAGTGACGAATGCAAACTAATTGAATGATTGAATCACCTCTGTCATTATGGATCATTTATTTCTATAATTTAATACTTAATTATAAGGAGAATTGAGGCTAATTAATTCATCTTTCTTCTCTCTCTTTCTCTTTTCCTTCTTTAGCCTTAATATCAACAGAGAACCGTCTATAACATAATCTCTCGTAACTATACTCCCGAATCAATTGCAACATCTGTAGAGCTCAAACTTCCGATCTCGATCGCAGTAGATGTATACTTTCAAATAAAAATTCGTACCTTCAAAGTTGTTTACCTTGGTAAACATGTACATCATGAAATAAATGCATATGATTTGCCAGAAATGTTACTGCATATCTTTCATTTGTGAATTCAGATTTCAAACAATTTTTGCACCTTGTGTTAAACGCATATAGTAATATTTTAGAAAAATGTACAAACTTGAATTTAGATTTCAAAAAATTTTTTTATCTTTTGTTAAACTCAATACAGTAATATTTTAGTAAAATGTACAAACTTGAATTAGGTAAGATAATAATTCAACATTTGATCCATTATTGTCGGAATACCGAACATTTGATCTACCATTTTTGATCCTGCAACTGACTAAAATAAAATCTGAAGAATAAAACCATGAACTATAATGCATATCTTTTTCTCATTTTTAAGGCAACATAGTTGTTGTCATTTATATCTTCGAGAGATGCAAGAAAGACTATTATGGATGTGATAAGGAAGATTGAGAAATTTTCTCTATGCTCAAAGTTAAGCAATTTGGCAAAACTTTAGTGTCATTCAAAACTCCTAATTTATTACTCTTTCCAAGGTAACTTATTCATATCATTGCAATGCCATGATTAATTTTTTGCAAGGATGTATGCGGCTACGTGATAAATAATGTTGTTTTATATGCTAAATTATAACTTGTTAATGTTTTACGTAGTGTAAGATTTTTGATCTTTTCTTTTTGTTTCTTGGTCTATGTAGGAAAACGTTGCTTACTAAGTACAAACTCTTTGCATGTTTCAAATGGCCATATTGACTAAAACATTCAAACCTCCCATTATTAGTTAATAATATATATTGTGTGTGTTCATGGGGTGGTTGTTTTGTTATGGGCGAACATTTTCGTTCGCTCCTTATATCATTTTGAATCATTTTATTATTCTTTATGCTAATCCTGTTCTGCCAACGAGATGAAACTTGGGCCGACTCATCCACTTAAGGTCTTTAACGACTCATTGGTTTTACAACTCAAGGGGCTTCAGCAACTTAAGGAAAGGACCGACTCAACTGGTAGCGACTCAATTGGCTGACGAGCTAAGGCTCAAGGCAACTTAGAGGAATGGAACGACTCATGGAGGTTAGCGGTTCGTGATACAGGCCGACTCATTGAGTTATCGACTCAACGAAGTTCACGGCTCATACGAGACGACTCAAGGACTGGACCGACTCATCTACCCAAGGTTCGTAACGACTCAGTGGACCAACGACTCAACGAGTTAATGCCTTAGAAGAGCAGAGTGGTTTAACTAGTTAGTGGTTTATGGGGTAGACCGACTCAGGGTTTCCAATGACTCAGGGTTTCCAACGACTCAAGGTGACTAACGACCTATCATAAGTCGCTGGCGACCTAAGCATACGAGGAACAAGTTCAATGCCATTTCATTTATGCCACTGCTTGCTGACTCGTGGTATGTGAGTCGGTCACGGTTCATTCTGAGTCGGTCACGACACATGACTTAACAATTCCAGCCCAGAAATTTGCCTATAAATACATGGCCACCTCCAACATTCAAGGGACTTTTGGCTCATTCATTTCAAGCGCCGTTACTCTGCTGCATTCTGAACTACTTCAACACCTTCAAGGAACTTCACGAAGAAATCAAACATGTCAAACATGTGTTCAAAGATTTGGATCGACGTTGAAGTTTAGGCTACTTGTTCTAAGTCACTTGAAACTCAAAGTGTGTTGTAATCAAAGTGTAACTGCATTGACTTGTAATCAAATCATCAATAAAGATATTCAAAGTGGACGTAGGCTATCTCTTAAGCCGAACCACTATAAAATTGCTGTTGTTTACTGTTTTTTCACTACTATCTGCTTATAATCTGTTCCCGAGCTATCGGGTGGTGCTTTCACGATCTCACTTCATACACCGGGATATTAGCGTTCAAATTTTAGCGTTAACATTTTTGGTGCTTTCACTGAGAAATCGAACTCAGGCGAGTTATCATCATTGCTTCACAGAGGTTTGTAGAGATAATTTCCTTGAAAACCAGAAGTCTATCCGAGATTATGGCTCCTGGAAGGAAAAGTAGATCTGTCAGATCTGGGAATATTCAAGAGGGAACCTCCGCTTCCCCTATATCGAATCAAGCCACTCCTTCTGTCGGAGTTACAAAGGCAGAGCTGGATGCTGCAATCTTAGGGCTGAACCAACAGATAAATGCCCAAAACGCACAATTCGAGGCTCAGAATGCCCAGAATGCCCTAATTCTGAATAGGTTGAACGATTTGCTTGGGGCAAACCGTCAACCGGCAGATAATGAAAGGAATTTTGCTGGCAACATTCGTGATGCTGAAGAAAGAAATGCTCCTGAAAGGGCTGCTAGCCCCTTTGAACAAACACTTCCAGAGGTTGGTGGATCTAGAACTCGACATGATGAGGAGTATCTTTCTGGAATGGTCCGACAAATTATGAAAGAGAGTATGCAGAGGGTTGAAGACGAGAAAGAATGGGGTTTCGCCCCAAGTAAAACTCCGTTTACTGAGAAAATCTTAAAGGTTGAATTCCCAAGGAAGTTTGTCCCTCCAACCATTCCAGCATACAGGGGGACAAGTGATCCGAACGAATTCTTATACAAGTATGATTGGCACATGACAGGTGCCAGAGCCTCCGATGAAATAAAGTGCCGATATTTTCCTGTGTATCTCGAAGGTGTAGCTTTGCTTTGGTTCACCAAACTTCCAGTCCGATCTATCGATCAGTTTTCTGACTTAACCCGGAAGTTCATGGAGCAGTTCAGACTATACGTCTCAAATGCCAAGGATATCATGTCACTGTCAAGTTTGGAGCAGAATCCAGGAGAGACTATCAGATCTTTCTTAAACCGCTTTAATATAGCGCTAGCTGAGGTGGACAATGCAGAACCGCGAATGATATTGACTTATCTGATGAAGGGTATTGACAAGTCGAGCGAATTTGGGAAATGGCTAAACATGAAGGAACCAAATTCCCTTGAAAAGTTCTATAAAAAAGCAGATGAATTCGTACGCTTAGAAAGCCGTCCCGTACCGGTAAAGGCTGTATTGGAAAAAGCCGAAGATAACACTGTTGTTCCATGCAAGAGTGAATCTGTAGGGCAAAAAAGGGAAAATAACAATGGGAAGAAGCAGAGTAATCTGAAGAAACCCGATCCTTCAAGCCATCAGAATATACTCCTTTATCAGATACGCCAGAGCGTATCTACCTTGCCACTAAAGATTCTGTTCACTTTCCTAAACCTCCTCCTCTAAGGACCGGGAAAAAGGCTATACAGAGTGGGAAGTGCTGCCGCTTCCATAATCAACCCGGTCACGAGACCGACGAATGCCGCCAGTTGAAAAATCTGATTGGAGAGTTGCTAAGGGAAAACAAACTGCAGCAATTTGTGAAAAAGAATAGCAACAATCCTGCTTCATCCAGTCAGGGGCAACAGGCTCCTACTCATCAGCCTAGGACGAGTGAGAAGGCTGCAGGGCATGAATCTGGAAGGCCCATTATCAATGTCATTACAGGAGGACCCCACCCAGCAGGCAGAAGCTGGGGTGAGATGGAAAGGAATACCCGAGCTTTAAAGTATGTACCGACCGAGGAAGATGTATTCGTTTTGAAAGGTGCTACGCCCTTGAAGCAACAAAGAACTTTTGATGATGATATTGTGTTCAAAGCTAGGGATTCCGCAGGTATTGAAGCTCCTACCTTGGATCCTCTAGTCATCTCGGCTGGTATCGGGCCAGCTATTGTCAGAAGAGTTCTCATTGATTGTGGCGCATCCTGCAATATCCTCTTCAAGAAAACATTCGACCAAATGAAGATCCCTATGGCTGATGTGCAAGCCTCATCGCAGAAAATTGCTGGTTTCACTGGGAGCCAAAGCAGCCGGTAGGGACCATTGATTTGTTTGTGGAACTTGGAGAAGGAGAGAGAAAAGTGGTCCGCAAGCAAACTTTTGTGATTGTCGACGAATTTTCTGCTTACAATGCTTTCCTTGGTCGTCCAACTCTGCCAGCGTTCAAAGCTGTTCTTGCCCCGTGGTGCCTCACTATTAAATTCCCTACAGACAATGGAGTAGGAGTTATAAAAGGGGATCAAAATGCTGGGCGAGAGTGTTATCTGACAGAGCTACGAGAAACCAGAAAAAGAGAAATGGGAAAGAATGCGGCAGCCCCAGTCCGCATCAAAGAACCAGCCTTGTAGCAATTACAGGGCGGACCCTGCACTGGCGAGCACAGCGGAGCAAGGAAATAGATGGACCCTAGAAAAGTCAGTGCAGGGGAAAATAGAGTGGTACCAGTGGAAACGACAATACCAATACCTGTTGACCCAAAGGACCCAAACAAGGTGTTGAATGTGGGTTCACAACTTAATGTGTCAATTCAGAATATCTTAATATCTTTTTTAAAGGCAAATCTAGATGTTTTTGCTTGGACTCATGCCGATATGTGCGGAATATCCCCAGAAGTTGCAGTGCATGCTCTAAATATTGATCCAAAATTTACACCTGTGAAACAGAAGAGGAGAACTCAAGGTCCAGAAAGGTCGGCGGCATTAAAAGAAGAAGTTGATCGGCTCATGGAGAATAATTTTATCAAAGAATCTACCTATCCGAATTGGGTTTCAAATCCAGTGCTGGTTAAGAAAGCCAACGGAAAATGGAGAGTATGCATCGATTTTTCAGATCTAAACAAGGCCTGCCCCAAAGACTGCTTCCCATTACCCAGAATAGATCAACTGGTAGACGGAACAGCGGGACACGAATTGTTATCTTTTATGGATGCTTACTCCGGATATAACCAGATTATGATGCATGAGCCAGATCAGGAGGACATGAGCTTTATCACCGAAATTGGTCTTTACTGCTACAGAGTTATGCCCTTCGGGCTAAAGAATGCAGGGGCAACATACCAAAGACTTGTTAATGCTATGTTCAAACAGCAATTAGGCAAGACTATGGAAGTCTACGTCGATGACATGTTAGTAAAGTCTAAGAAAGCAGTGGATCACATAGAACACTTAGCGGACATGTTCGCAATCCTTCGAAAATATGGAATGAAGCTCAATCCTTTGAAATGTTCATTTGGAGTGGAATCCGGCAAGTTTTTAGGTTTCATCGTGAGCGCTAGGGGCATTGAGGCCAGTCCAGCTCAAATTACTGCATTGAAAGAAGTCAAAGCCCCTAGAACAAAGAAGGAATTGCAAAGTCTCAATGGAAAAGTCGCCGCCTTGAGTCGGTTCATTTCCAAAGCCACAGTTAAATGCATCCCATTCATTGACGCCCTAAAGAAAGGAAAGAAAAACTTCGATTGGACCCCCGAATGCCAAAAGGCCTTTGATGAATTGATTCGCCATATGGAAACGCCTCCAATACTTTCTAGGCCTGGCGATGGTGAGTATCTTCTTATATACTTGGCAGTATCATCTCATGCTTTAAGTGCAGCGCTGATACGAGAAGACAAAAGGATTCAACATCCAGTTTACTATATCAGCAAAAGACTCACTGGGGCAGAGATGAATTACTCTAAGTTGGAAAAACTCGCCTATTGCCTACTAATTGCATCTAGAAAGTTGAGGCAATATTTTCAAGCTCATCCTATCAGAGTCCTCACTGATCAACCTTTAAAGCAAGTCCTGTTTCGCCCTGAGACTTCGGGTCGTCTTCTAAAGTGGAATATTGAACTCAGTCAGTATGACATCACTTATCATCCCCGAAAAGCAATCAATGGACAAGCTTTAGCGGATTTCATCGCAGAATTCACAGATAAGGGTAACAGTGAGGAGAAAACGGTCGACGATTCCCCAATCCAATGGAAGTTATATGTCGATGGTGCGAGAAACGACTACTGTTCTGGAGCCGGAGTTGTACTTGAGACCTCTGAAGGCCGATCATTATGCTATGCACTAAGATTGGAATTTCCTTCAACAAACAATGAAGCAGAATACGAAGCCCTTATCGCTGGCTTAAGGATTGCTAAAGAATTAAACATCCGAGCGTTGTAAATATTCAGTGATTCTCAGCTTATTGTATGCCAAGTCAAAAAGGAATTCCAAGCAAAAGGGGGGAATCTGCCCGCCTACTTGTCAAAGGCTTGGGAACTCCTGGGTGATTTCGATCATTACATGATAAGTCACATTCCTCGAGAAGAAAACGTGAAAGCATATTCTCTCGCAAAGTATTCTAGCACAGGCGAAGCTCAATTTCTGGGGTTAACTCCAGTGGAGGTCCTGTCGACTCCTAGCATTGATGAGATGGACATTGATTGGATTATGAGCATGTCTCAAGAGCAAGAATCATGGATGACTCCGATAACAGAATATCTGCTCAATGGATCCTTACCAGGGAACTCAAAAGAACGACAAAAGCTACTAAGAAAAGCCTCTCGATACATAATCCAGGGTGGCCGATTGTACAGACGGGGATTCTCAATGCCATTACTTCGATGTGTATCCAGTGAAGAGTCCAAAGCAATCCTAGCAGAGGTACACGGAGGAGAGTGTGGTGATCATTCAGGTGGCCAAACATTAGCAAAGAAAATTCTCCGATACGGATATTTTTGGCCAGAAATTAATGGAGATGCAGCAGAGTATTCCCGAAAATGTGACAGATGCCAAAGATTCGCCAAAATTCCTAGAGCTCCTTCCACTGAACTCACAAAGATGGTCAGTCCATGGCCATTTGCAATATGGGGGATAGACCTTGTAGGACCGTTACCAATTGCCAAATTTGGAATTAAATATGCCATTGTTGCTGTAGATTATTTTACTAAGTGGGCAGAAGCTGAACCACTGGCTACTATCACCTCAAAGAAGATGATAAGTTTTGTGACTAAAAACATCATTTGCAGATACGGTGTGCCTCAAAAAATAATTACAGACAATGGTACTCAGTTTGAAAGTGAAGAATTCCAAGGTTTCTGCAAGCAATTCAAAATCCGAAAAAGCTTCTCAGTAGTGGCTCATCCGCAGGCAAACGGGCAAGTGGAAGCCGTGAACAAAATTATTAAGTCAACCATCAAAAAGCAACTTGAAAGAGCGAAAGGTGGTTGGGTCGATAAGCTACCACTGGCACTATGGGCATACAGAACCACTCACAAAACTGCAACTGGGCACACCCCGTTTTCATTGGCATACGGGTCAGAGGCAATGATTCCGGTAGAAATAGAGGTCCCTTCACATAGAAGAATCCATTTCAATCAAGCAGAAAATGAAAAGCTACAGCTTGAAGCGCTAGATCTCCTTGACGAAAAAAGAGATGAGGCTAATCTCAGAATTGCAGCTCATCAGCAAAGGATAGCCAGACATTTCGATTCCAAAGTTCGCCAACGCAACTTTGAGATTGGAGACCTAGTCCTGAAGAGAATTATGACAGCGACAGGCGTGTTTGGGCCAAATTGGGAAGGACCGTATGTCATAGGTCAGAAGCTTCTTGACGGCACATTCAAACTCACTACTGTCGAAGGAGATCAAATTCCAAGGGCATGGAACAACAATCATTTGCGTCCATACTTTACTTGAAAATTTGGTCGAAATATTGTAAAAAGAATTATGAATGTATGATTCTTGTAATTGAAGGCAATTGTAAAACTGATGCAAGTAAATAATGAAAAAATATAAAGTGGATGTAGGCCCAATTTCCTGGCCGAACCACTATAAATCTTGTGTTCCTTATTACTATTACATGTTTGCTTTATTTTCGATATAAAAAGTACATAGAATGTATTGCTGAAATGTCGATTTAAATTTTTGCAGACAATAGAAGTGAAACTTGCACATAATAAGAACCAGTGATTCTCGCCAAATTTCAAGTCACAAAAGCTCCAAATTCAAATCCTAGATAGGAAGTACTTCAATTGAACGGCCCATGATTTCGACAGAAACGGGCCTTTGCTAATAAATTGAGATCGTTTGAACAAACAAACATCCAATTAAGAAGCTGATGCTCGTTCTCACAAACTTGCCTGACAATGAAGTACATTTTGTTGGATTAAACAAGTCACTTGTAAAAAAAAAAGAGGATCACTGAAAAAGTATAAGCAAGTGGACAAGGGAACAACCAAAGCCATCATCGGCAGCACAAATCCTCTTCGGAGGCATAACTCATCGGAGGATAAAGACCTCTAATGGGTCATACGCCACAAAAAAGAAAGTTCTCTACTCAACAAAAAAGATTGGAGGAGTCATGACCCTCCAACCATGAGAGAGTAACTTCCAGGCGATGAAAACCCTCTCTGAGGCACATTTCACCAGGAGTTGAAGTGTAACAATCGCTCTTCGGAATTTCACTTCACCAGAGTTGAAATGTAAACAAAATAAAAGCCCTCTTCGGAGGCCCATTTCACCAGGAGTTGAAGTGTTACGACCGCTCTTCGGAATTTCACTTCACCAGAGTTGAAATGCAAACAAAATAAAGCCCTCTTTGGAGGCCCATTTCACCAGGAATTGAAGTGTTACGACCGCTCTTCGGAATTTCACTTCACTAGAGTTGAAATGCAAACAAAATAAAGACCTTTCTGGAAGCCCACGTTTCACGAGATTGAAATAAAACTTCCATGTGTTGAAACGTGAAAAGGCTTTCTTCAAAGGCACAACTCTTTGGAGGTACACGTTTCGCCAAGATTGAAATAAAAATTCCAAGTGTTGAAACGTGAAACATCCCTCCTCAGAGGTACAACCCCCTCCCGGGGACACAATCAAAAATAAAGACTTCTTCGGAAGCCCACGTTTCACCGAGATTGAAATAAAACTTCCAAGTGTTGAAACGTGAAAAGGCTTTCTTCGAAGGCGCAATTCTTTGGAGGTACACGTTTCACCAAGATTGAAATAAAACTTCCAAGTGTTGAAACGTGAAAAATCCCCCCTCAGAAGTATAAATTTCTATTTCAAAAAAAAAATATCCTCATCAAGGGCATACTTTAACTTTCAAAGGAAGAGTGATTTACCTATTCTAGAAAATAACCTTCCTCAAAAAAAAAAAAAAAAAAAATAGGAAGAAAGTAAAGTACCCTTCAGAGGCCCGCTTTACCACATAGAAGAATTCACTTGGCAAAATGCATACATAAGTAAAAAAAAAAAGTGATTTCTTCGAAGGACAAAGCGTAAAAATTTATGTGAAGGAAGTCGTACTCTACGAAAAATTTCTTCAAGAATGAAGTAATTACTCTTCAGAAAATAAGAGTGCAAGTCCCCTCAAAGTATAAAATATTGCAGCAAGCTTATGGTATGGGGGCAACATGGTATAGTTACATACAAAATGGTATAGCTATATCGGTAAAATACACTCAAGCAACATACCACAAGTTCACCGCAATATCATATAAATAAACTTGTGCAAAAATGAATAATAAATGCATTCTCAAATTCAAACAAGAGTCTGTACAAATAAAGGATCATTTTATTCAATTGCAGATACAGGTTTCAAAATAAAAAAGCAGGGGCCGGTGCCTGCACAACATCCGACCATTACACAAAAAAGGAGTCAAAAAGCCCGAAGTCCGACTCTTCACTTCTTCTTACCACCTTTGGACCCTTTGCCTGGCCGAATGATTAGTTTTTCAGGTCTATCTATAGGCATAAGGGAAGAAGGAGAGGGAGGTGCAACCGGTGCAACTTCCGGTTCCTCTTCAGTAGTGATGATTTTCTTCCCCCTCCTCTTCGATGTTCCGTGCTTCTTTCTTCTCTTCGAAGAGGACTCACTCCCTGGAGTAACAAGAGCGGACAAAACTACGTCATCAGAAGGAGTCCGCTCCGGAGAGATCTTGCCTCCTTCAAGTCCCTCATCCTTCTGCTCTTGCGAAGCGATAGGGTCATCCAAGCCATGAAGAGCCTCAATCTGCTCCTCTTGTGACCCGGGCTGTGAAGCAGAAGGAGGAGTCACCTGAAGAGACGGAGGAGGGATAACCGGAGGAAGTGAAGTCTGCACAGCACTTGGTGTTTCAACTGCAGAAGAAGAGAAATTAAAAATATTAGTATCTCCCCGAAAGAAGGGAGATATGGGTTCGTCGAGATTCAAGAAGTAATCGAGAAGCTCATCAAACTTTTGAGGAGTAAGCAAGCGATCCACCTGAATCAGACCAATGTCAAAATTACCTGAAGATGTTTGCTTCGTTAGTTCAATCTCATAATTCTGAGCCCCGATATACTCCAAAGCCTCATCATCGGTAGGGGTAATTACCCCGGTTCTTGTAGGAGGCAGCGAATGAGCACTGGAACCTGTAATGTCCACTTCGGAAGAAACTAAAGGACGTTCAGAAGTGGTAGGTAGTATTTCTTTCTCAGAACGTTCCCCTTCCGCCATTCCGGCCCGTACCCTGGCGAGTTGCTCTTTTCCCTTGGCAAGAGCGGCGCGGGCATCATCATCGAGATAATGCTCTTCAAGAGCTGTCTCAGCGTAGCCAGCACCTTTACCACCTAGCATATCGAGTGCTGCCTCCCAAACTTCAGCTAATGTAATTACATACTTAGGGCCTAGAAAGGCAAGGCTGCCACGCCCCAAAATGCTGTGCAGATAAAAATCAAATAATGTGGAGCTAATGTCAGCTTTGGTTGCTTGATGGGCCTCTTCGGCCGCGAGTTTACCAGCAACAGCCTCGTCACGCTCCTTTTCGGCCATAGCAAGTCGAGCTTTTAACATCTCTATCTCCAAGCTTTGAGAGCCGGTCTGTTCTCGCAGCTGTAAAGTTTCAGCGCGATATTCTTCTATGACCTTCTCCTTGTGTGTGAGCTTATCTTCGACTGCCCTTTGACTGGCATGCGCATCTCGTACTTGTTGCTGAAGCATGCTCTCCTTTTGAGAATAGAGAGTAGACGAAGTAGCTAATTCTTCTTTAAGCTTTTCTACTTCCGCTTCCAGCTTTTCATTATAGGAAGCAATACTTCTCATTTCGGCGTCATGCTGTTCGAGAGTCTTCTGCCACTCAGCCTTATCGTTCTCCATTGTGAGCATGGCCTCGAGATTGGTTCGGTTATCCCTCTGAAGCTCGTCGACAAGTTTTTGCCAGTTCGACATTCTTTCAATATCGGTCCTGACAGTATCAAGATTTCGCAGCATAGCCGATTTGTTGAGAGGAACCAAGTCGAGATCAAATCGAACCCCTCTCAGGCACCACTGAGGGAATCGACTTTGAAGAATGGGAGGACCTTGCCCAACTTGGTATGCGGGCCGGTTGATGATTGTTTGAATGTCGGAACGAACGGGGGCAGGAGATTGAGCAGGAACATTTTGAGAAACTGTCGGCGTTGTTTCTTCACTAAGTTTAGCCCGCTTGTTAGAAGAATCTTCCATGTGACCTTTACCTCTCTCATCGTGAGTCTTTCTTTTTTGGGTATCATCATCTCTGTGGGGAGGGTCATGTCTTTCTTGTTCTCTTCGGTGACGTTCTTCATATGCTTGTCTCTCATCTGCTTTCCTTATGGCCCTCTCTTCATCCGATTCTCTGTAAGAGGGGAGGTGACGCCTGTAATCATATTGGCTACGCCTCCCGTAGCGCTGGAAATCATCATAATATGAACTGCTGCGCCCCATTGGAGAATCTGGAATAAAAATAATAAGCTTTAGAAATCTTTAAAGTATAAGAAGATGAATGCGTAGAAGTGCTGAAAAATCCTAAGTGTTGTGTAACGTGTAAACTACACGCATCAAGTTACAGACCACTTTGTGGAGTAGAGGTAGTGATAACTTAAGTGGAAGGAGTTGACATTTGTTGTAGAGAGGATGTCGCCTCAATTACAGAAGAGATAGTTTTGGAAACATCATCTTTGAAAAGTTCTTGAGAAGTCACAATTAAATCGCTTAGCCCCTCGAAAACTTCATCGCCATCATGTTTTTTGGGACTGGCTTTCTCAACTCCTTCATCAGCAAATCTTCCGGAAGATCGTGGAGTTTCTTCCTCTTCGATAACTGGGGCAAGTGCGGATTTGTCGGACGGCCCCGCAACGTCCTTCGGAATTGAACACTTCACTAGTGGAGTTTCTATAGAGGTTCCTCCCTGCGTGTGCTCTTTAGTAGAGACCGGGGCATCAGGAGTTTCCGTCGGAGAATCAGGAATTTCAGTTGGGACTTCACGAAGCTGAGTGAAGCGAGAGGAATGAAGAAGCCCATATTGATGTAAAAATCCATCATTTAACAAGAACTTTATACTCCTCTCTTCTGCCGCCATGGCGTTTAATCTCTCAAAAATTTGTTTATAGCATGGATCTCTAGAGGGAGGAGGAAGTGCTAAAACAGAAAAAAAAAAAGAAGCCAAGTTAGCGTTTAGCAACTCAGATTTCGAAAAGCCCAAGAATGGAGAAATAAAAGCAGGAAAATCTTACTTCCTACTCTCCAGATGGCATAAAACCCTGGAGGACAGCGGACAAAGAAGTACTGATTTAGAAATCCATGAACGCTTTCAGGAAGATCGGTGATGAGCTTGCGGTTTCGAGCACTCCTTATAACTACGATAGAGGGATGATCTTTAATTTTTGTGAATGAGCAGAAGTAGTAGATTTCCTCAAAGCTCGGTAATCGGCCCAGAACTCTACTAAATAGCACACATAACCCCATCAGAATGGCATGACCATTGGGGTGCAATTGGAATGGAGAGATAGATAGTCGAAGCAGGAACTGCTGAAGGAAGTCATTGAAAGGTGGTACGGCACCGCTCAAGCACATTTGGCGATTGACAGCAATAAAGCCAGAAGGGGGCCTATCTGCAGTATCATTTGGCCCCGGCAGTAAGGCATCAGCTTCGGCAATACCAAACTGGATGAGCAATTGGTTAAACACCCGCTGATTTAGAGTTGTGGGAGTTCTCTCCGGAGGGTTATCCAACAAGTTGGCTACTGGGAAGACATCTTCAGCCTGGCCCATCGGTTCTTCTTGTTGAGATGTCATTCTACACAAGCAACTGGGTGTTCAAATGCGAAGGTGCACGTTTCCTAAAAGTGTGAAGTGTTGTGCAGAACTAATGAAAATAACAAGTAAATATAACTGGAATTAAACTGGTTGACGATTGATCGACTATGGTAATTTCAGAACTTGTTAATTTAAAGTTCAAGCATAATATTAGTGCAGGCTGGTCAGTTTCAATTGACTGTTTCAGTGTTGCTTTAATATTCTACTTGAAATCGATAGCACTTCGTTCACACGATTTGTTTAAGTTAATTATCTGTTATTAACTAATTTGTCATTTGATATGGGCAGTCGATGACAGTATATTCGTCCCAGTTTTCTATGAATGTTGTATTGAACAGATTGTTAGCCTGCAAGTCAAAATAACCTGTGAATGAATGCAATAAAATTCAACAGTTCAAAGTTAATGCAATGGTCCAAAGTTCGAGAAGAATTCACGCAAGTCCTAACTCGTCAACGGCTCAAAAATTTTGAGTCGGCAGTGCCCTAAGTCGTATAAAAAGGGAGAAGCTCTGGTTCAACTCAAGGCTTAGGCCGTAAGTCGTGAGTCGTAAGTCGTGAGTCGTAAGTCGTAAGTCGTATCTCGGCCACGACTCAAGGCTTAGGCCGTGGAGCATGTTGGGTCGGATCATGGTTGTTGGATCATACAAAAATGACCGAGTCGTACCTAAAGCAGTATTCGAATCAATCTGACCAACTAATCACCTAACTCCTAACCAAGTTGCCTTCTAACCCATAAACCATTTCACTCCTAACTCGTAACCCGTTAATCTTCCAACTTTTAACCCATTAACCCAATAAGCTCTCAATCAACAATCCTATCTCTATCGCACCGCTAAACCGCCTCGAATCGTAAGCCATCAGAACAGATAACCCTAAGTCCATTGATGACCAAAGCAACCAAATTCGCAGGGTTCAAAAGGGCAAATCGAAGATGGAGATGGGGCGCATAAGCTAGGGATAATCGAAAATCATAAGGAGAGCGAGATCGCTTACGCAATATGATGATAGGGATGATCGGTGGAGAATCTGGTCGAAATCGCTTTTGAAAGCTTGAATGTGCGTTAATGGCAGACACGGTTTAAAGGTTAGGGAATGAGAAGAAAAGGTGAACGACTCAGGTTTTTATAACGTTGGGCAGTAGAGTTTGAGTCGGCACACGAGTTAAGATAAGTCGAAGCACACGACCTACGACTTAGGCGTGTACTTCGAGGGGCAAATGTTAACCCTGTTCTGCCAACGAGATGAAACTTGGGCCAACTCATCCACTTAAGGTCTTTAACGACTCATTGGATTTACGACTCAAGGGGCTTCAGCAACTTAAGGAAAGGACCGACTCAACTGGTAGCGACTCAATTGGCTGACGAGCTAAGGCTCAAGGCAACTTAGAGGAATGGAACGACTCATGGAGGTTAGCGGTTCATGATACAGGCCGACTCATTGAGTTACCGAGTCAACGAAGTTCGCGGCTCATACGAGACTACTCAAGGACTGGACCGACTCATCTACCCAAGGTTCGTAACGACTCAGTGGACCAACGACTCAACGAGTTAATGCCTTAGAAGAGCAGAGTGGTTTAACTAGTTAGTGGTTTATGGGGTAGACCGACTCAGGGTTTCCAACGACTCAGGGTTTCCAACGACTCAAGGTGACTAACGACCTATCATAAGTCGCTGGCGACCTAAGCATACGAGGAACAAGTTCAATGCCATTTCATCTATGCCACTGCTTGTTGACTCGTGGTATGTGAGTCGGTCACGGTTCATTCTGAGTCGGTCACGACTCATGACTTAACAATTCCAGCCCAGAAATTTGCCTATAAATACATGGCCACCTCCAACATTCAAGGGACTTTTGGCTCATTCATTTCAAGCGCCGTTACTATGCTGGATTCTGAACTACTTCAACACCTTCAAGGAACTTCACGAACAAATCAAACATGTCAAACATGTGTTCAAAGATTTGGATCGACGTTGAAGTTTAGGCTACTTGTTCTAAGTCACTTGAAACTCAAAGTGTGTTGTAATCAAAGTGTAACTGCATTGACTTGTAATCAAATCATCAATAAAGATATTCAAAGTGGACGTAGGCTATCTCTTAAGCCGAACCACTATAAAATTGCTGTTGTTTACTGTTTTTTCACTACTATCTGCTTATAATCTGTTCTCGAGCTATCGGGTGGTGCTTTCAAGATCTCACTTCATACACCGGGGTGTTAGCGTTCAAATTTTAGCGTTAACACTTTATATATAGAAGTTGTGCACATTATGTGTAAAAAAACAAAAACAAAATTTGAATCTTTGAATTATTAATAGGGCATAGCAAATACAGTCAATGAGTACTTCTAGTTTGGCTGATAATTTGTATAGTATTATGTAACCCTTAAATAATCGTAATTTTTTGATTAAGAATGCTCTTAATGTTAAACAATATGGTGTCAATTTAAAGAACGATGGAATTAAAATTTATTAAATACACTACAAAAAAATGCATTTAAATAACAAGAAAAGAGTCAGAGGTCCCTGTTTTTGATGTTGTTATCGAAAAAGTCTCCGCAGAAATGAATACATAAATTTGGTCCCTATTTTGAAACATAAAAAAGCAAGGTGCATTGTATTTATCTGACAGAAAATGCAAGTTCTTGCACTTTTCCATTTCTGATATCTTTTTTCAAATTTTCAAAGTTTTGAAAATTTTGAAAAGTGAAAGGTATCTTGCACTTTCTATCAGGAAAGCGCAAGCTGGTTTGTGCTATCTGATTTTAAAATTTCTTTTGAATTTTTTGAAAATTTTGAAAATTTTGAAAAATGCAAGGTAACTGGGACTTTCTATCAGAGTGCGCAAGTTAGTTTGCGATTTTCGATTTTGAAATTTTTCTAAAATTTTTGACATTTTTGAATTCAAAAAGCAAAAGCTAATTTTCACTTTCCAATTTAGAAAAAATAGGGACCTTTCGTTCAAAGCCCCTATAAAGGATGGAATTAAAACACCGGTAATTTTTTATTCAAAATCAAACTGAATGGCCTTAGGCAAAGTTTTTAGTTTTTAGTATTAATGACTAAAAATTAGCCATTAATCAGTTTATAAAATATGAAACTGTTCTAGACCAATTTATAGTCTTTAAATAGTATTTTAATATCTGAATCTCAATGGTTAAGTTTATTTTATCTTTGTGAGTCTAACGTCTATATTTATTGATCCACATGAATATCTTTGAAATTCTTTAGTAAAATAAATAATTTGGTTAATGGACTAAAATGACAGGTCCCCACCGCTTGTAGGACAGTTCTCGATTTCCATTGTTTCAGGTTCTATCTTCTCTTCTTAGAAATACATAATTGGCGGGTCCTCTATTATTTTTCCATTTCAAGTTCTCCACTTCCTTTCTACATATCTTGATCCACCTAAAACCATTGCATCGTTTCCTCTATTTTAGTTTTATGTTTTCTGCACTAGCCTTCGATTTTGAAACTCATCTTACCATCCTTCATTAATGCTATAAATTTTCAAATTCATATCATCAAATGATGAAACCAGAGGCTTCATTCAAGTTCAAGAAATATTGAAGCTTTTTAACATGAAGTTAGCAATTCGATAGATGGGTATATGGCACAAATTACTGTATGTTTAGGATTTCTCTTGACCTGGGTTAATCAATTCAATCCGTTGGTTGAATATTATAACAATTTCCACACCAAGCAAGTTATTTTTTTAATGATTAAGAGCAAGAAAACAAAGAATTTAAAAGCGTCAATATGTAAAAATTCTAGTGTAAAACTCGATTTCCTTTATCTGAATATAAGAAAGACAATTTTTTATTTAGTGGTTGATTATTTATTCTAATAAATTAGTTAGTGGTTGATATGCTCTATTCCTCCCTTTGCATATTCTAGTTAAAGGGAAGTTATAATATTGGTAATTCCATTACATAATGTTTGTTTTTAGATCATATGCAATATGATTGGTTCTAAGTGAATTGGGATAGAAGTAATATTGGCCGTTGAATATATATGTATCAAAATATACACATATATAATGATACATACCAATATGTAAATATAACACACAAACACACACAACTATATATGTATGTATGTTTATGTATGTATGTATGTATTTATATATATATATATATTTATATTTGTATATATATGTATGTATATATGTGTTAACGCTAAAAATGTATGCTAACGCCACAGTGTGAGTTGTGATATAGAGAAAGCACCACCCGTTGGTACGGGAATTAAAAGCAAGCAGAAAATAGCAGAAAATAGTAAAGAGACAACAATTTTTATAGTGGTTCGGCTCAAAGTCAAGCCTACGTCCACTTAATCTCCTCTATTATTGATTTGATTACAAATTAATAATTCTTCAATTACAACACAATTAAGGCAAGTAGTTAGAACTTTCATGCTGAAAAGCTCTTTGAATTCATGTTGAATGAACTTGATCTTTTCCCATGGTTCTTTGAAGTGTCTTTGACATTTGAAGTGTTGTAGCTGTCGTGAAAACAACAAAGTCTTGGCGTTCCAGAAATCATTCCCCTCCAATATGGAGTAGGTGGGGTAATTATAAGGGAGTTTTGGAGTTAGGTCGTGTGGTGTAGGCTGTGGGGGGCTTACCAGTTGAGTTAGGTCGCGGGCGACCTAATGGGTATGGGTTACGGCTTATAGTGGGTGTATTTGGCCATTTGCGTTGGCTGGTAGGTCGTAGTGACCTAAGGGGAATGGAAGGCGATCTGTACGCTAGGGCATCAGGCGGAGCGACTTAAGATAGACTTGGGAGAAACAGCGACCTAATATAGGTTGGAACGACCTATATACAAATGGCATAAGGAGACGTGGCTTATTTAGGTGCAGCTGTGGGCTCATAACCCGCTAGGTCGCTACCTCATTGAGTCGCTGTAGTATTCAACCCACTGTCTTGTTTGAGTCGCTATGCCGTTGATCTGTTTAGGTCACTTAACTCGTTGAAAGCCGCTGGGAGGTTGAGTCGTCAACTCATTGCAATGTTAACTCGCTAGATGCTATAGGTCGTAAGTCACTTGGAGCTGTGAACAGTTAACTCGCTTGGGGTTTTGGTGTAGTTAACCTGTTGTTATGTTAGGTCGTTAAGTCGCCAGCTTTTCTTAAGCAGTTGGGTCACCATTCAGAAAAGGGATTAACACTTGCCCCTTGAAGTACATGCCTTGGTTATAGGTCGTGCGCTTCGATTTAACCTTGCTAAGTCGTGGGCCATTCTAGGATCTTGCTAACTCGTGAGCCTATTCATCTTCCCCTTTTTCTTCTATATAAGCCGCTAAGCCATTTCAGCCTCTTCACTTTACTGTTTATCATCTTGCCGCGATTTTTATATTCAAGCTCAAGAGCTAAAGTGAAATTCCCTTCCTCGTATCTTCGATTATCATTTTCAAAAGCAAATCTAGGTAAATCCGATCATTGGACCATCGTGTTCACCATTGATTCTCCCATAACCAATTTCACGCAATTTTTGTCACCATGTTGAAAGATTGTCCCCCGACTCACCTTTCGATCATCGTCGAATGTTGGTAATTGCGTTATTCTCGAAAAATGAATTGACTTAGTGTTCCATGAAGTTATTGGGTGAATATGGAGTTTTTGGAGTTGATCATGGGTTTTAGAAGTTTGGAGGAGACGATGAGGTTTTGGGTTAGCGGATTTCGGGTTATGTTGTGGCGTTTCTGGTGAAGTAAAGGGGATGAACACGTGGCAATGTGTGAGTGGAGAGCAGGACTTAGGTTTTTAGTGGAAGATAGCTCGGTATTTCTAGGATACGCTTAGGGCAACCTAGGGCATGAGGCAAATTAATCATGTAGAGCGACTTAGAGAGTTGAACGACCTAAGATTCTTGATGACTTAGAGAGCCTGAGCGAAATATCAGCCTAGAAACTTAAGGAGCCTGAGCGACTTATGAAATTTGGCTACTTAAGGGAGTCTGGATGGCTTAGAGAGCTTGCGACTTAAGCTAAGTCGTTGGAACAGGGCACATGAATAACTTTTTGAGCGACATAGTCATCCTGCGACTTAACTTAGGTCGTTAGAGCTCAATGGAATAACTTAAGAACTTAGGCGACTTAGGTATATAGTATACTGCTTCAGACGAGATAACTCCCTTAACGACCCATCTTTGGGTCGCACTATAATTTAAGCGAGTTAACATTTTATGGCATAACCTTTAGGTTGCCCTTATACTTGGACGAGCTAAGACTTAATCACATTTTCCTCGTCGTGACTTAAAGCCTTATAGCCTTAATCCGTGACCTTCTACCTTGCACATGCCTTATCATTCCATGGCTTTGGACAATATGAACATCGTAAGTTGAACAAGATAAAGTATCGCACTGCTTAATTCGTAAAATGTGACTAGACCTTTAACTTGAACCGCTAGCTTGAACTTTCAACTGCCTCTAAACTGATTGCACCAACATTTGATTGTTAATAACCTGTTATTATAATGCAGAAAACTAGGACGAACATACTCATCATTGACTGCCCACATCGAGTGATGGATTAGGTCAAGGAGATAATATTTTACTTAAGTAAAATAATATGAATCTAATTAAAAATGAAATGGTGTGAATCAACTGACTTAAATGAAGCATCAATGCAAAATTCATACGGTTATAACTACTTATTGCTGAATATTATCTGCAATGATACTACACTTAATTTTGATCCAATAACAAGCCTTGAATCTTCCTGAATTAACGTGCGCCAACCAGTATTATTTCAAGTTTGGCTTTATTAACTTGTTATTTTAGTAGCTTAGCACAACACTTCACACGCTTTTAGGAAACGTGCACCTTCTATTTGAATATCCAGTTCCTTTGTGTAGAATGGCTTCTCAACAAGTGCGAGAAGAGATAGTAGAGCGGGTCGATGATGTTTTTCCAATGGCTGACCCTTTGGAGAATCCTCCAGAAAGAGTTTCCACTATATTGAACAAACGGGCTTTGAGCCAGCTATGTATTCCATTCGGCATTGCTGAAGTGGAATCTGCTTCCTGGGGTAAATGACACTGCCGATAGGCTGCCTCCTGGCTTCATTGCGGTCAATAGTCAAATTTGTCTGAATGGAGCTATTCCCCCTTCAAGGATTTTCTTAGAACACTCCTCCTTCGACTATCTATTTCTCCATTCCAGTTGCACTCTAATCGTAATGCCATTTTGATGGGGTTGTGCGTACTATTTAGGAGGACGCTTAACCACCTCCCAGGCTTCGAGGAAATCTACTATTTGTGTTCATTCGGGAGGAACAAAGATCACACTTCCATTACTCTTGTAGGGAGTGCAAGAAACCGCAAGCTGATTACGATCTGCTCGATAGCGCTCATGGGTTTTTAAACCTGTTATTTTTTGTTCGTTGCCCCCCGGGATTCTATGGTATCTGGAGAGTAGGAAGTAAGACTACCTATCTCCGTTCACTTCATTTTCGATCCTTTCAAAATTCGAGTCGTCAAGTGCTAACTTCATTCTTTACTTTTGCTTCACTTCCTCCTCCCTCTAAAGATTCTAGTCACAAATAGACTTTTGAAAGATTGAGTGTCGTAGCTATCGATGAGAGAAGTATTAAGTTTCTACTGAAGGACGAATTTTGGCACCAATTCAAACTCTTGCACTCATCTCGATCCATTCAGTACCGTGATGCCCCCAGTTCTCAAGCAGAAGCGTCAGATGCCCCAGCCTCCGCAAAGGAATCGCACTGAATGAACCAATTGCAGTGGCTTCATTAGTGAAATGGTCCAATTCCGTTGACGGTGTGGGATTATTTGGCAAATCTAAACTTTCCCCAATTATTGAAGAAGAGGAATTTCCTCAACATTATGGTAAGGCTACTAGAGAAGCTAATGAGGGAGCTGAGAAAGAAAGTTCTGTTACGAAGAGTGTAAAGCAAGCTGAAGAGGGCTCTGTTGATATGACCCATTCCGTTGGGTACGATGGTGATGATATCTTTGAAGTACTGAGCGATCTCATGGTGACTTCCCACAAGCTCTTTGAAGATAACACCACCACTTCTAAGCTTGTTTCTCCAGCAATCGAAGCGACATCCGTTTTGCGATCAATTCCATCACCCCAAGAGTTGACTCCTGCTGCAAAAGCCGACATCACTCCTTAGCCGAAGAATGGTTTTAGCTTGACGCGCATAGTTCGCACGCCACACACACTTAGGATTTTTGGCAATTATGCTCACTTAGCTTCTTTATTTCGAAGATTTTATAAATTTTGCCTCTTCTTCACTTTCAGGTTCTCCCATGGGACGCAGCAGCTCATATTACGATGACTTTCAACGCTATGCGAGGCGTGATTCTTGTGACCCGAAGCTCTATCTTTCTACCCCTAGGGAGACTGATGTGGAAAGTGCAGCAAGGAAAGCTAGCGAAAGGAAGGCTTATGAGTGGCGTTATGGAATAAGAGAAGACCGACATGACCCTTACCAGAGGGATGATGACTCCCATGAGAGAAAGTCTCAGAATGATAAGGGGAAGAGTCATGTAGCTAAAGATTCAAGCAAGTAAGCCAAGCTTAGCGAAAAGTCTACATCTGAAATTTCCAAAGTGCATGCTGCTTCTGTCTCTCTAGACATCCCTCCTAGCTCTCCTGTCCTTAAAAGAGCTGAAATTCAAGTAATCATTAATAGGCATCCTTATTAAGTTGAGAAGCCTCCGTCTACACTCCAAAACCAATTTCCGCATTGGTGTTTGAAAGGAGTATGTTTTGATCTGGACTTGGTTCCAATTGATAAACAGGCCATGTTGAGAAATCTCGACGCTGCCAAGCTTGATATTGAAAGAATGTCCGGTTGGCAAAAACTAGTTGAGGAGCTTCAAAGAGTAATTCGTTTAAATCTCGAGGCTATGCTGACCATGGAAAGCAATAAGTCTAAGTGGCAAAAAGTTCTTGATCAACATGATACGGAGATGAAGAGCATCACCACCTATAACGAGAAACTAGAGGCTGAAATCAAGAAGCTTAAAGATGATCTTGTCACCTCTTCCACTTCTTATACTCAAAAGGAAGAGGTGCTTCAAAAGCAAGTAAGAGACGCCCACGCTGCTCAACGAGTTGCTGAGGCTAAACTTGAGGCAGAGCAGAAAATCATGGACATCTACCGCAATGATGCTGGTCAGCTGTGGGAAAAGACTAACTCCCAAGATTTGGAGATTACAATGTTAAATGCCCGGCTATCTACGGCTGAAAAGGAGCGTGACGAGGCCATCGCTGGAAAAGCAGCAGCTGAACAATCACATGAGGCGACTAAGGCCAACGTCAGCTGCAATCTATTTGAGTTTTATGTTCACAGCGTCTTGGGGCATGGCAGTCTTTCATGTTTGGGCCCAAAGTATGAGGTTACCCTGGCTGAAGTCTGGGAGGCAGCAGCTGAAATGCTTAAAGACACCGGCCACGCTAAAGAGGATCTTGAGGCTTATTACTTGGATGATGAGGGTCGTGCCGCCCTTGCCAGAGGGAAAGAACAACTTGCCAAGGAGTGAGCCAAAGCGGCGGAAGCAGAGCATCTAGGGAAGGCACCTTTGGCCGACCCAACTCATCCTTCGGCTTCGGTTGACATCGATATTATTAGCTCTAGTTCCCACTCTCCGCCTCCTGCCAAAGCCGAAACCGAAATTACAACTGCTCATGCCGAAGACGAGGCCCAAGAAGACACCGAAGCCCAAGATTTTGAAATTGACGTGAAAAAGCTAATCTCTCCAGGTAACTCCAACACTAATCCAGCTCAAGTGGACAACTCGTTTGCTTCACATGAGCTCGATGAACTTCTTGCTTATTATTTAAGCCTCGACGTGCCATTATCTCCTCTCTTTGCAAGAAATACTGATGTTTAACTCTTCTTCTTCTGTAGTGAAAACAACAGGTGTTGTACAGGCTTCGCTTCCTCTAGCTATTGCCCATCCACCTCTTCAAGTTACTCCTTCTACTGCTTCTCAACCAGGGTCGCAAGAAGAACAAATAGAAGCTCTTTAAGGCTTAGATGACCTGGCCGCTTCACAAGAGCAGAAAGCTGAAGAACTTGAGGAGGGTGAGAGGACCCTCGAGAAATTTACTGCTGATGATACAAAGCTGATTGATCTTATCACTCCGGGCAGCGAATCTTCTTCAAAGAAGAGGGAGAAAGCGTGGAATTTCGAGGAAAAAGAAGGGCACTTCTGCTAGCGATGAGAAAGCGGAAGAGGACCCAATTGCATCTCTTTCTCCTTTTTCCCCGACTCGTTCAGGCCGACTCAAGAAGTTAACCATTAGGCCAGGCGAGGGCTCCAAAGGCGGCGGGAAGAAGAAGTAATGAGTCTGGTTTTATCCTTCTCGTTCTGCTTTTTTGCTTTTTTCTTGTATCTAAAGACTTGTATCGACCAGAGATTGTGCGTGTACCGGCCCCCGCTTTTTGAAACCTGCACATGTATAGAAATCTTTTATAGTATGGAATAGAATGACTCGTTTTACTTGTACAATCTTTTCTCTGTATTTGTAAATGCATTTATTCCTTATTTTCACACAAGTTTCTTTATTTTCTTTGTCTAATATTGCAGTGAGTTGTGGTATGTTGCATGAGCGTTGCTTTTATTAATGTAGCTATATTATATTGCCCCCATATCACGGCTTAGTGCAATCTTCTCCATTTTGAGAGGACTTGTACTCTTACTCTGGAGAATAGTTCTTCCATTTTGAGGAAATATTATTCTTCTCTAGTAGAGTGTGCTTGTATTGGAGAAGTTTTCTTTTTTTTAGAAAAAGTTTTTACACTTCAACTTTCGGATATGCTCACTTTTATTTTTGAGAAGTGGATTCCCCTACGCGGTAAAGCGCGCCTCCGAGGAAGGCTTTGATTTGTTTGCCAGAAAGTTATATCTCATCGCTAGGTGCGCGCACGGGACTGGCGTCTGCTGCTTTATCGGATATTTGTTTGCACAAACGATCGCGATTAGTTAGCTGCGGCCTAGAACCGTCTTTTTGAGAAGGTGCCCCTTCGGTGGTTCCACCAATGACTTTTTCAAGAGATAACATTTCATTTTTGGACGTGCCTCGTTAGAAGGCTTTATTTGGCACTTCAACTTTTTTGGGGAAGAATGTTCTCATTATGGAGAAATTGATCTTCCCTTGAGAGTAGATGTGTGTCTCCGAAGTGGGTTTTTTTGTTTGCCTGAAATTTTCTTCTCGCAGTTAAATGGATCCACGGGTTGGATGCAAGCTACCTAAATGGATATTCGTTTGTACGGATGATCACAATTTGTTAGCAAGGGCCTGATGCCTCCATTTTGGGAAGGTGCCCCTTCGGTGGTTCCACCAACCTTTTTGTTTGAGAAAAACATTTCATTTTTCGGCGTGCCTCGTTAGAGGGCTTTATTTGGCACTTCAACTTTTTTGGGGAAGAATGTTCTCATTATGAAGAAATTGATCTTCCCTTGAGAATAGAAGTGTGCCTCCGAAGAGGGCTTTTTTGTTTCGTTTGCCAAGAACGTTGCATCTCACAGTTAAGTGGATCCATGGAGCAGAGGCAAGCTACATAACTGGATGTTTGTTTGCACAAACGATCATAATTAACTAGCAAGGGCCTAGAACCTTCGCTTTGGGAAGGTGTCCCTTCGGTGGTCCCACCAACCTTTTGGTTGAGAGACAAGATTCTATTTTGGCTGTTTTTTGTCTTCTTGCCCATGTCTTTTCACCATCTGCCCCTCAGCGATTCCTCGTTATCATTTCCAAGTACATGTTCCTTTCTTTTGCAAGTTGTTTGTTTTTTTAGAGAAGTGTAATTCATTGTTAAGTAAATCCACGGGACAGGCACAAGCTACTTGACCGGATGTCCATTTGCACAAACGATTGCAATCAGTTAGCAAGGGCTTGGAACCTCCATGTTAGGAAGGTGCCCCTTCGGTGGAATCACCAACTATTTGTGAGAAGCACTTCTTATGTAGGAATTGAATCTGGAATTTTTGTGGCTTGACATTTGCTTGTTGAGTGATTTGTAGGAATCGCCTAGCCTTGTGATGTGTTGAAAAGGTAAGCTTTGCTTTGATAGCCTACAATATTAAATCGACATTTTAGCAATATATTTAAGATATTTGCACATCGAAATGAGACAGGCATTTTATAGTAGTAGAGAACACAAGATCTATAGTGGTTCGGCCAAGAACTGAGCCTACATCCACTTTATAGTTCTTATCATTGATTCATACTGATTTTACAATAGTTTGCAATACAAGAATGATACATCCACAATCATTTTACAAAATTAAGCATAGCTTCTAGGTAAAATATGGACGCAAGTGATTGTTGTTCCAGGCTCTCGAAATTGGATCTCCTTCGACAGTTGTGAGCTTGAAAGTTCCATCAAGAAGTTTTTTGCCAATGACGTATGGCCATTCCCAGTTTGGCCCAAACACTCCTGTTGCTGTCATGACCCTTTTCAAGACTAGATCCCCAATTTCAAAGCTGCGTTGGCGAACTTTAGAATTGAAGTGCCTAGCTATCCTTTGCTGATGGGCTGCAACTCTGAGCTTAGCCTCTTTCCTTCTTTCATTAAGCAAGTCAAGTGCTTCAAGTTGCAGCTTTTCGTTTTCAGCTTGGTTGAAATGAATTCTCCTGTGTGAGGGGACCTTTATTTCCACTGGAATCATTGCTTCTGATCCGTATGCTAATGAGAATGGAGTGTGCCCAGTCGCAGTCTTGTGGGTAGTTTTGTATGCCCAAAGTGCTAGTGGCAGCTTATCGACCCAACCACCTTTTGCCTTTTCCCGCTGTTTTTTGATGGTTGATTTGATAAATTTGTTCACTGCTTCCACTTTCCCGTTTCCCTGCGGATGAGCAGCTGCTAAGAAGCTTTTTTGGATCTTGAATTGCCTGCAAAAATCCAGGAACTCTTCACACTCGAATTGGGTAGCGTTGTCTGTGATTATCTTCTGAGGCGCACCAGACCAGCAAATGATATTTTTAGTCACAAAGTTTATCATCTTTTTAGAGCTAATAGTAGCCAATGGTTCAGAGTCAGCCCATTTAGTGAAATAATCAACAGCAAAAATAGCACATTTGATTCCGGACTTGGCAATCGGCAAAGGCCCAATGAGATCTATCCCCCAAAGAGTGAATGGCCATGGACTGACCATCTGTGTTAGCTCGATGGAAGGTGCTCTTGGGATTTTTGCAAAACTCTAGCATCTATCACACTTTCGGGAGTAGCTAGCAGCGTCTCGATTAATATCTAGCCAAAAATACCAATAGCGGAGAATTTTCTTTGTTAGAGTTTGGCCACCTGAATGATCCCCACACTCTCCTCCATGCACCTCAGCTAAAATCGTCTTAGCCTCTTCCTTGGTTACACATCGGAGTAATGGCATCGAGAATCCTCTTCCGTACAACCGGCGGTCTTGAATTATATATCTCGGGGCTTTTCTTAACAGTTTCTGGCGATCTTTTGAGTTTTCTGGAAGGGAGTCGTTGAGTAGATATTCCTTGATCGGGGTCATCCTTGGCTCCTGCTCTTGAGATACAGCCATAATCCAGTCAATATCCATCTCATCGGTACTTGGAGCTGACAAGACTTCCACAGGGACCAATCCCAATAATTGAGCTTCGCCAGAGATTGAATATTTTACGAGAGAATCTGCCTTCATGTCTCTTCCCGGGGTATATGGCTTATTGTATAATGATCAAAATCATCGAGAAGCTCCTAGGCCTTTGACAAGTAAGCAGGCAAATTTCCTCCTTTAGTTTGAAACTCTTTTTTGACTTGGCATACAATAAGCTGGGAATCACTAAAGATCTGCAATACTTTGATGTTCAGTTCTTTAGCAACCTTCAAGCCGGCAACAAGAGCTTCATATTCTGCTTCATTATTTATCGAAGGAAATTCTAATCTTAATGCATAGCACAATGACCGCCTTTCGAGGATTTCAAGCACAAACCCAACTCCGGAACAATAGACATTTCTTGCACCATTAACATATAATTTCCATCGGATCAGGATGTCATCAGTCACCTCTTCCTCACTGTCACCTTTATCTATGTATTCTGCAATGAAATCTGCTAAAGCTTGTCCATTGATTGCTCTTCGGGGATGGTAGGTGATATCGTATTGGCTGAGTTCAATATTCCACTTCAGAAGACGACTCGATGTCTCTGGGCGATATTGGACTTGCTTTAGAGGTTGATCAGTGAGGACTTTAATAGGATGAGCTTGGAAATATGGCCTCAACTTTCTGGACAAAATCAACAGACCATAGGCGAGCTTTTCCAGCATTGAATAATTCATCTCTGCCCTAGTGAATCTTTTGTTGATGTAATAAACCGGGCGTTGAACTTTTGCATCTTCCCGTACCAATGCTGCACTGAGAGCATGAGATGAGACCGGTAAATATATGAAGAGATCTTCATCATTGCTGGGCTTAGAAAGCACTGGAGGCGTTTCCATGTAACGAATCAATTTATCAAAAGCTTTCTGACATTCAGGAGTCCTTTCAAAAAAAATTCTTTCCTTACTTTAGAGCGTCAAAGATGGGAATGCATTTATCAATGGCCCTGGAAATAAGCCGACTCGAAGCAGCGACTTTCCATTGAGGCTTTGCAATTCCTTCTTTGTCCTAGGGGCTTTGACTTCTCTTAAAGCAGTAATCTAAGCAGTATTAGCTTCGATGCCCCTAGCACTCACAATGAAACCCAAGAATTTTTCGGACTCTACCCCCGAATGAACATTTCAGAGGAATTAGCTCCATCCCATAATTTCGGAGGACCGTGAACATTTCTGCCAAATGAACCATGTGGAATGCTGCCTTCTTCGATTTCACCAACATATCATCAACATATACTTCCATAGTCTTGCCATTATGGGGTTTGAACATGGCATTAACAAGTGTTTGATAAGTTGCCCCCGCATTCTTTAGTCCGAAGGGCATGACTTTATAGCAGTAAAGACCAACATCAGTGATGAAGCCTGTGTCCTCATGATCTGGATCATGCATCAGGATTTGATTATATCCTGAGTAAGCATCAATAAAAGACAATAATTTATGCCCGACTATTCCATCCAGCAACTGATCAATCCTGAGTAACGAGAAACAAACCTTGGGGCATGCTTTTTTCAAGTCTGAAAAGTCGATGCATACTCTCCACTTTCCATTTGCTTTTTTAACCAACGCCGGATTAGAAACCTAATCTGGATAAGTGGATTCTCTGATGAAGCCATTTTTCATGAGCCTCTCTACTTCTGCTTTTAATGTTGTCGACCTTTCAGGACCCTGGGTTCTTCTTTTCTGCTTTATGGGTGTGAATTTTGGATCAATATTCAAAGCATGCACTGCGATTTCTGGAGATATTCCACACATGTCGGCATGACTCCAACGGAATACATCTAGGTTTGCTTTCAAGAATGATATCAACATATTCTGAATCGTCATACCGAGTTGTGAACCCACATTCAGCATCTTGTTTGGATCATTCAGGTCAACAGGTATTGGCACGTCCCTTCCACCGGCACCACTCTACTCTCCCCTGCACTGCTTTTTCTAGGATCAATATATTTTCGTGCACCACTATGCTCACTAGTGCAGCGTCCATCTCGTAATTGCTACAAGGTAGGCACTTTGATGCAGAGCGGAGCTGCCGCACCCTTACCCATTTCCCTCTTCTTTGCCTCCCGTGACTCTATGAGATAACATTCTCGCCCGGCATTTTGGTCCCCCTTCACAACACCGACGCCATTATCAGTGTGGAACTTCATTGTCAGGCACTATAGGGCGAGAATGGCCTTGAATGCGGCAAGAGACGGTTGACCCAAGAAGGCATTGTAAGCAGAGAATTTATCAACAATCACAAAAGTTTATTTTCGGATCACCTTCTTTTTCCTTCTCCAAGCTGTACAAATAAGTCAATAGTCCCAATAGGCTATTTTGGTTCTCCAGTGAACCCAACAATTTTCTATGAGGAAGCTTTGACATCAGCCATGGGAATTTTCATATGATCAAATGCCTTTCTGAAGAGGATATTGGAAGAGGCGCCGCAGTCAACAAACATCCTTCTTACAATGGCTAGTTTGATGCCTGTAGATATCACCAAGGGATCCATGGTGGGAGCCTCAACACCAATAGAGTCTTTAGCCCAGAATATGATGTCATCGTTAAAAGTTCTTACCTGTTTTAAAGGTGTAGCATCTTCCAAGAAAAAAAAAATTTCTTCCGCCGGGGCATATCTCAAAGTGTGAGCATATATCTCCATCTCACCCCAACTTCTGCCCGCTGGGTGAGGACCCCTTGTGACAACATTAATGACGGGCCTCTCAGATTCCTGCGCTGTAGTCCTCTCACCTGAGCCGTATTGATGAGCAGGAACTTGATGCCCCTGAGTAGATGAGGTTAGGTCACTTATGTTTCTCTTCACATATTGTTGTAGTTTATTCTGTCTCAATAGCTCTTCATTCAAATTCTTTAAATGTCAACATTCATTAGTTTCATGGCCAGGTTGATTGTGGAACCGACAGAATCTCCCATTATGCACAACGTTGTTCCCAGGCTTCATCTCGAGTGGTTTGCGGTATTCAACAGCATCCTTGGTTGCGAAAACAATATTTTCTAGAGTATTAGTTAAGGGAGTAAAATATGAAGGTTTAAAGTGGCAAGTTTTCTTCACATCTTTCTGCTTTTTTCCACCGTCATTCTCTCTCTTCTGGCCACCAGATTCCTTTTTGTTAGAAGCAACATTGTTATTCTCAACTTCAGTCACGACTACTTTTTCTGGCACAGGAAGGCTTTCTAACCGCATAAATTCATCGGACTTCTTGTAGAACTTCTCAAGTGAATTTGGCTCTTTCATCTTTAGCCATTTTTCAAATTCACTTGATTTGTCAATAGCTCGCATTAAGTAAGTCAGAATCATCCGAGGCTCTGCATTATCAACTTCGGCCAAGGCTATATTAAAGCGGTTTAAGAAAGATTTGATAGACTCTTTTGGACTTTGTTCGAGGCTGGATAGTGACATTATGTCCTTGGCCTTCGAAGCATGTAATCTGAACTGATCTTTGAATTTCCGAGTTAGGTCGGAGAACTGATGCATGGATCGAACTGGCAGCTTCGTGGACCAAAGTAGGGCCACTCCCTCCAAGAACACAAGAAAGTATCTGCACTTTATCTCATCTGTTGCTCTGGAACCTATCATATGCCAGTCACACTTGTACAAGAACTGGTTAGGATCGCTTGTCCCCCGATAAGCTAGAATAGTTGGGGGAACAAACTTCTTCGGAAATTTAGCCTTCAGAATTCTTTCAGTAAAAGGAGTCTTGCTTGGAGCAGACCCCCGGTCACTTTCATCTTCCTCCCTTTGCATGCTATCCTTCATAATTTGTCAAATCATTTCCGAGAGGTACTCCTCTTCGTTTAGAGGCCCCGAGGGACAGACGTCAGCTACTTTTTCGGAAGTTTGCCTGGACAAACGTTCACGAATAGTTGGCTGCGGCCTTGAACCTTCAGCTTGGGGAGGTGCCCCTTCGGCCTTGCCAGATGCCCTTTGAGGAATTCTTTTCCCTTGTGAATCATGAACATCCCCAGCAAAGGTTTCTTCATTATTTTCTGGTTGCTGGTTAACTCCAAGCAAAGCATTCAACCTGTTCAACATCAAAGTGTTCTAGGCTTCCATTTGTTAATACAACCCATACACTACAACATCCAATTCCGCCCTTGTTATTCCAAAACTAGGAGCCACTTGATTTGACGCGGGAGAAGTGGCGGTGTTGTCATAAGCATCTCCATATCTAGTAGATCTACTTTTTCTTCTAAGAGCCATAATTTTGGATAGACTTCTGGTACTTAGGGAGAGTGTTTCAACAAATCTTTGTGAAGCAATGATGAGAGCACCTCTGAATTCAGTTCTCAGTGAAAGCACCAAAAATGTTAACACTCAAAATGTACGCTAACACCCCTGTGTGAGTTGTGATATAGCGAAAGCACCACCCGTTGGTACGGGAATTAAAATCAAGCAGAAAATGGCAGAAAATAGTAAAGAGACAAGAATTTATGTAGTGGCTCGGCTCAAAGTCAAGCCTACGTCCACTTAATCTCATCTATTATTAATTTGATTACAAATCAATAATTCTTCAATTACAACACAGTTAAGGCAAGTAGTAAGAACTTTGGTGCGGAAATGCTCTTTGAATTGACGTTGAATGAACTTGATCTTTTCCCAAGGTTCTTTGAAGTGTCTTTGGCATTTGAAGTTTTGTAGAAATCATGAAAACAACAAAGTCTTGGTGTTCCAAAAATCATTCCCCCCCCCAAATGTGGAGTAGGCGGGGTATTTGTAGGGGAGTTTCAGAGTTAGGTTGTGTGGTGTAGGCTGTGGGTAGCTTAGGAGTTGAGTTAGGTCGTGGGCGACCTAATGGGTACGGGTTACGGCTTATAGTAGGTGTATTTGGCCATTTGTGTTGGATGGTAGGTCGCAGCGACGTATGGGGAATGGAAGGCGATCTATATGCTGGGGCATCAGGCGGAGCGACTTAAGATAGACTTGGGAGAAGCAAAAACCTAATATAGGTTGGAGCAACCTATATACAAACGGCATAAGGAGACACTGTTTATTTAGGTCCAGCTGTGGGCTCATAAACCGCTAGGTCACTAGGTTGCTACCTCATTCAGTCGCTATAGTATTCAGCCCGCTGTCGTGTTTGAGTCGCTATGCCGTTGATCTGTTTAGGTCGCTTAACTCGTTGAAAGCCACATGGAGGTTGAGTCGTTAACTCATTGCAATTTCAGCTCGCCAGATGCTATAGGTCGTAAGTCGCTTGGAGTTGTGAACAGTTAAGTCGCTTGGGGTTTTGGGGTAGTTAACTTGTTGTTATGTTAGGTCGTTAAGTCGCCAGCTTTACTTAAGCAGTTGGGTCGCCATTCTGAAAAGGGATTAACAATATGTATGTATGTATGTATTGTAGACACATACGCGTATGATATGTATATATATTGTGTATATTTGAGACCGAAATAAAACTATAAATTAGTCCTTAGAATTAAACCTTGAAAGACGATACAAATTTTGTTTTCCAATGTAAATTTTAAGAATAATGTTTCGATTTTTAATTTTTTTGGCCACTACCATATTATTAACTACAAAATTAGTCTTTAATCAGTTATTAGATATTATTTACAGACCGAAATGTTCGACTAAAGAGTAAAATTAATTGCTCTTTGTTTAGGCTATCTTTAGTAGTTATATGCCTTCAAATTTCATAAATGTGCAAAATACTATAGATATTTATGTTCATCCTACCGTTTTTAGTCTGGAAAATTATTTTATTTGATGCTTTAAGTCAAATATTGTCAAATATCTACCTCCATCTCTAGTCGACCTGGATAAACAAGGAATGTTAGTCAGAAAACTTAAAGCTTAGGCTATTTTTGGTTTGTCATTTTTATTTTTAGTTTTTCGTCCATACAAAAATGCGCAAGATGCATGTATATTGTGGAAAATGACCAATTTAGAAATTAAATAACATACAAAATAGAAAAAACTTTTAATTATTTTCCGTGTTTTGAAAAATAATAGAAGCATGAGAAACAATCTATCCTTTCGTCGTCCTTCTATCACATCCCTTGTCCTTCCATGTCTTTCCATCACTCCGTCATCACTTAACTCGGTTCATATTTGACACACATATTTGGAAACAGAAAACCCAAAATTCATTTTAAACCAAACACCACCTTAAAGTTTGAAATAAAATAAAATAAATGATTCATAACGATATGTCCAAATTAAAGTTGTAGTTGCAATTAGAATTTGCTCGATGTCTCGAAATGTAGTAATTAAGTAATAATAGTGTTGTTTTCATATGAAGTTGTGATAATATTAACAGAAATGTTGTATTTTTTAATTATCCTACCATTGCTAAAGACTTATAATTAGTTCTAAAAATTTAGGCATAATTAGAAAAATATATCTCATGTTGTTATTCATTGCTAGCTTAGAATTAAAAGCGACAAATTTCTCTTTGCATCATTTCAACTATTTTACTCGTAATATATGCATACACACACACACACATATATATATATATATATATATCTATGTATGTATGTATGTATGTATGTATGTATGCTTTCATGCATGTGTGTATGTGTAATTTGTGTATTTATAACTCAAATAATAAACACATGTTTGAATGGATAATTGATACTTCAGCTAAGAATATCATATTATAGTTATCAATTATTTTGTTTGTTTGTTTATATCTATAGCTAATTATCAAAATTTGCATGTAAGTAAAAATAAAAAACTTATCTAATAAATTCCATCATTAATAGCATAGTAGTTGGTGTGCTTATAATCATTTTATGATAGCTATTATTGACAGCTATGATTGGAATAGAGCAGTCACTTTTGGTTTTGTAGTGAAGATTAGTCCAGCTGCTCCCCATGAAGTAACTTCGAGTAAATTGAAAATAATAACCACCCCTTTTAAAATATATTTATATATATATACACAATATTATTTATATATATAATCTTTAATTTAAAAAAACTTTTTATTAATAAACTATGCCATATAATCAATGTTTTGAGTGAAATCCGACATTGATACTATTGAGATTTAGAATAAGCCTTGGTTACAAATTAGAATAGTAAAACTATAAGATTTCAACTTTTTTTGGTGATTTGATACTTTTTTAAGACATTAATGTTATGGCAGTTTACTAAGAGTAACATATCATTAAAGTCAAAGCTTATATGATTGAGACCAAAAATGATTTTGGAATATAATATATTATGTTTCTAGGTATTTGACCTAACATTTGGATGAGATTGGGCTATAAAATGATGAATGATTAGGTTCAAGATTTGTAAAATATCAACTATGAAGAATTAAATTAAAAAGATAAAGGTTTTGGCCAACATGTGGATAGGTGCCAATTCATAAATGGATTGGTAGCAATTCATTAAAAAGTTCAAAATGTCCTTTTTTGGCTTATACTATAGATCTATACTACTTTAAAAAAAAGTCAAGTTTGGAATACAGGAAAAGGATGTGTGCCAATCCATTAAAAGTAAAGTTTTCCCATATAGACATGAAGTTTACAGGCTTAAGCAATTTTGAAAGAAAAGTGTCTTTTTGTACAAAGAAATTGATTTGTACTGGTCTAAATCGTTAATTTTTGGCTAATTTGGACTATTATTCCTTCGAACGTCCTAGATCTGGTTGAGCGATGATTCAAAATATTATTTATTGATTTTAACGCATAGATTCGACTATAAATAGAAAAACCTCATCATCTAAAACATGACTTTTGGCTAATTAATTCAACTTAATAATCTTTTGACGAGGTAGTGCAGTTAATTTTTAAGTCAGTCACTTGAATTGTCGGAATTGTCGCATTGAATTGATTATAATAGCAAAAAACATCGATAAAACCTATAAGCTGGACATATAAGCAATTTGCCAAACCTTCATAAAAATATTGGATGTTTTCTCCCCTTTTAATATCTACTTCTTTTAATTTAATTTCATAATCTTTTATAGGTGTTTTGAAGGCTAATGTCTTTTCCAGCTTTCATTGAGAGTAAAAGCTCAGGAATAGACCTTGCTTTGCTTTTGGATATTCATAAGATCCCTAACAATATCCAATAGAGGTGGGTCAAAAGAAGAACACAAGTAAGTCCATAATAGAAGAAGAGACAATAGAATTGGAGCTTGGAATGAGCAGCGAACAAACATCTCTGCCATATTTGTTGCAAAACAAGAGTTAGATAATTCAGTTATCTCTACAAGCCATCTAGGGATGATTAAGATGCAATTTTCTTTCATGGTAGCCCTTCATCAAGAAGAGGGGTATAGTCCAAAATGTTTTGATGTAGAAGGGATTCTTGTTCCTAGTCGAGCGAGGAAAGATGTACAAAATACCTTGGAGCAGGGAAGGAAAAATCTTGATAAGTGGGTGTAGAAGGTTCTTCGAGGCATATAAGACATGTTGGAGAGGAAGCCTAACTTTATGGTGGGTTTAATTGAGCCAGCAAGGATTGGCACCGTTCCTTTAAGGAGGCATCAAGGAGATGTTGATGTTTTTTAACACGAGGAAGCTAATGATGGACATGTTATGGGTCATCAAGATCGAAATGTTGTAAAAAATACAGAAGGAATTGCTCAAGGTAGACGTTGTCTGACTTGGCATCAAAGAGGATTTGAACAAATAAACTCCAAAGAGTTGGGGAAACTTAGGAATTGCCGAGATAGCCATGACCGTTTAGGTAGTAAAACACATGGTAACACACATGATAATCGCCGTTTAGAGCGAGACGGAAACAACGAGTTAACAAATAGAACAATCCAGAGATTTGTACAACATAAACAACAACATTATGATAGTCAATATACCATAGCAAGTAAAAATTATTTTATCACGGAGATTAGAATAGTCCAATTCCTTATGAAATCCGTATGCTAACAATGCATGGCTACAATGGGTTGAATGATCCAATGCAACAATAAGTGAAGTATGACTGGAATGTTGACAGTATCTAAGCTGATGTTGATGCGAAGTGTATTCTTTTCTCCTATTTCTAAAGGGGTTGGCGACGATATATTTTTTAGATTGGCAGTTGAATCCATCACATCTTCTGATCAATTGGGAAATATGTTTTTGAATCAGTTCCGAGTCCACTCTACACAACCTAAATATGCAATGTCATTAGCCAACTTCCATTAATGATCTGGTGAAACTTTGAAAGCTTTTCTGGAAAGGATTAGTGCCATGGTGATGGAAGTAGAGAACCCAAGATATGATGTTGTTTTGATAGTGCTGGTAGATAGAGTGAACCAATGGACTGACTTTGGGAAATGATTTTGCAAGAAGTAACCAACCACTTTGAAAGGTTCTATAGGAAAGCTGATGGTTTCTTTCCTTAGAAGGGCAGACATGGATGAGGAGCTGGACGCCAATTGTTAGGCTAAATGATTAATGTCGTAAATATAAATGTGGCTATAAAGATAGATGGTGATGGCATGACTTGCAAATCTAACAATGGTAACAAGCATAAGAAAAACAACACATGTAGGAAAAGGAAGGATTTTTAATAAATCCATTGAGTACGCATTTGTTTCTTCAAAAATCTACCTTCTGACTTAGTAGAAACAATTCCAAGTAGAGAACAAAAGAAAGCAAGAGAGAAAAACACTATCTAAACCTTTCGAAAGATTCGAAGTGATGCTACCATTGAAGTTTGAAAGCTTCAGTACCATTCTAATGTTTAGGAAGGTTTCTCAAATAAATATCTAGAAGGTCCTTACCTTCTGAAGGAGATGAAGGAGTCGAAAGAACCCTTTCCGCCTTTGTTAACAACCTTTCATCTAGATGAAGACCTTTCAATTAAGTCTAAGCCACACCTTCCAAAGACAATGAGGAACAACTCTTTGAACATATGCCAAACAATTTGAAACCAATGGTTTCACCTTCATTCAAACTGTTAGAAAGCGAGTATTATCCTTAGCAACCCCTTCGAAAGCTATAGTAAGTCTTTTGAATTGGTCGAAACCATGGTGGTCCTGGAGGGTTTCGCATCAGATCAAAAACAAGAGCACAGGCATAACCAACATCATTGAGACCAATAAACAAGGGATATCGATAGTGTCAGAAGCAATTACAAGGCAACTCAAAGAAAAGTTTGGTTAAATTAGCACTACAATACCTTTCTACCCCACTGAAAGGGTTAAGGAAGTAAAACCCATGTTACCGCCTCAATCCCTTTTGAAAGGGTAGAAAGGTCATTTTGTGGCGCAAGTGTATCATTCGTACATTTGAAACTTCCAGACGAAGAAAACATGTTCTACCACCTTCCCCAAACCATATTGCAAGTATTGGGGTTTAAAGTTATCAAAATAAGTAAACCCAACACGATAAGAAAGTGGATGTCAAAAAATATGGATTTCAACAGGAATCGGCATTTTTCGATCTTAAAAGTATAAAAATTATTATTAACCTAGAAATACAGATTCTCTAAACAGTAGCAAAAATCATAAATGTTGAAATCAAATTTAGACGGAGGGATATATCTCGTCGATTCAAATAACTGATTTGTAAAGTTATCTTAGGAAAATTAAACGATAAACTTAATTGATTCACAGTAGATTATACCATCCCTAAGAAAAATCGAGATTCAAACAATTTTCGCATCAAAATCAAAATTCTAAAATCCAAAAAGATGAAATTTACCGTGAAAAGCAAAAAAGAGAGGAAGAAGAGTTGAAATAACCTCCAACTTACATTTAAATCTGATTAATATTTGATTTGAAGAAAGGAAAGTCTGAAATTTTTAGGATTCTTTTACTAGCACTTGAATTTTGATTTGCAAAAAAGTGAAAGAAGAAGAAGTGGAGAAGCATATTTTATAAGAAAAGTCACCCAGAGTTATCAGCCGCTATATAAGATTTGAGCAGAAGACCCAGATCCCTACGAGAAGATCAAGAGTCCGGAAGCTTCTAGGTTTCAACAAAGTTGACTTGGAAAGTCAAGTGCATCCCTTCGCAAGTAGGAAAAGTGTCACCTCAAACATCCACATTCCAACATAGTAGAGACCATTGTAAGCAGAGAACAAAAGAGCAAGAGAGAAAAACATCAGCTAGACCTTTTGAAAGAGTCAAAGGGATGCTGATGTCAAAGTCTGAAAGCTTTAGGAACATTCGAAGGTGCTAGAAGATTTCTCCAATCAATATCAAGAAGGTTCTTACCATTCGAAGGAGATGAAGGAACCGAAAGCACCCATCCACCTTCATTAACAACCTTTCGACTAGATGAAGACCTTTCGATTAAGTCATAGCCATAACTTCTGAAGATAATGTAGAACAACTCTTTGAAAATACGCCAACCCATTTGAAACCATTGATTTTTCCTTTATTCCAACAGCTAGAAAGCGAGTATTATCTAGAGACACCCCTCTGAAAGCTATATTAAACCTTTCAAGTCGGTCGAAACCAATGTGGTCCAAACCATCATCATCAATACCAATGAACAAGGGCTATTGATAGAGTCATAAGCACTTATAACACAAATCAAAGAAAAGGAGTGCAACCATACCTTTCGACAAAGGTGGCAACATGCTTAAGTCTTTCGGTAGCCACCTTTCGACCCTGTCGAAAGCATCAGGGTTGAACGGTGCTGACCCGCATCTATAATAAGGCCCAAAGGGTCAGGTTTGAGGGATCGGGTTCTTCTCATTCTCAACTTGTATACCTTAAGAAAATTGTTGTAACACTAATTACAAAATTATTATGGGGCTTTCTAGTAATAAAATCATCTCTTGTTTGTGAAAGGGAAGTTGTCAATTTTTAGATCATTTTACTATTCTTAAAGATTCTATCAGGTCTAACGTTGTGTTTCAGGTGTCGCCTATGTCGAGAGGACCCTTTCGACATAGTCCAAACCTTTTATAATCAAGTAACTGTAGATATCTACTCCTGACTATTTTCCTCTGAACCATTGCTTTTGACAAGGTCGAAACCAAGCCACGTCTCACTAAAACCTTTAACCAACACAAGGGGCCCAGGGACCAAACTTTCAACAAGGTCGAAAGCCACCTTACATTCCCTGTAGCTTGAGGTTACCAATATAAACACAAGAAAGGAAATTCCATGGCCTTCGATAAGGTCGAAACCCTCACTTTTGATCATTAACCAAAATCCAAGCTATTCAACAACTTTAGGCCTCCGACCAGGTCGAAACCTATCAAGATGAACCTAACTCAGGGTATCGCAACCAAATCGAAAGGAAGTCTTTCAAAGAGGAATGCACACTAACCCAACTAGGATGAAAGGTCATTTAGCATAGAGACCAACCCTTTCGATAGAGTCGAAAGGTCTATTTGAGAAACCATTATCAACTAAAGCTATTCAAATAGGAAATTCAGGAAGGATACATACCTCCTTTTCCATTCTACTTGCATAAAGGATAGCCCTCATTCTTTAGAACATCTTTGGGGTGTTGACAAGAAATCTTGTTAGCATTTTTGACACTAGAAGAAAGGATTGAACCTCTGACTTGGATAAACCCCCAAACCTACAATTCTCTAACACCACTACACCTTATCTCAAGCTCATCTACTTTGATTTGTTCATGGCCAAAAGTATTAAGAGATCTAAGCAAAGGTCATTTGAACCATGCTTGAAATTATTCTCCCCCATAATCATCAAGTATTCCAACCATGATGAAGAGCAAAGGTTAAAGCTGGAAGCTCTAAGAATTATGAATAAGAAATAATTGAAATCATACAATCCTGAAAAATGGATCATAAACCTCATTCATGTTGGCCCCACCCCTATCTTTGAATTATGAAATCAACCAAATGAAAGTGACAATGTATTCAATCAAATGAGAGGACCATCCAACACTATTCCAAAGGCACCATCATTGAGAAAGAGATGATGGATGATTACAACATCTTTGCGTATTAATGGCAACCGATTATAGCAAGAGCACTTCCAATTCTAGAAATCAAAGGGTGGCAAAAAGAAAAGCAATTAAAGAGCTTGAAACTGGAAGGCCAAGAAAGGAAAGGTCGAAAAGCCATCCGCAAAAATGAAGCTTCAAGTCCAAACTTCCAAAGGAATGTAACTTAACAACATCTATAGAAAACGTTTGCTTGCTTAGCAATGCAAGCTCATTTATTTATCGTCACAGAAGAAATAGCCAAAACAAGAAAGGAATTTGGGAGGATTCTATTGCAACTACCATATGATAAATGGTCATGAAACCACCCATTGTAGAGCCTTGGAGGGGATGATCATAAATTTCGTTCGATAAGAAAAGATCAGAGAACATGTAAAGAAAATTTAAGAAAGAATCAATAAAGAATTACTTTTCAAAGAAAAATCTACAAGGTAAGGAATGAAATGCTCCTTATATTGGGATACTACCTAAGATGGTAAAAAGCATCTGTCTGCACCAAGTTGGCTAGGGCAGAGCACCTCCTAGAGGGAGGGCAAGTAAGCCTTTGGGCATGCCATAAGATGGCCATTTTAAGCACTGGACAAATCCTTGACAATGCATGTGGTCATGTCAAGGCACCTCCTTAAGAGAGGACAGGGTAAGCTTTTGGCCTTGCAATAAAATAGCCAGGTTAAAGCAACAAACAACCCCTTATCTACACCACGCTACGGCTAGGATAAGGCACCTTCTGGAGGGAGGATGGAGTAATCCTTTATTCGCACCATAAGATGGCCAGGGTAAAGCACTGAAAAAGTCCCTATTCACACCGTAAAAGGGCAAGGTAGGGCGTCTCCCAGCGGGAGGTTGGATAAATCCTTGCTTCTAGCTTCTAAGATGAGCTAACCAAGAGCACCAGACAACAATGGACTAAGACGCACATGCCTAAGAAGAGGCCCATCAAACAATGAACTATGATGTCCAAGCCCAAGAATAGGCCCATCTGGTGATGGATTGTGACGTCCAAGACTAAGACGAGGCAATTTAGTAACGGTCTAAGACGTCCAAGCACAGGAAGAGGTTTATCAAATTTTGAACTAAGAAGTTCAAGCTCGAGAAAAGGCATTTCCATTTATGGACTAAGACGTCCAAGCCCAAGAGGCAGCCAATCATATTATTTCTATATATTCAAAGCTGAAGGGTTCACACATGTCAAAAAGGATAGAAGCAAAGGAGTGGAACATTGCTCCATTTATTATAACATAAATCTGGGTTTTAGGAATTTCACTTCCAAAACATCATCTATTAATAGCTGAATTTGGATTTCGGGTCTCCCATATCTGAATTTCAACAATTAAACCCAAATTTGGTGATGTGCACGTAAATGTGCATATTTTTACCACCATATTGAATCGATTTAAATTAAATAAATGATCATATTGGGTATTTTAACTTTTTTAACCAAAATCCATATTAATTCCAAATTGTCACATATCATCTTTGTATAGGGGCAAAGCGGTTCATCTGTGTGCATATATTTCTTTGAGAAAAATTAATTGAAAATTTATATATATTTTTGTAGGAATTGGATCTCAAATGTGTGTGGTGTCATGAAAGAATATGCATGCACAAAGAAGATACAAAAGAACGAAGATGTAAATAATTCAAAGTGAAGAACATGGAGGACCCAACCTACGCACCACCTTAATGTACAAACTAAAGGCAAATGCACATGCTTATGGAATTAATGGCTTCATGTAAACTTAAATGGGGATTATGACATGTTAATGATTACTTAGTGGCCATACTACCTCATGGGAATTTTGGGCACTCCCCAAAAATTATGAATTAGGGTTTCAAACATGTATAAATACCCCATATGTTTCGTGTAATCTCTCTCTTACTTAGTCTCTCTTTAGTTAGTTTTAGGCTCGAAATAAAACCAAGATCTCATCTTTCTTTTCATGGCTACTTTGTCATTTCTCTTTTATGTAATTTTTTTTATGCAACTTTAATACATGTTTTTCTTTTCTTTTCACGCTTATTTACTTTCATATTGTAGTGTAAATTTATTTTCTTTTATGCAAGTAGAATAGTTCTCTTTTCCATTAGCTCTCATTTTCCTTTCTTTTTTCTTTCATGTTGCTTGCAACATTTGTTATTCAGATGAAAAATATGAGAGGCTAAACCCCTTCAATTTAGGGGGTAATGAAGCTCTCTAGTTATGTAGCTTCAATTATTTGTTAATTCATGCTCTCTTTTTGTGCTTACTGATGACGATAGAAATGGTGTAATTGTTGTTTTTACTTTGAATTTGATAGCCTATATTATTGACATCAAATAGGCTATGCTTAAACAATCACTAATACTAATTGCCTCTTCAGAAATATATGATTATGGTAAAAGAAAGTGATTTGAAATTAAAATTTGATGGTCTATATTTCTAATCAATAGTTAATAGGTGATACTTAAAATAGATTTCATTTTCAATTTCTTTGTCAAGTTTCTTAAAAGTTAGTAAGTGCTTTAAGGGATGTGTTATAGTTTGATGGCTTATGTTGGCAAATCAATAGCACCAATATGCCTTACTTATGATAAGAACATCAATTAAATCACCAGTGGCCATAAAAGAGATATCATGATTTCATTTATGTTGAACTACATGATCTAGAGAGTGGATTTATTCTCTAAATTGTCACTTAACTCTTATAATTGTTTCTCTTTTCTTTTTGTTAGTTAGTTAATTCTCTAATTCTCTATCTTAACTTTCACTCGACTTTGGTATAATTTGATTGAATAAAACTTTTAAAATCATCAATTCCCTGCGGCTCAACCCGTATTCGCCACGTGCTACATTCGTACACCGTGCGCCTACGGTTAATTTTTATTTCTAAATTTTTCGACGGTATTCTCATCCGATAGAATTTCCATCGGTTAACAAGCTTTGGCATCGTTGCCGGGGAATATGTTTTGATTTTGATTTTTTGATCTTCGAATTACTTTTCTATGATTTTTGTGTGATTTTTATCGTGTCTTTATTTTGTGTGTTTGTGGTTGCAATTAAAAAATAACTGTGTTTGTGTGTGATTTTTGTTTGTCGTTTGTGTGCTTGTTTCTTGTTTTCTAGTTGACTTTGCATTTGTGTATAAAAAAAACATCCACACTTTCATTTAAAAAAATCCATTGTTTTTTCACATTTGATATTTTACATTTGTTACTACATTTTCGTGTGTACAAACATTTCCATTTTCTTTTCACTGCTACAATTTTACTCTCTGTTCTTTGCATTTTCTGTCTTGCTGCCATTACTCCTCCTCAAACAACCACACCATCTTCCACTGTTTCTACCACATCATCACAGTTTAAACACCACTTCCCATATCATCTACAACCAAATATACCTTTCCACTTCAGCATCCACTTCATTTCAAACCCTGTATACAACTTCAACATGCTATCCCATCCTGACTTCAACTTCTTCATCCCTGCCTACATACATACTTCAACCCCTCTGCCTGTTACAAACCCCTGCTTGTCACTCCCTTCATCACCAAACAAGCACAAACTATCCCAGCAGCCACCATTGCATATTCATCCACCAAATTTACAAACCGACCACTTCTTACTCCAGACAAACCGTGCATCACCATCACACCCACATATTTACCTCTGCCTCCTACCCTGACCACTGCATCATTTTCAAGCTACACTTCATCACTCGAAAACAACCAACAGTGGAAACTTCATTCCACTTTCTACTGCCTTTCTGCTTCTTGCTCCCCTTCATTGCCCTGATATCACAAACCCTATGCCTTGCTCAATCAACAACAGTGCTACCTCCAACAACTACCATTGCCTTCATAATTGTCGTACACTTCTATACTGCATATCATCCTTTCACCAACAATACAACCTGACCATCCCCCTATGCCTGCCTGTCAATCCACTAGTTCACGCACACAGTAGCTACATCCACCATCGCATATTCATCATTATCCAGTGCCCAAGCACTACTACAACCTCTACAAACCAACACAACAGAGCATATAATAAAGCTTCCACTATCAAACTCAACGCACCACACAACAGTCAAATCAAATCGCCTACTTCAAGATTTACCGAACTACAACCGCTATTCACAACTCCACCACCTTCAAATCACCCACTTCAACGCAATTGGCATGCCCATACTCGGTCAACTGCATTTGGGAATCACCATTCCCATTGTGAACCAACAACACAAGATTTCTGCACTGCAAAAATTCCCTTCATCTAAAAAACTACTCATAAACCAGACCCGAAATCATCACCGCGAATGCTCCAATCATTTCCCATCGCCGCCTACCTCCTCCACTTCATCAACTTCCAACCCGAACCACACTCCTACCTCCCCTCAATCTCGAACCACCAATCTCTGCAAATCTCCTAAAACTCAGTTGCGAAACCCGAAGCCCCAAATTTGCAAAGCAATTCAACTTGACCAGAAAACCCAATCGCCTACATTGCGACATAGGACGCAGATTTGAAGAATTTTAAATTGAAATTTTGTTCATGGCTTTGGGAATTCTTCAGTTTTGTTGAACGAGAAGTTGGATAAGTTGATTAATATTGGGATTGGGTTATAATATTTTTGGGTAGCAGGCTAATACCGGGGCGGGCTCAATGCTTTAATACAACTTTCTTTTTCCTTTTTTATTTTTATTGTTTTGTTTGTGTTAGTTTGTTTCCTTTTTATTATAATTTGTTTAGTTTTCGTTGTAAAAAAAAGAGCGAGTTGCTTTCAACTGGTTCTAATTCGTTGTGTTTTTCATTTGTTTTAAGACTGTTAACCCTAACTCGTTCACAAGTTAACAGGTCCACGACTCAAGGCATGTACGACTCAAGGCATGTACGAGTTAAAGGATACATGAGTCAGCAACTTCCTACAACTTAAAGATCTTCTACGAGTTAGCAAGCTTACGAGATAAGCCTTTACGAGTTAGCATATCTACAAATTAGCAAGTGTACGAGTTAAGATCTTCCACAAGTTAAGCCTCTACGAGTTAATCCTCTGCGAGTTAAGATCTTCTACGAGTTAGCAGGCATACGAGTTAAGAAAAGCTAACGACTTAAGGTCTTTACGACTTAAGGAAATTAATGGCCTACGACTTAATGATAACTGCAGTTTGTACGACTTAAGACCCTTACGACTTAAAGAAGTTATACGACTTAAGGAGGATACGACCTAAAGACACACCTCTTAACTCGTCTACGAGTTAAGACTTGCTTTAAACCAGTTGCAATTAGTTAAGTCGACTACGACTTACGACATAAAAAGAGTCGTATACGACTTAAGAAAGGAAATTAGCAATTGCAGCCAGATAACTCGCACACGACTTAGAACTTAGGGATGGGTTCAAAAAAGGGGAACTGCCATAGACTCGGCTCAGTGACCCGGGGACGACTTACCTTAAGTCGAACACGACTTATCTTAAGTCGGCCATGAGTTAGGACTTAGCACTTTTTCCGCCCAGAACTCTCTATAAATATGAAACCATCTCCAACATGCAAAGGACCTTTGGGCTCATTCTCTTCAAGCGCCATTACTCTGCCGAATTCCAGACGACTTCAAAGCTTTTTAGATCCAACAAACTTCTAAAGGAACTCCATGAAGGAATCATCCACATTCACCATGGATTTGAAGATGATTGTCAACATCAAAGCTTGAGCTACTTGTTTCACATATCCTATCACTTGAAGTGTGTTGTAATTGAAAGATCTTGTAAAGAATTGTAATCAAACTAGTGATAAAAAGATTAAAGTGGACGTAGGCTGGATTATAAGCCGAACCACTATAAATACTGTGTCTCTTACTGTTTTTCTACATACTTTCTGCTTATTTCTGTTTCCCGTACAAACGGGTGGTGCTTTCACAATCGCATCTTATACACCAGGGTGTTAGCGTTTAAATTTTTTCGTTAACATTTTGGTGCTTTCACTGAGAGTTGAACTCAGGACATCTATCATCATTGCTTCAGAAAGATTTGTAGATAAAGTTTCTTTAAGAACCAGAAGTCTATCCGAAATCATGGCTCCTGGAAAGAAAAGTAAATCTGTGAGATCTGCAAACATTCAAGAGGGAACCTCCGCTTCCCCAACACCAAATCAAGCCACTCCAGCTGTTGGAGTTTCAAAAGCGGAATTGGACGCTGCTATTTTTGGGTTGAATCAGCAAATAAATGCCCAGAACGCGCAATTGGAAGCTCAGAATGCTCAGAATGCTCTGATTCTGAATAGGTTAAACGATTTGCTCGGGGCAAACCGTCAACCTGCGAATAATGAAAGGAACTTTGTCGGTAATGTCCATGATGCTGAAACTAGAAACATTCCCGAAAGGGCTGCTAGCCCCTTTGAACGGACATTGCCTGAGGCTGGAGGATCCAGAAATAGGAATGACGAAGAATATCTTTCTGGTATGGTTCGACAGATTATGAAAGAAAGTATGCAAAGGGTCGAAGATGAGAAAGAGTGGGGTTTCGCTCCGAGCAAGACTCCGTTTACTGAAAAGATCCTAAAAGCTGAATTCCCAAGGAAGTTCGTCCCTCCGACCATTCCAGCTTACAAAGGGACAAGTGATCCAAATGAGTTCCTGTACAAATATGATTGGCACATGACAGGTGCCAGAGCTTCTGACGAGATAAAATGCCGCTATTTTCCTGTGTATTTGGAAGGGGTAGCTCTGCTTTGGTTCACAAAACTACCTGTCCGGTCCATCGATCAGTTTTCAGACCTAACCAGGAAATTTAAAGAGCAATTTAGGCTATATGCTTCAAAGGCAAAAGACATCATGTCGTTATCCGGTTTGGAACAGAATCCGGGGGAAACTATCAAGTCTTTTTTAAATCGCTTTAATATAGCGTTAGCTGAGGTGGATAATGCAGAACCCCGCATGGTCTTGACCTATTTGATGAGAGCTATTGATAAGTCAAGTGAATTCGGAAAGTGGCTGAACATGAAGGAGCCAAATTCTCTGGAAAAGTTCTACAAAAAGGCGGATGAATTCATGCGTTTGGAAAGCCGTCTTGTCCCGGCAAAGGCAACAGTAGAGAAAGCTGAAGACAACACTGCTGCGCCACGTAAGAATGGATCTGTGGGACAGAAAAGAGAAAATAATGATGGAAGGAAACAACACAATTCAAAGAAGCCTCGATCCTTCAAGCCATCAGAATATACTCCTTTGTTAGAGACACCAGAGCGCATCTACCTGGCTACAAAAGATTCTTTTGAGTATCCCAAACCTCCTGTTCTCAGAACCGGAAGAAAAGCTGTGCAAAGTGGGAAGTTCTGTCGCTTCCATAATCAGCCTGGTCATGACACAGACGACTGCCGTCAATTGAAAAATATAATCGAAGAATTGCTAAGACAAAATAAGCTGCAGCAATTTGTGAAGAAGAGTGGTAATGATCCTGCTTCGTCAAGTCAGGGGCAACAAGCTCTTGCTCATCAGCCCAGGACAAATGAGAAGGCCGCAGGACATGAATCTGGAAGGCCAGTTATTAATGTCATCACAGGAGGACCCCACCCAGCAGGCAGAAGCTGGGGTGAAATGGAGAGGTACACTCGAGCTCTGAAACATGTGCCAACTGAAGAGAATGTCTTTGTTTTAGAGGACTCTACACCCCTGAAACAACAAAGGACTTTTAATGATGATATTGTGTTCAGGGCTAGAGATTCCACGGGCATTGAGGCCCCTACTTTGGACCCGTTAGTCATCTCGGCCGGTATTGGACCGGCTATTGTCAGAAGAGTTCTTATTGACTGCGGCGCATCTTGCAACATCCTCTTCAAGAAAACGTTTGACCAGATGAAAATCCCGATGGCGGATGTGCAAGCCTCATCTCAGAAGATTGTTGGCTTCACTGGGGAGCCAAAGCAACCAGTTGGGACCATTGATCTACCTGTTGAACTTGGAGAAGGAGAAAGGAAAGTGGTCCGCAGACAAACTTTTGTGATCGTCGATGAATATTCTGCTTATAATGCTTTTCTTGGCCGTCCGACACTCGCAGCATTCAAGGCTATCCTAGCCCCGTGGTGCCTCACTATTAAATTTCCTACTGACAATGGAGTAGGAGTTATAAAAGGGGATCAAAATGTCGCGCGAGAATGTTATTGGACAGAGCTGCGAGAGTCAAGAAAAAGAGAAATGGGAAAAGATGCGGCAACCCCAATCCGCATCAAAATTCCAACCCTATAGCAACTACAGGGCGGACCCTGCACTGGCGAGCATAGCGGGGCACGAAAAGTGATGGATCCTAGAAAGGCCAGTGCGGGGGAGAGTAGGGTGGTACCAGCAGAAACAACGATACCGGTGCCCGTTGATCTAAAGGACCCAAACAAGGTGTTGAATGTGGGTTCACAACTTAATGTGTCAGTTCAGAATGCCTTGATATCTTTTTTGAAAGCAAACCTGGATGTTTTCGCTTGGACCCATGCCGATATGTGCGGAATATCCCCAGAAGTTGCGGTACATGTTCTGAATATTGACCCAAAGTTCACGCCAGTAAAGCAGAAAAGAAGAATCCAAGGTCTAGAAAGGTCGACAGCATTGAAAGAGGAAGTTGACCGGCTCATGGAGAATAATTTCATCAGAGAATCTACCTATCCAAATTGGGTTTCAAATCCAGTGCTAGTTAAGAAAGCCAATGGTAAATGGAGAGTGTGCATCGACTTTTCAGATCTAAACAAGGCCTGTCCCAAAGACTGCTTCCCATTACCCAGGATCGATCAACTGGTAGATGGAACAGCGGGTCATGAATTGTTGTCTTTTATGGATGCCTACTCCGGATATAATCAGATCATGATGCATGAGCCAGATCAGGAGGACACAAGCTTTATCACCGATGTCGGTCTTTACTGTTACAGAGTTATGCCCTTTGGGTTGAAGAATGCGGGGGCAACATACCAAAGACTGGTTAATGCTATGTTTAAACCGCAGTTGGGAAAGACTATGGAAGTTTACGTTGATGACATGCTAGTAAAATCTAAGAAAGCAGTGGACCACATCGAACACTTAGCAGAAATGTTCGCAATTCTCCGAAGATACGGAATGAAGCTTAACCCTTTAAAATGTTCTTTCGGGGTAGAATCTGGGAAGTTCTTGGGTTTCATCGTGAGCGCTAGGGGCATTGAAGCTAGTCCAGCTCAAATCACTGCTCTAAAAGAAGTCAAAGCTCCTAAAACAAAGAGGGAATTGCAAAGTCTCAATGGAAAAATTGCCGCCTTAAGTCGGTTCATATCCAAAGCTACTGATAAATGCATTCCATTCTTCGACGCTCTAAAGAAAGGAAAGAAAAACTTTGACTGGACTCCCGAATGCCAGAAAGCTTTTGAAGAATTGATTCAACATATGGAAACGCCTCCAATACTTTCCAGGCCCGGCGATGGCGAGGATCTTCTTATATACTTGGCAGTTTCATCTCATGCTTTAAGTGCAGCGCTGGTACGGGAAGACAAAAGGATTCAACATCCAGTTTACTATATCAGCAAAAGACTCACTGGGGCAGAAATGAATTACTCCAAGTTGGAAAAACTCGCCTATTGTCTATTGATTGCCTCAAGAAAGTTGAGGCAATATTTCCAGGCTCATCCTATCAAAGTCCTCACTGATCAACCTTTAAAGCAAGTCTTGTTTCGCCCTGAGACTTCGGGCCGCCTTTTAAAGTGGAATATTGAATTGAGCCAATATGACATCACTTATCATCCTAGAAAAGCGATCAACGGACAAGCTTTGGCAGATTTTATTGCAGAATTTACAGACAAGGGTAACAGCGAGGAAGAAACAATCGAGAACTCCCCAACCCAATGGAAGTTATTTGTAGATGGCGCAAGAAATGATTACTGTTCAGGTGCTGGAATTGTTCTTGAAACTCCTGAAGGCCGGTCATTATGCTATGCGCTAAGATTAGAATTTCCTTCAACAAACAATGAAGCAGAATATGAAGCTCTGATTGCTGGTTTGAAAATTGCTAAAGAACTAAACATTCGAGCGTTACAGATCTTCAGTGATTCTCAGCTTATAGTATGCCAAGTCAAGAAGGAGTTTCAAACGAAAGGAGGAAATCTGCCCGCTTATGTGTCAAAGGCTTGGGAACTTTTATGTGAATTCGACCATTACACGATAAGTCATATTCCTCGAGAAGAAAACATGAAAGCAGATTCTCTCGCAAAATACTCAAGTTCTGGCGAAGCCCAATCCTTAGGGTTAGTTCCAGTGGAAGTTTTGTCAAATCCGAGCATTGATGAAATGGATATCGATTGGGTTATGAGTATGTCGCAAGAGCAAGAATCATGGATGACTCCAATAACAAAGTATCTACTCAATGGCTCTTTACCAGAAAACTCTAAAGAACGACAAAAGCTACTGAGAAAAGCTTCTCGATATATAATCCAGGATGGTCAATTATACAGACGAGGATTCTCAATGCCATTGCTTCGATGTGTATCCCGGGAAGAGTCCAAAACAATCCTAACTGAAGTGCATGGAGGAGAATGCGGTGATCATTCAGGTGGTCAAACATTAGCAAAGAAAATTCTCCGATACGGATATTTTTGGCCAGAAATTAATCGGGATGCCGCAGATTACTCCCGAAAATGTGACAAGTGCCAAAGATATGCCAAAATTCCTAGAGCACCTTCTACCGAACTCACACAGATGATCAGTCCATGGCCATTTGCAATTTGGGGAATGGATCTCATTGGGCCGCTACCAACCGCTAAATCAGGGATTAAATATGCTATTGTTGCGGTTGATTATTTTACTAAGTGGGCTGAAGCTGAACCATTGGCTACTATCACTTCTAAGAAAGTGATAAGCTTTGTGACCAAGAATATCATTTGCAGATACGGTGTGCCTCAAAAAATAATCACAGACAATGGTACTCAGTTTGAAAGTGAGGAATTCCAGGATTTTTGCAAACGATTCAAAATCCAGAAAAGCTTTTCGGCAGTAGCTCATCCGCAGGCAAACGGGCAAGTGGAAGCAGTGAACAAGATCATCAAATCAACCATCAAAAAGCAACTCGAAAGAGCAAAAGGTGGATGGGTCGATAAACTACCACTTGCACTATGGGCATACAGAACTACTCACAAAACTGCAACTGGGCATACTCCTTTTTCGTTAGCATACGGATCGGAAGCAATGATCCCGGTTGAAACAGAGGTCCCTTCACACAGAAGAATCCATTTCAATCAAGCAGAAAATGAAAAGCTGCAACTTGAAGCGCTGGATCTCCTTGATGAAAAAAGAGATGAAGCTAACCTCAGAGTTGCAGCTCATCAGCAAAGGATAGCCAGACATTTCAATTCCAAAGTTCGTCAACGCAGCTTTGAAATTGGAGATCTAGTCCTAAAAAGAATTATGACTGCGACAGGTGTGTTTGGGCCAAATTGGGAAGGACCGTATGTGATAGGTCAGAAACTTCTTGACGGCACATTCAAGCTCACCACAGTTGATGGAGATCAAATTCCAAGGGCATGGAACAGCAATCACTTGCGTCCATACTTTACTTGAAAATTTTGTTGAAACATTGTAAAAAGAATTATGAATGTATGATTCCTGTAATTGAAAGCAATTGTGAAACTGATGCAAGTAAATAATGAAAGAATATAAAGTGGATGTAGGCCCAATTTCATGGCCGAACCACTATAAATCTTGTGTTCCTTATTATCATTATATGTTTGCTTTGTTTTCGATATAAAAATACATAAAATGTATTGCTGAAATGTCGATTTAAATTTTTGCAGACAATGGAGATAAAACTTGCGCATAATAAGACCGAGCGATTCTCACCATCATTCAACAAACAAATTTCAAGTCACAAAGACCCCGAATTCAAATCCTAGATAGGAAATACTTCAATTGAACGGCTAATGATTTCGATAGAAACGAGCCCTTGCTGATAAATTGAGATTGTTTGAACAAACAAACATCCAATTAGGAAGCTAGTGCCCGTTCTCACGAACTTGCCTGGCAATGAAGTACACTTCCTTGGATTAAACAAGCTACTTGCAAGAAAAAGGAAAATAAAAAAAAAAGGAGAGGATCGCTGAAAAGGCATAAGCAAGTGAACAGAGGAACAACCAAAGCTACCATCAGCGGCACAAGTCCTCTTCGGAGGCGCAACTCTTCGGAGGATAAAAAGACCTCTAATGGGTCATACGCCACAAAAAAGAAAGTTCTCTACTCAACAAAAAAAGATTGGAGGAGTCATGACCCTCCAACCATGAGAGAGTAACTTCCAGGCGATGAAAACCCTCTCTGAGGCACATTTCACCAGGAGTTGAAGTGTTATAACCGCTCTTCGGGATTTCACTTCACCAGAGTTGAAATGTAAACAAAATAAAAGCCCTCTTCGGAGGCCCATTTCACCAGGAGTTGAAGTGTTATAACCGCTCTTCGGGATTTCACTTCACCAGAGTTGAAATGTAAACAAAATAAAAGCCCTCTTCGGAGGCCCATTTCGCCAGGAGTTGAAGTGTAGCAACCGCTCTTCGGAATTTCACTTCACCAAAGTTGAAATGCAAAAACAAAGACCTTCTTGAAAGCCCACGTTTCACCGAGATTGAAATAAAACTTCCAAGTGTTGAAACGTGAAAAGGCTTTCTTCAAAGGCACAACTCTTTGGGGGTACACGTTTCACCAAGATTGAAATAAAACTTCCAAGTGTTGGAACGTGAGAAATCCCTCCTCAGGAAAGACCTCTTTGGAAACCCACGTTTCACCGAGATTGAAATAAAACTTCCAAGTGTTGAAACGTGAAAAGGATTTCTAAAGCATAACTCTTTGGAGGTACACGTTTCACCGAGATTGAAATAAAACTTCCAAGTGTTGAAACGTGAAAAAATCCCTCCTCAGAGGTACAACTTTCTATATATAAAAAAAAAATCCTCATCAAAAGCGTACTTTAACTTTCAAAGGAAAAGTAATTTGCCTACTATGGGAAATGATCGTAAAAAGAAAAGAAGTTAAAGTACCCTTCAGAGGTCCGCTTTACCGCATAGAGGAATTCACTTGATGAAATATGCACATAAGCAAAAGAAAAAAGTGATTTCTTCGAACGACCAAGCGTAAAAACTTATATGAAGGGGGTTGCACTCTACAAGAATTCTTTTTAAAATAAAAAATAAAATAATTATTCTTTAGCAAATAAGAGTGCAAGTCCCCTCGAGGTATAGAATATTGCAGCATACTTATGGAATGGGGGCAATATAGTATAATTACACACAATATGGTATAACTAAACCAGTAAAAGGTAACGCTCAAGTAACATACCATAAGCTCGCTGCAATATCAAATAAACTCATGCCAAAACGAATAACAAATGTATTCTTTAATTCAAACAAAAGTTTGTACAAACGAGGAATCATTTTATTCAATTACAATGCAGGTACAGGTTTCAAAATAAAGAAAAGCGGGGGCCGGTACCCGCACAATTCTCGGCCAGTACATGCAAAACACAAAAAACTAGAAACTGAAGATCTTCACTTCTTTTTGCTGCCTTTAGACCCTTTACCCGGCCGAATGATCAGCTTACCAGGGCGGTCGGTGGGCACAAGGGAAGTGGGAGAGGAAGGCGCAACCGGTCCAGCTTTCAGCTCCTCTTCAGTGGTGGTGACTATCTTCCCCCTCCTCTTTGTGTCCCACGCTTCTTCTTTCTTCTTTTTGAGGAAGACTCACTCCCGGGAGTGACAAGTTTAGATAGAACAATCTCGTCAGAGGGAGTTCGCTCTGAAGATGTGTCACCTCCCTCAGGCCTTTCATCTTTCTGCTCTTGTGAAGCAATGGGATCGTCCAAGCCGTGAAGAGCCTCTATTTGTTCTTCTTGTGACCCAGGTTGCGAGGCAGAAGGAGGCGCCACTTGAGGAGATGGAGGAAGGATCACCGGGGGAGAAGAAGCTTGAGTTCGGCTCGGTGCTTTCTCTACAAAGGAGAAAAAACTTAAAATATCAGTATCTTTCGAAAAGAGAGGGGATGACGGCTCGTCAAAAGTCGGGAATTCATTGACATTTGAGGAATAATCAAAAGTCGGGAATTCATTGACATTTGAAAAATAATCAAGAAGATCGTCAAGATCACAAGGAGCGAACGAGCAGTTCACCACTTGGGCTGGTCCGGTGTCAAGTTTACCTGGGGCAGTTGGATCTCTGAGGCTGATTTCATATCGCTGTGCTTCGTTGCTTTCACCACCTTCATCCCCGCCTTGTGCACTTGTAGTTTCAGTTACTGTCTTAGTTGCAGGCGGAGTATAGGAGCTAGAACCCGTGATGTCAACCACAGGAGGAACTGAAGGTTGGACAGAGGAAGTAAGCGTTAATTCCTTTCCAGAACATTCCTCTTCCACCATTCCAGTTCTCATCCGGGCAAGTTGTTCTCGCCCCTTCGCAAGAGCAGCGCGAGCTCCCTCATCCAGGTAACGCGCCTCAAAATCTTCATCGCCATACCCGGCGTCTTTAAACATGTTAAGAGCAGCTTCCCACACCTCGGCCAGGGTGATTTCATACTTAGGACCAAGAAAAGAGAGGCTGCCGCGTCCCAAGACACAGTGTAAATAAAAATCGAATAAAGTCGAATTGATATCGGTTTCCATGGTCTGAGCAGTTTCTTCGGCTGCAATTTTGCCAGCCATGGCCTCATCTCGATCTTTTTCGGTCTGAGCAAGTTGGGCTTTTAGCGCTTCAATCTCCATGTCCCGGGCGCTCAGTTTGTTCTGCAACTGGGTGACATCAGTGCGGTGGTTCTCTACAGCTTGTTCTAACCTCTCAGCTTTAGCTTCAGCGTCCCTCTGGCTGGCGTGCGCATCTCGCACTTGTTTTTGCAATACCTCTTCTCTTTGGGTGTAAGTATTAGTAGAAGAGGCAAGATCATCTTTGAGCTGCTTTACTTCAGCTTCGAGCTTTTCATTGTATTCGGCTATCTCCTTCATCTCAGCGTTGTGTTGATCAAGAATCTTCTGCCATTCTGATTTGTCATTTTCCATGGTCAGCATTGCTTCGATGTTAGCCCGATTAACTCTTTGAAGTTCATCAACCAGTTTTTGCCATCCAGACATTCTATCGATATCAAGCTTGACAGCATCGAGATTTCTGTACATAGCTTCTTTGTCAATGGGGACCAAATCAAGGTCGAAGCGTACCCCCCTCAAACACCAGTTCGGGAATCGGCTCTGCAAAGTCGGGGGGCCCCTTTCAACATGGTATGAAGGCCTGTTGAGAAGTGTTTGGATGGCACTTCCTTCAAGAGCAGGAGATTTGGAAGGGATGTCGATAGAAACTGAGGCGCCAGGTCTCTCAGATGTCACGGGCACGTGCTCCTCGCCAAGTTTGGTCCGCTTTCTCGAATCTTCAATATGGCTCTTCCCCCTATCATCGTGCGTTTTACGTTTATGGGAATCATCATCCCTTGGGAAGGATTCATGTCGCGTGCCCGCTCCCTCATGACGTTCTTCATACCTTCTCCTCTCTTCAGCTTTTCGCGCAGCTCTCTGCTCATTGGTTTCTCTGGGATCGGCATAGTATTGCTTGTAATCATAGCTGCCACGCCCTCCATAGCGTCGAAAGTCCTTGTAATAAGAACCGCTGCCGCTGCGCCCCATAGAGGAATCTGAAAAGGCAAGAATAGCAAGTCTTAGAAACTTCCGGAGAAAAGAAGTTAAATATGAACAAATGCCAAAAAATCCTAAGTGTTGTGTGATGTGCAAGCTACGCGCATTAAGCTACAAACCACTCATTGGTGTAGAGGTGATGATAGCTTGGGTATGAGGGGTTGGTGTTTGTGTTGGTGTTAGTCGAAGAAGGGACGTCGCCTCAATTATAGGAGAGATGGTTTTAGACACGTCATCCCTAAAAAGCTCCTGTGAGGTCACTATTATGTCGCTCAACCAATCATAAACATCGTCACCATCATGCTCGGTGAGACTTGTTTTCTCAGTTCCTACATCAGCTAATCCCCCGAGAGGCTGTGAAGGTTCTTCTTCTTCCTCAATCGGGGCAAGTGCCGTCTTACTAGATGACCCCATAATGTCGGTAGGGGTGGAACATTTCACCAATGAAGCTTCGATGTTAGACTCTTTTGATGAAGGTTGTTCGATAGTAACGGGGGCATCCGATGCTTCAGTCGGGGAATCGGGAACTTCAGTCGGGGCTTCATGAGGCTGAGTATAGCGAGAAGAGTGAAGAAGCCCGTATTGATGTAAAAAGTCATCTCTCAGCAAAAACTTTATACTCCTCTCTTCTACTGGCACAGCATTCAATCTTTCAAAAATTTGCTTATAGCCTGGGTCTCTAGAAGGAGGTGGAAGCGCTGAAAAGTAAAAAGGGAAATTAACATCTAACTACTCAGGCTATGAAAAGATTTTATAAGGAAAACATGTGTCAGGAATAAAGCTGAACGCCCTTACTTCCAACTCTCCACACACCATAAAACCCCGGAGGGCAACGAACATAGAAGAATTGGGTTAAAAACCCGTGAGCAGTATCAGGGAGGCCAACAATCAGTTTGCGGTTTCGGGCGCTCCTCACAACAGTAATGGAAGGATGATCCTTAGTCCGAGTAAAAGAGCATAGATACCAAACTTCACCAAAGCTTGGAAGTCGATCAAGTGTTCTCCTGAAAAGCACACACAACCCCATTAGAATGGCATAGCCATTGGGGTGCAGCTGGGATGGAGCAATGGCCAGTTGACGGAGAAGTTGTTGGAAAAAGTCGTTGAAAGGAGGAATGCCTCCACTTAGGCACATTTGCCGGTTAATTGTCACAAAGCCAGAAGGAGCTATATCGGCAGTGTTATTTCTTTCGGGAAGAATGGCATCTGATTCAACGATACCAAACTGAGCACACAACTGGCGAAAAACTTTGTATGATAGTGAAGTAGGAGCTCTTTCGGGAGGATTAACCAGTGGAGCCGGAAGAACAGTTACCTCTCCAGTCCGAACTGTTGCATCACCTTCCTGAGAAGTCATTCTACACAAACAACTGGATATTCAAATATGAAGGTGCACGTTTCCTAAAAAAGTGTGAAGTGTTGTGCAAAAAACTAATAAAAAATAACAAGTAAATATAACTGAAATAAGACTAGTCGACGATTGATCGATTACAAAAATTTCAGAACTTGTTAGTCTTTAGTTCAAGTATAATATTAATGCGAGCTGGTCAATTTTAATTGACTATTTCAGTATTGCTTTAGTATTTTACTTGAAGTTAATAAGTTGAGCACTTCATTCACACAATCTGTTTAAGTTTAATGACTGTTATTAGCTAATCTGTCATTCGAAGAGGGCGATCAATGGCAGTATATTCGCCCCGGTTTTTCTGTAAATGTTGTATTGGACAGGTTGTTAACTTGCGAGTCAAAGTAATTTGTAAAAGAAGGCATCAAAGTTCAACAGTTCAACATCACTGCAACAATTCAAGGTTTAAGCAGATCCTAAAAAAAAAAAAAAAAAAAAAAAAACACAAGTGCTAAGTCGTATCGAACTCAAGTGCTAAGTCAAAACCGACTCAAGTACTAAGTCGCAACCGACTCAAGGGATGAGTCGTTCCTATCCTCAGCCATCAAACACATCAAGCTGCTTATCCTCTAAGTCCTAAGTCGTAACTCGGGGAACAGGAGAAAGGCTCTGATCCAAAACAACTAGAAAATCCTCCAAGTCTTAACCCGGCTACGGCTCATGGAAATCGCTAAGTCACGTGGAAGAAGCCGAGTCATATATGAGACGATCCCTTGTTATTTTCAATCAACCTATTCGACCAACTCGCCTCCCTTTCAAATCTCTTAACCTGTTCATCCTTGGCTTCTTCAGCAGCGACAACCTTAACCCGTTACACTATGAATCGCCCCAGAGCGCGAATCACCATAGGCCAAATCAGATGAATTTTAGTTCATCGGTAATCAATTCGAATAGAATTCGCAGGGTTTGAATGGGGCAAACCAAAGATGATGAACTGAATACATAAAGTAACAATGGTTAACGGTCGAAGTTTGAAGCAAGATCTCTTACGATTGTTTGATGCTAGAAAGAATCAGAGATGAATCGGGTCGAAATCGCCTCGGAGAGCTTGAAGATGCGTTAATGGCAGAAAGCAGTTTAAAAGGTTAAGTGATGGGAAGAAGGACGACTCAGGCTTTTATATCTGGAAGGGTTGGGATTTGAAACGACATGACCGAGTTATGATAAGTCGAAGCACACGACTTACGATTTAAGCGTGTGCTTCGAGGGGCAAATGTTAACCCTAACTCGTTCACAAGTTAACAGGTCCACGACTCAAGGCATGTACGACTCAAGGCATGTACGAGTTAAAGGATACATGAGTCAGCAACTTCCTACAACTTAAAGATCTTCTACGAGTTAGCAAGCTTACGAGATAAGCCTTTACGAGTTAGCATATCTACAACTTAGCAAGTGTACGAGTTAAGATCTTCCACAAGTTAAGCCTCTACGAGTTAATCCTCTGCGAGTTAAGATCTTCTACGAGTTAGCAGGCATACGAGTTAAGAAAAGCTAACGACTTAAGGTCTTTACGACTTAAGGAAATTAATGGCCTACGACTTAATGATAACTGCAGTTTGTACGACTTAAGACCCTTACGACTTAAAGAAGTTATACGACTTAAGGAGGATACGACCTAAAGACACACCTCTTAACTCGTCTACGAGTTAAGACTTGCTTTAAACCAGTTGCAATTAGTTAAGTCGACTACGACTTACGACATAAAAAGAGTCGTATACGACTTAAGAAAGGAAATTAGCAATTGCAGCCAGATAACTCGCACACGACTTAGAACTTAGGGATGGGTTCAAAAAAGGGGAACTGCCATAGACTCGGCTCAGTGACCCGGGGACGACTTACCTTAAGTCGAACACGACTTATCTTAAGTCGGCCATGAGTTAGGACTTAGCACTTTTTCCGCCCAGAACTCTCTATAAATATGAAACCATCTCCAACATGCAAAGGACCTTTGGGCTCATTCTCTTCAAGCGCCATTACTCTGCCGAATTCCAGACGACTTCAAAGCTTTTTAGATCCAACAAACTTCTAAAGGAACTCCATGAAGGAATCATCCACATTCACCATGGATTTGAAGATGATTGTCAACATCAAAGCTTGAGCTACTTGTTTCACATATCCTATCACTTGAAGTGTGTTGTAATTGAAAGATCTTGTAAAGAATTGTAATCAAACTAGTGATAAAAAGATTAAAGTGGACGTAGGCTGGATTATAAGCCGAACCACTATAAATACTGTGTCTCTTACTGTTTTTCTACATACTTTCTGCTTATTTCTGTTTCCCGTACAAACGGGTGGTGCTTTCACAATCGCATCTTATACACCAGGGTGTTAGCGTTTAAATTTTTTCGTTAACAAAGACTCCTTTGATATTAAATTTTTTTTTCTAAGTAAAACTTCACTTTTAAATTTTGTTTCCTTTTCAAAAAGAAAGAAAAGAATTTTATTTAGAGTAGTTTTCTTTCCATAACTTTTCCTTTATGAAAGGAAAAAAAACAACCAACATATTAATAATTATAACAACAACAATTGTATATATCTTGTTTTTAATTTTCAGGTTGCCAAAGCAGGATATAAAGGAAGAATAGCTTGCTGAAAACTGCCGCTCCGCTTTTCAAAAAAATTGCTAGCTCGCTTATATAAGAAAATTTGCTGCTTTTAACCTCATCTCTAGTTTTATTTGAACTGCATTGTTGGTTACTTGCATTTGCATTTTATTAAAAAAAATCGAAACCAAAAATAAAAATCCATTCGTAGTTGCATTGTTAATACACGTTTAATTTCCGCTTTGCATTTCATCTTAGAATTTAATTAGTAATAACTGTTAGACATTGATAACTTTTAATTGTATATTCACAATTTTTAACTTTAACCAATTGTATTTCTTGGTGTCTAGGCTACGACAGAGTAATAGACATTTATAAATATTACGGTGATTCGTAAATATTATAGTGGTTGTTCCTCTGAAGGTACTTAAACCTTCGATTGCATTGCTACGGTGATTCATGGTGCACTGATAACCCCTACCCATTACCTGGTTGAGAAATATTTTTGTTGATTTAAGACGAAGTGTGATTATACAATTTTGTGTTAACTTAGGATAAATAATTTGTAATTAGACCACTGCATTCATTTAATTTCATTAGTTCATGCATATTGAAAAAACACTAAAAAAATTAAAAATCTAAAACGAATTTTTTTCGTAAATATTGCCTTTCCTTTGAATTTTTAAATCATTTTTCTTTGAAATTTCAAAAATCCAAAAAAATTAGAAAAACCAAAATAAAAAAATTATGAAACCTTTCAAAAACAAAGAAAAATTTTTAAAATCCAAACAAACAAAAAACAATTTCCCTTTTGAAAAATAAATTTTATTTGTGAATATTTTTCCTTCATAAAAAAACCAAAACAATCTTCAAATGTCCGAATTTCCATATTCACATGAATTTTGCGATAGTTGCGAAATCCATATAATTTCACTTCAAATTCATCTGGATATTTTAGCGACAACTATTGTTTAAATGATTCAAATTTTAAACCACAAAATTTTCAAAATGATGACCAACATTTGAATCTTGAAAATACCATTTCATCTTTACTTAAAATCCCTACACAATAAAATTAAATGATAAATGAGTTGTGTAATTCATATTTTTCCGAAAACTCGAATCAAAGTTTTCAAAATAATCAATATTTGAATTTACTTCAAACTTCAAACGATTTCGAGTATAACCCATGCCAATACAATTTTAAACTCCTAAATGAATTTCAACATCAAAACGAAAATATGATCCACTTTTCAAACAATTTTGGCAATGACAATAATCTCGACCAGATGCGATTGAAAAATTTTGTCCTCAACAAATCCAAATCTAAAACTTTCAAGTTAATGATTACAAATTTGACTTTGTTGAGCAAATGAATGAAATTTACGATGATCACACGGATTCGTTATTTGAAACATATATGAAACAACCTGAAAAACAAAATCAAATACCAATGTGTGACGAGTCAAATAATAATCCATCTTTCACCACAATTGACGATTTTCAAATAACAACTTTTGAAACTGAAAACGAAAATCTCAACGAAGCTGTTGAAAATATGTTAATTGAATTGGATTTCAATTCTTTTGAGGGTGTGGAACCAAATTCAAAATTCAACCTTCCTTTTCTCCATTTCGAAAATTTGAATACAATAACTTTGGATTTTGAAATTGATATATACAATGAAGTTGTTGATAATCCAACAAAGGAAGACGAATTCAATGAACATGATTTCTTTGGAATTTTAGAAAATGAGTTGTTCAATTCTAAAGGGGAAGAGTTACGTCACCATTTTGATTTTGAAATCAACAATTTTGAAGAAGCTTTCAATGATAATTTTGAATTTCAATTTGGTGAAAATAAACTTGAACTTCAATCAATTGTTATATCTACCCCAAAAATCATCGAAAATAAAACAACTCGTTCAATTTTTAATAAAACAAAATTCGTTTTTCCGAATCGACAAACAACTTCAAAGTCTTTAGAAGACCGTTTCATTTACTTTTTGACTGTATACTTTCTCATCTCTTGTAAATAATAATCTTTCATGTAAATATAGGATTTTTATTTTTATTTTCTCCTTCCACTTGGGTTGACTATGGGGACACAGTCAAAATCATGTTTGGGGGGAGACTCATCTTCATTTTTATTTTATTTTTCATGGTTTATTTTTGCTTTAAAATCTCAAAAAAAATTAAAAAATTCCCAAAAACAAATTTTCTTCTGATTTATTTTTAAAAGAAACACTATAATATAAATATATAGTTTTGGTTTATTAAACTGAAATTTTTGAAAATTTATTTGTCTTAACAAAAAATAAAAATGAAGTTTGATTACAAATAATAATGGATTAACTAGTATATAGGAAGATTCATACGTTTTAATTATGAAGTACATCCTAATTGAAAATCTTTGTTTTAAAAAGTGGTTGATTTAAAGTAAAGATATAACATTTTTTTGTCTTCTAAGTTAAATAGTGCTGAGATGATTTCGCAAAACTCTCTCACTCTTAAAAAATAAAAATAATAATGTCCAAGTGTTCACTCTCATTTAAAAGTCCTCACGGTTATGCATGAGTGAATTACTTAGAATCTTTGATTATGTGCTTTCATACTCATTTAAAACTCCTCACGGTTATGCATGTATGCGACACATGTAAAAAATAGACTGAATAAAAACCACCTATGGTCGATAGGTGTATTCACGAAAGTGTGTGCACTCTCCATGCTTTGTACTCCCCTCACATAAGCCCGGAAGGCAGTGCATGGGTGGTATATCTGGCCTCAATTTACCTGAGCTAGGTGTGTAATTTTTCTTGCAAATAATGAGAGAGCAAGCAATTAAATCCTAACACAATTTTTACTTATTTGATTTGATTTGTTATTGAAAAGAAATGAAAATGCAACTTTGATAAACTTTGGTAATCAACTAAGGATCCATTTCATAGTTACACTGTGTTTTTAACCAAAACAACATGTTAAACTATCTTCTATTTGTTATGATAAGTTTGATTTTATTGAAAATTTTGACGAGTAAATAACTAATAATTTTAAAGATAATAACAAAAACCAATATTTAACTTATTTATTTCAATTTAAAAATAAATCCTTCATTTTTAAATATTTTCAAAAACTCACATTCATCTCTTTGTAAATAAATCTTGCATTCGGTAGATATTTTCATCCTGCATTTGGATTTTGTGGGTAGTATCCGCTGAAAACCCTCACGAGACAACACACGTCCTACTGGGGACACCCAGAGTTTAATGGCTGGTTGCATACGCTCAATGCAATCGTGCTCCCTATGAAAACGGATTTATCTTAGTTTTTTTTATTCGAGGACGAATAAAAAGATAAGTGTGGGGGTATTTGATGTGCACATAAATGTGCATATTTTTACCACCATATTGAATCTATTTAAATTAAATAAATGACCATATTAGGTATTTTAACTTATTTTAACCAAAATCCATATTAAATCCAAATTTACACATATCCATCTTCATATAGGTGCAAAACAGTCATCTATGTGCATATATTACTTTGAGAAAAATTAGTTGAAAATTTATATATATTTTTGTAGGAATTTGATCTCAAATATGAGTGGTTTCCTGAAGGAATATGCATGCACAAAGAAGATAAAAAAGAATGAAGATGTAAATAATTCAAAGTGAAGAACATGGAGGACCCCACCTACCCACAACCTTAATGTACAAACTAAAGGTTAATGCGCATGCTTAAGGAATTAATGGCTTCATGTGCACTTAAGTGAGGATTATGACATGTTAATAATTACTTGGTGGCCATACTACCTCATGGGCATTTTCAGCATTCCCAAAAAATATGAATTAGGGTTTCATACATGTATAAATACCCCATATATTTCATGTAATCTCTCTCTTACTTAGTCTCTCTTTAGTTAGTTTTAGGCTCAAAATAAAACCAAGCTCTCTTCTTTCTTTTCATGGCTACTTAGAAATTTCTCTTTTATGTAATTTTTTTATGCAACTTCAAACATTTTTTTTCCTTTCATGCTTATTTACTTTCATGTTGTAGTGTAGATTTATTTTCTTTTATGCAAGTAGAATAGTTCTCTTTTCCATTAGCTCTCATTTTCCTTTCTTTTTTCTTTCATGTTGCTGGCTACATTTGTTAATCAAATGACAAATATGACAGGGTAAACCCCTTCAGTTTAGGGGGTAATGAAGCTCTCAAATTATGTAGCTTCAACTCTTTGTTGATTCATGCTCTCTTTTTATGCTTAATGATGATGATAGAAAAGGTTTAATTGTATTTTTTGCTTTGAATTGATAGCCTATATTGTTGACATCAAATAGGCTATGCTTAAACAATCACTAACAATAATTGCCTCTTCATCAAAATGTGATTATTGTAAAAGAAAGTTATTTGAAATTAAAATTTGATGGTCTATATTTCTAATCAATAGTTAATATGCCATACTTAAAATAGATTTCATTTTCATTTTCTTTGCAAAGTTTCATAAAAGTTAGTAAGTGCTTTAAGGGATGTGTTATAGTTTGATGGCTTACGTTGGCTAATCAGTAGCACAAATATGCCATACATATGATAAGCACATCAATTAAATCACTACTGACCATAAAAGAGAGATCATGATTTCATATGCATTGAACTACATGATCTAGAGAGTGGATTTATTCTCTTACTTGTCAATTAACTCTTATATTTGTTTCTCTTTTCTCTTGGTTAGTTAGTTAGTTAGTTCTCTAGCTTAACTTTCACTCGACTTTGGTGTAATTTGATTGAATAGAATTTTTAAAATCACCCATTCCCTGCGGATCGACCCGTATTCACCATGTGCAACATTCGTACACCGTGCGCTTTCGGTTAACTTTTATTTCTAAAATTTTCAACGGTTTTCTAATCCGATAGAATTTCTGTCGATTAACATCTGGGTCTTGGGAAATTCATTTCAGAACGTCACTTACTAATACCCTAAACTGGGTTTCGGGTCCTTATCAATCATGTAACATACTGTATTTCGATGCCAAAAGCTAAGCGCTATGGATGCTTTAGTCATCCACAGTATTAACTTCTGGTGACGAAATACGACAGTGTTAATGGTGTTAACGCTAGAAAATAAACGCTAACACCCCGGTGTATAAATGGAAATTGTGAAAGCACCACCCGTTGGTACGGGAACAAAGTATATGCAAAGAAATCACAGGAAAGCTATAAAAGACACAGTATTTATAGTGGTTCGGCTTAGGATCAAGCCTACGTCCACTTTAAAGCTCTTTATTGCTGATTTAGTTACAATTCTTTACAATCAACTCTGATTACAACACACTTAGACAAATATCTCAAACCCCGATGTAGAAGAATCCTTCGAATGCATGATGAATGAGTTATTTTTCTTCTTGAGATTTGTCGAAATGTCTTTGGTGATTGGAGTGATAGAAGTGTTGTTTGAGTGTTGCTTGAAGTCGAGATAACAGCAGAGTAATGGCGCCTAGGAAGTCAGTCCCCAAAAGTCCCCCAAATGTTGAATATGGCCATGTATTTATAGGCAAAATGTTAGGCTGAAACTGTCAAGTCATGAGTCGTGACCGACTCATGATGAGTCGTGACCGACTCATGATGAGTCGTGAGTCATCTACGAGTCACCCCTTTGCAGCATGACTCTGAACTTGCCTCTGAGTCTTGTGTCGTGCGTCGACTTATCTTTTGAGTCGTAAACCTCCCTGAGTCGTGCCATCCTTAACTCATAGAATCTCCTTAACTCGCCAGGTTCCTTAGGTCGTAGGTTTCTTGAGTCGTTAGCCTGTTGAGTCGTGGACTTTTCCTGAGTCGTAGTTCCAATGAGTCGCTAATGCTTTAACTTATTAGGCTCCTTAAGTCGTGAGTCGCTGAGTTTAGAAACTCCCATGAGTCGCATAATAGTTGAGTCGGGGATTCTTTGAGTCGGTCCTTTCCTTAAGTTGTGAGGTCTCCTAAGTCGTTAGGCACCTTAAGTCGTAGGTCGTTTCAAGTCTTAACCCGTTGACGCCTCTAACTCGTAGGCCTTTTAGCTCGTATGCTAGAACGGGGTTAACATTTGCCCCTCGAAGCACACGCTTAAGTCGTAAGTCGTGTGCTTCGACTCATCATGACCCGTGCCGAATCGAGTCCCAACATTTCCAGGTATAAAAATGCTTGAGCCGCTTCTCCTCTTTCTCACTTCTTATTACTTATCCCAGAGCCGCATCTGCCATTAGAGACCTTTCAACCTTTCGAAGGCGAATCCAAGTTAATTGATCATCAATCCATCCTTTCCACTACATTGCGTAAGTGATTTCGAACTTCAATCCAACAACGTCCATTGCTAGGGCACAAATTTTCGCTTCCTGTTCCCAAATCACCGCCGCATGTCTCACTTGGGCTTTGATTTGAGTTGTGAACGATTCTGATCATTGTTGGCTACGTTGTTGTTGTGATCCTCTAGATTATAGCATCGCGTTTGATTCGCCGTACACTTGAAGCGATTCGAATTGGTTTTTTGGGTGCTTTCTGATGATGTGAGGAGAAGATGATGAATTACAATGTCTTGATTTGACTGGCCCGTGGGTTCGGAGGAGATGAGGAAGTTCTTAACGGGTTAACGGGTTAGAAAGGGGTTGATTGGTTGAGGAAACGACTTAGGATCTCACGACTTAGTTGGTTTTGCTTTTCGGCCACTGATTCTGAAATACCTTGCAATCACAACCGTACACGACTTAATGCTTTTAGCCATAAACCACAAACGACTCAAGCTATAAGTCGTGAACGACTTAAGCCATAAGCCGTGCACGACTCAGTACTTGCTACTTTCCCGTGACTTATCCCTTAAACCGTGCACGACTTAAACTATAAGCCGTGTACGACTCAGTGGCTTCCATGCGACCCAGTAGCCTTTACTATCGACTTTAATCCGACTTAGCAAATTTTACGACAAAATCCATGAGTCGTGACCGGGTTAGAACTTAGAAGGTTTCTTATTGCTTTGATCTGGAGCCTTCCTCCTGTTCTTTGACTTACGACTCATAGTGCTGCCGACTTATAACATCAGCGGTTTAGAGTTGGAGTAACCTAACTTAACTCGCCTCACTTTCCTTAGGTCGTAGTCGAGCCACCTAAATAGCCAACGACTTAGCTTAACCCGTACAAAGAATCCTTGAGTCGTTTTCGACTTAGTACTTGTAAATTTTGTTTGAACTTCGAATTATTGCATGGACTCTGAACTGCTATACTGCTGCATTCTTTTACTGATTACTTCAACTTGTAAGCTAATAATCTGTTAATACAACATTCACAGAAAACTGGGACGAATATACTGTCATTGATTGTCCACATCGAACGACAGATTAGTTAATGATATATAATTAACTTAAATAAATCGTGTGAATGAAGTGCTACCAATTTCAAGTGGAATATTAAAGCAGCACTGGATTAGTCAATTGAAACTGACCAGCCCGCATTAATATTGTGCTTGAGCTTTAAATAACAAGTTCCGAAATTACCATAGTCAATCAATCGTCAACCAGTTTAATTCCAGTTATCTTTACTTGTTATTATTATTATTTTATTAGCTTTGCACGACACTTCACACTTTTTAGGAAACGTGCACCTTCGCATTTGAACATCCAGTTGCTTGTGTAGAATGACCTCTCATCAAGAAGAGCCGATGGGTCAGGCTGAAGATGTCTTTCCAGTAGCCATCCCTATAGACAACCCTCCGGAGAGAACACCCACAACTTTGAATCAGCGGGTGTTTAACCAACTGCGCATTCAGTTTGGCATTGATGATGCTGACACCTTATTTCCGGGGCCAAATGACACTGCTGACAATCCTCCCTACGGCTTTGTTGCAGTCAATCGCCAAATGTGCTTAAGTGGGGCGATTCCTCCTTTTAACGGCTTTCTCCAACAGCTTCTGCTTCGGTTGTCTATCTCTCCATTCCAATTACACCCCAATGGCTATGCCATTTTGATGGGGTTATGTGTTCTATTCAGGAGAGATTTGGATCGGTTACCAAGCTTCGAGGAGATCTGCTATTTTTGCTCATTCACGAAAACTAAAGACCATCCCTCCATTGTGGTTGTAAGAAGCGCTCGAAATCGCAAACTTATTACTGATCTCTCCGAAAGCGCTCACGGATTTTTGAATCAGTTTTTCTTCGTTCGCTGCCCTCCAGGGTTTTATGCCATCTGGAGAGTGGGAAGTAAGATTTCCTGTCTCTACTTTTTCCGTTTTGAAACTTTCTCGAGATCTGAACTCTCAGCTGCTAATTTCATTCTTTCTCTGTTTTTAGCACTACCACCCCCTGCTAGGGACCCAAGTCTCAAGCAAATTTTTGAAAGATTAAGTGCCGTGCCGGTAGAAGAGAGGAGCATAAAGTTTCTGCTAAACGATGAACTTTTACATCAATACGGACTCCTCCATCTCTCTCGCTTTACTCGGCCTCGTGAAGCTCCAACGGAGGTTCCTGACTCTCCGGTGAAAACTCCTGATCTTCCGATCTCCACTAAAGAGCACATACGAGGAGAAATTTCTGCAGAAACCTTATTAGTAAAGTGCTCTACTCCCAGAGACGATACGGGACCCTCCGAAAAGCCCGCACTTGCTCCCATTATTGAAGAAGAAGAGGAGCCCCTTTCCCAAACCAGGGAGAGTGCTGACAAAGGAGATGATGGAGGGAATCAGGTTGGGCATGCCGGTGATGACGTCTTTGGGGATTTAAGCGACATAATTATTACTTCCCAAGAGCTCTTTAAAGAAGACCCTGCTCATGGTAAAGCTATACCTCCGACGATTGAAGCAACATCTGCCCTCCAACAGACTCTTACTCCTTCATCTCAAGAATTGTCATCAACAGTGAAATCTATCACTTCCCCCCAACAGAGGAGTGGTTCGTTAGTCCAACGCGAGTAGCTTGCACTTCACACACAACTAAGGATTTTCCAGCACATTTATGCACTTATCTTCTTATACTTTAGAGATTTCTAAAGCTTATCTTTTCTTATTTCAGATTCTTCAATGACACGCGGCGGATCGTATTATCAGGATTTCCAACGCTACGGGGGGCGTGGTCAATATGATTATCGGCGTTACTTTCCCTCTTATAGAGAGTCTGACGAAGAGAGGGCTGCTCGAAAGGCTCGTGAAAGGAGGGATGCAGAAGAGCGTCATGACAGAAGGGATAGGGATGATTACCATGATTCTCTGCAAAGGAGTGACGACTCTCACAAAAGGAAATCTTACGACGACCGGGGAAAAGGTCATGTAACTGAAGATTCAGGCAAACGAGCCCGACATGGTGAGAGACATACTTCCACTATTCCCGAAAAGCCTACTGCCCCTTCCCCTCTTGACATTACTTCTGACTCTCCTGCTCTTGGGAAGGAGGACATCCAGACAATAATAAGTAGGCCTAAATTTCAAGTGGGACCGGGCCCAGCCACTTTACAAAGTCGTTTTCCGCAGTGGTGTTTAAAGGGTGTGAGGTTCGATCTCGACCTAGTCCCTATTGACAAGCCTGCTATGCTACGAAATCTTGACGCCGTTAAACTTGATATCGAGAGGATGTCAAACTGGCAGAAGCTTGTTGATGAGCTTCAACGAGTTAACCGTGCCAACTTAGAGGCTATGCTCACCATGGAAAACGATAAGGCTGAGTGGCAAAAGGTCCTTGAGCAGCATGATACTGAGATGAGAAGTATTACTTCCTACAACGAGGAGCTCGAAGCAAAGGTTGAGAAGTTGAAAGATGAGCTTGCTGCTTCCTCTACCTCATACTCTCAAAAAGAAGAAGTGCTTCTCAGACAAGTTAGAGATGCTCATGCCAGTCAGAGAGACGCTGAGGACAGGCTTGAAGTACAAAAAAGAATCAGTGACGGCTATGTCTCTGATATTGCTGAGCTTCGAAAGAAAAACAACTCCCAGGAGGCGGAGATACAAATGCTTAAGCTTCAGCTTGCCAGAACTGAAAGGGAGCGCGATGAGGCTGTCGCCGGCAAAATCGCAGCCGAAGAGTCTCATGAGGCGACCAAAAATAGCTTCGGCTCAACATTATTCGACTTCTACTTGCATAGCGTCTTGGGGCGTGGAAGCCTCGCCTTTCTTGGTCCCAAGTATGAGATCACTTTAGCTGAAGTGTGGGAGGCCGCCCTCGATATGCTTGGTGCTGAAGGTGCTGGTTATGACGAGCCAGCCCTGGAAAGGCATTATTTTTATGAAGACGCTCGCGCTGCTCTCGCCAGGGGAAAGGAACAACTTGCCAAACTAAGAACCGAAGTCACGGAAGGGGACCAGCTGGGGAAAACCACTTCAACTACTCTAGTCCAGCCACCTTCTTCGTCTGAAGTCGACATTATTGGTTCTAGTTCCCATCTCGCATCTCCCACCAAAGTTACCGCTGATATTACAAGCACACAAGGTGGAGACGAGGGTGAAGAGAGCGCTGATGCGCAAGCTTATGAAGTCGATATCAGGAAACCAGCTTCTCCAGGTAATTTCACTGTTAATCTTGCTACTGTCAATTCTGCTCAAGCTGGTTACTCGTTTATTTCTCATGAGTTTCACGAGCTCCTTGGCTATTTTCTCAACCTTGACGAGCCTTCATCTCCTCTCTTTACTGACTTCATTGGTGAACCCTCATCTCCTCTTTTTACTGACTTTAACCTTTTTTCTTCTGTAGAGAAAGTACCAAGCACTGCTCAAACTTCTACTCCTCCGGTCATCCTTCCTTCATCTCTTCAGGCGGTGCCTCCTTCTGCCTCGCAACCTGGATCACAGGAGGAACAAATAGAGGCTCTTCACGGCTTGGATGATCCCATCACTTCGCAAGAGCAGAAAGATGAGAGACCTGAGGGAGGTGACATTTCCCCGGAACGGACTCCTTCTGACGACATTGTTCTATCAAAACTTGTCACTCCGGGGAGTGAGTCTTCCTCACAAAGGAGAGAGAAGCGTGGGACATCAAAAAGGAGGGGGAAGAAAATCACCGCCACTGAAGAGGAGCCGGAAGTTGAACCGGTTACACCTGCCTCTCCTACTTCCCTTATACCCACTGGCCGACCTGAAAAGCTGGTTATTCGACCGAGCAAAGGGTCCAAAGGAGGGAAGAAAAAGTGAAGATTTTAGTTTTTTGCCTTTTGTATGAACTGGCCGAGAGTTGTGCGGGTACCGGCGCCCGCTTTTATTTTGAAAACCTGTATCTGCATTATAGTTGAATAAAATGATTCTTCGTCTGTACAAACTTCTGTTTGAATTTGAGAATGCATTTACTATTTATTTTTGCACAAGTTTGTTTATATAGTGTTGCAGCGGGCTTATGGTATGTTGCTTGAGTATTACTCTACTGATGCATCTATACTACTATACCATGTTGCCCCCATACCTTAAGCTTGCTGCAATATTTTACACTTCGAGGGGACTTGCACTCTTATTTGCTAAAGAATAATTATTTTATTCTTTAAAGAAAATTTTTTATAGAGTACAAATCCCTTCGTATAAGTTTTTACGCTTTGTCGTCCGAAGAAATCACTTTTTTCTTTTGCTTACGTGCATATTTCACCAAGTGAATTCCTCTATGTGGTAAAGCGGACCTCTATAGGGTACTTTAACTTCTTTTCTTTTTACGATCATTTCCCATAGTAGGCAAATTACTTTTCCTTTGAAAGTTAAAGTACGCTTTTGATGAGGATTTTTTTTTATATATAGAAAGTTGTACCTCTAAGGAGGGATTTTTTCACGTTTCAACACTTGGAAGTTTTATTTCAATCTCGGTGAAACGTGTACCTCCAAAGAGTTATGCCTTAGAAATCCTTTTCACGTTTCAACACTTGGAAGTTTTATTTCAATCTCGGTGAAACGTGGGTTTCTGAAGAGGTCTTTCTTCTTAATTGTGTCCCCGGGAGGGGGTTGTACCTCTGAGGAGGGATTTCTCACGTTCCAACACTTGGAAGTTTTATTTCAATCTTGGTGAAACGTGTACCCCCAAAGAGTTGTGCCTTTGAAGAAAGCCTTTTTACGTTTCAACACTTGGAAGTTTTATTTCAATCTCGGTGAAACGTGTGCTTTCAAGAAGGTCTTTGTTTTTGCATTTCAACTTTGGTGAAGTGAAATTCCGAAGAGCGGTTGCTACACTTCAACTCCTGGCGAAATGTGCCTCCGAAGAGGGCTTTTATTTTGTTTACATTTCAACTCTGGTGAAGTGAAATCCCGAAGAGCGGTTATAACACTTCAACTCCTGGTGAAATGGGCCTCCGAAGAGGGCTTTTATTTTGTTTACATTTCAACTCTGGTGAAGTGAAATCCCGAAGAGCGGTTATAACACTTCAACTCCTGGTGAAATGTGCCTCAGAGAGGGTTTTCATCGCCTGGAAGTTACTCTCTCATGGTTGGAGGGTCATGACTCCTCCAATCTTTTTTGTTGAGTAGAGAACTTTCTTTTTTGTGGCGTATGACCCATTAGAGGTCTTTTATCCTCCGAAGAGTTGCGCCTCCGAAGAGGACTTGTGCCGCTGATGGTAGCTTTGGTTGTTCCTCTGTTCACTTGCTTATGCCTTTTCAGCGATCCTCTTTTTTTTTTTCTTTTCAAGTTTTCATTCCCCTTTCTCTCACAAGTGGCTTGTTTAATCCAAGGAAGTGTACTTCATTGCGAGGCAAGTTCGTGAGAACGGGCACTAGCTTCCTAATTGGATGTTTGTTTGTTCAAACGATCTCAATTTATCAGCAAGGGCTCGTTTCTATCGAAATCATTAGCCGTTCAATTGAAGTATTTCCTATCTAGGATTTGAATTCGGGGTCTTTGTGACTTGAAATTTGTTTGTTGAATGATGGTGAGAATCGCTCAGTCTTATTATGCGCAAGTTTTATTTCCATGGTCTGCAAAAATTTAAATTGACATTTTAGCAATACATCTTATGTATTTTTATATCGAAAACAAAGCAAGCATATAATGATAATAAGGAACACAAGATTTATAGTGGTTCGGCCATGAAATTGGGCCTACATCCACTTTATATTTTTTTTATTATTTACTTGCATCAGTTTCACAATTGCTTTCAATTACAAGAATCATACATCCATAATTCTTTTTACAATTTTTCAACAAAATTTTCAAGTAAAGTATGGACGCAAGTGGTTGCTGTTCCATGCCCTTGGAATTTGCTCTCCATCAACAGTGGTGAGCTTGAATGTGCCGTCAAGAAGCTTCTGACCTACTACATATGGTCCTTCCCAATTTGGCCCAAACACACCTGTCGCGGTCATAATTCTTTTCAGGACTAGATCTCCAATTTCAAAGCAGCGTTGACGAACTTTGGAATTGAAATGTCTGGCTATCCTTTGCTGATGAGCTGCAACTCTGAGGTTATCTTCATCTCTTTTTTCATCAAGGAGATCCAGCGCTTCAAGTTGCAGCTTTTCATTTTCTGCTTGATTGAAATGGATTCTTCTGTGTGAAGGGACCTCTGTTTCAACCGGGATCATTGCTTCCGATCCGTATGCTAACGAAAAAGGAGTATGCCCAGTTGCAGTTTTGTGAGTAGTTCTGTATGCCCATAGTGCGAGTGGTAGTTTATCGACCCAACCACCTTTTGCTCTTTCGAGTTGCTTTTTGATGGTTGATTTGATGATCTTGTTCACTGCTTCCACTTGCCCGTTTGCCTGCGGATGAGCTACTGCCGAAAAGCTTTTCTGGATTTTGAATCGTTTGCAAAAATCCTGGAATTCCTCACTTTCAAACTGAGTACCATTGTCTGTGATTATTTTCTGAGGCACACCGTATCTGCAAATGATATTCTTGGTCACAAATCTTATCATTTTCTTAGAAGTGATAGTAGCCAATGGTTCAGCTTCAGCCCACTTAGTAAAATAATCAACTGCAACAATAGCATATTTAATCCCTGATTTAGCAGTTGGTAGCGGCCCAATGAGATCCATTCCCCAAATTGCAAATGGCCATGGACTGACCATCTGTGTGAGTTCGGTAGAAGGTGCTCTAGGAATTTTGGCATATCTTTGGCACTTGTCACATTTTCGGGAGTAATCTGCGGCATCCCGATTAATTTCTGGCCAAAAATATCCGTATCGGAGAATTTTCTTTGCTAGTGTTTGACCACCTGAATGATCACCGCATTCTCCTCCATGCACTTCAGCTAGGATTGTTTTGGACTCTTCCCGGGATACACATCGAAGCAATGGCATTGAGAATCCCCGTCTGTACAATCGGCCATCCTGAATTACATAGCGAGAGGCCTTCCTTAGAAGCTTTCGTCTTTCTATCGAGTTTTCTGGCAGAGAACCCCTGAGTAGGTAATCCAGTATTGGAGTCATCCATGACTCTTGTTCTTGAGATACATTCATAATCCAGTCTATATCCATCTCGTCTATACTTGGCGCTGAAAGGACTTCTACAGGGACCAATCCCAATAGTTGAGCTTCACCAGAACTTGAATACTTTGCGAGGGAATCCGCCTTCATATTCTCTTCACGAGGAATGTGGCTTATTGAATAGTGATCGAGTTCATATAGGAGTTCCCAAGCCTTTAACAAATAGGAAGGCAGATTTCCACCTTTTGCTTGAAATTCCTTCTTGACTTGACATACGATAAGCTGAGAATCACTGAAAATTTGTAATGCTCGAATGTTTAGCTCTTTAGCGATTTTCAGACCTGCAATAAGAGCTTCATATTCCGCTTCATTGTTTGTTGAAGGAAATTCCAGTCTTAGTGCATAACATAATGATCGACCTTCAGGAGTTTCAAGTACCACTCCGGCTCCAGAACAGTAGTCATTTCTTGCGCCATCAACATACATCTTCCACTGGATTGGAGAATCATTGATCGCTTTTTCCTTACCATTATCTTTCTCTGTGAATTCTGCAATGAAATCAGCTAAAGCTTGTCCGTTGATTGCTTTTCGGGGGTGATAGGTAATGTCATATTGACTAAGTTCAATGTTCCATTTTAGAAGACGACCCGAAGTTTCAGGGCGAAACAGGACTTGCTTTAGAGGCTGATCAGTGAGTACTTTGATAGGATGAGCTTGGAAATATTGCCTCAGTTTCCTCGATGCAACTAGTAGGCAATAGGCGAGTTTTTCCAACTTGGAGTAATTCAGCTCTGCCCCAGTGAGTCTTTTGCTGATATAGTAAACTGGATGTTGAATCCTTTTGTCTTCCCGTATCAGCGCTGCACTTAGAGCATGAGATGATACTGCCAAGTATATAAGAAGATCCTCACCATTGCCTGGCCTAGAAAGTATCGGAGGCGTTTCCATATGACGGATCAACTCTTCAAAGGCTTCTTGGCATTCGGGAGTCCATTCAAAGTTCTTCTTTCCTTTTTTCAGGGCATCGAAGAATGGGATGCATTTATCAGTAGCTTTGGAAATGAACCGACTCAAAGCGGCGACCTTTCCGTTGAGACTTTGCAATTCCTTCTTCGTTCTAGGAGCTTTAACTTCTTTTAAGGCGGTAATTTGAGCTGGACTGGCCTCAATGCCCCTAGCACTGACGATAAAACCTAAGAACTTTCCGGATTCGACCCCAAACGTACATTTCAGAGGGTTAAGTTTCATTCTGTATTTCCGGAGGACTGCGAACATTTCTGCTAAGTGTTCAATGTGATCCACTGCTTTCCTGGACTTCACTAACATGTCGTCGACGTAGACTTCCATAGTTTTTCCCAATTGCGGTTTGAACATAGCATTAACAAGTCTTTGGTAGGTTGCCCCTGCGTTTTTCAATCCGAAGGGCATAACTCTGTAGCAATAAAGTCCAACACCCGTGATAAAGCTTGTATCCTCCTGGTCTGGCTCATGCATCATGATTTGGTTATAACCGGAGTAGGCATCCATGAAGGATAACAATTCATGTCCCGCAGTTCCGTCTACCAGTTGATCGATCCTGGGTAATGGCAAGCAATCTTTGGGGCAAGCCTTGTTTAGATCAGAAAAATCGATGCACACTCTCCATTTTCCATTAGCTTTCTTGACCAACACAGGATTCGAAACCCAATTCGGATATGTAGATTCTCTGATGAAGTTATTTTCCATGAGTCGATCAACTTCTTCTTTTAATGATGCTGACCTTTCTGGACCTTGGGTTCTCCTTTTCTGTTTAACTGGCGTAAATTTTGGATCAATATTCAGAGCGTGTACTGCAACTTCTGGAGATATCCCACACATATCGGCATGAGTCCAAGCAAAGACATCCAGATTTGCCTTCAGGAAAGATATCAAGATGTTCTGAATTGACATATTAAGCTGTGAACCCACATTCAACACCTTATTTGGATCTTTTGGGTCAACAGGTACCGGAACTGTCGTTTCCACCGGTACTACTCTATTCTCCCCTGTACTGGCTTTTCTGGGATCCATTTCTTTCCGTGCCCCGCTGTGTTCGCCAGTGCAGGGTCCGCTCTGTAATTGCTACAAGGCTGGCTCCTTGATGCGGACTGGGGTTGCCACACCCTTTCCCATTTCTCTTTTTCTTGACTCTCGCAGCTCTGTCAAATAGCACTCTCGCGCAGCATTCTGATCCCCTTTTATAACTCCTACTCCATTGTCAGTAGGGAATTTAATAGTGAGGCACCATGGGGCTAGGATAGCTTTGAATGCTGCGAGTGTTGGGCGGCCAAGAAAAGCATTATAGGCAGAAAACTCATCGACAATCACAAATGTTTGCTTTCGGACCACTTTCCTTTCTCCTTCCCCAAGTTCTACAAACAAATCGATGGTTCCTACTGGTTGCTTTGGCTCCCCTGTGAAGCCCACGATTTTCTGTGATGAGGCTTGCACATCGATCATAGGGATTTTCATCTGGTCAAATGTCTTTTTGAAGAGGATATTACATGATGCTCCGCAGTCAATGAGGACTCTTCTGACAATGGCTGGTCCAATACCAGCCGAGATGACCAAGGGATCTAAAGTAGGAGCTTCAATACCTGTAGAATCTCTGGCTCTGAAAATAATATCATCACTGAAAGTTTTTTGTTGTTTAAGGGGTGTAGTGTCTTCTAGAACAAAGACGTTTTCTTCGGCTGGAGCATATTTCAAAGCCCTGGAATATCTCTCCATCTCACCCCAACTCTTGCCAGCTGGGTGAGGTCCTCCGGAAATGACATTGATAACGGGCCTTCCAGATTCATGCCCCGTAGCTTTCTCACCTGCCCCAGGCTGATGAACAGGAGCCCGCTGCCCCTGACTCGATGATGCAGGATTGTTGCTATTCTTTTTCACAAATTGCTGCAACTTGTTTTCTCTTAGCAACTCTTCAATCAGATTCTTCAGCTGGCGGCATTCATCAGTTTCATGACCTGGTTGATTGTGGAAGCGGCAAAATTTCCCACTTTGTATGGCTTTTCTCCCAGTTCTCAAAGGGATAGGTTTAGGGAAATCGACGGAATCTTTGGTGGCAAGGTAGATGTGCTCCGGCGTATGTGATAATGGAGTATATTCTGATGGCTTGAAGGACCGGGGCTTTTTCAGATTACCCTGTTTCTTTCCATTATTATTCTCCCTTTTCTGCCCTACCGACTCATTCTTGCGTGGAGCGACAGTATTGTCTTCAGCTTTTTCCAACACTGCCTTTAATGGCAAAGGACGACTTTCCAAGCGAATGAATTCGTCTGCTTTTTTGTAGAACTTCTCGAGAGAGGTTGGCTCCTTCATATTTAACCATTTCCCAAATTCGCTTGACTTATCAATAGCCCTCATCAGATAAGTCAATATCATTCGTGGTTCAGCATTGTCCACTTCAGCCAATGCTATATTGAAACGGTTCAAGAAAGATCTGATAGACTCACCAGGATTCTGCTCTAAACTGGACAATGACATGATATCCTTGGCCTTCGAAGCATATAGCCTAAACTGCTCCTTAAATTTTCTGGTCAAGTCTGAAAACTGATCGATAGATCGAACTGGCAACTTGGTGAACCACAGCAAAGCCACGCCTTCCAGGTATACGGGGAAATATCGGCACTTTATTTCGTCGGAGGCCCTGGCACCTGTCATGTGCCAATCATATTTATACAAGAACTCATTCGGATCACTTGTCCCTTTGTAAGCTGGAATAGTTGGAGGGACAAACTTCCTTGGAAATTCCGCCTTCAAGATTTTTTCAGTAAACGGAGTTTTACTTGGAGCGAAACCCCATTCCTTCTCATCTTCAACCCTTTGCATACTTTCTTTCATGATCTGCCGGACCATTCCAGAAAGATATTCCTCATCATGCCGAGTTCTAGATCCACCGGCGTCAGGTACTGCCTGCTCAAAGGGACTAGTAGGCCTTTCATGAGCATTCCTTTCATTAACATCATGAATGTTGCCAGCATAGTTCCCTTCATTACCAGCCGGTTGATTGTTTGCCCCAAGTAAGTCGTTCAATTTATTCAGAATCAGAGCATTCTGGGCACTTTGAGCCTCTAGTTGTGCATTTTGGGCGTTGATCTGCTGGTTTAGCCCTAGAATCACAGCATCCAATTCCGCTTTTGTAACTCCAACAGACGGAGTGGGTAGATTAGGCACAGGGGAAGCGGAGGTTCCCTCTTGAATATTCCCAGATCTGATAGATCTACTCTTCCTTCCAGGAGCCATAATCTCAGATATACTTCTGGTTTTTAAAGAAATTCTTTCTTCTAATCTCTGCGAAGCAATGATGACAGCTGTCCTGAGTTCAATTCTCGGTGAAAGCACCAAAAATGTTAACGCTAGAAAATAAACGCTAACACCCCGGTGTATAAATGGAAATTGTGAAAGCACCACCCGTTGGTACGGGAACAAAGTATATGCAAAGAAATCACAGGAAAGCTATAAAAGACACAGTATTTATAGTGGTTCGGCTTAGGATCAAGCCTACGTCCACTTTAAAGCTCTTTATTGCTGATTTAGTTACAATTCTTTACAATCAACTCTGATTACAACACACTTAGACAAATATCTCAAACCCCGATGTAGAAGAATCCTTCGAATGCATGATGAATGAGTTATTTTTCTTCTTGAGATTTGTCGAAATGTCTTTGGTGATTGGAGTGATAGAAGTGTTGTTTGAGTGTTGCTTGAAGTCGAGATAACAGCAGAGTAATGGCGCCTAGGAAGTCAGTCCCCAAAAGTCCCCCAAATGTTGAATATGGCCATGTATTTATAGGCAAAATGTTAGGCTGAAACTGTCAAGTCATGAGTCGTGACCGACTCATGATGAGTCGTGACCGACTCATGATGAGTCGTGAGTCATCTACGAGTCACCCCTTTGCAGCATGACTCTGAACTTGCCTCTGAGTCTTGTGTCGTGCGTCGACTTATCTTTTGAGTCGTAAACCTCCCTGAGTCGTGCCATCCTTAACTCATAGAATCTCCTTAACTCGCCAGGTTCCTTAGGTCGTAGGTTTCTTGAGTCGTTAGCCTGTTGAGTCGTGGACTTTTCCTGAGTCGTAGTTCCAATGAGTCGCTAATGCTTTAACTTATTAGGCTCCTTAAGTCGTGAGTCGCTGAGTTTAGAAACTCCCATGAGTCGCATAATAGTTGAGTCGGGGATTCTTTGAGTCGGTCCTTTCCTTAAGTTGTGAGGTCTCCTAAGTCGTTAGGCACCTTAAGTCGTAGGTCGTTTCAAGTCTTAACCCGTTGACGCCTCTAACTCGTAGGCCTTTTAGCTCGTATGCTGGAACGGGGTTAACAAATGGTATCCATAATATCAAAAGCACTTGAATGTGAAAAAAATAACAGATTTCCAAAAACAAAAATTTCAGTGATTATATTTCAAATAAATTATATCCAAGTTACAAAAATCCCAAACGTGATCTTGGGCATTGATCAAATATAATTTACAATAATACGCCAAGAGTGACATATGAAGATGCCCTTTAGGATAATCAAAGAAATATAGACATAACTGTCTTAATACACAACAGAATTTTTTTTAAAATAGGATTCCTAGATTAACTATCCGTCAGCCACCTGCTCGTCTTTGGATACTTTGTTTTCCAAAATCTGCTAAAACCTGAAAACCTAAACCCTCATCCTACTCAAATCAAATTTTGAGCATCCGAGAGTTTAAGGGGAAACAAAAACTTCGAGTCAAACTTAAAGCCCGGTATGAATAATGTCCGTTACATCTAAGATTACTGATAAATAGTGATACCACACAGCTTAGCGGAACAGGTTTCCTCACACTAATATCTTTTTTCCAAACATATATTTTGCAAATCCTTTCCTCCAACCAAACTGGAAAATCAACTGATTATAATAATAATACTGAAATATCCATTATGCTAAAACAGGAAATGATATATACTATCTATCTAAAATCTAAACTATTTATTCTAAATTCTAAGCTATTTGCTCTTTTTTGGACTTTCTGTCCGAAAATTAATTATAGCAATATCTTTTATGCTAAATAATGGACTATTTTCCCAAAATAGGTAAAAAGGATGGACTAACTATCCTTAAAATTATCGCAAGATCTGTTATGCTGATAAATGAACTCTCTTTTAATATTAGAGCAAACTGCTCTTTCTGGGCTAAGTGTCCTTTGGGTTGATTGCCCTCAAAATAGACTAATTGTCCAAATTTAAAATGAGTTGATTACTCGAATTTTCTTTTTTGTTAACTACCCTTCAAATATCCTAGCTAACTACTCTACAAAATAACTGAGCTAACTGCTCTTTAAAATATCTGAGCTAAGTGCACTTTATATTTCCTTGAAACCTTTTCAAAATGATTTCGTCTGTCAAATCATATATGTACAAGAAAATACATTTTTAGCTTTACTCTATGCTATTTTTGCATGTCATATATACTTTACTCAAAATAATGTCGATGAGGTTCAATAAGGATTGTCTATCCATTATAATAAGTTAATGCCCTTTACAACTTAAAAAACTTAAGCTATCTGCCTAGTTCTTATGTTCAAAGCATTTGTTTAAAACCCTTAAACGACCTTTCGAAAACATAGAAGGTAACTTCCTCAAAACAATTTATAAAACCCTTCGAAAGTATTAAAGTAACTCCTCTATATCCTTTGATAAACCTTTCGAAGTCATTGAAGGTAACTCCTTGTTAACGCTAAAATGTGAACGCTAACACCCCGGTGTGTAAAGTGTAGTTGTGAAAGCACCACCCGATAGATCGGGAAAGAATTACAAGCAAGTAATAGCAGAAAAGCAGTAAACAACAACGATTTTATAGTGGTTCGGCTTAAGGGTATAGCCTACGTCCACTCTAAGTACTTTTATTAATAATCCCGTTACAAACTGATACAATTCTTCTCAAGTACAATACACTTCAAGCTACAAGTGATTTGGAACAAGTCTTAAGCTTCGATGTCGATTAAAGTTCTTAGATTCATGTTGAAGATGTGTGGTTTCTTCGTGAATTTCTTTGATGTATTCCTCTAATCTTGGAAGCTCTAAGTGTTGATGAAGTTCTCAATGCAGCAAGGTAACGGTGTGTGAAGAGAATGCGCAAAAAGTCCCTTAGATGTTGGAGGTGGCCGTGTATTTATAGGATTTTTCAGCCTTGAGTCGTGAGTCGTACCCGACTCATGCTTGACTCGTGGCCGAGTCAAATTAGGTCGTGGCCGACTCATTGAACCAACCCTTGATTGCTCCACGGTTCATTCTTCTGCTGGATTATACGCCAAGTCCTGAGTCGCTTACGAGTCAACCTCCCTTGGCACAGGCACTATGGCAATGGATTACGACTCAATGGCTCTGAGTCTTGAACGAGTCATTAGTTGTGAGTCGTTAAGCCATTAACGACTTATCAGGTGACGGTATATAAACGAAGCGGCACAGGGATCCACTTTCTTATGTCGTTACTTCCCCTGAGTCGTTTCATAAGATGAGTCGCGAACCTGTTGAGTCGTTGGACCATGAGTCGTTGTAAGCTCTGAGTCGCTGAGTCGGTAACACCCATAAGTCGCATAGCAGTTGAGTCGTTGATCCACTGAGTCGTTACAAACCTTGAGTCGTTGAAATCCTTAGGTCGGTCAGCCCCATGAGTCGCTAACTCCATGAGTCGTTAACCCTTTGAGTCGGCCAGCACCTTTAAGTCGCTACGGTTATAACCCGGTGAGTCGTTATCCCTCTTGAGTCGTTAAGTCGTAACCCTTCAAGGCCGTTGAGTCGGCAACCAGATAAGTTGAGTCGTGTCTTTCTTGAGCCGGTAGGTCGCTTCATTGGTTAGGTCGCTGACTAGTTAAGTCGCTGGCTTACTTCACTCTTTAAGTCGCTGACTAGTTCAGGTCGAACACCGTAGGCGGTGGCGTTGCCCCCGCACCCCCACCTTGGGGGGTTGGCCCCCCCCTGGACCCCCCCTCCGTAGGGGATCTTATCTGAAAATTCATTCAACAGAACTTGCTTTATTGGGAGGTTAAATTGACCATCCTTCGAGATGAACTATCATTGGCTTCTCGGTCGATTTTTGATACCACGGCCTTGCTGAAAAAGTGGAGTTAACACTCCTTCTGAAACTTTTAAAAGCCTTCCTTTCAAAATCTTTAAAACACATGACATCCACCTTTTAAATCCTTTAAACCTTAACGTTTCAAAACATTACAAAACCATACCTTTCGACCTTGTCGGAAGGTCCTACCTTTCGACCTTGTTGGAATGTTTCTTTTCGACCTAGTCGAAAGGTTTCACCTTCCAATTTTGTCAAAAGGCTGGGTACCTCTCCTATATAATAAACATTTCGAAAGCAATTTAACTCAAAAACTTTCAAAGAATTTGGGCTCAATTTAAAAGCATTGGAAACATTTCGAAACCCTTCAAAGTTAACAACTTTAAAACCTTTAAAACGTTTCGACTCAAAACATTTGGATTATGCAAAAGGATCAAAAAACATTGGAGCCCAACGAAATTGCTTCAAAACCTTCATAAAACCATTTGAAACCATACGAAAACAATGAAGTGTTGGTGTTGGAACCAACCCTTCGAAATCAATGGAGAGAGGCGGCAAGTTTTAGAAAATAAACCTTTGACTCCATATGTGTCGAAAGGTTAGAAAGCGACAACTAAGCTTTCGACCTTGTCGAAAGGTATAGCTTTCGACTACATCAGAAGATTTCATTTAAAACAAGAAACAAACCAATCAAAATCTTTTTCCTTTAAACCCATTGACAGTTTCGAAAGCTATAACCTTTCGTCCCTTGTTAACCCCGTTAAGACAACGACTTATGACTTGAGGCCACCATGATCTAACAGTTAAAAGCACTCTGCGACTTAACAAGTTAAGGACTCAAGTTATGGACGATCTACGACTTATGAATGGTACAACTTAGCGGTTTAACGTGTTAAAGAAATGGACGACTGAACGACTCGAGGGGAACAGCAACTCAATGGGTCAAGAAGGGTACACGACTTAGGGTCTGGACGAGTTAACGAGTTAAGGTCCAGACCACTTAAGAATTGAAACGGACCAAGAAATCCGCGACTTAAAGCCTCTGTGACTTAAGATATGTCATGTCTCAGGGAAAGCTTACGAGTTAAGGAGCTAACGACCTAACAGGATTAAGACCTAAGCGACTTAGGGAATGTCACGACTTAAGAAAGTCCACGACTTAAAGACGTTACGACCTAAGACTTAGAGAACAATTTCAATACCATGCCGTAATAAGATAACTCGTTGACGACTTACGACCTAGTTTAAGTCGTACACGACCTAAAACCGTAGAGCCAAGATTTTAGTGCTGCCTCACTTTAAACCGTGACCTCTTAACTCGCGAACGAGTTAGGACTTGTATCCAGATGAACGAAGAAAAGCTCAGAACCACTTCACTTACTCCACTGCCTGCTGACTCTTGAACCTTGAGTCGAGCACGACTTACGACTCTCCATGAGTCGTGCACGACTCATGACTTGAGCGAAAAACTGCTGCCCAGAATCACACCTATAAATATGCGACCACCTCCAACGTTCAAAGGACTTTTGGCTCATTCTTTCCAAGCACCGATACTCTGCTACATTCCAAACCGACTCGACACTCAAAGCTTTCAAGACACGTAGAACGCTATCAACAACTTCAAGAAGGAATCTCATACATCCGACATGGATTTGAGGACTTTCACTTATGTTGAAGTTTAAGCTACTCATTTAAAGTGTTTAGTAATTCAAAGTGTATTGTACTTGGGAAGAATTGTATCGACTTGTAACGAAATCATCAATAAAGATATTCAGAGTGGACGTAGGCAAACTATTGAGCCGAACCACTATAAAATCGCTGTTATTTACTGCTTTTTCTGTGGTTTTCTGCTTATACTCTATTCCGGAATCATCGGGTGGTGCTTTCACAACTACACTTTACACAACGGGGTGTTAGCGTTCAAATTTTAGCGTTAACATTTTTGGTGCTTTCACTGAGAATCGAACTCAGGCGAATTATCATCATTGCTCCACGAAAGTTTGTTGAAGTAATCTCTCTGAAGACTAGAAGTTTATCTGAAATTATGGCTCCGGGGAGAAGGAGTAGACCTGTTAGATCTGGAAATGTTCAAGGGGGAACCTCCGCTTCCCCAGTACCTAATCAAGCCACTCCACCTGTTGGGGTTACAAAAGCGGAGTTGGATGCTGTAATCTTAGGGCTGAACCAGCAGATAAATGCCCAAAGTGCACAATTGGAGGCTCAGAATGCCCAAAATTCCCTAATTTTGAATAAATTGAACGATTTGCTTGGGGCAAACCATCAACCAACTGGTAATGAAAGGAACTTTGCTGGCAACGTTCATGATGCTGAAGAAAGGAACGTTCCTGAGAGGGCTGCCACCCCCCTTGAGCAGACACTTCCTGAAGTTGGTGGATCTAAAGCTCGACATGATGAGAGGTATCTTTCTGAAATGGTTCGACAAATCATGAAAGAGAGCATGCAAAGGGATGAAGACGAGAGAGAATGGGGTTTCACTCCATGTAAAACCCCGTTTACCGAAAGGATTTTAAAGGCAGAGTTTCCCAAGAAATTTGTACCTCCTACCATCCCAGCCTATCGAGGGACAAGTGACCCTAACCAATTTCTATACATATACGATTGGCATATGACTGGGGCACGAGCATCGGATGAAATTAAATGCTGATATTTTCCAGTATATTTAGAAGGGGTGGCTTTGCTTTGGTTCACCAAGCTACCGGTTCGATCCATAGACCAATTCTCCGATTTAACCCGAAAATTTAAAGAACAATTCAGGTTGTATGCGTCAAAAGCAAAAGATATAATGTCACTGTCCAGTATAGAACAATCGCCCAGAGAGCCAATCAAGTCTTTTTTGAACCGTTTTAATATAGCTGTAGCCGAGGTAGACAACGCGGAGCCCCGAATGATCCTCACATACTTAATGCGGGCCATCGACAAGTCAAGTGAATTCGGGATGTGGCTTAAAATGAAGGAAACAAACTCACTCGAAAAGTTTTGTAAAAAGGCCAACGAATTCATACGCCTAGAAAATCTCTCGGTGTCAGAAAAAGAAGTGGTGGCCGAAATTAAGAATAACGATGTCTTCTCTAACAAGAGAGGATTTGGGAACCAGAAAAGGGAAAGTGATGAAGGAAAGAAGCAGGGAAACAAGAAGAAACCTCGACGTTTTAATCCTTCAGATTTCACCCCCTTAACTGATACACCAGAAAGAATCTTCTTGGCAACAAAGGATGTTATCAAGTTGTGACGACCCGGAATTTTCGAGCATTAAAAATCGGAATATTTAATTGCTTTTAAATTGTTTAAAGGTTAATTAGTAACTTAAATTACGAATATCATGATTTATTTGACAATTAAATTGTAGAATTAAATAATTTGAATTGGATAAAATATGAAACCTGAGATTTTAAGCCTGTGAATATAATTTGAAGCTTATAAAATTTATATTGATAACATTGAATATAATAGAAGTGTTAAAATGGAATCTAACACTGAATTGGTCAGTTTTGAAATTTAATCGTTTCAATTGCATTTAAAAAGAGCCTTCGGAGGCACAGTCTCAGAATTCGACGAAACCAATTCTATTAGATCCGTAATATTGAATTATTATCAGATTTCTATTTTCGTAGCTTTTGGAAGTGTTGTGTGAGCGTAAGGTATATAAACACGCTGAAATTTAATTGGTAATAATTTGATGAAATTTAATTTAGTTAATCAAGCTTCTGTATACGCCATCTTTCTGTCATTTAATCTCATACTTTTCCAATTCTAAGCCGTTCAATCAACAATCAAAATGCTCGAAAATAATAATAAAAACAATAATCATAATAATAATAAGAATAATAAGATAAAAGGAGAAGCTTCAAGGGGAAGCTTTAGACGCTTTCAACCGTGTAAAAATAAAAATAATATAACAAACGATGCCGAAACCCTCCTTTTCTTCTCCCCCAAACTCTCGGTGGGGAAAAAAAATGGCAGAACGAACATAAAAAAAAAAAGGGGCCGTGTTCCTTCTTTTCTCCCGTACCTCAATCTAAAAAAAAAAAAAAATTCATCTGCAAATGAAATCGAGACGTGATTGCGCGAGGAAGAGAGAGGGTTCCGAGTTAACTAAATCAGCGGCGATCCCTGAGATCATTTCGACTCACGATTCAGAAAATTCCAACCTCAAAGTGGTGGCGACGTGGTCTTGGATCGCTCAAACTTGGAGATCGTGCTCAAAGAACTGAAAGGCTCGCGATGTTGGATTGAAGCTGCAGTTGCCGAGGGTTATACGATCGGTGGCGTTGGTTGTTCGATTGGCCGTCGACGTTGGGGCCACAATAGCTCAGCAGCCAGGTCGCGAATAGCTCGTTGTCGAGCACGGTACACTCAGTTAGGGTTCGAGCTTCTTCGATTTGGGGATTTGACGACGCGTCGAGGCACTAAGGTATAGTTTATTTCAGTTAATTCTATGTTTATAAAAAAAAAAAAATAAATAAATAAAAAATAAATAAATAAAATAAAACGGGGATGTTATGACCTTTGGTTTGTACGGATTACCTTAGTTATGCAGTACTAAGAAAATAATACCATACGATCCATATATATATAAATATTTTATGTTACAAGTTTGATTTAATTTGTTGAATAGACTCATTCCGCTAAACATATTTTATAAAAAGGAATTTCAAAACATTGGGATTTTATATAAAGTTGATTTTTCAACATCTATAATTTTTTTATAATTTTAGATGCTATTTGAAGATGAGGAATAATATGGATATACATGTTTTGGTTTTCTAAAGATAATCTATAAAAAAATCAAAGGCAGTTTTGTTTTAAGATGTATAGGCAAAGAGGAAAATATGTATACTTCAGAAGTACCGAGTTAATAAATTATTAGTTGATTAAACTATTAAATGCTTATGGACTGTTCGATTGGTTTAAATGTTAATAAATTTAGGAATTTCATTTATACAAGGTTTAAATCATGGGAACAAGCTGGAGTGAAATAGGCTGCAACTTTTAAAGCAAAGGTGAGTTAATCTCACTCAGTAAATTTAAATGTAAATTTAAATGATTAAATTTCAATAATTGTTTGATGGTTGAAATTGATTGATTGAGGTGCTATAGTAGGATATGTTCTGTGTTAACGCTAGAAAATAAACGCTAACACCCCGGTGTATAAATGGAAATTGTGAAAGCACCACCCGTTGGTACGGGAACAAAGTATATGCAAAGAAATCACAGGAAAGCTATAAAAGACACAGTATTTATAGTGGTTCGGCTTAGGATCAAGCCTACGTCCACTTTAAAGCTCTTTATTGCTGATTTAGTTACAATTCTTTACAATCAACTCTGATTACAACACACTTAGACAAATATCTCAAACCCCGATGTAGAAGAATCCTTCGAATGCATGATGAATGAGTTATTTTTCTTCTTGAGATTTGTCGAAATGTCTTTGGTGATTGGAGTGATAGAAGTGTTGTTTGAGTGTTGCTTGAAGTCGAGATAACAGCAGAGTAATGGCGCCTAGGAAGTCAGTCCCCAAAAGTCCCCCAAATGTTGAATATGGCCATGTATTTATAGGCAAAATGTTAGGCTGAAACTGTCAAGTCATGAGTCGTGACCGACTCATGATGAGTCGTGACCGACTCATGATGAGTCGTGAGTCATCTACGAGTCACCCCTTTGCAGCATGACTCTGAACTTGCCTCTGAGTCTTGTGTCGTGCGTCGACTTATCTTTTGAGTCGTAAACCTCCCTGAGTCGTGCCATCCTTAACTCATAGAATCTCCTTAACTCGCCAGGTTCCTTAGGTCGTAGGTTTCTTGAGTCGTTAGCCTGTTGAGTCGTGGACTTTTCCTGAGTCGTAGTTCCAATGAGTCGCTAATGCTTTAACTTATTAGGCTCCTTAAGTCGTGAGTCGCTGAGTTTAGAAACTCCCATGAGTCGCATAATAGTTGAGTCGGGGATTCTTTGAGTCGGTCCTTTCCTTAAGTTGTGAGGTCTCCTAAGTCGTTAGGCACCTTAAGTCGTAGGTCGTTTCAAGTCTTAACCCGTTGACGCCTCTAACTCGTAGGCCTTTTAGCTCGTATGCTGGAACGGGGTTAACAAATGGTATCCATAATATCAAAACACTTGAATGTGAAAAAAATAACAGATTTCCAAAAACAAAAATTTCAGTGATTATATTTCAAATAAATTATATCCAAGTTACAAAAATCCCAAACGTGATCTTGGGCATTGATCAAATATAATTTACAATAATACGCCAAGAGTGACATATGAAGATGCCCTTTAGGATAATCAAAGAAATATAGACATAACTGTCTTAATACACAACAGAATTTTTTTTAAAATAGGATTCCTAGATTAACTATCCGTCAGCCACCTGCTCGTCTTTGGATACTTTGTTTTCCAAAATCTGCTAAAACCTGAAAACCTAAACCCTCATCCTACTCAAATCAAATTTTGAGCATCCGAGAGTTTAAGGGGAAACAAAAACTTCGAGTCAAACTTAAAGCCCGGTATGAATAATGTCCGTTACATCTAAGATTACTGATAAATAGTGATACCACACAGCTTAGCGGAACAGGTTTCCTCACACTAATATCTTTTTTCCAAACATATATTTTGCAAATCCTTTCCTCCAACCAAACTGGAAAATCAACTGATTATAATAATAATACTGAAATATCCATTATGCTAAAACAGGAAATGATATATACTATCTATCTAAAATCTAAACTATTTATTCTAAATTCTAAGCTATTTGCTCTTTTTTGGACTTTCTGTCCGAAAATTAATTATAGCAATATCTTTTATGCTAAATAATGGACTATTTGCCCAAAATAGGTAAAAAGGATGGACTAACTATCCTTAAAATTATCGCAAGATCTGTTATGCTGATAAATGAACTCTCTTTTAATATTAGAGCAAACTGCTCTTTCTGGGCTAAGTGTCCTTTGGGTTGATTGCCCTCAAAATAGACTAATTGTCCAAATTTAAAATGAGTTGATTACTCGAATTTTCTTTTTTGTTAACTACCCTTCAAATATCCTAGCTAACTACTCTACAAAATAACTGAGCTAACTGCTCTTTAAAATATCTGAGCTAAGTGCACTTTATATTTCCTTGAAACCTTTTCAAAATGATTTCGTCTGTCAAATCATATATGTACAAGAAAATACATTTTTAGCTTTACTCTATGCTATTTTTGCATGTCATATATACTTTACTCAAAATAATGTCGATGAGGTTCAATAAGGATTGTCTATCCATTATAATAAGTTAATGCCCTTTACAACTTAAAAAACTTAAGCTATCTGCCTAGTTCTTATGTTCAAAGCATTTGTTTAAAACCCTTAAACGACCTTTCGAAAACATAGAAGGTAACTTCCTCAAAACAATTTATAAAACCCTTCGAAAGTATTAAAGTAACTCCTCTATATCCTTTGATAAACCTTTCGAAGTCATTGAAGGTAACTCCTTGTTAACGCTAAAATGTGAACGCTAACACCCCGGTGTGTAAAGTGTAGTTGTGAAAGCACCACCCGATAGATCGGGAAAGAATTACAAGCAAGTAATAGCAGAAAAGCAGTAAACAACAACGATTTTATAGTGGTTCGGCTTAAGGGTATAGCCTACGTCCACTCTAAGTACTTTTATTAATAATCCCGTTACAAACTGATACAATTCTTCTCAAGTACAATACACTTCAAGCTACAAGTGATTTGGAACAAGTCTTAAGCTTCGATGTCGATTAAAGTTCTTAGATTCATGTTGAAGATGTGTGGTTTCTTCGTGAATTTCTTTGATGTATTCCTCTAATCTTGGAAGCTCTAAGTGTTGATGAAGTTCTCAATGCAGCAAGGTAACGGTGTGTGAAGAGAATGCGCAAAAAGTCCCTTAGATGTTGGAGGTGGCCGTGTATTTATAGGATTTTTCAGCCTTGAGTCGTGAGTCGTACCCGACTCATGCTTGACTCGTGGCCGAGTCAAATTAGGTCGTGGCCGACTCATTGAACCAACCCTTGATTGCTCCACGGTTCATTCTTCTGCTGGATTATACGCCAAGTCCTGAGTCGCTTACGAGTCAACCTCCCTTGGCACAGGCACTATGGCAATGGATTACGACTCAATGGCTCTGAGTCTTGAACGAGTCATTAGTTGTGAGTCGTTAAGCCATTAACGACTTATCAGGTGACGGTATATAAACGAAGCGGCACAGGGATCCACTTTCTTATGTCGTTACTTCCCCTGAGTCGTTTCATAAGATGAGTCGCGAACCTGTTGAGTCGTTGGACCATGAGTCGTTGTAAGCTCTGAGTCGCTGAGTCGGTAACACCCATAAGTCGCATAGCAGTTGAGTCGTTGATCCACTGAGTCGTTACAAACCTTGAGTCGTTGAAATCCTTAGGTCGGTCAGCCCCATGAGTCGCTAACTCCATGAGTCGTTAACCCTTTGAGTCGGCCAGCACCTTTAAGTCGCTACGGTTATAACCCGGTGAGTCGTTATCCCTCTTGAGTCGTTAAGTCGTAACCCTTCAAGGCCGTTGAGTCGGCAACCAGATAAGTTGAGTCGTGTCTTTCTTGAGCCGGTAGGTCGCTTCATTGGTTAGGTCGCTGACTAGTTAAGTCGCTGGCTTACTTCACTCTTTAAGTCGCTGACTAGTTCAGGTCGAACACCGTAGGCGGTGGCGTTGCCCCCGCACCCCCACCTTAGGGGGTTGGCCCCCCCCTGGACCCCCCCTCCGTAGGGGATCTTATCTGAAAATTCATTCAACAGAACTTGCTTTATTGGGAGGTTAAATTGACCATCCTTCGAGATGAACTATCATTGGCTTCTCGGTCGATTTTTGATACCACGGCCTTGCTGAAAAAGTGGAGTTAACACTCCTTCTGAAACTTTTAAAAGCCTTCCTTTCAAAATCTTTAAAACACATGACATCCACCTTTTAAATCCTTTAAACCTTAACGTTTCAAAACATTACAAAACCATACCTTTCGACCTTGTCGGAAGGTCCTACCTTTCGACCTTGTTGGAATGTTTCTTTTCGACCTAGTCGAAAGGTTTCACCTTCCAATTTTGTCAAAAGGCTGGGTACCTCTCCTATATAATAAACATTTCGAAAGCAATTTAACTCAAAAACTTTCAAAGAATTTGGGCTCAATTTAAAAGCATTGGAAACATTTCGAAACCCTTCAAAGTTAACAACTTTAAAACCTTTAAAACGTTTCGACTCAAAACATTTGGATTATGCAAAAGGATCAAAAAACATTGGAGCCCAACGAAATTGCTTCAAAACCTTCATAAAACCATTTGAAACCATACGAAAACAATGAAGTGTTGGTGTTGGAACCAACCCTTCGAAATCAATGGAGAGAGGCGGCAAGTTTTAGAAAATAAACCTTTGACTCCATATGTGTCGAAAGGTTAGAAAGCGACAACTAAGCTTTCGACCTTGTCGAAAGGTATAGCTTTCGACTACATCAGAAGATTTCATTTAAAACAAGAAACAAACCAATCAAAATCTTTTTCCTTTAAACCCATTGACAGTTTCGAAAGCTATAACCTTTCGTCCCTTGTTAACCCCGTTAAGACAACGACTTATGACTTGAGGCCACCATGATCTAACAGTTAAAAGCACTCTGCGACTTAACAAGTTAAGGACTCAAGTTATGGACGATCTACGACTTATGAATGGTACAACTTAGCGGTTTAACGTGTTAAAGAAATGGACGACTGAACGACTCGAGGGGAACAGCAACTCAATGGGTCAAGAAGGGTACACGACTTAGGGTCTGGACGAGTTAACGAGTTAAGGTCCAGACCACTTAAGAATTGAAACGGACCAAGAAATCCGCGACTTAAAGCCTCTGTGACTTAAGATATGTCATGTCTCAGGGAAAGCTTACGAGTTAAGGAGCTAACGACCTAACAGGATTAAGACCTAAGCGACTTAGGGAATGTCACGACTTAAGAAAGTCCACGACTTAAAGACGTTACGACCTAAGACTTAGAGAACAATTTCAATACCATGCCGTAATAAGATAACTCGTTGACGACTTACGACCTAGTTTAAGTCGTACACGACCTAAAACCGTAGAGCCAAGATTTTAGTGCTGCCTCACTTTAAACCGTGACCTCTTAACTCGCGAACGAGTTAGGACTTGTATCCAGATGAACGAAGAAAAGCTCAGAACCACTTCACTTACTCCACTGCCTGCTGACTCTTGAACCTTGAGTCGAGCACGACTTACGACTCTCCATGAGTCGTGCACGACTCATGACTTGAGCGAAAAACTGCTGCCCAGAATCACACCTATAAATATGCGACCACCTCCAACGTTCAAAGGACTTTTGGCTCATTCTTTCCAAGCACCGATACTCTGCTACATTCCAAACCGACTCGACACTCAAAGCTTTCAAGACACGTAGAACGCTATCAACAACTTCAAGAAGGAATCTCATACATCCGACATGGATTTGAGGACTTTCACTTATGTTGAAGTTTAAGCTACTCATTTAAAGTGTTTAGTAATTCAAAGTGTATTGTACTTGGGAAGAATTGTATCGACTTGTAACGAAATCATCAATAAAGATATTCAGAGTGGACGTAGGCAAACTATTGAGCCGAACCACTATAAAATCGCTGTTATTTACTGCTTTTTCTGTGGTTTTCTGCTTATACTCTATTCCGGAATCATCGGGTGGTGCTTTCACAACTACACTTTACACAACGGGGTGTTAGCGTTCAAATTTTAGCGTTAACATTTTTGGTGCTTTCACTGAGAATCGAACTCAGGCGAATTATCATCATTGCTCCACGAAAGTTTGTTGAAGTAATCTCTCTGAAGACTAGAAGTTTATCTGAAATTATGGCTCCGGGGAGAAGGAGTAGACCTGTTAGATCTGGAAATGTTCAAGGGGGAACCTCCGCTTCCCCAGTACCTAATCAAGCCACTCCACCTGTTGGGGTTACAAAAGCGGAGTTGGATGCTGTAATCTTAGGGCTGAACCAGCAGATAAATGCCCAAAGTGCACAATTGGAGGCTCAGAATGCCCAAAATTCCCTAATTTTGAATAAATTGAACGATTTGCTTGGGGCAAACCATCAACCAACTGGTAATGAAAGGAACTTTGCTGGCAACGTTCATGATGCTGAAGAAAGGAACGTTCCTGAGAGGGCTGCCACCCCCCTTGAGCAGACACTTCCTGAAGTTGGTGGATCTAAAGCTCGACATGATGAGAGGTATCTTTCTGAAATGGTTCGACAAATCATGAAAGAGAGCATGCAAAGGGATGAAGACGAGAGAGAATGGGGTTTCACTCCATGTAAAACCCCGTTTACCGAAAGGATTTTAAAGGCAGAGTTTCCCAAGAAATTTGTACCTCCTACCATCCCAGCCTATCGAGGGACAAGTGACCCTAACCAATTTCTATACATATACGATTGGCATATGACTGGGGCACGAGCATCGGATGAAATTAAATGCTGATATTTTCCAGTATATTTAGAAGGGGTGGCTTTGCTTTGGTTCACCAAGCTACCGGTTCGATCCATAGACCAATTCTCCGATTTAACCCGAAAATTTAAAGAACAATTCAGGTTGTATGCGTCAAAAGCAAAAGATATAATGTCACTGTCCAGTATAGAACAATCGCCCAGAGAGCCAATCAAGTCTTTTTTGAACCGTTTTAATATAGCTGTAGCCGAGGTAGACAACGCGGAGCCCCGAATGATCCTCACATACTTAATGCGGGCCATCGACAAGTCAAGTGAATTCGGGATGTGGCTTAAAATGAAGGAAACAAACTCACTCGAAAAGTTTTGTAAAAAGGCCAACGAATTCATACGCCTAGAAAATCTCTCGGTGTCAGAAAAAGAAGTGGTGGCCGAAATTAAGAATAACGATGTCTTCTCTAACAAGAGAGGATTTGGGAACCAGAAAAGGGAAAGTGATGAAGGAAAGAAGCAGGGAAACAAGAAGAAACCTCGACGTTTTAATCCTTCAGATTTCACCCCCTTAACTGATACACCAGAAAGAATCTTCTTGGCAACAAAGGATGTTATCAAGTTGTGACGACCCGGAATTTTCGAGCATTAAAAATCGGAATATTTAATTGCTTTTAAATTGTTTAAAGGTTAATTAGTAACTTAAATTACGAATATCATGATTTATTTGACAATTAAATTGTAGAATTAAATAATTTGAATTGGATAAAATATGAAACCTGAGATTTTAAGCCTGTGAATATAATTTGAAGCTTATAAAATTTATATTGATAACATTGAATATAATAGAAGTGTTAAAATGGAATCTAACACTGAATTGGTCAGTTTTGAAATTTAATCGTTTCAATTGCATTTAAAAAGAGCCTTCGGAGGCACAGTCTCAGAATTCGACGAAACCAATTCTATTAGATCCGTAATATTGAATTATTATCAGATTTCTATTTTCGTAGCTTTTGGAAGTGTTGTGTGAGCGTAAGGTATATAAACACGCTGAAATTTAATTGGTAATAATTTGATGAAATTTAATTTAGTTAATCAAGCTTCTGTATACGCCATCTTTCTGTCATTTAATCTCATACTTTTCCAATTCTAAGCCGTTCAATCAACAATCAAAATGCTCGAAAATAATAATAAAAACAATAATCATAATAATAATAAGAATAATAAGATAAAAGGAGAAGCTTCAAGGGGAAGCTTTAGACGCTTTCAACCGTGTAAAAATAAAAATAATATAACAAACGATGCCGAAACCCTCCTTTTCTTCTCCCCCAAACTCTCGGTGGGAAAAAAAATGGCAGAACGAACATAAAAAAAAAAGGGGCCGTGTTCCTTCTTTTCTCCCGTACCTCAATCTAAAAAAAAAAAAAAAATTCATCTGCAAATGAAATCGAGACGTGATTGCGCGAGGAAGAGAGAGGGTTCCGAGTTAACTAAATCAGCGGCGATCCCTGAGATCATTTCGACTCACGATTCAGAAAATTCCAACCTCAAAGTGGTGGCGACGTGGTCTTGGATCGCTCAAACTTGGAGATCGTGCTCAAAGAACTGAAAGGCTCGCGATGTTGGATTGAAGCTGCAGTTGCCGAGGGTTATACGATCGGTGGCGTTGGTTGTTCGATTGGCCGTCGACGTTGGGGCCACAATAGCTCAGCAGCCAGGTCGCGAATAGCTCGTTGTCGAGCACGGTACACTCAGTTAGGGTTCGAGCTTCTTCGATTTGGGGATTTGACGACGCGTCGAGGCACTAAGGTATAGTTTATTTCAGTTAATTCTATGTTTATAAAAAAAAAAAAAAATAAATAAATAAAAAATAAATAAATAAAATAAAACGGGGATGTTATGACCTTTGGTTTGTACGGATTACCTTAGTTATGCAGTACTAAGAAAATAATACCATACGATCCATATATATATAAATATTTTATGTTACAAGTTTGATTTAATTTGTTGAATAGACTCATTCCGCTAAACATATTTTATAAAAAGGAATTTCAAAACATTGGGATTTTATATAAAGTTGATTTTTCAACATCTATAATTTTTTTATAATTTTAGATGCTATTTGAAGATGAGGAATAATATGGATATACATGTTTTGGTTTTCTAAAGATAATCTATAAAAAAATCAAAGGCAGTTTTGTTTTAAGATGTATAGGCAAAGAGGAAAATATGTATACTTCAGAAGTACCGAGTTAATAAATTATTAGTTGATTAAACTATTAAATGCTTATGGACTGTTCGATTGGTTTAAATGTTAATAAATTCAGGAATTTCATTTATACAAGGTTTAAATCATGGGAACAAGCTGGAGTGAAATAGGCTGCAACTTTTAAAGCAAAGGTGAGTTAATCTCACTCAGTAAATTTAAATGTAAATTTAAATGATTAAATTTCAATAATTGTTTGATGGTTGAAATTGATTGATTGAGGTGCTATAGTAGGATATGTTCTGTGTTAACGCTAGAAAATAAACGCTAACACCCCGGTGTATAAATGGAAATTGTGAAAGCACCACCCGTTGGTACGGGAACAAAGTATATGCAAAGAAATCACAGGAAAGCTATAAAAGACACAGTATTTATAGTGGTTCGGCTTAGGATCAAGCCTACGTCCACTTTAAAGCTCTTTATTGCTGATTTAGTTACAATTCTTTACAATCAACTCTGATTACAACACACTTAGACAAATATCTCAAACCCCGATGTAGAAGAATCCTTCGAATGCATGATGAATGAGTTATTTTTCTTCTTGAGATTTGTCGAAATGTCTTTGGTGATTGGAGTGATAGAAGTGTTGTTTGAGTGTTGCTTGAAGTCGAGATAACAGCAGAGTAATGGCGCCTAGGAAGTCAGTCCCCAAAAGTCCCCCAAATGTTGAATATGGCCATGTATTTATAGGCAAAATGTTAGGCTGAAACTGTCAAGTCATGAGTCGTGACCGACTCATGATGAGTCGTGACCGACTCATGATGAGTCGTGAGTCATCTACGAGTCACCCCTTTGCAGCATGACTCTGAACTTGCCTCTGAGTCTTGTGTCGTGCGTCGACTTATCTTTTGAGTCGTAAACCTCCCTGAGTCGTGCCATCCTTAACACATAGAATCTCCTTAACTCGCCAGGTTCCTTAGGTCGTAGGTTTCTTGAGTCGTTAGCCTGTTGAGTCGTGGACTTTTCCTGAGTCGTAGTTCCAATGAGTCGCTAATGCTTTAACTTATTAGGCTCCTTAAGTCGTGAGTCGCTGAGTTTAGAAACTCCCATGAGTCGCATAATAGTTGAGTCGGGGATTCTTTGAGTCGGTCCTTTCCTTAAGTTGTGAGGTCTCCTAAGTCGTTAGGCACCTTAAGTCGTAGGTCGTTTCAAGTCTTAACCCGTTGACGCCTCTAACTCGTAGGCCTTTTAGCTCGTATGCTGGAACGGGGTTAACATTTGCCCCTCGAAGCACACGCTTAAGTCGTAAGTCGTGTGCTTCGACTCATCATGACCCGTGCCGAATCGAGTCCCAACATTTCCAGGTATAAAAATGCTTGAGTCGCTTCTCCTCTTTCTCACTTCTTATTACTTATCCCAGAGCCGCATCTGCCATTAGAGACCTTTCAACCTTTCGAAGGCGAATCCAAGTTAATTGATCATCAATCCATCCTTTCCACTACATTGCGTAAGTGATTTCGAACTTCAATCCAACAACGTCCATTGCTAGGGCACAAATTTTCGCTTCCTGTTCCCAAATCACCGCCGCATGTCTCACTTGGGCTTTGATTTGAGTTGTGAACGATTCTGATCATTGTTGGCTACGTTGTTGTTGTGATCCTCTAGATTATAGCATCGCGTTTGATTCGCCGTACACTTGAAGCGATTCGAATTGGTTTTTTGGGTGCTTTCTGATGATGTGAGGAGAAGATGATGAATTACAATGTCTTGATTTGACTGGCCCGTGGGTTCGGAGGAGATGAGGAAGTTCTTAACGGGTTAACGGGTTAGAAAGGGGTTGATTGGTTGAGGAAACGACTTAGGATCTCACGACTTAGTTGGTTTTGCTTTTCGGCCACTGATTCTGAAATACCTTGCAATCACAACCGTACACGACTTAATGCTTTTAGCCATAAACCACAAACGACTCAAGCTATAAGTCGTGAACGACTTAAGCCATAAGCCGTGCACGACTCAGTACTTGCTACTTTCCCGTGACTTATCCCTTAAACCGTGCACGACTTAAACTATAAGCCGTGTACGACTCAGTGGCTTCCATGCGACCCAGTAGCCTTTACTATCGACTTTAATCCGACTTAGCAAATTTTACGACAAAATCCATGAGTCGTGACCGGGTTAGAACTTAGAAGGTTTCTTATTGCTTTGATCTGGAGCCTTCCTCCTGTTCTTTGACTTACGACTCATAGTGCTGCCGACTTATAACATCAGCGGTTTAGAGTTGGAGTAACCTAACTTAACTCGCCTCACTTTCCTTAGGTCGTAGTCGAGCCACCTAAATAGCCAACGACTTAGCTTAACTCGTACAAAGAATCCTTGAGTCGTTTTCGACTTAGTACTTGTAAATTTTGTTTGAACTTCGAATTATTGCATGGACTCTGAACTGCTATACTGCTGCATTCTTTTACTGATTACTTCAACTTGTAAGCTAATAATCTGTTAATACAACATTCACAGAAAACTGGGACGAATATACTGTCATTGATTGTCCACATCGAACGACAGATTAGTTAATGATATATAATTAACTTAAATAAATCGTGTGAATGAAGTGCTACCAATTTCAAGTGGAATATTAAAGCAGCACTGGATTAGTCAATTGAAACTGACCAGCCCGCATTAATATTGTGCTTGAGCTTTAAATAACAAGTTCCGAAATTACCATAGTCAATCAATCGTCAACCAGTTTAATTCCAGTTATCTTTACTTGTTATTATTATTATTTTATTAGCTTTGCACGACACTTCACACTTTTTAGGAAACGTGCACCTTCGCATTTGAACATCCAGTTGCTTGTGTAGAATGACCTCTCATCAAGAAGAGCCGATGGGTCAGGCTGAAGATGTCTTTCCAGTAGCCATCCCTATAGACAACCCTCCGGAGAGAACACCCACAACTTTGAATCAGCGGGTGTTTAACCAACTGCGCATTCAGTTTGGCATTGATGATGCTGACACCTTATTTCCGGGGCCAAATGACACTGCTGACAATCCTCCCTACGGCTTTGTTGCAGTCAATCGCCAAATGTGCTTAAGTGGGGCGATTCCTCCTTTTAACGGCTTTCTCCAACAGCTTCTGCTTCGGTTGTCTATCTCTCCATTCCAATTACACCCCAATGGCTATGCCATTTTGATGGGGTTATGTGTTCTATTCAGGAGAGTTTTGGATCGGTTACCAAGCTTCGAGGAGATCTGCTATTTTTGCTCATTCACGAAAACTAAAGACCATCCCTCCATTGTGGTTGTAAGAAGCGCTCGAAATCGCAAACTTATTACTGATCTCTCCGAAAGCGCTCACGGATTTTTGAATCAGTTTTTCTTCGTTCGCTGCCCTCCAGGGTTTTATGCCATCTGGAGAGTGGGAAGTAAGATTTCCTGTCTCTACTTTTTCCGTTTTGAAACTTTCTCGAGATCTGAACTCTCAGCTGCTAATTTCATTCTTTCTCTGTTTTTAGCACTACCACCCCCTGCTAGGGACCCAAGTCTCAAGCAAATTTTTGAAAGATTAAGTGCCGTGCCGGTAGAAGAGAGGAGCATAAAGTTTCTGCTAAACGATGAACTTTTACATCAATACGGACTCCTCCATCTCTCTCGCTTTACTCGGCCTCGTGAAGCTCCAACGGAGGTTCCTGACTCTCCGGTGAAAACTCCTGATCTTCCGATCTCCACTAAAGAGCACATACGAGGAGAAATTTCTGCAGAAACCTTATTAGTAAAGTGCTCTACTCCCAGAGACGATACGGGACCCTCCGAAAAGCCCGCACTTGCTCCCATTATTGAAGAAGAAGAGGAGCCCCTTTCCCAAACCAGGGAGAGTGCTGACAAAGGAGATGATGGAGGGAATCAGGTTGGGCATGCCGGTGATGACGTCTTTGGGTATTTAAGCGACATAATTATTACTTCCCAAGAGCTCTTTAAAGAAGACCCTGCTCATGGTAAAGCTATACCTCCGACGATTGAAGCAACATCTGCCCTCCAACAGACTCTTACTCCTTCATCTCAAGAATTGTCATCAACAGTGAAATCTATCACTTCCCCCCAACAGAGGAGTGGTTCGTTAGTCCAACGCGAGTAGCTTGCACTTCACACACAACTAAGGATTTTCCAGCACATTTATGCACTTATCTTCTTATACTTTAGAGATTTCTAAAGCTTATCTTTTCTTATTTCAGATTCTTCAATGACACGCGGCGGATCGTATTATCAGGATTTCCAACGCTACGGGGGGCGTGGTCAATATGATTATCGGCGTTACTTTCCCTCTTATAGAGAGTCTGACGAAGAGAGGGCTGCTCGAAAGGCTCGTGAAAGGAGGGATGCAGAAGAGCGTCATGACAGAAGGGATAGGGATGATTACCATGATTCTCTGCAAAGGAGTGACGACTCTCACAAAAGGAAATCTTACGACGACCGGGGAAAAGGTCATGTAACTGAAGATTCAGGCAAACGAGCCCGACATGGTGAGAGACATACTTCCACTATTCCCGAAAAGCCTACTGCCCCTGCCCCTCTTGACATTACTTCTGACTCTCCTGCTCTTGGGAAGGAGGACATGCAGACAATAATAAGTAGGCCTAAATTTCAAGTGGGACCTGGCCCAGCCACTTTACAAAGTCGTTTTCCGCAGTGGTGTTTAAAGGGTGTGAGGTTCGATCTCGACCTAGTCCCTATTGACAAGCCTGCTATGCTACGAAATCTTGACGCCGTTAAACTTGATATCGAGAGGATGTCAAACTGGCAGAAGCTTGTTGATGAGCTTCAACGAGTTAACCGTGCCAACTTAGAGGCTATGCTCACCATGGAAAACGATAAGGCTGAGTGGCAAAAGGTCCTTGAGCAGCATGATACTGAGATGAGAAGTATTACTTCCTACAACGAGGAGCTCGAAGCAAAGGTTGAGAAGTTGAAAGATGAGCTTGCTGCTTCCTCTACTTCATACTCTCAAAAAGAAGAAGTGCTTCTCAGACAAGTTAGAGATGCTCATGCCAGTCAGAGAGACGCTGAGGACAGGCTTGAAGTACAAAAAAGAATCAGTGACGGCTATGTCTCTGATATTGCTGAGCTTCGAAAGAAAAACAACTCCCAGGAGGCGGAGATACAAATGCTTAAGCTTCAGCTTGCCAGAACTGAAAGGGAGCGCGATGAGGCTGTCGCCGGCAAAATCGCAGCCGAAGAGTCTCATGAGGCGACCAAAAACAGCTTCGGCTCAACATTATTCGACTTCTACTTGCATAGCGTCTTGGGGCGTGGAAGCCTCGCCTTTCTTGGTCCCAAGTATGAGATCACTTTAGCTGAAGTGTGGGAGGCCGCCCTCGATATGCTTGGTGCTGAAGGTGCTGGTTATGACGAGCCAGCCCTGAAAAGGCATTATTTTGATGAAGACGCTCGCGCTGCTCTCGCCAGGGGAAAGGAACAACTTGCCAAACTAAGAACCGAAGTCACGGAAGGGGACCAGCTGGGGAAAACCACTTCAACTACTCTAGTCCAGCCACCTTCTTCGTCTGAAGTCGACATTATTGGTTCCAGTTCCCATCTCGCATCTCCCACCAAAGTTACCGCTGATATTACAAGCACACAAGGTGGAGACGAGGGTGAAGAGAGCGCTGATGCGCAAGCTTATGAAGTCGATATCAGGAAACCAGCTTCTCCAGGTAATTTCACTGTTAATCTTGCTACTGTCAATTCTGCTCAAGCTGGTTACTCGTTTATTTCTCATGAGTTTCACGAGCTCCTTGGCTATTTTCTCAACCTTGACGAGCCTTCATCTCCTCTCTTTACTGACTTCATTGGTGAACCCTCATCTCCTCTTTTTACTGACTTTAACCTTTTTTCTTCTGTAGAGAAAGTACCAAGCACTGCTCAAACTTCTACTCCTCCGGTCATCCTTCCTTCATCTCTTCAGGCGGTGCCTCCTTCTGCCTCGCAACCTGGATCACAGGAGGAACAAATAGAGGCTCTTCACGGCTTGGATGATCCCATCACTTCGCAAGAGCAGAAAGATGAGAGACCTGAGGGAGGTGACATTTCCCCGGAACGGACTCCTTCTGACGACATTGTTCTATCAAAACTTGTCACTCCGGGGAGTGAGTCTTCCTCACAAAGGAGAGAGAAGCGTGGGACATCAAAAAGGAGGGGGAAGAAAATCACCGCCACTGAAGAGGAGCCGGAAGTTGAACCGGTTACACCTGCCTCTCCTACTTCCCTTATACCCACTGGCCGACCTGAAAAGCTGGTTATTCGACCGAGCAAAGGGTCCAAAGGAGGGAAGAAAAAGTGAAGATTTTAGTTTTTTGCCTTTTGTATGAACTGGCCGAGAGTTGTGCGGGTACCGGCGCCCGCTTTTATTTTGAAAACCTGTATCTGCATTATAGTTGAATAAAATGATTCTTCGTCTGTACAAACTTCTGTTTGAATTTGAGAATGCATTTACTATTTATTTTTGCACAAGTTTGTTTATATAGTGTTGCAGCGGGCTTATGGTATGTTGCTTGAGTATTACTCTACTGATGCATCTATACTACTATACCATGTTGCCCCCATACCTTAAGCTTGCTGCAATATTTTACACTTCGAGGGGACTTGCACTCTTATTTGCTAAAGAATAATTATTTTATTCTTTAAAGAAAAATTTTTATAGAGTACAAATCCCTTCGTATAAGTTTTTACGCTTTGTCGTCCGAAGAAATCACTTTTTTCTTTTGCTTACGTGCATATTTCACCAAGTGAATTCCTCTATGTGGTAAAGCGGACCTCTAAAGGGTACTTTAACTTCTTTTCTTTTTACGATCATTTCCCATAGTAGGCAAATTACTTTTCCTTTGAAAGTTAAAGTACGCTTTTGATGAGGATTTTTTTTATATATAGAAAGTTGTACCTCTAAGGAGGGATTTTTTCACGTTTCAACACTTGGAAGTTTTATTTCAATCTCGGTGAAACGTGTACCTCCAAAGAGTTATGCCTTAGAAATCCTTTTCACGTTTCAACACTTGGAAGTTTTATTTCAATCTCGCTGAAACGTGGGTTTCTGAAGAGGTCTTTCTTCTTAATTGTGTCCCCGGGAGGGGGTTGTACCTCTGAGGAGGGATTTCTCACGTTCCAACACTTGGAAGTTTTATTTCAATCTTGGTGAAACGTGTACCCCCAAAGAGTTGTGCCTTTGAAGAAAGCCTTTTTACGTTTCAACACTTGGAAGTTTTATTTCAATCTCGGTGAAACGTGTGCTTTCAAGAAGGTCTTTGTTTTTGCATTTCAACTTTGGTGAAGTGAAATTCCGAAGAGCGGTTGCTACACTTCAACTCCTGGCGAAATGTGCCTCCGAAGAGGGCTTTTATTTTGTTTACATTTCAACTCTGGTGAAGTGAAATCCCGAAGAGCGGTTATAACACTTCAACTCCTGGTGAAATGGGCCTCCGAAGAGGGCTTTTATTTTGTTTACATTTCAACTCTGGTGAAGTGAAATCCCGAAGAGCGGTTATAACACTTCAACTCCTGGTGAAATGTGCCTCAGAGAGGGTTTTCATCGCCTGGAAGTTACTCTCTCATGGTTGGAGGGTCATGACTCCTCCAATCTTTTTTGTTGAGTAGAGAACTTTCTTTTTTGTGGCGTATGACCCATTAGAGGTCTTTTATCCTCCGAAGAGTTGCGCCTCCGAAGAGGACTTGTGCCGCTGATGGTAGCTTTGGTTGTTCCTCTGTTCACTTGCTTATGCCTTTTCAGCGATCCTCTTTTTTTTTTTTTTTCAAGTTTTCATTCCCCTTTCTCTCACAAGTGGCTTGTTTAATCCAAGGAAGTGTACTTCATTGCCAGGCAAGTTCGTGAGAACGGGCACTAGCTTCCTAATTGGATGTTTGTTTGTTCAAACGATCTCAATTTATCAGCAAGGGCTCGTTTCTATCGAAATCATTAGCCGTTCAATTGAAGTATTTCCTATCTAGGATTTGAATTCGGGGTCTTTGTGACTTGAAATTTGTTTGTTGAATGATGGTGAGAATCGCTCAGTCTTATTATGCGCAAGTTTTATTTCCATGGTCTGCAAAAATTTAAATTGACATTTTAGCAATACATCTTATGTATTTTTATATCGAAAACAAAGCAAGCATATAATGATAATAAGGAACACAAGATTTATAGTGGTTCGGCCATGAAATTGGGCCTACATCCACTTTATATTTTTTTTATTATTTACTTGCATCAGTTTCACAATTGCTTTCAATTACAAGAATCATACATCCATAATTCTTTTTACAATTTTTCAACAAAATTTTCAAGTAAAGTATGGACGCAAGTGGTTGCTGTTCCATGCCCTTGGAATTTGCTCTCCATCAACAGTGGTGAGCTTGAATGTGCCGTCAAGAAGCTTCTGACCTACTACATATGGTCCTTCCCAATTTGGCCCAAACACACCTGTCGCGGTCATAATTCTTTTCAGGACTAGATCTCCAATTTCAAAGCTGCGTTGACGAACTTTGGAATTGAAATGTCTGGCTATCCTTTGCTGATGAGCTGCAACTCTGAGGTTAGCTTCATCTCTTGTTTCATCAAGGAGATCCAGCGCTTCAAGTTGCATCTTTTCATTTTCTGCTTGATTGAAATGGATTCTTCTGTGTGAAGGGACCTCTGTTTCAACCGGGATCATTGCTTCCGATCCGTATGCTAACGAAAAAGGAGTATGCCCAGTTGCAGTTTTGTGAGTAGTTCTGTATGCCCATAGTGCGAGTGGTAGTTTATCGACCCAACCACCTTTTGCTCTTTCGAGTTGCTTTTTGATGGTTGATTTGATGATCTTGTTCACTGCTTCCACTTGCCCGTTTGCCTGCGGATGAGCTACTGCCGAAAAGCTTTTCTGGATTTTGAATCGTTTGCAAAAATCCTAGAATTCCTCACTTTCAAACTGAGTACCATTGTCTGTGATTATTTTCTGAGGCACACCGTATCTGCAAATGATATTCTTGGTCACAAAGCTTATCATTTTCTTAGAAGTGATAGTAGCCAATGGTTCAGCTTCAGCCCACTTAGTAAAATAATCAACTGCAACAATAGCATATTTAATCCCTGATTTAGCAGTTGGTAGCGGCCCAATGAGATCCATTCCCCAAATTGCAAATGGCCATGGACTGACCATCTGTGTGAGTTCGGTAGAAGGTGCTCTAGGAATTTTGGCATATCTTTGGCACTTGTCACATTTTCGGGAGTAATCTGCGGCATCCCGATTAATTTCTGGCCAAAAATATCCGTATCGGAGAATTTTCTTTGCTAGTGTTTGACCACCTGAATGATCACCGCATTCTCCTCCATGCACTTCAGCTAGGATTGTTTTGGACTCTTCCCGGGATACACATCGAAGCAATGGCATTGAGAATCCCCGTCTGTACAATCGGCCATCCTGAATTACATAGCGAGAGGCCTTCCTTAGAAGCTTTCGTCTTTCTATCGAGTTTTCTGGCAGAGAACCCCTGAGTAGGTAATCCAGTATTGGAGTCATCCATGACTCTTGTTCTTGAGATACATTCATAATCCAGTCTATATCCATCTCGTCTATACTTGGCGCTGAAAGGACTTCTACAGGGACCAATCCCAATAGTTGAGCTTCACCAGAACTTGAATACTTTGCGAGGGAATCCGCCTTCATATTCTCTTCACGAGGAATGTGGCTTATTGAATAGTGATCGAGTTCATATAGGAGTTCCCAAGCCTTTAACAAATAGGAAGGCAGATTTCCACCTTTTGCTTGAAATTCCTTCTTGACTTGACATACGATAAGCTGAGAATCACTGAAAATTTGTAATGCTCGAATGTTTAGCTCTTTAGCGATTTTCAGACCTGCAATAAGAGCTTCATATTCCGCTTCATTGTTTGTTGAAGGAAATTCCAGTCTTAGTGCATAACATAATGATCGACCTTCAGGAGTTTCAAGTACCACTCCGGCTCCAGAACAGTAGTCATTTCTTGCGCCATCAACATACATCTTCCACTGGATTGGAGAATCATTGATCGCTTTTTCCTTACCATTATCTTTCTCTGTGAATTCTGCAATGAAATCAGCTAAAGCTTGTCCGTTGATTGCTTTTCGGGGGTGATAGGTAATGTCATATTGACTAAGTTCAATGTTCCATTTTAGAAGACGACCCGAAGTTTCAGGGCGAAACAGGACTTGCTTTAGAGGCTGATCAGTGAGTACTTTGATAGGATGAGCTTGGAAATATTGCCTCAGTTTCCTCGATGCAACTAGTAGGCAATAGGCGAGTTTTTCCAACTTGGAGTAATTCAGCTCTGCCCCAGTGAGTCTTTTGCTGATATAGTAAACTGGATGTTGAATCCTTTTGTCTTCCCGTATCAGCGCTGCACTTAGAGCATGAGATGATACTGCCAAGTATATAAGAAGATCCTCACCATTGCCTGGCCTAGAAAGTATCGGAGGCGTTTCCATATGACGGATCAACTCTTCAAAGGCTTCTTGGCATTCGGGAGTCCATTCAAAGTTCTTCTTTCCTTTTTTCAGGGCATCGAAGAATGGGATGCATTTATCAGTAGCTTTGGAAATGAACCGACTCAAAGCGGCGACCTTTCCGTTGAGACTTTGCAATTCCTTCTTCGTTCTAGGAGCTTTAACTTCTTTTAAGGCGGTAATTTGAGCTGGACTGGCCTCAATGCCCCTAGCACTGACGATAAAACCTAAGAACTTTCCGGATTCGACCCCAAACGTACATTTCAGAGGGTTAAGTTTCATTCTGTATTTCCGGAGGACTGCGAACATTTCTGCTAAGTGTTCAATGTGATCCACTGCTTTCCTGGACTTCACTAACATGTCGTCGACGTAGACTTCCATAGTTTTTCCCAATTGCGGTTTGAACATAGCATTAACAAGTCTTTGGTAGGTTGCCCCTGCGTTTTTCAATCCGAAGGGCATAACTCTGTAGCAATAAAGTCCAACACCCGTGATAAAGCTTGTATCCTCCTGGTCTGGCTCATGCATCATGATTTGGTTATAACCGGAGTAGGCATCCATGAAGGATAACAATTCATGTCCCGCAGTTCCGTTTACCAGTTGATCGATCCTGGGTAATGGGAAGCAATCTTTGGGGCAAGCCTTGTTTAGATCAGAAAAATCGATGCACACTCTCCATTTTCCATTAGCTTTCTTGACCAACACAGGATTCGAAACCCAATTCGGATATGTAGATTCTCTGATGAAGTTATTTTCCATGAGTCGATCAACTTCTTCTTTTAATGATGCTGACCTTTCTGGACCTTGGGTTCTCCTTTTCTGTTTAACTGGCGTAAATTTTGGATCAATATTCAGAGCGTGTACTGCAACTTCTGGAGATATCCCACACATATCGGCATGAGTCCAAGCAAAGACATCCAGATTTGCCTTCAGGAAAGATATCAAGATGTTCTGAATTGACATATTAAGTTGTGAACCCACATTCAACACCTTATTTGGATCTTTTGGGTCAACAGGTAACGGAACTGTCGTTTCCACCGGTACTACTCTATTCTCCCCTGTACTGGCTTTTCTGGGATCCATTTCTTTCCGTGCCCCGCTGTGTTCGCCAGTGCAGGGTCCGCTCTGTAATTGCTACAAGGCTGGCTCCTTGATGCGGACTGGGGTTGCCACACCCTTTCCCATTTCTCTTTTTCTTGACTCTCGCAGCTCTGTCAAATAGCACTCTCGCGCAGCATTCTGATCCCCTTTTATAACTCCTACTCCATTGTCAGTAGGGAATTTAATAGTGAGGCACCATGGGGCTAGGATAGCTTTGAATGCTGCGAGTGTTGGGCGGCCAAGAAAAGCATTATAGGCAGAAAACTCATCGACAATCACAAATGTTTGCTTTCGGACCACTTTCCTTTCTCCTTCCCCAAGTTCTACAAACAAATCGATGGTTCCTACTGGTTGCTTTGGCTCCCCTGTGAAGCCCACGATTTTCTGTGATGAGGCTTGCACATCGATCATAGGGATTTTCATCTGGTCAAATGTCTTTTTGAAGAGGATATTACATGATGCTCCGCAGTCAATGAGGACTCTTCTGACAATGGCTGGTCCAATACCAGCCGAGATGACCAAGGGATCTAAAGTAGGAGCTTCAATACCTGTAGAATCTCTGGCTCTGAAAATAATATCATCACTGAAAGTTTTTTGTTGTTTAAGGGGTGTAGTGTCTTCTAGAACAAAGACGTTTTCTTCGGCTGGAGCATATTTCAAAGCCCTGGAATATCTCTCCATCTCACCCCAACTCTTGCCAGCTGGGTGAGGTCCTCCGGAAATGACATTGATAACGGGCCTTCCAGATTCATGCCCCGTAGCTTTCTCACCTGCCCCAGGCTGATGAACAGGAGCCCGCTGCCCCTGACTCGATGATGCAGGATTGTTGCTATTCTTTTTCACAAATTGCTGCAACTTGTTTTCTCTTAGCAACTCTTCAATCAGATTCTTCAGCTGGCGGCATTCATCAGTTTCATGACCTGGTTGATTGTGGAAGCGGCAAAATTTCCCACTTTGTATGGCTTTTCTCCCAGTTCTCAAAGGGATAGGTTTAGGGAAATCGACGGAATCTTTGGTGGCAAGGTAGATGTGCTCCGGCGTATGTGATAATGGAGTATATTCTGATGGCTTGAAGGACCGGGGCTTTTTCAGATTACCCTGTTTCTTTCCATTATTATTCTCCCTTTTCTGCCCCACCGACTCATTCTTGCGTGGAGCGACAGTATTGTCTTCAGCTTTTTCCAACACTGCCTTTACTGGCAAAGGACGACTTTCCAAGCGAATGAATTCGTCTGCTTTTTTGTAGAACTTCTCGAGAGAGGTTGGCTCCTTCATATTTAACCATTTCCCAAATTCGCTTGACTTATCAATAGCCCTCATCAGATAAGTCAATATCATTCGTGGTTCAGCATTGTCCACTTCAGCCAATGCTATATTGAAACGGTTCAAGAAAGATCTGATAGACTCACCAGGATTCTGCTCTAAACTGGACAATGACATGATATCCTTGGCCTTCGAAGCATATAGCCTAAACTGCTCCTTAAATTTTCTGGTCAAGTCTGAAAACTGATCGATAGATCGAACTGGCAACTTGGTGAACCACAGCAAAGCCACGCCTTCCAGGTATACGGGGAAATATCGGCACTTTATTTCGTCGGAGGCCCTGGCACCTGTCATGTGCCAATCATATTTATACAAGAACTCATTCGGATCACTTGTCCCTTTGTAAGCTGGAATAGTTGGAGGGACAAACTTCCTTGGAAATTCCGCCTTCAAGATTTTTTCAGTAAACGGAGTTTTACTTGGAGCGAAACCCCATTCCTTCTCATCTTCAACCCTTTGCATACTTTCTTTCATGATCTGCCGGACCATTCCAGAAAGATATTCCTCATCATGCCGAGTTCTAGATCCACCGGCGTCAGGTACTGCCTGCTCAAAGGGACTAGTAGGCCTTTCATGAGCATTCCTTTCATTAACATCATGAATGTTGCCAGCATAGTTCCCTTCATTACCAGCCGGTTGATTGTTTGCCCCAAGTAAGTCGTTCAATTTATTCAGAATCAGAGCATTCTGGGCACTTTGAGCCTCTAGTTGTGCATTTTGGGCGTTGATCTGCTGGTTTAGCCCTAGAATCACAGCATCCAATTCCGCTTTTGTAACTCCAACAGACGGAGTGGGTAGATTAGGCACAGGGGAAGCGGAGGTTCCCTCTTGAATATTCCCAGATCTGATAGATCTACTCTTCCTTCCAGGAGCCATAATCTCAGATATACTTCTGGTTTTTAAAGAAATTCTTTCTTCTAATCTCTGCGAAGCAATGATGACAGCTGTCCTGAGTTCAATTCTCGGTGAAAGCACCAAAAATGTTAACGCTAGAAAATAAACGCTAACACCCCGGTGTATAAATGGAAATTGTGAAAGCACCACCCGTTGGTACGGGAACAAAGTATATGCAAAGAAATCACAGGAAAGCTATAAAAGACACAGTATTTATAGTGGTTCGGCTTAGGATCAAGCCTACGTCCACTTTAAAGCTCTTTATTGCTGATTTAGTTACAATTCTTTACAATCAACTCTGATTACAACACACTTAGACAAATATCTCAAACCCCGATGTAGAAGAATCCTTCGAATGCATGATGAATGAGTTATTTCTCTTCTTGAGATTTGTCGAAATGTCTTTGGTGATTGGAGTGATAGAAGTGTTGTTTGAGTGTTGCTTGAAGTCGAGATAACAGCAGAGTAATGGCGCCTAGGAAGTCAGTCCCCAAAAGTCCCCCAAATGTTGAATATGGCCATGTATTTATAGGCAAAATGTTAGGCTGAAACTGTCAAGTCATGAGTCGTGACCGACTCATGATGAGTCGTGACCGACTCATGATGAGTCGTGAGTCATCTACGAGTCACCCCTTTGCAGCATGACTCTGAACTTGCCTCTGAGTCTTGTGTCGTGCGTCGACTTATCTTTTGAGTCGTAAACCTCCCTGAGTCGTGCCATCCTTAACTCATAGAATCTCCTTAACTCGCCAGGTTCCTTAGGTCGTAGGTTTCTTGAGTCGTTAGCCTGTTGAGTCGTGGACTTTTCCTGAGTCGTAGTTCCAATGAGTCGCTAATGCTTTAACTTATTAGGCTCCTTAAGTCGTGAGTCACTGAGTTTAGAAACTCCCATGAGTCGCATAATAGTTGAGTCGGGGATTCTTTGAGTCGGTCCTTTCCTTAAGTTGTGAGGTCTCCTAAGTCGTTAGGCACCTTAAGTCGTAGGTCGTTTCAAGTCTTAACCCGTTGACGCCTCTAACTCGTAGGCCTTTTAGCTCGTATGCTGGAACGGGGTTAACATTCTGGAATTGGTATATTATGTTGTGCTAGCATCTGTGGATGCAGGGAAAACAGGTTGGAGGGATCCAACTGGATCCCTCAACATATATTTAAGTTATTTATTACCCTCTGCTATGATAATTTGATATTCTTTGACGAATTATATTGGGATATTGAATGCTATGACTTAATTGATATATTTGGGTATGATGAATTATCAAAAATATATAAATTGGATTTTTGTAAGATAATAAAAGAAGTGAAATTGTAAGTAGAATGATTATAGAAATTTGAATAAATTTTTAAATGAATTGGAAAGAAATAAAGTGACTTTAAAATTCTAATAAATAAATCTTGAGTATAGAATAGAAATTTGAATAAACAATGAGTTAATGAATTTTAATCTTCAGTGATATTAATTAAAAGAATAAAACATTTATTTAAAAATTTAAGATTTAAATTATTAAAAGGAATAAAGAAGAAGTTGGGACAAACTGAAATTCGTATATTTCACTTAAAAAGGTTTAAAACCAACGGAAAGTAATAACATTAATAGTAAGTCATAATTAATGAATTTTAAAATGAATTAAGGAAGTAAAGAAATTTATTTCAATAAAATAAATTGGAAATCAATTTGGGAAAAATTGATTTAAGTGATTGAAGTTGGAATTTTCTCTGGATAGCCAAGTACATGTTTTTTTTTAAAAAGTAAATTTTTAAATATAAATTAAATGTTTAAAAAATTATTTTTAAGGAAAGTAAGTTTTGTAAAATTTATTATTTCTAATACTTAAAGTCTCAAGTAAGATTTTCTGTTAATTCTATTTTAGTAGTAATTATTAAGAAGTAACTTAGTATTTTGTTTTTAAAAGAAGAAATCTTGTTTTATATTCACTAAGTAACTTTATTTTCTAATATTCATATAGTATGTATTTTTAACAAATCATTGAAATAGTTTTATCCTAAATGTTTTAAAATATATATATTTTAAAGTAAAGTGTTTTTAAAATTTATTTTTAAAATTTATTTTTGTGCTTGGTGATTTCAGAGGAGATAGTAAATATTGGGAAAGTATACTCTGAAAAGAAAGTTGGTTTTGAAACTGTTTTCAAAGGATTGAAAATAGAATTGTATCTTGTGAAGATATTTTGAGGTTAATAAATAATTTGGGAAATTATTTATTGTGTGATGGATATTGTGAATATTAATTGATAGTTAAATAACCGACTATCAATATTGGACAATGCGTTGATCGTTTCGAAGAGACCGGGATCGAGATTCATTTCTCGAAAACCACTTCGATCTGGTTTGTACGTTACGTGCGAAAAACATGTTCGGAGTCGAAGATGGAGCAGTGAAGTGCAAGGGCTAGTCGCTACTAATCCTGAGGATATTTCCAAAATGGATGTAGTAGGAATAGTGCCTTCGGTTCCGTTCGAACCCGGGACGGACTTGTAGGGATGAATGCTTGCGAAACATCGTCAGGTGGACGATGGGCATTCTAAGAGATATCGTTCTCAAAAGGTAACGCTTAGCCTCAAGCCTCATCAAATGGGAATGACTGAAAATCAAGGGATATGCAGCAAGGCTTCGTGGGTAGCCCCCACTGGAGAGTAAGGTCATCCCTGTCTAGATGTCCCTTTTTATTTCGGCTTACTGGGCGGTTGCTGATCCCAACCGCGGGGTGATCTTATTCGGAACTATTCAGTAAGGAATGGGTCCGGCCTTGTGTTGCAGGGGAGCGGGCGTACTCCTCGGTACTGTGATCTAGACCACGTACTGTGACAGGTGGTACCCCAGTGCCTAGTCATTGTTGGAAATCCATTTTTCCTACGAGCCTTGTACGAGTTTTGTTTGTATTACCCACTTTGTGGCTAGTAGCTGGAATTTAATAATGTAACAATTTCGGCTATTTTATAAGTATTTGTAAATAGACCCTATTATAATATCAGAGGATTTCTATAAAAATTGTTTTAGCTATCGTAAGGTAAAAACCCGACATGTTTATTTGTGGCGTGGTCTTACGAGATGCTTTTGTTTTTCAAAGGATTTTGAAACTTTAATAATCAATTGGGTGTGATTTTCTCACGCTGGTATTCCAGACTGACTCGGGTGTTATTTAACTGTAATGCTCGGGTCAGACCGAGTATTATAGGATACAGAATATGATGCTGTGGAGCTCAGGAGACTAGCTGGATGACGATACGTATTTACGTACTTGTTTATGTATATATTCCGCTGTGTTGAGATGATGTTGTATCCATTTGTATGTTGTTGATGTTGAGCTGTGATAGATGTACTCTGATGATGTAATATATAACAGATATAATTTTGATTTGTGTAAAGATCTGTTATTATATATTATATTTTATTCCGCTGCGATGGTTAGATTCTGATGTTGTTTTTATTTTCTCTCCTTCTACCTCTTCTTCTTTAACCAAAATGGTTCGTATTTCCGTACAACTTGAGTTGTTATGGGCAGAATAGTATGACTCAAGGGGTACGGATTTGCGGGTCGTTTCACTTGGTATCAGAGCTTAGGTTGGTGATAACCTTGGCTCTGGTGGGAATTACTCATTTAAAATAGAGTCCGTAGTACTCTATAATGAGTTTGAGCGTATAAATAAATATGAGCGCGTATTTGTTAGTGGATATAAATTGTTTTAATATTGTGTTGATTGGTTTATCGAAGGGGTTTCTAAACACTTGAATAGAACAATTGACATGATATTGTTTTAAATGTAGGTAAATGAAATAATTTTACCCAAAAACATATTTTGATATAAAGAATAGTTCTTGAAAAACTATTTAACTAATATATGGTTGCTTGGATGTTAGAAATGATAATATTAAATTATTATCATTGTTAAGTAAAAATTTAACTAGAATTGGAAAATTTAACCAAAGTTAAGGAAATAAATACATTATAAATTATCAAATTCATAAATATGAATTATAAAATGAAATTTATAAATATGAATTATAGATGTAGATTATAAATTGAAATATAATTAAATGGGAACTTGAATAAGCATAAGCAATGCTAATGAATTGTGGTTAAAATTTATTTAAGCAGGATTTGAAAATTTAAAATCCCGAAGATTTTTGAAGAATTTGTCAAAATGTTTGAAGATAAATAATAATATTATTGTTTTGAAAGTATTTCTGAAAGGAAAATTTGTCTTGAATGGATTTTGGAAGTAATATAGCATTGAAATCACTTGGATTATTGGAAAATAATTCTGACGATGACGGCCGCATCATCAGTATTCATTTTCGAATTTCTAAATGACGGATTGCTACCAAATTGATTTGTTCTGAAAGCTAGTGGTTTGTTTGAAAATCTCAAAGGAAATTTGTTGGAAATAAAACCAGGATTGGTTTGAATTTTTGAGAAATGAGATTTGAAATGTTGGGTATTTCAAAATGATTTGAAACAAAGCCGGAAGTTTAAAAAAATCCTGATAAGATAAGTTGTAAGCTTATAAATGGAAATGATTTTTAAATCAGGAAGAAATTTGAGCTTTGGATAGTGGAATGTAAATCTAAAGTGAAGAGTTAAATGAAATTAACTTGGATTGATGAAATGAAAATATAACTGGATTGCGATTAATTGGATAGGATGAAATTAATATCCTGTTGTATTCAAAGTAAGTTGAAATCGAATTGAGTTAAATAAATCCGAGTTAAAGTAAAATTGAGTTGGGATGAGAATTCCATTGAATTAATGAATGGAATTAAATTCTTAGCTGAACGAATGGGAATTAAATTGAACAAGGATTGGAAATTGAAGTAAATAAATTAGAATAACTTATAAAAGAATCAGAATTAAATTGCATAGAATAAAAATATGCTTGGGATATAAATAAGCATAAGGCTTGAGTTAAAATAAAAAGATAATATATTCAAGCCTATAATGGATGGAATTATGTAAATAATAAGTTGTGGCTTATAAATCTTGAAAGTGGAATAGAAAATCTAGGATAAATATTGTTTGATGTTTGGACAAAGTAAAGAAAATCCAAACTTGAATTATAAACTAAATTGGACTAAGAAAATTTATTGGAGTGATATTTGGGATTTAAAATTCAAGTGTTGGATTATAAATAGGGGAAAACTAATTAGATAATAAATTAATAAATGAAATTGAATTGTGAGTTAATAAATTGGATGGTAAATTAAAAGTGAATAATAGAATCAGAACTTGAGTTATTAATTAAAATTAGACTTGAAGTGTTAACAAATTAAATATAATTGAAGTGTATCGGATAAAAATGTAAATGGATTAAATTAGTAGTGGTATGGATTGCAAATAAAATCTAAATACGTAAAAAAAAAAATTGAAATGACCTTGTAATTAATTAAAGTGAACTGAGAATGAACTGAATTTGGAAATTGGAAATTTATAATAAATAATCAAATAAATTTGTAGTTTGAAAGGAGATTGGATTGAAATAGAATCAAGTTAAATTGAAAAGAGAATTGTTTGCAAAATGAAAATGAGCTTAAGTATAAAATTTGGGTAAATTGAAATAAATTGACTTAAGCTGAATAAATCGAAGAGAGTTGAATTTAATTCAACTTAAACCAAGTTTAATGATATTGGATTAAATTTGAATCAAGTAAAAAATAAAAATAAAAATAAAAATAAAATAAAAATAAATATGGATTGAAATAAAACTTGGTGGGTTGTAATAATATTTAAGAAATGGAAAATCCGTAATGGATTGAGTGGATAAGTTAATTATATTGAATAAATAAATGATAGAATAAATAAGTACCAAATGAAGTGTTGGTTTAAATAAAGTGGAGAAATGGTTATTGAATGATATAGCTTGGTTTGTTTTTGAGCTAAAGAAAATAGTTTAGAATAAACAAATGTGGAATGAAATGCAAATAAATGGATTGTAAATGAAATTTAATGGAGTGTGTTGAGCTAAATAAATGCTTGTGAATGAATTAAAATAAAAGAGAAATTAAATTGGCATTGAAGTCGAACCTAAGATGTTAGTAGTTATGTATGAACTAGTTTGATTAATAGAAAGAAATGCTAGTGGATGGATTAAAATTGGAAATGCAATGGGAATGAGAATATATGAATTGTGAATAAATTTAAAATGGAATAGAATTGAGAATAAAATTGAGTAAAATCAATTTAAATTGGTTATAAAACATAAATGCTTATTTATTCACATAGATCTCGTCAAATTGCAAAGAATAAATTGTTATTGAATGTAAATGGAACTTATTAACATGTTATGGATGGATAGGAGTAGAATAAATTGATTTTGAGAATAATTGGATTAAATATGAGTTCGGTTTGCTTAAAAATAAATTAAGTGTAAGCGATTGAGTTTTAAACCATTCAAATTTGAATGAAAATGGTTTGTAAATTAATTGAAATAGTTGAATTAGTATGAAAGTTGTATAAATTGTTTACAGAAAGGGTTTGGTATGAGTTTCTTTTAGAATTCATATGTTTTAACTATTGCAAATAAGTGATATGCTGTTAAACTTCATATATCTGGCACTTATATGTTTAAACTGAGTAAGTACAGGTACTTGGAAGCCGTGTGGCTGGATTTGGTTGTGCTATTTGCTAAAAATAATAAGCCGCTTGCTTAAAATGCTAAATAAGGTACGCCTACGCAATTAAAATAGGAAATATGAACTGTTTTTGGTTTTTCCGACCGTGTGGGTCGATGTATATATATTTATCTCTTTTGTCAAATTGCAAAAGCTCCTCCGTACAAAGGAGACTCTGCCAAAAATTTTCAGAAATTTTGGGAGTTAGAAAATTTTTGAAAATTTTGGAGAATTTTTGTTAATAACAAAACAAATTCAAATTGGAAACTAAAATAAGTTAGTAAATGAAACTAATTAAAGTAATGACATGAATTAGTAATAAATAACAGATAAAATTTATATGTGTAGAATTAAGAATAAATTGAATTCATTTGGAAATGAAAGAATCAATTTGAATAAAATTAGATAGTAGGAATAAATATAAGAAGCACATAAAATGCTATTATCAACGAATGAGAGAAGATTAAATTGGAATGAATAGATATTGGCATTTTGTAAGAAAGTTATATGATGTTTTGGGAATATTATGATTGGATATTAGTACTAAGCAGGATATGCAGGTATTATAAAGGGGAAAAAGGAAATTGGATTTGATTTCAAAAGATAAATTTGATTTGCCCGACAAAAGGTATGTATTTAAATTTGGTATGAAATTTGATTTGGATTTGGATTGAGCCACTTGGCTTTTTGTTTTCTTTTTGAATTGGGAGGCCGTAGAGCCATTTTGTAGTTGTACCGAGCTAGCCGCGCAAAGGAAACGCTGGCAAAATTTTTCGGGAATTTAGGGAGTTAGAAAAATTTTGAGAAATTTTTGATAACTCAAATTTTGGTTTTAAATTGAAACTTGAATGGTTAAACAAATAGTATGGTTTGGAAATAAGGAAAGGTTTGGAAGTTAATAAGAATGATAATGGATCTTTTATAAAAGATAGTTGGTAAGTTGTTGAATTATTAGAAACTGTTTGGTTTTGGAAAAGAAACGGGTTTTGGGCCATTCTTCCTAGTTAGTAATTTCGAGGACGAAATTCTTTTAAGTGGGGAGGAATGTGACGACCCGGAATTTTCGAGCATTAAAAATCGGAATATTTAATTGCTTTTAAATTGTTTAAAGGTTAATTATTAACTTAAATTACGAATATCATGATTTATTTGACAATTAAATTGTAGAATTAAATAATTTGAATTGGATAAAATATGAAACCTGAGATTTTAAGCCTGTGAATATAATTTGAAGCTTATAAAATTTATATTGATAACATTGAATATAATAGAAGTGTTAAAATGGAATCTAACACTGAATTAGTCAGTTTTGAAATTTAATCGTTTCAATTGCATTTAAAAAGAGCCTTCGGAGGCACAGTCTCAGAATTCGACGAAACCAATTCTATTAGATCCGTAATATTGAATTATTATCAGATTTCTATTTTCGTAGCTTTTGGAAGTGTTGTGTGAGCGTAAGGTATATAAACACGCTGAAATTTAATTGGTAATAATTTGATGAAATTTAATTTAGTTAATCAAGCTTCTGTATACGCCATCTTTCTGTCATTTAATCTCATACTTTTCCAATTCTAAGCCGTTCAATCAACAATCAAAATGCTCGAAAATAATAATAAAAACAATAATCATAATAATAATAAGAATAATAAGATAAAAGGAGAAGCTTCAAGGGGAAGCTTTAGACGCTTTCAACCGTGTAAAAATAAAAATAATATAACAAACGATGCCGAATCCCTCCTTTTCTTCTCCCCCAAACTCTCGGTGGGAAAAAAAAAATGGCAGAACGAACATAAAAAAAAAAGGGGCCGTGTTCCTTCTTTTCTCCCGTACCTCAATCTAAAAAAAAAAAAAATTCATCTGCAAATGAAATCGAGACGTGATTGCGCGAGGAAGAGAGAGGGTTCCGAGTTAACTAAATCAGCGGCGATCCCTGAGATCATTTCGACTCACGATTCAGAAAATTCCAACCTCAAAGTGGTGGCGATGTGGTCTTGGATCGCTCAAACTTGGAGATCGTGCTCAAAGAACTGAAAGGCTCGCGATGTTGGATTGAAGCTGCAGTTGCCGAGGGTTATACGATCGGTGGCGTTGGTTGTTCGATTGGCCGTCGACGTTGGGGCCACAATAGCTCAGCAGCCAGGTCGCGAATAGCTCGTTGTCGAGCACGGTACACTCAGTTAGGGTTCGAGCTTCTTCGATTTGGGGATTTGACGACGCGTCGAGGCACTAAGGTATAGTTTATTTCAGTTAATTCTATGTTTATAAAAAAAATAAATAAAAAAAAAATAAATAAATAAATAAATAAAATAAAACGGGGATGTTATGACCTTTGGTTTGTACGGATTACCTTAGTTATGCAGTACTAAGAAAATAATACCATACGATCCATATATATATAAATATTTTATGTTACAAGTTTGATTTAATTTGTTGAATAGACTCATTCCGCTAAACATATTTTATAAAAAGGAATTTCAAAACATTGGGATTTTATATAAAGTTGATTTTTCAACATCTATAATTTTTTTATAATTTTAGATGCTATTTGAAGATGAGGAATAATATGGATATACATGTTTTGGTTTTCTAAAGATAATCTATAAAAAAATCAAAGGCAGTTTTGTTTTAAGATGTATAGGCAAAGAGGAAAATATGTATACTTCAGAAGTACCGAGTTAATAAATTATTAGTTGATTAAACTATTAAATGCTTATGGACTGTTCGATTGGTTTAAATGTTAATAAATTCAGGAATTTCATTTATACAAGGTTTAAATCATGGGAACAAGCTGGAGTGAAATAGGCTGCAACTTTTAAAGCAAAGGTGAGTTAATCTCACTCAGTAAATTTAAATGTAAATTTAAATGATTAAATTTCAATAATTGTTTGATGGTTGAAATTGATTGATTGAGGTGCTATAGTAGGATATGTTCTGGAATTGGTATATTATGTTGTGCTAACATCTGTGGATGCAGGGAAAACAGGTTGGAGGGATCCAACTGGATCCCTCAACATATATTTAAGCTATTTATTACCCTCTGCTATGATAATTTGATATTCTTTGACGAATTATATTGGGATATTGAATGCTATGACTTAATTGATATATTTGGGTATGATGAATTATCAAAAATATATAAATTGGATTTTTGTAAGATAATAAAAGAAGTGAAATTGTAAGTAGAATGATTATAGAAATTTGAATAAATTTTTAAATGAATTGGAAAGAAATAAAGTGACTTTAAAATTCTAATAAATAAATCTTGAGTATAGAATAGAAATTTGAATAAACAATGAGTTAATGAATTTTAATCTTCAGTGATATTAATTAAAAGAATAAAACATTTATTTAAAAATTTAAGATTTAAATTATTAAAAGGAATAAAGAAGAAGTTGGGACAAACTGAAATTCGTATATTTCACTTAAAAAGGTTTAAAACCAACGGAAAGTAATAACATTAATAGTAAGTCATAATTAATGAATTTTAAAATGAATTAAGGAAGTAAAGAAATTTATTTCAATAAAATAAATTGGAAATCAATTTGGGAAAAATTGATTTAAGTGATTGAAGTTGGAATTTTCTCTGGATAGCCAAGTACATGTTTTTTTTTTAAAAAGTAAATTTTTAAATATAAATTAAATGTTTAAAAAATTATTTTTAAGGAAAGTAAGTTTTGTAAAATTTATTATTTCTAATACTTAAAGTCTCAAGTAAGATTTTCTGTTAATTCTATTTTAGTAGTAATTATTAAGAAGTAACTTAGTATTTTGTTTTTAAAAGAAGAAATCTTGTTTTATATTCACTAAGTAACTTTATTTTCTAATATTCATATAGTATGTATTTTTAACAAATCATTGAAATAGTTTTATCCTAAATGTTTTAAAATATATATATTTTAAAGTAAAGTGTTTTTAAAATTTATTTTTAAAATTTATTTTTGTGCTTGGTGATTTCAGAGGAGATAGTAAATATTGGGAAAGTTTACTCTGAAAAGAAAGTTGGTTTTGAAACTGTTTTCAAAGGATTGAAAATAGAATTGTATCTTGTGAAGATATTTTGAGGTTAATAAATAATTTGGGAAATTATTTATTGTGTGATGGATATTGTGAATATTAATTGATAGTTAAATAACCGACTATCAATATTGGACAATGCGTTGATCGTTTCGAAGAGACCGGGATCGAGATTCATTTCTCGAAAACCACTTCGATCTGGTTTGTACGTTTCGTGCGAAAAACGTGTTCGGAGTCGAAGATGGAGCAGTGAAGTGCAAGGGCTAGTCGCTACTAATCCTGAGGATATTTCCAAAATGGATGTAGTAGGAATAGTGCCTTCGGTTCCGTTCGAACCCGGGACGGACTTGTAGGGATGAATGCTTGCGAAACATCGTCAGGTGGACGATGGGCATTCTAAGAGATATCGTTCTCAAAAGGTAACGCTTAGCCTCAAGCCTCATCAAATGGGAATGACTGAAAATCAGGGGATATGCAGCAAGGCTTCGTGGGTAGCCCCCACTGGAGAGTAAGGTCATCCCTGTCTAGATGTCCCTTTTTATTTCGGCTTAGTGGGCGGTTGCTGATCCCAACCGCGGGGTGATCTTATTCGGAACTATTCAGTAAGGAATGGGTCCGGCCTTGTGTTGCAGGGAAGCGGGCGTACTCCTCGGTACTGTGATCTAGACCACGTACTGTGACAGGTGGTACCCAGTGCCTAGTCATTGTTGGAAATCCATTTTTCCTACGAGCCTTGTACGAGTTTTGTTTGTATTACCCACTTTGTGGCTAGTAGCTGGAATTTAATAATGTAACAATTTCGGCTATTTTATAAGTATTTGTAAATAGACCCTATTATAATATCAGAGGATTTCTATAAAAATTGTTTTAGCTATCGTAAGGTAAAAACCCGACATGTTTATTTGTGGCGTGGTCTTACGAGATGCTTTTGTTTTTCAAAGGATTTTGAAACTTTAATAATCAATTGGGTGTGATTTTCTCACGCTGGTATTCCAGACTGACTCGGGTGTTATTTAACTGTAATGCTCGGGTCAGACCGAGTATTATAGTATACAGAATATGATGCTGTGGAGCTCAGGAGACTAGCTGGATGACGATACGTATTTACGTACTTGTTTATGTATATATTCCGCTGTGTTGAGATGATGTTGTATCCATTTGTATGTTGTTGATGTTGAGCTGTGATAGATGTACTCTGATGATGTAATATATAACAGATATAATTTTGATTTGTGTAAAGATCTGTTATTATATATTATATTTTATTCCGCTGCGATGGTTAGATTCTGATGTTGTTTTTATTTTCTCTCCTTCTACCTCTTCTTCTTTAACCAAAATGGTTCGTATTTCCGTACAACTTGAGTTGTTATGGGCAGAATAGTATGACTCAAGGGGTACGGATTTGCGGGTTGTTTCACAAGTACCCTAAACCACCTGAGATGGGAAGAGGGGAAGTGCAAAATGGGAAATTCTGTCGATTTCACAACCAACCTGGTCACGATACTGATCAATGTCGCCAGTTAAGAAGTGTGATTGAAGAATTGCTAAAACAGAATAAACTTCAACAATATGTGAAGAAAGACAAAATTGACCCAACCTCGTCCGCTCAGGGGCAACCGTGTCCTCCTTACCGACCCGGTTCAAGCAACAGAACTACGGAGCAAGAATCCGAGAAGCTGGTCATTGACTGACACGTGAATCGCAAAATCATGGGATGACATTCATTTACACCCATATTTTACTTAATAGTGTTGCTTAACTTCGTAAAATGACGATGAATGAATAATTCTTGTGCTGTTAACCACTGTAAATGTGATGTGAATCAGTAATCAGCAATTATAAATCTTTTATTCTTTGATGCCGTTAAAATGCCTGTATCATTTCAATATGCAAATATTACTAAAAATCTCGATTTAGTATTGCAGGTTATTGAAATAAAGCTTGTTCATCTAACACATCCCGAAGCAAAGCGATTCCTACAAATCATAGAGTAAACGAATGGCAGGTCAAAAATGTTCCGAATTCAAGTATTTCGAAAGAAGTGCAACTTGCAAACGATTGAGGACTCCACCAAAGAGGGCAATTGGCTAACCAACCACGATCGTTTGTGTAAACGAACATCTGGTGGAGCAGCTTGCATCTGCCCCATGGACCCATTCAGCAATAAGGCACATTTCTTTAGCAAAAACAAACGGAAAAACGTGACATGTACTAAACAATTGTGAGGAATTGCTAAGAAGCGCAGGGTATGAAGACACAAGCGCAAACGCTACTCTTCAGAGTCCAACGCTACTCTTCAGAGTCCAATGCTTCTCTTCGGAGACCCAATGCCACTCTTTAGAGTTCAAACTACTCTTCAGAGTCCAACGCTACTCTTCAGAGTCCAAATGCTTCTCTTCGGAGACCCAATGCCACTCTTTAGAGTTCAAACTACTCTTCAGAGTCCAATGCTACTCTTCAGAGTCCAACGCTACTCTTCAGAGTCCAAATGCTTCTCTTCGGAGACCCAATGCCACTCTTTAGAGTTCAAACTACTCTTCAGAGTCCAACGCTACTCTTCAGAGTCCAACGCTACTCTTCAGAGTCCAAATGCTTCTCTTCGGAGACCCAATGCCACTCTTTAGAGTGCAAACTACTCTTCAGAGTCCAATGCTACTCTTCAGAGTCCAACGCTATGCTTCAGAGTCCAAATGCTTCTCTTCGGAGACCCAATGCCACTCTTTAGAGTTCAAACTACTCTTCAGAGTCCAATGCTACTCTTCAGAGTCCAACGCTACCCTTCAGAGTCCAAATGCTTCTCTTCGGAGACCCAGTGCCACTCTTTAGAGTTCAAACTATTCTTCAGAGTCCAACGCTACTCTTCAGAGTCCAAATGCTTCTCTTCGGGGACCTAACGCTACTCTTCAGAGTCCAAATGCTACTCTTCAGAGTCCAATGCTACTCTTTAGAGTCCAAATCAAAGACCTCAAGCGGGCCTAAGCAGAAAAAGAGAGATCTTTCTCAATACAAAGTTGCGGAATGATCGGTCGATACACTCCCGTGAATCCGTCCAACCGAGAGAAAGAAACCCCAAAATTCCAGGCGAAAGCCCTACTCAGAGGCACACATTTCACCAAGATTGAAATAAAACTTCCAAGTGTTGAAACGTGAAGAAGCCCTCATCAAAGGCACACTCCAACTTTCAAAGGGAGAATAATTCACCTATTCTGGAAAATACTCTTCCTCAAAAAAGAAATTAAAGTACCCTTCAGAGGCCCGCTTTACCACATAGAAGAATTCACTTGATGAAATGTGTATTTGCACAAAAGAAAAAGTGGTATCTTCGAAGGTTGAAGCGTAAAAACTTGTATGGAGGGAGTTGTACTTTTTTAACGAAATAATATTCCTCCAAGTATGGAATAATTATTCTCTAGAAAATAAAAGTACAAGTCCCCTCAAAATGTAAAATATTGCAATAGGCTTATGGTATAGGGGCAACATGGTATAACTACATTAGTGAAATTACGCTCAAAACAATATACCACAAGCTCACTTCAAATATCATATAAATAAACTTGTACAAAAATGAATAATAAATGCATTCTCAAATTCAAAAAAGAGCTTATACAAATAAAGGATCATTTTATTCAATTGTATTACAGATACAAGTTTCAAAATAAAGAAATTGGGGGCCGGTACCCGCACAATCCCCGACCAGTACATCCAAAAAACGAAAAAAGCTAAAAACTGGAATCTTCCCTTCTTCTTGCCACCTTTGGACCCTTTACCCGGCCGGATGGTTAGCTTTTCGGGTCGATCTATAGGCATGAGGGAAGAAGGAGAGGGAGGTACAACTGGTTGAACTTCCGGTTCCTCTTCAGTAGCGATGATGCTCTTCCTCCTCCTCTTTGATGTTCTGTGCTTCTTTCTCCTCTTTGAACAAGATTCACTTTCTCGAGTAACAAGTTTAGACAAAATTATGTCATCAGAAGGAGTCCTCTCCGGGGATATTTCACCTCCCTCAAGTCCTTCGTCCTTTTGCTCTTGTGAAGCAACTGGGTCATCCAAGCCCCGGAGGGCACCTATTATTTCTTCCGGTAATCCCGGATGAGGAGTAGGAGTGATTGGGGAAGGCAGAGGAACAGTAGCTGGAGGTGAAGAAGTTTGAATGACGCTCGGCGCTTTCTCTACAAAGGAAAAGTCAAAAATGTCAGCAATTCCCACAAAAAGAGGAGACAATGGCTCGTCGAGATTCAAGAAGTAGCCAAAAAGCTCATCGAGCTCGTAAGAAACAGATGAGCAGTCTACTTGGGCAAGATTAGCAGTAGGGTTACCTGCAGAAGTCGGTTCCCTGACGTCAACTTCGTAAGCCTGTGCCTCGGCACTCTCGCCACCTTCATCTCCACCTTGTATGCTTGTGATCTCGGTGGTAAATTTAGTAGGAGACGGGGAGTGGGAACTGGAACCGATGATATCAATTTCAGCTGAAGGAGAAGGTTGAATCGGAGCAGTTGAGATAATTTTTCCTCCTGCCGCTGTTTCGGCCCTTAATTTTGCAAGCTGTTCTCTCCCCCTGGCGAGAGCGACACGAGCATCATCATCAAGATAATGCTCCTCAAGAGCTGACTCAACATAGCCAGCGCCATTACCACCAAGCATATCGAGTGCGGCCTCCCAAACTTCAGCCAGATTAATTTCATACTTGGGGCCTAGAAAGGCGAGGCTACCGCGCCCCAAGACGCTATGCAGGTAGAAATCAAATAATGTTGAGCTGATGTTGGTCCTCGTTGCCTCGTGAGATTCTTCAGCTGCAATTTTGCCGGCAACGGCCTCATCACGCTCCATTTCAGGTTTAGAAAGTTGAAGCTTAAGCATTTGGATCTCCGCCTCTTGGGAGCCGCTTTTCTTCCGAAGCTCTTCGATATTAGCAACATAGCCCTCACTAATTCTTTTCTGCACTTCAAGCCTGTCTTCGGCATCCCTTTGGCTGGCATGAGCATCTCTCACTTGTTTTAGGAGCACTTCTCCTTTTTGAGAATAGGAAGTAGAGGAAGCAGCAAGATCTTGTTTCAGTTCTTCAACTTTTGCTTCAAGCTCTTCATTGTAAGAAATGATGCTCCTCATCTCAGTGTCATGTTGCTCAAGAACCTTTTGCCATTCGGCTTTATCATTTTCCATAGTGAGCATGGCCTCTATGTTTGCACGATTAACCCTTTGGAGCTCGTCAACAAGTTTTTGCCAGTTCGACATCCTCTCAATATCAAGCTTGACGGCATCGAGGTTTCGTAACATAGCAGACTTGTCAATGGGGACCAAGTCAAGGTCAAACCTTACTCCCTTCAGACACCACTGTGGAAACCGACTTTGCAAAGTGGCCGGACCCGGTCCGACTTGGAATTTGGGCCTGCTAATTATTGTTTGGATGTCTGTCTTCCCGAGAGCGGGAGAGCCGGAAGGAATGTCAAGCGAGGCAGGGGCAGTAACCTTTTCAGGAGTTGTAGAGGTGTGCTTCTCACCATGTCGGGCTCGCTTGCTCGAATCTTCAACCATATGACTTTTTCCTCTGTCATCATGGGATTTTCTTTTATGGGAATCGTCGCCTCTCTTCGAAGAATCGTGGCGCTCCTCCCTCTCTCTTCTTTCGTAACGCTCCTCTTGAGCCCTCTTCTCTTGAGCCTTTCGAGCGGCTCTTTCTTCATCAGATTCTCTGTAAGAGGGGAGGTAACGCCTGTAATCATATTGGCTACGCCTCCCGTAGCGCTGGAAATCATCATAGTAGGATCCGCTGCGCCCCATCGGAGGATCTGAAATAAAAAAGAGCTAAATTTTAGAATTCTTTAAAGTACAAAAAGTCAGTAGCATAAAAGTACTGAAAAATTCTAAGTGTGTGTGATGTGCAAACTACGCGCATCAAACTACGAACCACTCTTTAATTGAGGAGTGGTTGTGGGTGTAATAGCTAGCGTCAACTCTTGAGTTGACGAAGTCTGTTGCAGGATAGAAGTCGCTTCAGCTACTGAAGAAGAAACCCCGGAAGTGATAGGGTCATCTCTGACGATCTCTTGCGAGGTGGCAAAGAGGTCGCTCAGCCCTTCGAAAGTATCGTCCCTGCTCTGCTTGACAAGGCTAGTTTTCTCGGCTTCTTCGCCAGATTTCTATGAACATCGGGGAGATCCATGAGGCTCTTCTTCCTCAATAACCGGGGCAAGTTCATCAGATGGCCCCGCAACGTCAATAGAAGTGGAGCACTTCACTAGGGAGGTCTCGGGAGCAGGTCCTTTTGGTATGGATGTGTCTGTAGAAACTGGGGCATCCAACGCTCTAGCCGGGGAGTCTGAAATTTCATGAGGATGCGTAGAACGAGAAGTATGCAAAAGTCCGTACTGATGCAAAAAATCGTCTTTCAACAGAAATTGAATGTCTCTCTCCTCAACTGGCACGGCCTTGAGCCTTTCGAAAGTTGGCTTATGACTGGGATCCCTAGAAGGAGGGGGGAGCGCTGAAAATAAAAGAAGAGAAGCAGAGTTAACACTTAACAATTCAGTCTCACAAAAGTCGGGTAACAAACATAGTAATAATGGTTAATCTTACTTCCTTCCCTCCATACAGCGTAAAACCCCGGGGGACAGCGGACATAGAAAAATTGAGCCAAAAACCCATGAGCGCCGTCAGGAAGACCGATGATCAATTTACGATTTCGAGCACTTCTCACGATAGTAATAGAGGGGTGATCTTTAGTCCTGGTGAAAGGGCATAGGAAGAAAATCTCGTCAAAGCTTGGGAATCGATCAAGCGTCCTCCTAAACAGTACACACAACCCCATTAAAATGGCATAACCATTGGGGTGTAATTGGGATGGGGCGATGGCCAATTGACGAAGAAGTTGTTGGAAAAAGTCGTTGAAAGGAGGAACGCCCCCACTCTGGCACATTTGTCGATTGACCGTTACAAAGCCAGGGGGTGCTATGTCAGTAGTGTTACTTCTCTCGAGAAGAATGGCATCTGATTCAGCAATGCCAAACTGAGCGCATAATTGGCGAAAAAGTCTATACGATAAAGTAGAAGAGGCTCTTTCGGGAGGATTGACCAGTGGAGCCGGAATAACAGTTGCCTCTCCAGTCTGAACCGTTGTATCTTCTTCCTAGGATGTCATTCTACACAAGCAACTGGATATTCAAATGTGAAGGTGCACGTTTCCTAGAAGTGTGAAGTGTCGTGCAAAACTAATAAAAATAGCAAGTAAATATAACTGGAATTAAACTAGTCGATGATTGATCGATTACAAAATTTCAGAACTTGTTAATATAAAGTTCAAGCATAATATTAGTGCAGGCTGGTCAGTTTCAATTGACTATTTCAGTGTTGCTTTAATATTTTACTTGAAATTGATGAAAGCACTTCGTTCACACAATTTATTTGAGTTAATTATCTGTTATTAACAAATCTGTCATTTGACATGGGCAGTCGATGGCAGTATATTTGTCCCATTTTTCTGCAAGTGTTGTGTTTAACAGGCTGATAGCGTTAAAGTTAGAATAATCTGTAAAGAAACGCAACAAAGTTCAAGCAGTATATTCTAGCAATTCAAATTGGAAGTACAATCAAGTTTCAACGACATCTTGAAGTTTTCAAATTTTTGTTCAAGCCATTTAGTCACAGTCCAAAAATCCTCTAAGCCCTAAGTCGTTCACAACCTAACAGAGGGATGAAATTGGCTTAGGCTAAAGGAAATAATTCGGCCGTAAAAGATTATCTAAGTGCCGAGTCGTCCAAGATCTAAAGGTTGGGTCGCCCACGACTTACAAGACTTCCTGTAAGTTAAGTCGTTGGCTCATTGAATCGTTGGACCTATAAGCCGCAAGACGTGTTGAGAAGAAAAGGCTTCGGTTTAAAATGGAGTGGGTCTCTCGAGGTCTTAACTCGGCTACGACTCAGGACTAAATTGTTCACAACCCTAAGGCCATGTAATGAAAATCTCAAATCAAGACAAAGCAATGGAGTACAAATGAAGCTAAGTCTTAAGTCGTCCAGAAACAAACACAACCTGAAGGGTTAAGTCGTGCGTAATTAAGGTCGTAAGGGATCTTAAGTCAGTTACTTCGAGAATTGTGCAAATCGGCAGAGTTGTGAAAATCTCACAACATCTCACCTAACCCGTTAACCTTTTAACACTTAACCCGTTAGCCCGATAATCTCTCAATCGACAACAAACCCAGTTCTGCCACACCACCGAATCGTCGCAAATCACGAGTCGTCTTAAGTCAAATCAAACAAACTTCGAGTTCTTCGACGACCAATGCAACAATACTTGCACAGTTAAAGGGGGGAATCAGAGACGGAAGACGGGGCTCAAAGATTGACAATGATAATCGGCGATTGGAAAATGGGGAAAATTGCTCACGTGATATGAAACTGGAGATGGTTGGAAGTAAATCAAGTCAGGATCGCCGTAGGAAGCTCGGAGAGATGCTGATGGCGAACACGACAGGAAGCTTGGAGAGATATTAATGGCGTATACGACTTAGGAGATTGATAGTGAGCAGAAAGAAATAAGAGAAACCACCCAAGCCTTTTATACACCAAGACAGCGGAACTTGAAACGGCACAAGCGAGTTAAGGAAAGTCGAAGCACGCGACCTACGACTTAGGCGTGTGCTTCGAGGGGCAAATGTTAACCCCATTAAGACAACGACTTATGACTTGAGGCCAACATGATCTAACAGTTAAAAGCACTCTGCGACTTAACAAGTTAAGGACTCAAGTTATGGACGATCTACGACTTATGAATGGTACGACTTAACGGTTTAACGTGTTAAAGAAAGGCCGACTCAACGACTCGAGGGGAACAACAACTCAATGGATCAAGAAGGGTACACGACTTAGGGTCTGGACGAGTTAACGATTTAAGGTCCAAACCACTTAAGAATTGAAACGGACCAAGAAATCCGCGACTTAAAGCCTCTGCGACTTAAGATATGTCATGTCTCAGGGAAAGCTTACGAGTTAAGGAGCTAACGACCTAACATGATTAAGACCTAAGCGACTTAGGGAATGTCACGACTTAAGAAAGTCCACGTCTTAAAGACGTTACGACCTAAGACTTAGAGAACAAGTTCAATACCATGCCGTAATAAGATGAATCGTCGACGACTTACGACCTAGTTTAAGTCGTACACGACCTAAAACCGCAGAGCCAAGATTTTAGTGCTGCCTCACTTTAAACCGTGACCTCTTAACTCGCGAACGAGTTAGGACTTGTATCCAGATGAACGAAGAAAAGCTCAGAACCACTTCACTTACTCCACTGCCTGCTGACTCTTGAACCTTGAGTCGAGCGCGACTTACGACTCTCCATGAGTCGTGCACGACTCATGACTTGAGCGAAAAACTGCTGCCCAGAATCACACCTATAAATACGCGACCACCTCCAACGTTCAAAGGACTTTTGGCTCATTCTTTCCAAGCACCGATACTCTGCTACATTCCAAACCGACTAGACACTCAAAGCTTTCAAGACACGTAGAACGTCTGACATGGATTTGAGGACTTTCACTTATGTTGAAGTTTAAGCTACTCATTTTAAAGTGTTTAGTAATTCAAAGTGTATTGTACTTGGGAAGAATTGTATCGACTTGTAACGAAATCATCAATAAAGATATTCAGAGTGGACGTAGGCAAACTATTGAGCCGAACCACTATAAAATCGCTGTTATTTACTGTTTTTTCTGTGGTTTTCTGCTTATACTCTGTTCCCGAATCATCGGGTGGTGCTTTCACAACTACACTTTACACACCGGGGTGTTAGCGTTCAAATTTTAGCGTTAACATCCCTAAACCTTTCGACCTCTTTCAATTCAATATGTACTAGTTGCATGTTACATTGCGCCTTAGTAGTTAACATAATCGAAGGGTTTGATACCTTTAGACCTTGTTAGATGATCTAGAAAGAAGGCAGAAGCTTTGTGGAAAGGGTTGAAATAAAAGAAAAACTATTATTTGTACTTTGAAGCGGTTCTTTTTTAACTCACCTGTCTTGTTTGTTTAAATTTGATTTGTTGGCAGAATTTTATTTTCAAAAGTGTTGTCGACTTTCCTTATTCATAAATTGGAATTATTTTGAAAATTCCCCTTTCTCCTTATAAGTATATGAAACATTTAAGTCCCATGCCCTAAATTATTTTATACATCTATTAAAACATCGTCCAAAAATTGTAGAAAAATTCAAGAAAACCAAATATTATGTTCTCTTCAACATATGAAATTTTCAAATCCAAACTATACTTATTTTTCCCATAAATAATTTTATAATCCAAATCAAACTTTTCTTCCTTAGAAAATTCATAACAATTCCACAATAAGGCAAAAAACTCTGAAAATCGAAACCTATCTCTATAATTACTTTTTAGATCATTATAAAAATCCGCAATGCTAAAAGATGTCATTTAATAGGGTTTTCCTCTCAAAACATGTCATAAAATCTATATGAACATACATAACTCATCATCGATTAAATATATCATTTTATCTTTCAAAAACATGGCAAACCTTTGCAAAATCAATCTGAATTAACCTTAAAACCGAAACCAAAAATTTTTAAAGATGTAAACATTATTCATCTTTTACTTTAATAACTAAGCAGCTTGAGATTTGAATGAGTCTGATTTGAATTTGCTTTCCTTAAGCTTTTCTTTCGTTTCCTCTTCTACTTCCTTAGCTAATGGTGGCCAATAAGCTTTTTAAATTTTAAAATGAGAATGAGCGTGTTCCGAAACACACGGCCTAAGGAAGGTGACAGTGGAATGGTCTCATTTCCATAATGCCCTCCTCTAATTCATTTTTAAACCATTCTTTTAATTCATTAGTTAAAAGGCATGACCACCTTAATTAAATCAAATCTCAATGCACTTATCATCACACTATTATTTTTAGTTAATCTAACTAAATTTCCTAAATAATATTATCAAAAATCTAGGGTGTTACAGACTCCCCTCCTTAAAGAATTTCATCCTCGAAGTTACAATAAGGCTCAAAACAAACAAGATTCATCTTCATTTTTTTATTTTTCATGGTTTATTTTTGCATTATAATCTAAACAAAAAAAATCCAAAAAATAAATTTTCTTTTGACTTATTTTTAAAAGAAACACTATAAGACAAATATATGGTTTTGGTTTATTAAATTGAATTCTTTGAAAATTTATTTGTCTTAACAAAAATACAAATGATGTTTGATTGCAAATAATAATGGTTTAACTAGTATATAGGAAGATTCATACGTGTTAATTATGAAGTACAACCTAATTGAAAATCTTTGTTTTAAAATATGGTTGATTTAAAGTAAAAGACATAACATTTTTTGTCTTCTAAGTTAAATGGTGCAAAGATGCATGTATGAAACACACGTAATAAAATAGAGCTAATAAAAACCACATACGATCGATAAGTGTATACATGAAAGTGTGTGCACTCGCCATGCTCTTTTCTCCCTTCACATAAGCCCGAAAGGCAGTGCATAGGTGGTATATCTGGCCTCAGTTTACCTGAGCTAGGTGTGTAATTTTTCTTGCAAATAATGAGAGGGCAAGCAATTGAAATCCTACCACTATTTTTACTTATTTGATTTGATTTGTTATTGAAAAGAAATGAAAATGCCACTTTGATAAACTTTGATTCCATTTCATAGTTACACTATGTTATTAACCAAAACAACGAGTTAAACTATAGTCTATTTGTTATGATAACTTCGTTTTTATTGACAATTTTGATGAGCAAATGACTTAAATTTTCAAGATAATGACCGAAACCTATATTTAACTTATTTGTGTCAATTTAAAAGTAAATCTTTCATTTGTTAATATTTCCAAAAATTCGCATTCATCTCTTTGCAAACAAATCTTGCATTTTGTAAATATTTTACCCCTGCATTTAGATTTTGCAGGTAGTATCTGCTGAAAATCCTCACGAGACAACCCTCGTCTTACTGGGGACACCCTGAAGTTTAACGGCTTGTTGCATGCGCTCAATGCAATCGTGCTCCCTACGAAAAAGGATTTAAATTAGTTTTTTTCTCCTTTATTCATGGACGAATAAAAAGATAAGTGTGGGGGTATTTGATGTACACATAAATGTGAATGTTTTTACCACCAAATTTAATCTATTTAAATTAAATAAATGATCATATTGGGTATTTTGACATGTTTTAACCAAAATCCTTATTAATTTTAAATTGACACATATCCATCTTCATATTGGGGCAAAACGGTGATTTTTGTGCATATATTTTTATGGAAATAGAAACGCAAATGCAAAATGAAAAACTACAAACACACAAACAAATGCAAGCACAAATCAAACACACAAAACATTTTTTTTAAATGTACTCAACACACAAAACAATCACAAAATGAAATCAAACAAAAAGTAATTCGAAGAATTGAATATTAAAATCAAAGCAAATTTCCCCGGCAACGGCGCCAAAAACTTGTTCGAACGGCTAGAGTTCTATCGAGTTAGAAAATAGCCGAACGAATTTTGAAATAAAAATAACTGCAAGCACGCGATGTACGAATGTAGCACGTGGTGAATATGGGTCGTTCCATAGGGAATTGATGATTTTAAAATTCTATTCAATCAAATTCAACCAAAGTCGACGGAAAGTTTAGCTAGAGAATTAACTAACTAATTAAGAGAAAAGAGAAGCAAATATAAGAGTTAAGTGATAATTTGGAGAATAAATCCACTCTCTAAATCATGTAGTTCAACATATAGGAAATCATGATCTCTCTTTTATGGTCGTTAGTGCTTTAATTGATGTGCTTATCATAAGTATGCATATTTGGGCTATTGATTTGCCAACATAAGCCATAAAATTATAACACATCCCTAAAAGCACTTACTAACTCTCATGAAACTTGACAAAGAAAATGAAAACGAAATATATTTTAAGTATGGTCTATTAACTATTGATTAGAAATATAGACCATCAAATTTGAATTTCAAATCACTTTCTTATGCCATAATCATATTTTGATGAAGAGGCATTTGTGTTAGTGATTGTTTAAGCATAGCTTATTTGATGTCAACAATATAGGGTATCAAATTCAAAGCAAAAACAACAATTAAACCACTTCTATCATCATCATTAAGTACAAAAAGAGAGCATGAATCAACAAATAGTTGAAGCTACATAATTAGAGAGCTTCATTAACCCTTAAATTGAAGGGGTTTAGCCTCTCATATTTTTCATTAAAACAACAAATGTAGCTCGCAACATGAGAGAAAAAGAAAAGGAAAAAGAAAAGGAAAAAGAAAGCAAGATAAAGGAAAACTATTCTACTTGAATGAAAAATTAATCTACACTACAACATGAAAGTAAATAAGCATGAAAAATAAAAGAACATGTATTAAAGTTGCATAAAAAGAAATTACATGAAATAAAAATGGATAAGTAGCCATGAAAAGAAAGAGAATCTTTTCTTTTATTTTGAGCCTAAACTAATGAAGATGAAGAGAGAGACCTACATGAAACATAAGGGGTTATTTTTACAAGCATGAAACCCTAATCCATAAATCGGGGAATGACCAAACTACCCTTGCGAAAGTGTGAAGGCCAAGTAATCATTAGCTTCTACTAATCATCATTTAAGTGTACATGATGCCATAAACTCCGTATGCATGTGCATTAGCCTCTAATTTGTTCATTAAGGTAGGTGGTTAGGTGGGGTCCTCCATGATGTTCACTTTGAATTATTTCCATCTTCATTCTTTTGTATCTTCTTTGTGCATGCATGTTCCTTAATAATACCACTCCTATTTGAGATCAAATTCCTACAAAAATATATACAAATTTCCAATTAATTTTTCTCAAAAAATATATGCACACAAATGACCATTTTTCCCCTATATGAAGATGGATATGTGACAATTTGAAATTAATATGGATTTTGGTTAAAACATGTTAAAATACCCAATATGATCATTTATTTAATTTAAATAGATTAAATATGGTGGTAAAAATATGCACATTTACGTGCACATCATGTTACAGACTCCCCTCCTTAAAGAATTTCATCCTTGAAGTTACAATAAGGCTCAAAACAAACAAGAAGGTAAAACGTACCATTAAAACAAGTCAGGATAAGTATATCTAATCCTATTCTCAACTTCCCAATTATAGTCTCTTTCATCGTCACTCCACTGGACTTTGACTAATCTGACCCTCTTGGTTCTAAACCTCTTCTCATCTCTTGCAATAATGCGAACTGGCTTCCTCACTATGGTCAAGTCCGGTTCTACCACTAAATCATCTAGCACTGTTGGTGCAATGGTAGTCTCCGAGCCTCTAACACACTTTCAAAGATGAGAAATATGAAAAACATCATGGACACCAGCCAAAATTCTTAGCAACAAAAGTCTATATGCGAGCTTCCCGATCCTCTAAAGAATAAGAAAAGGTCCTACGAACCTAGGAGAAAACCTCCCCAACTTCCCAAATGTAAGCACACCCTTCATCGGTGATACTTCGACAAAAACCTGGTCCCTTACTGAGAAATCAAAATATTTATGTCCCTTATCCGCGTAACTTTTCTGCCTAGAATGAACCTCCTTCATCCTATCTCGAATAACCTAAATCTTTTCTGTAGCTTCTCTGACAAAATCTGGACCAAGAATCAACCTAACCCTGGTCTCCAACTAACAAATATGAGATTTGCATAGTCTAATATTCAAATCTTCAAATTGTGCCTCCCGAATACTAGTCTGATAACTGTTATTACACGAAAAATCGACTAGATGTAGATGGTCTTTCCATGATCCCCCAAAGCCTACAACACAAGCTCTCAACAGATCTTCCAAGATCTTGTTAACTCTTTCTGTTTGCCCATCTGTCTGCGGATGGTAAGTGATACTCATCAAAAGCTTGGTTTCCAAAACTTTTTACAGACTCTTCCAAAATTCACTACTAAACAAGGAATCTCTATCACTAACTATGCTGTTTGGAACTCCATGCAGTCTAATCGCATTCTTCATGAACAACCTTGCAAAAATAGGTGTCGTCCTGATTGACTTAACTGGAATGGAATGGGCACACTTAGTCAGTCTGTCGACTATAACCTATATACCTTCATTTCCCCTATTCGACCTTGTTAACCCTTCTATGATGTCCATAGAAATAGAATCACACTTCCATACAGGAATATGTAGCGTTTGAAGCAAACCACTTGATTTCTGGTGTTCGGCCTTTGCCAGCTAGGAATTTAAGCACTGCCTTACACACAACCAATATCCCACTTCATTTCTTCCTAGAATAAACTTCTCTTCATATCCTGATACATCTTGGTACCTCCGGGATGTATAGTGAACTTCGGAAAATGGAATTCATCTAAGACATCCTTTCTTATGTTTCCTACACTCGGAATACATAATCTACCTTTCTTTCTATACCACTCAATCTAGTCGAGACTGAAATCTTTCAAGTTATCGCTCTTCATTCCTTTAGCTTACTGATCCGTTCAAAAACATTGGATCCTCTATCAACTTAGAAGCAATTGTATCACCACTAGACCCAGCCTCCGGTCTCCACTGCACCTTGCAATCAGCTAATGGTTCTAAATCTTTCTATTCAGCCATCATTGCCAACACTGTATTCTAATGCTTCATGCTAAGTGCATCTGCAACCGGTTTCCTTTCCCTGATGTGTACTCAATCCCAAAATCATAAGCGGCTATGAATTCTAACTGTCTCTGCTGCTTCATGTTCAGCTCCTTCTAACATAACAAATACTTCAACGACTTATGATTTGTAAAAACTCAAACCTTTCTCCCATAGGGTAATGTCTCCGCACCATTAAAGAAAAAAATCACAACAGCTAACTCTAAACCACGCATTGGATAACTAACCTCATGCGGCTTAAGGTGTCTAGAAGCATATGCAATCAATTTACCGCTCTGCATCAACACAACTCCTAATCTAGTTCCCCAAGCATCATTATAGACTACCAAATCCAGATTCCGCTCTGGAACTATTAACATAAGTGTTTGGGTCAACAAGTGTTTCAAACTCTAGATTGCTTCCTCACACTTATTAGTCCACACAAATTTCACGTCCTTCCTCGTCAGCCTGGTCATTGGTGCTGCTATCCGCGAGAAATCCTTAATGAATCTTCAATAATAACCAGCCAACCCAAGGAAACTCTTAATCTCGGTAACTGTCTCATGTCTCTTGCAACTATTCACTACCTCGATCTTAGTCAGATCTACCGATAACCCTTCCTCTGAGATGACATAACCAAGAAACTTTACATCCTTCTTCCAGAAATGACATTCTGAAAACTTCACTTTTAGTCGATGCCGCTTCAGGGTCTCAAGCACTACTCTAAGATGAACTTCACCCTCTCTTTCATCTTAAAGTACATCAAGATATCATTATTGAAAACCAGCATGAACCTATCCAAGTGTTTTTAGAAAATCCCGTTCATCAAATCCACTAAAAAAGCTAGAGTATTCGTAAGTCCAAACAACATAGCTAACCATTCGTATGATCCATATCTGGTCCTTAATGCTGTCAGAGTTATATTATCCTCTTCTATTCTGAGCTGATGGAAACCCATTGCCAAATCCAACTGAGAAAATAACTTTGCTCCGCTTAGCTGGTCGAACAAATCATTGATCTTGGGCAGTGGATATCGATTCCTTACCGTCTTCTCATTCAACATGCGACAATCGATACATAACGTTAAAGATTCGTCCGCTTTCTTAGTAAACATTGCCACTACACCCCGTGGCGAACAGCTCAGCCTGACAAAACATTTGCCTTCCAGATCCACCAACTGCACCGTCAACTCCCTCATCTCTGAATGGGTCATCCTACTTGGCGGTCTACTCACTGGTTCTGCTCCCGGAAAAAAATCTATCCAAAAATCAATGGCTCGTTTTGGTGGCAATCCTACTACAGGCTGAAACACATTTGCGTATTCTTTAACCAAACTCGGCTCAACTCATTATCTGTATCCAATGCACCCGACAAAACAAACACTGCACAACCAGAACCTCTTATGGTGAATACAATCTGATCGCTACAATCTGGGTGACTCAGAGATAACTTCCTACTCTGGCAAAATATCTTAGCATCTACTCACTTATCTAATCCATACCCAGGATCATCCCAAACCATACAAAATCAATTACATGCAAACTGCACTCAAAAGTATGACCTAATAGGTCAAAGTCAAACTGGTCACACCTTAACCCTAGAGTGCGTGCCCTCCTATTGGATTCGCAACCCGTAAGGAAGTAGCTAAATATGCGGGTTCAAGTTTAAGCTTATCTATCAAACATCTAGATATAAAAGAATGCGATGCACTAGTATCAAATAAAATGCTAACAGACATAACATGAATCTAAAGCGTTCCCCCAAGAACCGACTTTCCATTCTCCTGGGTTGTTGGCTTGGAAGCGGTAGGCTCCAATGCATACACCTTGCCTTTACCATCTCTAATAGGCTCCTTGCACTAGTTCTTATAATGGCCTATCTGGTCATAGTTAAAACACCTTACATTCTTCCCCTTAACCATATCCTTCGCTTTCCCTGAGTGGCACTCTTTAGCAAAGTTCCCTTTCTTATCGCATTTATATCACACAACTTCAGACTCCGCATTCTTGAGTGCTCCACCCTTCTGAGCACCTATCTTAGGAAAGAACTACCTCTTCTGGCCTTCTCCAAAGACTTAAGTACTTCTTCCTACCTCAAAGCCATCTCTATAACAATATCAGAAGGATCTCTAAGATGAAGCAACGTAGCACTAGCCAGTTTTGGTTTCAATCCTTTGATAAACTTATCATTCCGCTTCAACATGGTATCTATAGGAGCATACCCATACTTAACCAACTCTTCGAACTTCCTTGCATACTCAACATCATACATCTCACCCTGCAGAAGCTCATCAAACTGCCTAATCAAAGCTGACTTTGCCATTACTGACATAAACCTCAGTTGAAATCTCCTCTTGAAATCTTCCCAGGTTGTAGTCTACTCATCAACTATCTCTGATACACTCTTCCATAAAAATAATATGGTCCCCTATAGCTGCTTGGACGCCAACCTCCTCTTCTGCTCGCCATTGAGCCATAATTCTGCAAAAAAACCTTTCGTAGTGCAATAACAAATTCTCCACTTCAATGACATCCTCTGTTCCCATAAACTGCTTCCCTCCTTGCTTCACATAATCACCGCTCATCTTATCGAAATGATTAACCATTGGAATCTTTGGAATGCTTGTTCCTATGATATTTTCTCCTACCACTTCGGCTTTAACTCTTGCCTGCACCATATTCCTGAAAAACTAATACATGGCATCCATTCCGACCTATAGGACTTCAGCACCAACATTTTCTACCGAACCTTGGCCTCTTCGAGCATTAGGTTTGGCAGTCCTTTCGGTGCTTCCCAATCCTTGGTCAACACTGCATCTTCTGCTTTCCATATCTTTATTCAAACCTCATGAGATACAGGAAAAACCCAATCAAAGGTAGATGAATAGAGATAAAGCGCTTACTTATATATAGCAAATACAAGTAAGTTACTATAGCATTAACCAAACTCCAAATCTTATTCTAATTTCCTCGTATTTTTGTTGTCCAAACCAATTTTTAGTTAAATTTTTTTCTTCTTAAACTATGCTATGATACCAAGCCGTAACATCCCGCATCTGGAGGACAAAAGCTAAGTGATATGGGTGCTGCAGTCATCCACACTATTAACTTCTGGTGATGAAATACGGTAGTGTTAATGGTTTCCATAATAGCAGAAGCATTTGAGTATGAAAAAAATCATAGATTTCCAAAAACAATAATTTCATTGGCTATATTTCAAATAAATCATAACCAAGTTTCAAAAATCCCAAACGTAATCTCAGTCATTGATCGAATATAATTTACAACAATATGCCAATAGCGACATACGAAGATACCCATTGGGTGATCAAAGCAATATAGTCATAACTGTCTTAATACACAACATAAATAATTTTAAAATTTGATTCCTAAATTAGCTATCTGTCAACGACCTTCTCGTCTTCGGATGCCTTATTCGATAAAATCTACTAAAACATGAAAACCTAAACCCTCTACCTACTCAAATCAAATTTTGAGCATCCGAGAGATTAATGTGAAATGAAAACTTCGAGTCATACTTAAAGCCTAGTATGAAAAATATCTATTACATCTCAGTTTACTGATAAATAGCGAGACCACGCTGCTTTGCGGTGTATGGGTTTTCTCTCACTAATATCTCTACTCAAAACATATATTTTTGCAGATCCTTTCTAGCAACCAAACTGGTTAATCAACTTATTATAATAATATAGCAATATCCATTATACTAAAATAGGAAATGAAATGTACTATTTGTCTAAAATCGAAACTATCCATTCTAAAGTTTGAGCTATCTATTTTTTTATCAACTCTCTGTCCTAAAATTAAATATAGAAATATCTTTTATACTAAATAATGGGCTATCACCCGAAACAGGTAAAGTGGGTGGACTAACTGCCCTCAAAAATTTAGGAAGATCCGTTATGCTAATAGATGAACTATATGTTCATATCAGAGCCGTCTGCTCTTTCTGGACTAACTGGCCTGGTCTAACTATCGTTTGGTTTGACTGCCCTCAAAATGGACTAACTATCCGAATATAAAATGTGTTGACTGCACGAATTTTCTTTTGGGCTAACTACCCTTCAAATATCTAGGCTAACTGCTCTATAAAATAACTAAGCTAACTGATCCTTGAAATATCTGAGCTAACTTCTCTTTAAATTTTCTTTGAAACCTTTTCAAAATGATTTAAACTGTCATATCGTATACATATAAGGAAAATATATCTTTAGTTTTACTCTAAGCTATTTTTTCCATGTTATATATACTTAGTCAAAATAATGTTGATGATGTTCAATAAGGATTGTAAATCATTTATAATAAGTTAATGACCTTTATAACTTAAAAAAATTAGGCTAACCGCCTAGTTCTTATATTCAAAACCTTTGTTTAAAACCCTTAAATAACCTTTCGAAAACATGGAATGTAACTCCCTCAAAACCATTTATAAAACCCTTCGAAAGTATTCAAGCTAACTCCTCGTTTCCTTTAATAAACCTTTCAAAATAATTGATGGTAACTCCTTCTAAACCTTTTAAAAGCCTTTCTTTCTTAAGCTTTAAAACATATGGCATCTGTATTTTAAATCCTTTAAACCTTGGCCTTTCAAAAAAACTATAAAACCCTACCTATCAACCTTGTCGAAAGGTCCTACCCTTCGACCATGTCGGAAGTTTCTTTTTGACCTAGATGAAAGTTTCACCTTTCCACTTTGTCGAATGCCTAGGGTAACTCCCCTATATAATAAACCTTTCGAAAGCAATGTAACTCAAAAACTTTTGAAGACATTGGGTTAAATTTAAAAATAGCTAAAACCTTTTGAAATCCATTAAAGTTAACAGCTTGGAAACCTTTAAAACATTTCAACTTAAAACATTTGGATTATGCAAAAGGAACAAAAAAACATTAGAGTCAAAAGCAACTGCTTCAAAACCTTCATAAAACCTTTCAAAAACAATGAAGTGTTGGTGTTGGAACCAACCCTTCGAAATCAACGGTGAAAGGTAGCAAGTTTTTAGAAGACAAAAGATATCCTTTGACTCCATCTGTGTCGAAAGGTTGGGAAGCGGCAACTAAGCTTTCGACCCTGTCAAAAGCTACATCTTTCTACTTTGTCGGAAGGATTCATTTAAAACAAGAAAGCAAACCAATCGAAACCTTTTCCATTTAAATCTTTTGACAGTTTCGAAAGCTCTTTGTCCGAAGATAGCAGGCATATTTTCTTTAAACCAAAACAAAACTTCATCTCTTTCAAAAGCAATAACAATTCGTCCCCGAACCTTCGAACTCTTTCAATTCAGTACGTACCAGTTGGATGATACCTTATGCCTTGGTATTTGACCGAACCAAAGGGTTTGATACCTTTGGCCTTGTTGAAAGGTCTAGAAAGAACGCGGAAGCTCTTTCCAAAGGGTTGAAATAGAAGAAAAACTATTTATTCTTAATTTAAAACGGTTCTTTTGAACCCGACCTGCCTTGTCTGTCTAAATTTGATTGGTTGCCAGAATTTTATATTCAAAAGTGCTGCCAACTTTCCCTATTTGGAAATTTGAATAGTTTTTAAAAAGCCCTTTTCCTCTTATAATTGTATAAAACATTTAACTCCTATACCTTAAATAATTTTATATAACTATTAAAACATCTTCCAAAAATTCCAGAAAAATTCAAGAAAATCAAATAATATGTTTTCTTTAACGTATAAAATTTTCATATTCAAACTATAATTATTTTTCCCATAAATAATTTTATAATTCAATTCTTCCTTAGGAAATTCGTAACAATTCCACAAAAATTTTGAAAATTTTGAAAATGAAAACCCATCTCTAAAATTATTTTTTAGATCATCATAAAAATTCGCAAGCCTAACGGATGTCATATAATAAGGTTTTATTCTCAAAACATGTCACAAAATCTATATGAACATACATAACCCATCAACGTGTATAAACATCATTTTATCTTTCAAAAACATGGCAAACCTTTTGCAAAATCATTCGGAATTAACCTTAAAACCGAAACCATAAAATTTTTGAGATGTAAACATTATTCACATTTTTCTTTAATGATTAAGGAGCTTGAGATTTGAATGAGTTTAATTTGAATTTGCCTTTCTTAAGCTTTTCTTTTCTTTACACTTCTTCTTCCTTTATATATGTTGGTCTGCAAGCTTTTCAAATTTCAAAATGAGAATGAACGTGTTTTGAAATACAAGGCCTAAGGAAGGTGATAAAGGAATAGCCTCTTTCCCATAATACCCCTCTTCTAAATCATTTTTAAACTCTTCTTTTTATTCTTTGCTTAAAAGCACAGCTACTTTAATTAAATCAAATCTCAATCCACTTATAAATTATCTAACTATATCTCCTAAATAATATTATAAAAAAATAAGGGGTGTTGCAAATTATTAACTTTACTATACACGAATCTGCGTATCACGACTATTACTTAATTGAGCCCTAATCTGAGTATAAGATTTAAATAATGAATTTCTATTTATCCATCACAAATGCTAGAATCTAGGTCAATGAATATTGTCATAAAGATAATTATTAAGAATTTCCGAATCCAAATCTCGAATTTCTAATCACTCTCCCATTGATCCCATGGAATGGGTCAAAGGTTTCTACTACTGAAATTCAAATATTGATTTATGGATTTAGTTGTTTATTAAATATCTCTCGATGATAACATTCCATCATTTGTGCCCTCGTGATAAGGTGGGGTATCATATCAACAAATTTCATGTATTATAGCCAAATGGTTGAAGTTAAATTCTCGAATATCTCTCATCGCGATTAAAGATGAGGTTTAAACATTTAATATAAACTACTTTTCATGCAATTAACAGGACAGTTCGTTGATCTAAGAGAATGTCATACATAGACTGATATATTGATATAAAGCTAACAAATAGAAATATTGTTTGCTTCATGCTTTTTAGGAAAATCAGTATAAAAAAGAATAACGAAAGATTTAGCAATTATGGAAATCAATGTATGAGCGGTCAAAAGGCACATCAAAATTGACATTACAAAAAAGGATTAAAATCAGTTGACATTTACGAAGTTTTTACAATTTAGATAAGTCGTTAAATTATTTACAAAACTCTGAGGTTATACACATATATACAAGATGATTTTATTCATCCCAAACATACGAATAAATTACAGGTCTTTAGAAGCCTTGTCAGGAGTCTCTATGACTGAAGGATCCACTACACAACGAATCTCAACGCAGAGAACTTCTTTAAAAAAAATTCATTCCTCTATACTCTGTTTTCGTCATCGATCGCATTTGTGTTAGTCTTCATGGCATTGTTCAAAGCTCTATTTGCAGCTTTAATGGTCTTGTTATCCCTTTCTTACTCTGCTACATGCTTTTCAACTAATAATATTCATGTTTGAGCTTTTGAATTTTAGGAGCGTATGTGTTGATAGTCTGAGAATATTTCACTTTTTCTGCTCATCAAAATACTTATAAATTTCAAATTTAACCTTCCTGCAGCAATTCCCCACAACATTTTCATCCAAGCCCAGGAGAGGTTTGGCCATAGTAGGGAATTTTTGAGCCAAGAGATGTGATGACCTTGTGAATTTAGTAGTTGAAGGCGTAGTGTAGGGAACCGATAGATCAATGCTTGAAATCTTCTCTCCCATAATGAATTCCAGTAACTTGTGATTCGTACTATGCCTGACTATCTTTTAGTTTTAAATCCAAATCACTAATTTGTTGAGTAAATTCTGAAATCATATGATCGAAGTCAAATGAGGGATTCATCTTCACCTATAGCTTAAGTGCGGAAATTTTTTCATACTTAATTTTAACATCAGCCTCAAGATAGGCAACTTGATTTTTCAAATTACTAGCAATTTTTTTATATACAAAATGTATTCTATGCCATTTAAAGCTTCGATGTTGCTACATAAGCATTCTAGTAAAATATGATCGCTTAGCTCAACCCTACCACTTGATTCTAACAGTTTCTCTCTTACAGTGGCTACACGTGATGATAGATCGTGAGGGAGAGGCAGTGTAAACAGTTGTAGCTCCTATTTAAACAAAAATAAACAAAATAAAATCAAAATCAAGATGGAAAATCACCTTTTTAGTATGATAACAGATTACAATTCAAACAACAATGAAGTCAAAACACACAATAAACAATTGTTTTACATCCAAATTTTGGAAACTACATTTTTAGTCTTTTCTAATGATTTGGAAGGAAGATTAACTATAGAATCAAAAGGAATATTTAGTCCTTACAGGATTAACTCCGAGGGACATTTTCTATAGTCCAATTGCCCATCTGGAGGACTATCACGGTCACAAATTAGTTTTGTATGGAATGTTCTACTCTCTTTAAGGAACTTCTCTTTTTGACCTCCAAGGAAGTCAAAGCGAAGGCGAGGATATCCAAGTGGAGTTTTTGTAAATCTCTTAGAAAAATTCTAATTTCTAAGACTTTAAAGTTGATGTCTTTTCAAGATAAAATCTTATCAGTTTAACATATTGGCTCAAATGGTCTCTAAAAACAAGGCGACCTAACAAATAATCACTCTATGATAATATAATAAAGTAAGGCTAAGCATAAAGAGAGAATCTGAAGCAAACATTCATAAATTGATACACGGTTACATATTTACAACTACTCACCTGGTTCAAACAAAAAGACATAGAATATAATCCTGATACAAATTTTCCTCGATAATACTTATGCTTTTAGGAGGGATATTTTGAAGAATTGATCCGACTTGTGGTAAGTTCCAACAAGCTCCAAGTTGTGGGTTAGATCTGAACTCATCTAAGTATCTCTTATGAAAACACAAAAAGTCAGTAATTGGATGTCTACAATAAGCTTCATATACAGAAAGTTGACTAAAATGTCCCTTCCTTCAATTAACATCCAAAATAATTAATGTAACTATCTCCTGATTTTCCTTTATGAGAGCGTCGTATCAGAGGTGCTCCCACTTAATTAAGAGGGCACCATTATGATGTTTAAAAGTTGCCATCGCTGAGGCACTCCCATTAAGCTTATGGTACTTATCAGAAAGTATATTATGCTCTCTTATTTGCTTGTCTAACTCCCTATATAACCTGTCTATTTCAGCTTGATTTCTTTCTATTTTGGTTTTATAGGGAAGGATGGGCTTCTTAGTTTTCTAAAATGAATGATTTGCACTATTATTACCATTGAAGTGAGAGTTATTTAAAAAGAGAATCACATATCTTAGGAAAGAAGTTTGGGGGGCCTACACTTTCCGTTTAGGTTCTTCAAACAGAACTTCAACAGACTCATCCATTAGAGGAGCAAAAGGCCTGGGGGATTCAGGCGGAACATCCCTCTAGGGAGATGGCTCTTTTTTAGAAGCTTTAGCACTATCACCACCATCTTTCTCGAAATTTCTGGAATGACCCCCTCTATCTCCATCAGAACCATGGCCACCAGTAAGGTCATCATCGTCACCATCATTATCATCATCATTGTCATTGCCTTCTTTATTACCTTCTTGCTCAACGACTTTAGCCTTGTCAACCTTGTCCTCGGAGTCTGATTCAATTTCAAAGGACAGGACATCAAAGGAAAGGATTTCAGAAGCATTAATTTCCACCTCATTTGCAGGTTCAATCCCTTGCTTAATTTGGTTGATCTTGCCCATTATTCTATCAGCTATAACAAAGTCATGTGAGGGGAAATCGAAGTCATGACACTTCTTAAAGTTATCAGCATAGGCAAGCGTGATGGCTTCTTCATAGGAATTCAACAACATTTGCCCATGAGTAGTACTTGTAAACTAAGATACTCGCTACTTAGCGTCCGAGATGGTTTTTTGACAGCGAATTTTAGTGAAATCTTGGTTTTCTTGAAATTTTCCTTCAAAGAAAAATTCTTTACAAATAAGCGAGCTTTCTTATCGTTAGAATCTTTTATAGTAATATCTACAACAAATTTCTCGTCAACAAGAAGTTGAGGAGCCTTTCTTTCTACCAAGAAATCAGTTTCTACTCAAGAAAGAGAAGCTCGTGGTTGTTCCAACTCTGAAATCGCATCATCTTTGGCCACTGAAAATGTAGACACTTGATTCTTGAGGGCGAAAATCTGTTCTTGGGACATAGATGATTCAAGGGAAGATTTGATGCATGTTCATGAAAAGCTAATAAACAATTAGAAATATGAGAGAATAAATGTTACATAAGTTAGTGATTTAGAGAAAACTAATGACAGAAAGGTCAATTAAAGTGGAACTTACCAGAGATTGTTACTCCATTAGAGAGCGAAAGTGCCCTACCAAATCTGGAATGAAGGAAGGTGGGTGAACGAAAGTGCAGGACTCAGAGTGTAAGATAGACTCGGCTATCACTCCAAAATTGATGGTGGAAGGAGAAGAGGATGATGGCTGAGAAAGAGTGCATTTTGAAGTGGGGGCCATTTGTGCAAGACCAACTGGAGAGTCTGAAACAGAAATGCATGATAGCGGATCAATCATAATAGGGTTTTGTATTGGTTTGTCTTTGGAAGCTTCCGTAATTGGGCTCTTCGAAGTTTTATCAAGAGACAAACATTCCCCCTCTGCATCTATATGTTTAGAAACTTTCTTTGGAGGCTCCATTACAGACAGTTCCATTTGCCATCTTTTGAATGCCTTCTTGGTTTTCGAAAAGATTCGATAAAGGATAGTGCACCAGAAATCTCAAGAAAGGAGACAGCACCGCTAACAAGTGCTTCGACTTGAGAAGCAGCTGAAAAAAGTCAAGCAGATTAAAAGTCAGCAAAATAATTCAAAGAACGCCATGGGTAGAAAGCGAAAACTTGGCCTCTAACTTATCGGAATGGTCAGCACGATGGGTGACATGGGAGGAAAATGTTTAGAATCTCCCATAGCAGAAAGTGCTATCCCTTTAAAGTATGTTGGATCAAAAAGGAAAGTCATAGAATCCTCTGATCAGGGAGAATAAAAGGATGTTTTCTCATGTTTGATGGTGTTAGCAGCTTTAGTTGATTTCTTATCTTAGCAGAAGTTGCGATAAGAGACTCCACCATTATTTTTCATCCTTTGTTAAGTTCTTTAGCAGGAGAAAGTGGTATGAGTTAAAGGTTAGACAAGGGAAGAAATAACATATAAGGAAGATGACAAAAATTTGAACTTACGGCAGGAAGAATAAATCCCCCTAATTTTTAGGAAACACCTAAAAAACAAAAATTAGTTTTCCCAATCTTTGAACTTATTAATCGAATCCAACAAAAGCTTCTTTGGGGGGTTAGCTCGAAAAATCTTCTGACTAAGGGTGCTAAGCTTGGCCAATCGAGCTAAGTAATTCAAACTTTGGCATTTAAGGAGGGAAGTACTAACTCCAGTGCCGTCAGCTCCAGAGATAAAATGTAGGTGTATACATTTGGAGATAGCTGAATTGGAGTAATCCCAAGGTGAGAAAGGAATATGGATCTGAATTCAGGAAAAGGCAGGAATCCTTCATGCCATATGTGGATGGCAGTATCGGTGAAGAACCATTTTGGATAGTTTCCGATAGTGTCCATCTCCCTTGGTGGGATAGCCTCCACGCCCGTAATTCCAATGTTCTTAAGGATGGCATCAACTTCATTCCGAGAAGATACCAAAGAATGCTTCGAAATGGCATAAAGTATCTTTGGAGAGCTAATGATCCTGCTAGGTGAAAATGTTTTAGTTAAAATTTTCAAATTTAATATGAACATAATGTTCTTTCAAGAATTAGTCAACAAACATACTTTGAAAGCACAAACATAAATCAAACAAGAAACTTCAAATTTAAGTAAAATGTTTAAATTAAATGTCAAGACCATGGCTTTCGACAAAGTCAAAAGGAAAAGGACATCAACACTTAGCAAGTTCATCTCGATATTGTCGAAAGCCCAAACAAGTGTGTTACTTGAGCTATCGACAAGATTGAAAGGATAAGTGAAAATATTTGTTCAGTTGGCACTTCTCAACAGTGTAGAAAGTTCTATAGGAAACAAATTGCTGAAAGGAGAAAGTTAGGGGGAACTTAAGAATTTGAGTAAAAACTTACACTATAAACAATCCACAAACAACGGAGCAAGTCCCTTCGACACTATCAAAACCAATAACTTAGGTATTCTATGGGTCATACAAATGTGTTGGAAGTCTTATATTCTCATTGAGTCGAATGGTCCTGATTTAAACCTATGTGCGCTTAGAACGTTTCGACCTTACTGGAGAAAGATGATTCTGGGTGGGGGTGCTGGTTTCTACTCATTTGATTTAAATGATGTCGAAAGGGTCATAGAGGTCTGATGGCTTCAGAAATTCACTAAGGAAAATGGATTGCAATCGAAACAAAAGATGTCGACTAAGTCAAAACGTTTTTTCTATCAAAGGGATTACTGCACTCTATTTAATTACACATCCTTCTGACAAGGTTGGTTAAATTGGCACTACAATACCTTTCGACCCTATCGGAAGGGGCTATGGAAGAAAATCCCATGTTGCCACCTCAATCCCTTTTGAATTGGTAGGAAGGTGTTCTTACATTTGAAACTTCCACGCGAAGAAAACATGTTCCACCGCCTTCCCCAAACCCATTGAAAATCTAGAGTTTCAAAATTTATCCAAATAAGTAAACCAAACCCGATAAGAAAGTGGATGTTAAGAAAATATATGGATTTCAACAGGAATCAACCTTTTCCAATTTCAAAGGTATAAAAGATATTTTCAAACTAGAAATCCAAATTTTCTAAAAAGTATTAAAAATCGTAAATGTTGAAGTTAAATTTAGACTGAGGGATAAATCTCATCGATTCATATGACTGAATCGTAAAGTTCACTCAAGTAAATCGAACAATTCCTTGAATGGCTTACCTTGGACTGTAAGTAATGTCCAACTGACTCAGCTCGACATTCCACTTGAGTAACATACCAGACATCTCAGGCTGCATAAAGGCCTTATGTAACGGCTGGTCAGTGTAAACGGTGATAGGATGAGCCTGAAATTATGGACGAAGCTTCCTTGAGGCAATAACAAGACAATAAGCTAACTTCTCTAGCTTCAGATAGTTTCTCTCAATTTCGTTAAGTCATTTGCTAATGACCGGGTGTTGTATCCGGTCTTCCTACTGAATTAGGGCAACACTGATTGCGTTTTCTGACAACGCCAAGTAAATGTACAATTTATCATTATCAATAAGCTTTGATAGGATAGGCGGTGTGGAGAGGTGGTGAATTAGATCTCGGAATGCACCCTCACATTCCGTAGTCCGTTCAAAGTTCTATTTCCCTTTTCTAATCAGATCAAAGAGGGGAATGCATTTGTTAGTATATTTTGAAATGAACGTACTCAGCGCTGCTAATTTCCCATTGAGGCTCTAGACTTTCTTTATGGTTCTTGGAGTCTCAAGATTTCAGATTGCCCGGATCTTTTCGGGATTTGCTTCGATTCCTCTGGTGTTGATGATAAACCCAAGGGAGTTTCCAAATGCGACTCCAAAGTGACATTTCAATGGGTTGATCTTCATCCTATATTCTCGGAGGATGTTAAACATTGACTCCAGGTCTCTGATATGATCGGTGGAGATTGCGAATTCACTAGCATGTGGTCTACATATACCTCCATGGTTTTTCCAATCTGGTTAGCGAACATTCCATTAACTAAACGTTGGTAAGTTGCCTTGATGTTCTTTATTCTGAAAGGCATGACTTTGTAGCAGTAAAGTGTTAGATTGGTTACAAAGATGGTATGCTTGTGGTCAGGTAAGTGCATGGGTATCTAGTTGTAACCAGAATATGCATCTATGAAGGATAAGAGTTCATGTCCAACTGTTGAATCTACGAGGTGATCGATTCAAGGAAGTGGAAAACTGCCTTTAGGGAAAGCTTTATTCAAGTCTGAGTTGTCAACACATGTTCTCCACCTTTTGTTTAGCTTCCGAACAAGTACATGATTGGAAACCATTTTGGGTATAAACAAATCAAAAAAATTCCATTCGATTTAAGCTTATCTACCTCTTCCTTATGGGCGGAAGATCTATCTGGATCCATACCATGCCATTTTTGTTTAACTGGGACATGCCGTAGGTTAATATTCAACATGTGGCTCTCGATGTCTTGGGAGATTCCACACATGTCTGAATGTGTCCGTGCAAACACGTCAAGGTTTGCCCGAAGAAATTCAACCAATTCCTCTTGAATTTTTTGGCTTAACTGAGATCCAGTCTTTATCATTTTGGAATCGTTCTCATCAACATCAAGACGTCGATCGTCGACTTGATTGGGGAAGCTTGACTGTCTTTACTTTCGTCTTCACTTTCGGTATCTCTTGGGTCAAGATCCCTCGGGAATTGGTTGTGGTGCCCGGGCCTTAGCCCAGGCGCAAATTGTCAATTCTCAATAAATTAGAAACAAAGAGATTCCTCCACACCCTTTCCTTTTTCCTTTCACTACGCCTCTCGCTACTCAGCAACATAACAGACTCGTCCAGCAGCCTGATCTCCTTGAACGACTCCAACTCCATGATCAGTGGGTAACTTTAGAGTCAGACGCATTGGGGCAATATCACCCGTGAACTCAGCTAGGATCGGTCGGCCCAAGAAAGCATTGTATGGCGAGTCTCTATCCAAGACAAAAAAATTGGATTTGTGATCCAGAATAGGTACCCTCTGCCGATGATAGATTATCTGTTTGATCAGCTGAGTGGAGCCAGAGTATTTTATCAATTGGATTTGGCGACAGGGTACAATGAGTTGAGAGTGGCGAAGGATTGCATTCCTTTGACGGCATTTCAGGCAAGGTATGGTTTGTATGTTTGGTTGGTGATGCCATTTGGAATGACCAATGCACCTGCGTTCTTCGTTGATTTGATGAACCGGGTTTTCCAAGAACACTTGGATAGGTGTGTATTGATATTCGTAGATGGTATTTTAGTATGCTCAATAGACGAAAGAGAGCATGAGATTCATCTTAGAGTGGTGTTGGAAACGCTAAGGATGAATCAACTGAAGGCGAAGTTTCCAAGTGTCATTTTTGAAAGAAAGAGGTTAAGTTCCTAGGTCATTGGTTTTCATAAGAAGGATTGTTAGTCAATCTATTTAAGGTCGAAGTTGTCAATAATTGAATGAGACCAGAAACTGTAACCCAGATCAGGAGTTTTCATGGACTTGTTGGCTATTACCGGAGATTCATGAAGGATTTCTCACTGATAGAAGTACCATTGACTAAATTGACCAGGAAGGATGTGAAGTTTGTTTGGTCCAACAAATGTGAGGAAGAATTCCTCAAGTTAAAGCATTTATTAAACAATGTTCCAGTGTTAGTAGTTCTAAATGGCAATCAAGGGTTGGTAGTATACACTAATGTATATGGTACTAAATTGGGATAAGTGTTGATGTAGTAGGGAAAAGTCATTGCTTACGCATCTAGGCAACTTTGACTACATGAAGTAAGATATCCTACTCACGGCTAAGAGTAGGCAGCAGTGATTTTTTCCTTAAAGATTTGGAGGCATTATCCCTTAGGAAAGATATTTTAATTATATAACGATCAAAAGTCATTAAGGTATTTATTTTTTCAAAAGGAGTTGAATATGCGACAATAGAAATGGATGGATTTTATAGCTAATTCTAATTTTAGTATAGAGTATACTCCTAGGAAAGGAAGTAATGCAGCAGACGCCCTTAGTAGAAAACATCGTAGTGTGGTGTTAGGAATGTTGGAAAAATGGAAAGATCTAGAAGCTTTAGCCAATTGTGGTGTGCAGTTGAGACCTGCTGCTAGTTCTAGTCAGAGTACTGCCATGTTATCTTGTTTAGAAGTTCGATCAGTGCTGATCGAAAAGATAGCTTCTAAGCAAAGAGAAGATCCTATTTCCACCAAGTAGATTGGAAGGTTTGATACAGGATCGGAGATTGATGACCTAAAGGATTTTAGTCTTGACCAAAAAGGATGGTTGAGAAAGAAGGGTTGATTATGCATTCCAAATGTAGAGAATTTAAGAAGAGAAGTTCTAAAGGAATGTCATCGATCGAAGTTCACAATTCATCCTAGAGGAACCGAGATGTATCAAGACATGAAGAGGAGCTCCTATTGGGAAGGCATAAATAAGGATGTTGGCTTGTGGGTTAGGCAGTGTGTGAACTGTCAACAAGTGTAGGCTGAACATTAGAAGCCAAGGGGTTACTTCAGCCTTTAGATATACCAGTCTAGAAATAGGATTCGATGTTGATGGATTTTATAGACGATGTGCCAAGGTCATATAGAGGAAATGAAAGCATATGGGTTATAGTGGACAGGTTGACCAAGAGTGCCCATTTCATTCCTCTAAATCAACCAGGATGGCACTTGTTTTAGCAAAGCTATGCGTGAAGAACATATTAGATTTCATGGGATTACTATGAGCATAGTCAGTGCTAGAGATGCATTATTTAGTAGAGGATTTTAGAGAAGACTATAAGAGGTATTAGTACCAAGCTCAGGATGAGTACAACATATCACCTGTAGACAGATGGGCAGACAGAGAGAGTCGATAAGGTACTCGAAGATTTATTCAGAGCATGTGTGTTAGACTTTTGTGGGCCTTGGGAGGATAACCTACATTTGATTGAGTTTTCCTATAATAATAGTCATCAGACTAGTATAGGAATGGTGCCTTTTGAAGCTTTGTACGGAAGGCCGTGAAAATCGCCAACATGTTGGTTAGAGACTGGAGACAGATTGGTCTTAGTTCCAAATTTGGTTTGGGTGGCATCAGAGAAGATTGAGATAATCCGAGGATGGATGAAGGAAGCTCAATCCAAGCTGAAGAGATATGCCGATAAGAGGCGTAATGACCAAGAGTTCTCAGTGGGAGACATGGTTTTCATTAAAGTATCACATAGGAAGGGTGGTACAATTTAAGAAGTCAGGAAAGTTGGCCCCTAGATATGTTGGACCATTCCAAAATATAGAAAGGATTGGAAAGCTCGCATACAGAGTAGAGTTTTCGAGCAATTTTGCAGGTGTCCATAATGTATTCCATGTGTGTCATCTTCTTAAGTTCGTGCATGATCCGAAGGCTATTATTCCATAGACAGAGTTGGAGGATTAGGTAGAAGAGCCTTACTTGACTTTTGTTAGACAACTATTTTGGGTTGTAGCGAAAGATGAGAAGAGATTGTGAACCAAGATAGTCAAGTTGGTGAAGTTTCAGTGGAACGACAATGAGAAAGACTGTACTTAGAAGACAAATAACAAGATTTGTGGGGCTTATCTTGATCTTCTTTAATGGTATGTCTATATTAGATTTATGATGTATATAGATTGTTGCTAATAAATTAGGCTAATATGGTTGTAGGAGATGTTACAGAAGATTGCTATGTTTGCTAATTAGTACTTACTGAATTTCAAGGATGATATTTAAGACGGGGGGCATGTAACACCCCTAAATTTCGTATAAAATTATTTAAAAGATTTAATTAGTACAAATTAAATAGAATAATGTAGGTAAAGAGATTGGGGTTGATTAATAAATAAGTGGTCGTGCTTATCTTACTGAATGAACTTATAAATGGTTAAGAAACTAAAAATAAGAGCACTAAAGTAAATAGCCACCCATATTTCCCACCTTTATACTATCTCCCTTAGTCATACATGTTCATTTTACCAAAACAAAAATTTATAACCGTAAGGAAGTAAGGCCGGCCATTACGAAGAATGGGAGAAGAGAAAATCAACCTAAAGCTTAAGATTCAAGCTAGAAGCAATCCATCTCAATAAAGCTTCAATTTCATTATCCAATATAAGGTGAATAATGCTTTCTACATCTCTATTTTAGTTTTATGATCATATGGCTTCAGATTTTAGTGTAAATCTATTTTTATGATATATTGAATGATGATATGATTGATTTATGATTTATATGGAGTAAACAAGGTTGTTTAAAAGGTGATATACACGGTTTTAGGGTAAGACTGAGATGAAATGATATTTAAATGCAATGAGAAAATTTTATGTTATAGAAAACATGATTTTGTAGGTGACTTTCAATTTCCATAATTTTCTAAATTAATGTGGATTTTATATAAATTTTGTAGTGAAGATAATGTTTAATTGGGTTATAAATTATTTACGGTTAATATAATAATTATTTGGGTTTGAAATTTTAATATGTTGGAAAACATATTAAAACAGATTTTACGGATTTTTCAAGATTTTTCTTGAGTGTTTTGAGGAATATATAAAATTATTTAAGGTATGGAACTTTAATGTTTTATATATTTAATTAGGGAGAATGGGCATTTTATAAAATAAAATGATTATTAACTTCTGAAATTAATGGTAGCACTTTTCTGAAAAGTATTTTTTAACCAATAAGAATTTGACAAATAAAGACTGGTTAGTTGAAAATTTATCTTCTTTAAGTTAAAACCAAGAAAATCATGCTTTTAGCATGTTTCAACCATTTTAGGTGCCAAACCTTCTGACAGAGTCGAAAGGTTATAGCTTTCGACAAGGTCAAAGTCCAAAGCCTATGGTATCAAGCATCTTGGTATGTAATGAATTGAAGAAGGTCGAAGGGTACTTAGTCGAAAGGTTGTTTTCCAAAGAGGTTGGGTATGTTTTTTTATAAGCCAAAAGAATCGCCTGCTTTGCTATCGAAAAGAAGTTTCGACTTGGTTGCTTTTGTCCAAGTCAAATATAGAAATTGAAGTTTTAAACCTTCTAATAAGGTAAAAAGGTTACTGCCAATTTTCTAAAGTCGTTTCTTTTGACGAACTCGAAAGGTTTACATGTTTTTAAAAACCAGCCACTTCTCCATGCTTTTGAAAGGATGCTTTCGACTTAGATGTTTTATCCATATTTTCTAATTGAAGAATAACTAAAGCTTTCGAAGGAGTTGGTTTAAAAGCAAAGGCTTATTGTTTTAAATGAGGTGTTACTTAGCTTTTGAAGCAGAGCTTTCGATAAAGTCGAAAGGTATCCATCAATGACTTTGCAAGGTTTGTTTTCAACGGATTCGAAAGGCTTGTTTTCGATGGATTCGAAAAGTTTATTTTCAATGACTTCGGAAGGTTTGTTTTCAATAGATTCGAAAGGTTTTTCAAATGCCTTCGTAGGGTTTACTTTTAAGTGTTTTCAAAGTTATGCTTGCACTCTTGTTTAATGATACTGTAATAAGGTTGAAAGGTTTCGAAAGAAGTGTTTCAAAGTATAAAAAGGTTTGGAGCCTATTATTTTAAAAGACAAGAGTAAAACCCTTCGTAGGAGTTGAAAATAGATGCTCTCGATATTGTCGAATGGTTTTGAAACCCATACACTAAATTTTTAAGGAAAACCCACGGCTTATAGAAAGGAGTTTTGTAATGACTTTAAGTATATGATACTAAAGGAGTATTGCCTTGATAAAAATATAAGTTAAACGTGTTGACTATGTTTTATGAAATGTATTTTAAGGACTTTAAACCAATAGAAGTGTTATTGTTAAGTTGTTGTTTTGCTTCTTCAAATATGAATATATTCACATGGCAACCCATTTTTTTATTTTGGGGAAAAAGGGTATAAGAACCAGCTAGGTTAACTCGATAGTGAATATAAATTAATTAAACTCCTGAATGAGTAGAATTACATCCAAGGAGTTAGGGGGACCAAAAAATAGGACGCCTAAACTTTGTAGTTACTGAAGGTAACCAAAAGGTTTGCAGTGAACCCAAAACTATAATGAGGTTTTTATTGATGTAAACCAAAAGGTTCACAGTGAACCTATGAAAATGATGATTTAGTAGTTACTGAAGGAAACTAACGGGTTCATATATAACCCATGAAAATTGTTTATTAAGGATAGTCACCAGGAGCTAATTAGTTTATAGTGAACCCATGAAAACTATATCCGGATGAGAATTAACATCAGTCAATAGGTTCCTAGTAAACTCGTGAAAACTAGAATAGGGAAAGTAGCTAATGGAAGTATTAGTAGGTTCCTAGTGAACCCATGAAAACTAGGATGTGAAGTGAGTTACAAGATAAATCCATAGTTTCCTAGTCATCCCATGAAAACTAGGATAATGTGATTAGTTATTAGAACGACTATTAGGCCTAGGAGTGGCCCATAAATTAATTAAGTTAATAGGCAGGAGACTATAGGTTCCTAGTGATCTTATGAAAAATATGAATAGGACAAGGTGTTCTTCAATTATTCAAAGTTTATTAGTAAACCCATGAAAAATAAAAGGCTAATAGTGTCCCTAGAAACTATAACTATGACATGGTGTCAGATTAAATTGGGGAAGGAAAATCATAGTTATTTTTAAGTATGCGTATCATCATAAGTTTTTGAAAATGTGTGTTTTAGCCATTGTGGATGCAGAAGTACGGTGTAGAGGTTGTAGGATACTAGTGAAAAGAAAACACATTCTGCTAAGCGGCATGGTCTCACTAAATATCTAAAAGAATTGAGATGTTAGATTATTATTCATACCAGGCTTTATGTCCGACTCGAAGTTTTTATTTCTCCATCAAACTCTCGGATACTCAATTGTTTTTCAGTAGTTTAAGCTTTAAGGTTCTTAGGTTTTTCACTTTGACGAATAAAGCTTCTGAAGGCTTGCAGAAGGCAGATAGTTATTTAGAGCTTTTTTTTCTGCTGTGTGTTTTGTTTGTAAAGGCAGACTTATTAGCCTTACTATATACATGTGTAGTTAATGCCCCGCTATTACCCCGCTACAACCCCGCTACATCTCGTAGAGGATTTCTACTACTACGATTTTTCCATATAGTCCCAAAATATAGCCTATCCACTTAATCCCCACTATTTCCGCTATATCTCGTTATTTCCGCTATATTCCACTATTCTCGCTATATCTTTTTTAATAAAATGAATTGACAAATTGAATTTATACACTATAAAATTATGAAACTATTTTATTTGACTTAATTTTTAATATATTTTCAAAAATGAAAATACTCTAATATTCTACCAAATTCAAATATGTTATGTAACAATTTTTCGTTTATTTAAAGTATATTCGCACATGTTTTTATTTAAAATTATTTATGTATTATTTATAATTAAATTGAATGATAATTTTTCATTTAATTACCATTTATATATTTGTAAAAACATTAAGTACGAGTTTTATATGCTATTTTAGAGCCATCCGCTATATCCCGCTATATCCTTGCTGTATCCCCGCTATGACTTTTTGCACCTTCACCGCTTTGAATCTACCGAGTGCATTAGCTGCAAAGCTATAGACTTTAATCTACCAATAAGGCATCTTCATATGTCGCTCTTAGCATATTTGTAATAATTATATTTTATTGAACGTGATTAACGCTTAAGGGAATCTTGTAATGAACATGAAAGGTTTTGAATGAAATATGGAAATGTGTTTATTATTTCTTAAATTTTTTCATATTTTTGTAATTTGTGCATCATCTAGCACTGCCGTATTTGGTCGTCGAAGATTAATAACTATGGATGATTGCAGCATCCATAGCCATTAGTTTTGGGCCTCCAAGTATGGGGATATTACAAAAAGGGTTTCAAAGTAGTTGAAATAAATGTTTTGGAAAGGGTATTTCAATAGAAGCTTTCGAAGGAGAGTTGCCGCCTTTTTTTTAATGTAGTAGCTTCCGAAGAGGTTACTTAGTTCTTAATTGAAGCTTTAGAGGGGTGTTAATCTGACGCTAACACCCCGGTGTAAGTAGTGTAAGTGTGAAAGCACCACCCGTTGGTACGGGAACAAAGTATAAGCAGAGAAATCACGGAAAAGTAGTAAAAGACAACATTTTTATAGTGGTTCGGCTTAAGATCGAGCCTACGTCCACTTTAAATTCCTTTATTGATGATTTGATTACAATTCTTTGCAATGCACTTCGATTACAACACACTTTTGACTAGTAGCTCAAACTTTGATGTAGAAGAATCTTTTGAGTTCATGTTGAATGATCCAAATCTTCTCTTGAAGTTTTTTGTAGCATCTTTGGCGTTTGGAGTGCTTGTAGTGCTGTTTGAGTCGAGAGAATGACAGAGTATCGACGCTTCGAAGAATGAGCCCAAAGTCCCCTTATGTTTGGAGCCCAGGCCGTATTTATAGAGAATTCTTCAAAGGCCTTAAGCCGTTTACGACTTAAGGTAAGTTGTATGTCATGGGTCACGACTTAGGATAAGTCGTAGGTCGTCAGCGGGTTAAGGCGTTAGGAGTCACAACCTAGCTGGTTCGCACGTGTCCATTTGTACTAATTGACAGGTATTAGCGACTTATGGAAAGCGGCATAGTTAAATATCTAAGTACAAGGTCGTGAACGACTTACAGTAGGTCGTGAAAGTTTTAAGTCGCTTCCGCTTTAACTCTCTAAGTCGTGAAGCCCTTCTGCCATTAAGTCGTCCAACCTTTTAAGCTTTTAAGTCGTCCAACACTTAAGTCGCTGAGTCGTGGCACTCCTTAAGTCGTTAGGTCATGGCACTCCTTAAGTCGTTAGGTCGTGGACTCCTTAAGTCGTTAGGCCGCTTCTCCTGTTAGCTCGTTAACTCAGTTGAGCCGCTTTATGCCTTAAGTCGTTGATAGGTTAACCCATTAGGTCGCTGACCTTTGGTCCAGCTTAGGTCGCGAGGTCTTCTTAGGTCGCTTAGTCCTCTAACCCGTTAACTCGTTGAAGCTTTAGGTCGTATACAGTTTTGGACGGGGCGCTGCCCCGCACCCCGCGGGGGGCGCTGCCCCCTGGACCCCTGCGACCTGACTCGGCAGGTCGATCACCGTAGCGGTGCCGTTGCTCCCGCACCCCCACCTTGGGGGGTTGGCACCCCCCTGGACTCCCCCTCCGTAGTGGATCTTATCTGAAAAGCCATTCAACAGAACTTGCTTTGTTGAGATGTTGAGTTGACCATTCTTCGAGACGAACTATCATCGGCTTCTCGGTCGATTTTTTGATATCACGGCCTTGCTAAAAAAGTGGAGTTAACACTTGCCCCTCGAAGTATACGCCTACTGACTAGGTCGTGTGCTTCGATTCTTCTTAACTGGTGCTTTACTGAGTTGCTAGGTCGAGAGTGATTGATGACCTAACCTCTTGCGGCTTAATTTTTAGGTCGCTGCTAAGCTCGTACCTAGGCAAACTTGCTTTGTTTTGACTTGTAGACTTTTGAACTTGACCAGTGCGACTTAATGGAACTTTGACCAAAACTTGTTGCATCTCTTTACAGAGTATTTTCACAACCTGTTAAATGCAACATTTGCGGGAAAATGGGGCGAATATACTCATCACCGATTGCCCATATCGAGTGATGGATTAGATCAAAGAACTGATATTTTACTGTAAGTAAATTAGTATGGATTTGATGAAGTGTTGTGAATCAACTATCTTGAATGAAGTATCAACACAAAATTTACACAGTTATAACTGCTATCTGCATTGATACTGCACTTATTTTCAAATAACAAGCCTCGAATTTTTCTGAATTGACATATTTGGCAACCAGTATTATTTCGAGTATTACTTTATTTACTTGTTATTTAAGTAGCTTTGCACAACACTTCACACGCTTTTAGGAAACGTGCACCTTTACTTTCGAATATTCAGTTCTTTATGTAGAATGTCTTCTTGATAAGAAGAAATAGTGGAGCAAGCTGGATTTTTTAATTTCTGAGATTTTCAGAATCCGAGTGGTTGAGTGCTAATTTCATTCTTTACTTTGCAGCATCCCCTCTCTTTTTGGACTTTTTCCCTCTTTTAATTGACTCAGCTTTATGATGCCCCAGATTTTCAAGCAGAGACTTCAGGTGCCCCAGCACCTGCAAAGGAACTTGCATCTAGGGGACCTGCACATGTATGAAATTTTTTATAGTATAGAATGAGATGATTCTTCCTACTTGTGCAGACTTTTGTCTGTATTTGAGAATGTATTTATCCCTCATTTTCATACAAGTTTCTTTATTTTTCTCTGCATGATACTGCAGTGAGCTTGTGGCGTGTTGCTTGGGTACCGCTTTTTACTAATGTAGCAATATTATATTGCCCCCATACCACAGCTCATTGTAATATTCTCCATTTTGCGGAGACTTTGGGGAACAATTCTTCTGTTTTAAGAAGACTTGCACTATCATTTTAGAGAATAATTCTTCCATTTCGAGAAGGCTTGCACTCTTGCTTTAGAGAATAATTCTTCCATTTTTGAGGAAATGTTATTCTGCTTTAGTAGAGTGTGCCTTGTATTTGGGAAGTTTTTCTCTTTTTTCTTTTACACTTCATCCTTCAGAGATGGTCACTTTTGTTTTTTGAGAAGTGTATTTTCCTGCGCGGTGAAGCAGGCTTCCGAAGACGGCTTTGGCGTTTCAACTTGGTGAAGTGGGCCTCATTAGAGGGCTTTTTTTTTACAAACTTGGGGAACGTGTCTCATTAGAGGACTTTAATTTGCACTTCAAACTTGGGAAGTGTGCCTCATTGGAGGGCTTTAATTTGCACTACAAACTTGGGAAGTGTGCCTCATTGGAGGACTATGATTTGCACTTCAAACTTGGGAAGTGTGCCTCATTGGAGGACTTTTATTATGCCTCGGGAGAGGGCTTTTTGTTTGTGCCTCGGGAGAGGGCTTTTTCCTCCGAAGAGTTGTGCCTCCGAAGAGGGCTTGTGCCTCCAAAGAGGGCTTGTGCCGCCGAAGAGGTGTTTATTTGGCATTTTAGCTCTGGTGAAATATGCCTCCGAAGAGGTCTTGTGTGTTTTCTGTCTGCTTGCCCATGCCTCTTCACCATTTGCTCCTCAGCGATTCCTCGTTATCATTTCCAAACCCATGTTCTTTTCTTTGCCAGTTATTTGTTTCTTTTCCAGAGAAGTGCTCTACATTATTAAGTGAATCCATAGGGCAGACCCAAACTATCCGATTGGATGTCTGTTTGCACAAACGATCTTCGTCGGTTAGCAAGTGCCTGGAACCTTCGCGTTGGGAAGGTGCCCTTTTGGTAGAATCAACTGTTTGTGAGTAACACTTCTTATGCAGGAATTGAATTTGGAACTTTTCTGGCTTGACATTTATTTGCTGAATGATTTACAGGAATCGCTTAGCTTTGTGATGTGCTGGCTAGGCAAGCTTTTCTTTGATTGCTTGCAATATTAAATCGACATTTTAGCAATATATTCAAGATATTTGCATATCGTGATGAAACAGGCATTTTATAGTAATAGAAAACACAAGATTTATAGTTCCTATATCTCATTTGCAATGTTTTTACAATGGCTTTTAACACAAGAATGATACATCCATCATTCTTTTACAAATTTGTAACAAAGCCTTAAAGTAAAACATGGATGCGAGTCATTGCTGTCCCAAGCTTTTCGGAATCGAATCTCCGGTGTGAGGGGACTAGATGGCAATATCTTTAAGAACAGGAACATTCTCTCCCTCCAGGGCTTTTCTTAGGGCATGAGCATATTTTCCATCTCATCCCAGTTTCCACCCGCTGGGTGAGGGCCTCCTGTGACAGCATTAATGATAAGCCTCTCAGATCCCTGCGCTGCAGTTCCTTTATTTGAGCCATATTGATGAGCAAGAAGTATTTGCCCCCGAGTGGATGAGGATGGGTCATTTCTGTCTCTTTTGACATATTGTTGGAGTTTATTCTGTTTCAATAGTTCTTCAATCAAATTCCTTAAATGACGACATTCGTTGGTGTCATGACCAGGTTGATTGTGGAACTGACAGAATCTCCCATTATGCATAGCATTTTTCCCAATCTTCGACTCAGGTGGCTTAGGATAATGAATAGCATCCTTGGTTGCGAGAAAGATGTTCTCAAGAGTATCAGTTAAGGGAGTAAAGTCTGAAGGTTTAAAGCGACGAGCTTTCTTCAAGTCTCTCTTCTTTTTTCCACCATCGTTCTTCCTTTTCTTTCCTCTAGACTCTCTCTTATTAGAAGCAACACTGACATTCTGAATTTCGGCCACGATTGCTTTTGATGGCGCATGAAAGCTTTCCAAATGCATTAATGCGTCGACCTTCTTATAGAATTTCTCAAGTGAGTTTGGCTCCTTCATTTTTAGCCATTTGCTAAATTCACTCGATTTATCGATAGCCCGCATCAGATAAGTCAAAATCATCTGTGGCTCCGCGTTCTCGACTTCAGCTAGGGCTATATTGAAACGATTTAAGAATGATCTGATCGATTCCCCGGGTTTTGTTCTAGACTGGAGAGTGACATTATATCCTTGGCCTTTGTAGCATACAGCCTGAACTGATGTTTGAACTTTCGTGTTAAGTCAGAAAATTGATCCACGGATCTATCTGGCAGCTTTGTGAACCAAAGTAAGGCCACTCCCTCTAAGTATACTGGAAAGTAACGGCACTTGATTTCATCCGTTGCCCTTGCCCCGGTCATATGCCAGTCATACTTGTATAGGAACTGATTTGGATCACTTGTCCCTCGATAGGCCGGGATAGTAGGAGGTACAAATTTCCTTGGAAACTCTGCCTTTAAGATCTTTTCGGTGAACGGAGTCTTGCTCGGGGCAAACCCCCAATCATTTTCATCCTCTTGCCTCTGCATGCTTTCTTTCATAATTGAGCGAACCATCGCTGATAGGTACTCCCCATCGTTCAGTGGCCTCGTCGGGCAGACATCAGCTGCTCTTTCGGAAGTTTGCCTCGGCAAATGTTCGCGAAAAGTTGGCTGTGGCCTTGAACCTTCATCTTGGGAAGGTGCCCCTGCGGCAGTACCAACTGCACTTTGAGGAATACCTTTCTCTTGGAAGTCATGGGCATCTTCGGTAAAGGTTGTTTCATTGTTTTGTGGTTGTCGATTTTCCCCAAGCAAGGTGTTTAACCTGTCCATTATCAAAGTATTCCGAGTTTCCATTTGTTGGTACAATCCAGACACTACCTCATCTAATTCAGTCCTTGTGACTCCAGTGGTAGGAGTTGTCTGACTTGGTGCTAGGGAAGTGGAGGTTCCCTCATGAGCATTTCCGGAACTAGTAAATCTACTCTTTCTTCTAGGAGCGATGATTTCAGATAAACTTCTGGTCTTTAGAGAGATTCTTTCCACAAACTTTTGTGAAGCAATGGTGAAAGTAGCCTGAGTTGGATTCTCAGTGAAAGCACCAAAAATGTTAACGTGAAAATCTGACGCTAACACCCCGGTGTAAGTAGTGTAAGTATGAAAGCACCACCCGTTGGTACAGGAGAAAAGTATAAGTAGAGAAATCACGGAAAAGTAGTAAAAGACAACAGTTTTATAGTGGTTCGGCTTAAGATCGAGCCTACGTCCACTTTAAATTCCTTTATTGATGATTTGATTACAATTCTTTAAAATGCACTTCGATTACAACACACTTTTTACTAGTAGCTCAAACTTTGATGTAGAAGAATCTTTTGAGTTCATGTTGAATGATCCAAATCTTCTCTTGAAGTTCGTTGTAGCATCTTTGGCGTTTGGAGTGCTTGTAGTGCTGTTTGAGTCGAGAGAATGACAGAGTATCGATGCTTCGAAGAATGAGCCCAAAGTCCCCTTATGTTTGGAGCCCAGGCCGTATGTATAGAGAATTCTTCAAAGGCCTTAATTCGTTTACGACTTATGGTAAGTCGTAAGTCATGGGTCACGACTTAGGATAGGTCGTAGGTCGTCAGCGGGTTAAGGCGTTAGGAGTCACGACCTAGCTGGTTCGCACATGTCCATTTGTACTAATTGATAGGTATTAGCGACTTATGGAAAGCGGCATAGTTAAATATCTAAGTACAAGATCGTGAACAACTTACAGTAGGTCGTGAAAGTTTTAAATCGCTGCCGCTTTAACTCTCTAAGTCGTGAAGCCCTTCAGCCATTAAGTCGTCCAACCTTTAACTCGTTAAGTCGTCCAATCTTTTAAGCTGTTAAGTCGTCCAACACTTAAGTCGCTGAGTCATGGCACTCCTTAAGTCGTTAGGTCGTGGCACTCCTTAAGTCGTTAGGTCATGGACTCCTTAAGTCGTTAGGCCGCTTCTCCTGTTAGCTCGTTAACTCGGTTGAGCCGCTTTATGCCTTAAATCAATGATAGGTTAACCCGTTAGGTCGCCGACCTTTGGTCCAGCTTAGGTCGTAGGTCGATCACCGTAGCGGTGGCGTTGCCCGCGCACCCCCTGGACCCCCCCTCCGTAGGGGATCTTATCTGAAAAGCCATTCAACAGAACTTGCTTTGTTGAGATGTTGAGTTGACCATTCTTCGAGACTAACTATCATTGGCTTCTCGGTCGATTTTTTGATATCACGGCCTTGCTGAAAAAGTGGAGTTAACACTTGCTCCTCGAAGTATACGCCTAGGGACTAGGTCGTGTGCTTCGATTCTTCTTAACTGGTGCTTTACTGAGTTGCTAGGTCGAGAGTAATTGACGACCTAACCTCTTGCAGCTTAATTTTTAGGTCGCTGCTAAGCTCGTACCTAGGCAAACTTGCTTTGTTTTGACTTGTAGACTTTTGAACTTGACCAGTGCGACTTAATGGAACTTTGACCTAAACTTGTTGTATCTCTTTACAGATTATTTTAACAACCTGTTACATGCAAGATTTGCGGGAAAATGTGGCGAATATACTCATCACCGATTGCCCATATCGAGTGATGGATTAGATCAAAGAACTGATATTTTACTGTAAGTAAATTAGTATGGATTGGATGACGTGTTGTGAATCAACTATCCTGAACGAAGTATCAACACAAAATTTACACAGTTATAACTGCTATCTGCATTGATACTGCACTTATTTTCAAATAACAAGCCTCGAATTTTTTTGAATTGACATATTTGGCAACCAGTATTATTTCGAGTATTACTTTATTTACTTGTTATTTAAGTAGCTTTGCACAACACTTCACACTCTTTTAGGTCGATCACTGTAGCGGTGGCGTTGCCCCCGCACCCCCACCTTTGGGGGTTGGCACCCCCCTGGACCCCCCTCCGTAGGGGATCTTATCTGAATAGCCATTCAACAGAACTTGCTTTGTTGAGATGTTGAGTTGGCCATTCTTCGAGACGAACTATAATTGGCTTCTCGGTCGATTTTTTGATATCACGACCTTGCTGAAAAAGTGGAGTTAACAAGGGGTAGTTTCGACCAAGTCGAAACCCTTCAATGATTTGATGCCTTTCGATGGTATTGAAGACACCAATGCAGTCGAAAGGTATTCTTGTTTTACAAATATAAGCCAATTTGTAACGATCCCATATTTTGATTTATTTTTTTTATAATTAATTAATTCATTTTTGAATAAAAATTGTGAAATTATGGGTAATTTATATAAAGTATTAGTTAAATTATGAATTAATTTGGATATTTGAAAATTCAATAGATTGAAAACAGAATTTGAATTTGAATTTATAAATAATATCAGTAAAACACATATCAATAAATTACGTAAAATATTCAGTGAATACATTAGAAATTTTTTAACAACATAATAATTATAGGAATTAATTTAAATTACAAAGCAAAGACAACGGAAAAGATAATATATATATATATATATATATATATATATATATATTGAAGTGCTTTCAATCAAATAAAAGGAAACAATACACTCAAGTATGAATCAAGAAATAAAATACATTGAAGAACAAACAAATAAAAAAATATATATCTATACACTTGTAAAACAAGGAGACAAAATAAATTCAACTAAAAAAAAGAAAAAAATATGAAAGTATATATCATCTCAACCATCAAAACATTTTTTAATGCAGCATCAAATTGGAAAAGCAAACAAGACAAATAAAAAAAATTATGCCATGTCCTTAGCACACAAAATCATGATCATATCAGCTAAAACAAACAAAGGCAAGTAAAAATATGTAGCTGTGAAGTAGTATGAAAGGAAAAATAAAATAAAATATACAAAGAATAAACAAAGTAATATGTACAAGGTAATTAATGCAACATATCTCATGCATTTAATGCAAGCCTCAACATATCTTTACAGCCAACACTTTGAAATAGGAAATCTCTGAGCATCTTAATAAAAAAAAGAAGATCTTGTACCCGTTGTTCAAGAATATCACCTTGTACACATTTCCTATATATCAGCTTCCACTTCATTTCATTTCGTTTCCCTCAAAGCTAAGAAAAAAAAACTAAAGACAATACCATCTTAAAACTCAAACATAAATAAAACATCAATCTAAAATATCAAGACAATATAAATCAGAGAATCAAGAAAAGGGTTTTCAAATAGAAGTGCAAACCTGTTTCCAAATGGATGAGGCTCTGTCCATTTTCAAACACTATGAGTAACTTCATATTAAAAAGCTTAAGTATATTTGCTTGATTTATGCCTGAAGATAAATATGTATTTGTGTATATATATTGGTGAAATTTCTATGTATTTGTGATTTATAAGGAATGCATGATTGCTAATACCTGTAGAACTCCTCTGTTCAAATTTCAAGCTCAAGTTTTAAGTTAAAACTCGTTTTCACTTGACCTGTTCCTTGTGAGGATTAAAAATTCAAACAAGTTGTGTTTGTTAAATGATAGAATAAAGTTTAAAATTTATTTAAGTTAAAAATAAATTGAGTTTGCTCTGGAAAAATCATAAGAACAGTCAATACTTAATATAAGTGAAATTATCAAATATCTTAAAATATCAATTTGAGTTTATAAACTGAATTCTTATCTGAAATGTTGATTTTTAAAAACTAAAATTACAAATTTCAGGTTTGCACTGTTTTGGGGGTTTTAGAAAAATCTGATGATCCTCGGGTTGGTAGAGATTGGGATCTCGTCTGGTGATGGAGGAATGAACGTAGATGTTGGGAAAAATGGTATATGGTGATGCAATTCACCATGGAGGTTGCGGCAGTGGGTTTCCTCCTGGAACCCTAGTTTTACTGGGTTAGATATAATCGGTCACTTTGGCATTTATAGATGATCGAGTGCTATGGGCTGTTGGGTGGTGGTAGAGATTGAGGCGACGAAGTGAAGGCCGGAGTTGCGTGAGTTCTGGTGGTCAGGGAGTGGCGAACGAGGCGTTGCCAGGTTTTGAGGGCATGTTGTTTTCGCGTGTTCCAGGCTTCGTTTTTATTTTACTCGATTTCGATTTCGAGGCGACGGAGGAGTTCAGGTGATTGGAGCATGTTCTGGAGACGATTACCGAAGTGTTCAATGTCGTAGCGGTGCCGGAAGATGGCCAGCGACGTGGTGCACGTGCACCGTGCAGTTTCGAGTTCAGATGTTTATTTTTGTGTGTAGAGGTTTAAGCTGGGGGAAAACTCGGTTTATTCGAGTACTTGACTCGAAGCACATTTAGTTGTCGCGAGACAGTTGTTGTTCCAGGGTTTTTTTTGTAAAACTGGCAGCAGATTTTATTTTAAAAAACAATATAATGAAACTTAAATTTGAATAACAGATTTAAACAAAGTTTAAATCCAGTTGAAGTATGGATTCAAGTTTATTTTGTTTGAATTCAAAACTGAAATGTGATAAAAGTTTTAAAATATTTAAATGGAAATTTTCAGGTTTAAATACCTGACAGTTTTCGGATTTTTCAATTTAATTTGAAAATTGATACCGAAATTTAAACAGTGGTTCAAATTCAAAGTTAATGTTTAGATTCAGATAAACTTTGAAATCTTAAGGTTTAAAATGAATTAGGATTTTTTAATCAAGTTTTAAATTCAAGGTTTTAAAAGCAAATTAAATCAAAGTTGTAAATCAAAAGCTTTCTCTTACATAAGCAATAGATGTTATTTACATTTATTTTTAAAGATTATAAATTGAGTTTTAAATTGGATTTATGTTTAAAAGAATAATCATTTTGAAACTTAAATTCGAAATGTAATTTAAATTTAAATTCAAAAGTGAAATGTTTTACACTTAAATATTAGTAAAGTCATTAACAAAGAAATGAATTGCCTTAGAGATAATTAAGTTGATTAAGTGATTTAACTAATATGATAATTAAGGGATGATTTATTCAATTTACAAATTAATGATTTAGATTTATTTATAATCAGAGATTAATTAAAAGAAATTAAGAAATGTTATTAGTTAATAAAGATAATTAACTAAAGATTATTAAGTATTAATTAAGGCGATTAATTTTAAATGATTAATTAGATTAATTAATTTAGACAATCAATTATAAATTGTTTAGATGAAATTACTTAATGAAAGTAATTAAGGATTAATCACTTATTGTAATTAATTATGGATATTTTGATTAATTTAGTTTAATTAATTTAAGAAAATCATTAGATAAATTGGTAACAAATGATTTGTAATTAATAATCAGAATTGGATAATTATTTCATAAGTAATTAATTTAATTGGAAAAAAATTGAATTAATCAGGACTAAACGATTAATTAATCCTGCTTATAAATGCTTATTGAATGCTTGACCTACTTATGAATGATTGTACTGTATGAGATGCCTTGAATTGATTGTCCTATCTGATCTATGATATTTTATTCTGTAGATTGCCCTATGTATAACTTATTCATTTATTGATGATTCATCTGTATATTATCTATGTTAATCCCGTTTTGCTCAACGACTCATTGGAGCTACGACTCAAGGAAAGCACCGACTCAACTGATAGCGACTCACCTACTCAAGAAGGACTCACGACTCATAGAGATAAGCAACTCAATAGACCAACGACTCAAAGCTGGCAGCGACTCAATAGATTACCGACTCATCTACTTAAGGAAGGTACCGACTCATTTGATAGCGACTCAGTCAGCTGACAGCTCAAAGGGTTAACGGTTCATAAAGAAAGCCGACTCAGTAAGTTGCCGACTCATCAAGACTATCGACTCACGACTTAAGGAGTCTAATAAGTTAAAGCATTAGCGACTCATTGAAAGGACGACTTAGGGAAAGTACCGACTCATTTGACCTGGTTCCGACTCATCAAAGACCGACTCATCTGATCACGACTCATCCACTTAAGGTCTTACCGACTCATTGGAGCTACGACTCAGGAAAAGTCCATGACTCAACGGGCTAACGACTCAAGAAACCTACGACCTAAGGAGCCTGGCGAGTTAAGGAGATTCTATGAGTTAAGGATGGCACGACTCAGGGAGGTTTACGACTCAAAAGATAAGTCGACGCACGACACAAGACTCAGAGGCATGTTCAATGTCATGCTGCAAAGGGGTGACTCGTAGATGACTCACGACTCATCATGAGTCGGTCACGACTCATCATGAGTCGGTCGCGACTCATGACTTGACAGTTTCAGCCTAACATTTTGCCTATAAATACATGGCCATATTCAACATTTGGGGGGACTTTTAGGGACTGACTTCCTAGGCGCCATTACTCTGCTGTTATCTCGACTTCAAGCAACACTCAAACAACACTTCTATCACTCCAATCACCAAAGACATTTCAATAAATCTCAGGAAGAAAAATAACTCATTCATCATGCATTCGAAGGATTCTTCTACATCGGGGTTTGAGATATTTGTCTAAGTGTGTTGTAATCAGAGTTGATTGTAAGGAATTGTAACTAAATCAGCAATAAAGAGCTTTAAAGTGGACGTAGGCTTGATCCTGAGCCGAACCACTATAAATACTGTGTCTTTTATAGCTTTCCTGTGATTTCTTTGCATATACTTTGTTCCCGTACCAACGGGTGGTGCTTTCATAATTTCCATCTATACACCGGGGTGTTAGCGTTTATTTTCTAGCGTTAACATTTTTGGTGCTTTCACTGAGAATTGAACTCAGGACAGCTGTCATCATTGCTTCGCAGAGATTAGAAGAAAGAATTTCTTTAAAAACCAGAAGTATATCTGAGATTATGGCTCCTGGAAGGAAGAGTAGATCTATCAGATCCGGGAATATTCAAGAGGGAACCTCCGCTTCCCCTGTGCCTAATCTACCCACTCCGTCTGTTGGAGTTACAAAAGCGGAATTGGATGCTGTGATTCTAGGGCTAAACCAGCAGATCAACGCCCAAAATGCACAACTAGAGGCTCAAAGTGCCCAGAATGCTCTGATTCTGAATAAATTGAACGACTTACTTGGGGCAAACAATCAACCGGCTGGTAATGAAGGGAACTATGCTGGCAACATTCATGATGTTAATGAAAGGAATGCTCATGAAAGGCCCACTAGTCCCTTTGAGCAGGCAGTACCTGACGCCGGTGGATCTAGAACTCGGCATGATGAGGAATATCTTTCTGGAATGGTCCGGCAGATCATGAAAGAAAGTATGCAAAGGGTTGAAGATGAGAAGGAATGGGGTTTCGCTCCAAGTAAAACTCCGTTTACTGAAAAAATCTTGAAGGCGGAATTTCCAAGGAAGTTTGTCCCTCCAACTATTCCAGCTTACAAAGGGACAAGTGATCCAAATGAGTTCTTGTATAAATATGATTGGCACATGACAGGTGCCAGGGCCTCCGACGAAATAAAGTGCCGATATTTCCCCGTATACCTGGAAGGCGTGGCTTTGCTGTGGTTCACCAAGTTGCCAGTTCGATCTATCGATCAGTTTTCAGACTTGACCAGAAAATTTAAGGAGCAGTTTAGGCTATATGCTTCGAAGGCCAAGGATATCATGTCATTGTCCAGTTTAGAGCAGAATCCTGGTGAGTCTATCAGATCTTTCTTGAACCGTTTCAATATAGCATTGGCTGAAGTGGACAATGCTGAACCACGAATGATATTGACTTATCTGATGAGGGCTATTGATAAGTCAAGCGAATTTGGGAAATGGTTAAATATGAAGGAGCCAACCTCTCTCGAGAAGTTCTACAAAAAAGCAGACGAATTCATTCGCTTGGAAAGTCGTCCTTTGCCAGTAAAGGCAGTGTTGGAAAAAGCTGAAGACAATACTGTCGCTCCACGCAAGAATGAGTCGGTGGGGCAGAAAAGGGAGAATAATAATGAAAAGAAACAGGGTAATCTGAAAAAGCCCCGGTCCTTCAAGCCATCAGAATATACTCCATTATCACATACGCCGGAGCACATCTACCTTGCCACCAAAGATTCCGTCGATTTCCCTAAACCTATCCCTTTGAGAACTGGGAGAAAAGCCATACAAAGTGGGAAATTTTGCCGCTTCCACAATCAACCAGGTCATGAAACTGATGAATGCCGCCAGCTGAAGAATCTGATTGAAGAGTTGCTAAGAGAAAACAAGTTGCAGCAATTTGTGAAAAAGAATAGCAACAATCCTGCATCATCGAGTCAGGGGCAGCGGGCTCCTGTTCATCAGCCTGGGGCAGGAGAGAAAGCTACGGGGCACGAATCTGGAAGGCCCGTTATCAATGTCATTTCAGGAGGACCTCACCCAGCTGGCAAGAGTTGGGGTGAGATGGAGAGATATTCCAGGGCTTTGAAATATGCTCCAGCCGAAGAAAACGTCTTTGTTCTAGAAGACACTACACCCCTTAAACAACAAAAAACTTTCAGTGATGATATTATTTTCAGAGCTAGAGATTCTACAGGTATTGAAGCTCCTACTTTAGATCCCTTGGTCATCTCGGCTGGTATTGGACCAGCCATTGTCAGAAGAGTCCTCATTGACTGCGGAGCATCATGTAATATCCTCTTCAAAAAGACATTTGACCAGATGAAAATCCCTATGATCGATGTGCAAGCCTCATCACAGAAAATCGTGGGCTTCACAGGGGAGCCAAAGCAACCAGTAGGAACCATCGATTTGTTTGTAGAACCTGGGGAAGGAGAAAGGAAAGTGGTCCGAAAGCAAACATTTGTGATTGTCGATGAGTTTTCTGCCTATAATGCTTTTCTTGGCCGCCCAACACTCGCAGCATTCAAAGCTATCCTAGCCCCATGGTGCCTCACTATTAAATTCCCTACTGACAATGGAGTAGGAGTTATAAAAGGGGATCAAAATGCTGCGCGAGAATGTTATTGGACAGAGCTGCGAGAGTCAAGAAAAAGAGAAATGGGAAAGGATGCGGCAACTCCAGTCCGCATCACGGAACCAGCTTTGTAGCAATTACAGAGCGGACCCTGCACTGGCGAGCACAGCGGGGCACGGAAAGAAATGGATCCCAGAAAAGCCAGTACAGGGGAGAATAGAGTAGTACCGGTGGAAGCGACAATTCCGGTACCTGTTGACCCGAAGGACCCAAATAAGGTGTTGAATGTGGGTTCGCAGCTTAATGTGTCAATTCAGAACATCTTGATATCTTTCCTGAAGGCAAATCTGGATGTCTTTGCTTGGACTCATGCCGATATGTGTGGGATATCTCCAGAAGTTGCAGTACACGCTCTGAATATTGATCCAAAATTTACGCCAGTCAAACAGAAAAGGAGAACCCAAGGTCCAGAAAGGTCAGCAGCATTAAAAGAAGAAGTTGATCGACTCATGGAAAATAACTTCATCAGAGAATCTACATATCCGAATTGGGTTTCGAATCCTGTGTTGGTCAAGAAAGCTAATGGAAAATGGAGAGTGTGCATCGATTTTTCTGATCTAAACAAGGCTTGCCCCAAAGATTGCTTCCCATTACCCAGGATCGATCAATTGGTAGACGGAACTGCGGGACATGAATTGTTATCCTTCATGGATGCCTACTCCGGTTATAACCAAATCATGATGCATGAGCCAGACCAGGAGGATACAAGCTTTATCACGGGTGTTGGACTTTATTGCTACAGAGTTATGCCCTTCGGATTGAAAAACGCAGGGGCAACCTACCAAAGACTTGTTAATGCTATGTTCAAACCGCAATTGGGAAAAACTATGGAAGTCTACGTCGACGACATGTTAGTGAAGTCCAGGAAAGCAGTGGATCACATTGAACACTTAGCAGAAATGTTCGCAGTCCTCCGGAAATACAGAATGAAACTTAACCCTCTGAAATGTACGTTTGGGGTCGAATCCGGAAAGTTCTTAGGTTTTATCGTCAGTGCTAGGGGCATTGAGGCCAGTCCAGCTCAAATTACCGCCTTAAAAGAAGTTAAAGCTCCTAGAACGAAGAAGGAATTGCAAAGTCTCAACGGAAAGGTCGCCGCTTTGAGTCGGTTCATTTCCAAAGCTACTGATAAATGCATCCCATTCTTCGATGCCCTGAAAAAAGGAAAGAAGAACTTTGAATGGACTCCCGAATGCCAAGAAGCCTTTGAAGAGTTGATCCGTCATATGGAAACGCCTCCGATACTTTCTAGGCCAGGCAATGGTGAGGATCTTCTTATATACTTGGCAGTATCATCTCATGCTCTAAGTGCAGCGCTGATACGGGAAGACAAAAGGATTCAACATCCAGTTTACTATATCAGCAAAAGACTCACTGGGGCAGAGCTGAATTACTCCAAGTTGGAAAAACTCGCCTATTGCCTACTAGTTGCATCGAGGAAACTGAGGCAATATTTCCAAGCTCATCCTATCAAAGTACTCACTGATCAGCCTCTAAAGCAAGTCCTGTTTCGCCCTGAAACTTCGGGTCGTCTTCTAAAATGGAACATTGAACTTAGTCAATATGACATTACCTATCACCCCCGAAGAGCAATCAACGGACAAGCTTTAGCTGATTTCATTGCAGAATTCACAGAGAAAGATAATGGTAAGGAAAAAGCGATCAATGATTCTCCAATCCAGTGGAAGATGTATGTTGATGGCGCAAGAAATGACTACTGTTCTGGAGCCGGAGTGGTACTTGAAACTCCTGAAGGTCGATCATTATGTTATGCACTAAGACTGGAATTTCCTTCAACAAACAATGAAGCGGAATATGAAGCTCTTATTGCAGGTCTGAAAATCGCTAAAGAGCTAAACATTCGAGCATTACAAATTTTCAGTGATTCTCAGCTTATCGTATGTCAAGTCAAGAAGGAATTTCAAGCAAAAGGTGGAAATCTGCCTTCCTATTTGTTAAAGGCTTGGGAACTCCTATATGAACTCGATCACTATTCAATAAGCCACATTCCTCGTGAAGAGAATATGAAGGCGGATTCCCTCGCAAAGTATTCAAGTTCTGGAGAAGCTCAACTATTGGGATTGGTCCCTGTAGAAGTCCTTTCAGCGCCAAGTATAGACGAGATGGATATAGACTGGATTATGAATGTATCTCAAGAACAAGAGTCATGGATGACTCCAATACTGGATTACCTACTCAGGGGTTCTCTGCCAGAAAACTCGATAGAAAGACGAAAGCTTCTAAGGAAGACCTCTCGCTATGTAATTCAGGATGGCCGATTGTACAGACGGGGATTCTCAATGCCATTGCTTCGATGTGTATCCCGGGAAGAGTCCAAAACAATCCTAGCTGAAGTGCATGGAGGAGAATGCGGTGATCATTCAGGTGGTCAAACACTAGCAGAGAAAATTCTCCGATACGGATATTTTTGGCCAGAAATTAATCGGGATGCCGCAGATTACTCCCGAAAATGTGACAAGTGCCAAAGATATGCCAAAATTCCTAGAGCACCTTCTACCGAACTCACACAGATGGTCAGTCCATGGCCATTTGCAATTTGGGGAATGGATCTCATTGGGCCGCTACCAACTGCTAAATCAGGGATTAAATATGCTATTGTTGCAGTTGATTATTTTACTAAGTGGGCTGAAGCTGAACCATTGGCTACTATCACTTCTAAGAAAATGATAAGCTTTGTGACCAAGAATATCATTTGCAGATACGGTGTGCCTCAGAAAATAATCACAGACAATGGTACTCAGTTTGAAAGCGAGGAATTCCAGGATTTTTGCAAACGATTCAAAATCCAGAAAAGCTTTTCGGCAGTAGCTCATCCGCAGGCAAACGGGCAAGTGGAAGCAGTGAACAAGATCATCAAATCAACCATCAAAAAGCAACTCGAAAGAGCAAAAGGTGGTTGGGTCGATAAACTACCACTTGCACTATGGGCATACAGAACTACTCACAAAACTGCAACTGGGCATACTCCTTTTTCGTTAGCATACGGATCGGAAGCAATGATCCCGGTTGAAACAGAGGTCCCTTCACACAGAAGAATTCATTTCAATCAAGCAGAAAATGAAAAGTTGCAACTTGAAGCGCTGGATCTCCTTGATGAAAAAAGAGATGAAGCTAACCTCAGAGTTGCAGCTCATCAGCAAAGGATAGCCAGACATTTCAATTCCAAAGTTCGTCAACGCAGCTTTGAAATTGGAGATCTAGTCCTGAAAAGAATTATGACCGCGACAGGTGTATTTGGGCCAAATTGGGAAGGACCATATGTAGTAGGTCAGAAGCTTCTTGACGGCACATTCAAGCTCACCACTGTTGATGGAGAGCAAATTCCAAGGGCATGGAACAGCAACCACTTGCGTCCATACTTTACTTGAAAATTTTGTTGAAAAATTGTAAAAAGAATTATGGATGTATAATTCTTGTAATTGAAAGCAATTGTGAAACTGATGCAAGTAAATAATCAAAAATATAAAGTGGATGTAGGCCCGATTTCATGGCCGAACCACTATAAATCTTGTGTTCCTTATTATCATTATATGCTTGCTTTGTTTTCGATATAAAAATACATAAGATGTATTGCTAAAATGTCAATTTAAATTTTTGCAGACCATGGAAATAAAACTTGCGCATAATAAGACTGAGCGATTCTCACCATCATTCAACAAACAAATTTCAAGTCACAAAGACCCCGAATTCAAATCCTAGATAGGAAATACTTCAATTGAACGGCTAATGATTTCGATAGAAACGAGCCCTTGCTGATAAATTGAGATCGTTTGAACAAACAAACATCCAATTAGGAAGCTAGTACCCGTTCTCACGAACTTGCCTGGCAATGAAGTACACTTCCTTGGATTAAACAAGCCACTTGTGAGAGAAAGGGGAATGAAAACTTGAAAAAAAAAAAAAAAAAAAAAAAAAAAAAAGGATCGCTGAAAAGGCATAAGCAAGTGAGCAAAGGAACAACCAAAGCTACCATCAGCAGCACAAGTCCTCTTCGGAGGCGCAACTCTTCGGAGGATAAAAGACCTCTAATGGGTCATACGCCACAAAAAAAGAAAGTTCTCTACTCAACAAAAAAGATTGGAGGAGTCATGACCCTCCAACCATGAGAGAGTAACTTCCAGGCGATGAAAACCCTCTCTGAGGCACATTTCACCAGGAGTTGAAGTGTTATAACCGCTCTTCGGGATTTCACTTCACCAGAATTGAAATGCAAACAAAATAAAAGCCCTCTTCGGAGGCCCGTTTCACCAGGAGTTGAAGTGTTGTGACCGCTCTTCGGAATTTCACTTCACCAGAGTTGAAATGTAAACAAAATAAAAGCCCTCTTCGGAGGCACATTTCGCCAGGAGTTGAAGTGTAACAACCGCTCTTCGGAATTTCACTTCACCAAAGTTGAAATGCAAAAACAAAGACCTTCTTGAAAGCACACGTTTCACCAAGATTGAAATAAAACTTCCAAGTGTTGAAACGTGAAAAGGCTTTCTTCGAAGGCACAACTCTTGGGGGGTACACGTTTCACCGAGATTGAAATAAAACTTCCAAGTGTTGAAACGTAAAAAATCCCTCCTTAGAGGTACAACCCCCTCCCGGGGACACAATTAAGAAGAAAGACCTCTTCGGAAGCCCACGTTTCACCGAGATTGAAATAAAACTTCCAAGTGTTGAAACGTAAAAGGGATTTCTAAGGCATAACTCTTTGGAGGTACATGTTTCACCGAGATTGAAATAAAACTTCCAAGTGTTGAAACGTGAAAAAATCCCTCCTCAGAGGTACAACTTTCTATATATATATATAAAAAAAAAAAAAAAAATCCTCATCAAAAGCGTACTTTAACTTTCAAAGGAAAAGTAATTTGCCTACTATGGGAAATGATCGTAAAAAGAAAAGAAGTTAAAGTACCCTTCAGAGGTCCGCTTTACCACATAGAGGAATTCACTTGGTGAAATATGCACATAGGCAAAAGAGAAAAGTGATTTCTTCGAACGACAAAGCGTAAAAACTTATACGAAGGGAGTTGTACTCAATAAAAATTTTCTTTAAAGAATAAAATAATTATTCTTTAACAAATAAGAGTGCAAGTCCCCTCGAAGTATAAAATATTGCAACAAGCTTAAGGCATGGGGGCAACATGGTATAGTAGTATAGCTGCCTCAGTAAAGTAATACTCAAGCAACATACCGTAAGCCCGCTGCAATACTATATAAACAAACTTGTGCAAAAATAAATAGTAAATGCATTCTCAAATTCAAACAGAAGTTTGTACAAACGAAGAATCATTTTATTCAACTATAATGCAGATACAGGTTTCAAAATAAAAGCGGGGGCCGGTACCCGCACAACTCTCGGCCAGTTCATACAAAAGGCAAAAAGCTATAATCTTCACTTCTTCTTCCCTCCTTTGGACCCTTTACTCGGTCGAATAACCAGCTTTTCAGGTCGGCCAGTGGGTATAAGGGAAGTGGGAGAGGCAGGTGTAACCGGTTCAACTTCCGGCTCCTCTCCAGTGGCGGTGATTTTCTTCCCCCTCCTCTTTGATGTCCCACGCTTCTCTCTCCTTTGTGAGGAAGACTCACTCCCCGGAGTGACAAGTTTTGATAGAACAATGTAGTCAGAAGGAGTCCGTTCCGGGGAAATGTCACCTCCCTCAGGTCTTTCATCTTTCTGCTCTTGCGAAGCGATGGGATCATCCAAGCCGTGAAGAGCCTCTATTTGTTCCTCCTGTGATCCAGGTTGCGAGGCAGAAGGAGGCACCGCCTGAAGAGATGAAGGAAGGATGACCGGAGGAGTAGAAGTTTGAGCAGTGCTTAGTACTTTCTCTACAGAAGAAAAAAGGTTAAAGTCAGTAAAAAGAGGAGATGAGGGTTCACCAATGAAGTCAGTAAAGAGAGGAGAAGAAGGCTCGTCAAGGTTGAGAAAATAGCCAAGGAGCTCGTGAAACTCATGTGAAATAAACGAGTAACCAGCTTGAGCAGAATTGACAGTAGCGAGATTAACAGTGAAGTTACCTGGAGAAGCTGGTTTCCTGATATCGACTTCATAAGCTTGCGCATCAGCGCTCTCTTCACCCTCGTCTCCACCTTGTGTGCTTGTAATATCAGCGGTAACTTTGGTAGGAGAAGCGAGATGGGAACTGGAACCAATAATGTCGACTTCAGACGAAGAGGGTGGCTGGACTAGAGTAGTTGAAGTGGTTTTCCCCAGCTGGTCCCCTTCCGTCACTTCGGTTCTTAGTTTGGCAAGTTGTTCCTTTCCCCTGGCAAGAGCAGCGCGAGCGTCTTCATCAAAATAATGCCTTTCCAGGGCTGGCTCGTCATAACCAGCACCTTCGGCACCAAGCATATCGAGGGCGGCCTCCCACACTTCAGCTAAAGTGATCTCATACTTGGGGCCAAGAAAGGCGAGGCTTCCACGCCCCAAGACGCTATGCAAGTAGAAGTCGAATAATGTTGAGCCGAAGCTGTTTTTGGTCGCCTCATGAGATTCTTCGGCTGCGATTTTGCCGGCGACAGCCTCATCGCGCTCCCTTTCAGTTCTGGCAAACTGAAGCTTAAGCATTTGTATCTCCGCCTCCTGGGAGTTGTTTTTCTTTCGAAGCTCCGCAATATCAGAGACATAGCCTTCACTGATTCTTTTTTGTGCCTCGAGCCTATTTTCGGCATCCCTCTGACTGGCATGAGCATCTCTAACTTGTCTAAGAAGCACTTCTTCTTTTTGAGAGTATGAAGTAGAGGAAGCAGCAAGCTCATCTTTCAACTTCTCAACCTTTGCTTCGAGCTCCTCGTTGTAGGAAGTAATGCTCCTCATTTCAGTGTCGTGCTGCTCAAGGACCTTTTGCCACTCAGCCTTATCATTTTCCATGGTGAGCATGGCCTCTAAGTTGGCACGGTTAACTCTTTGAAGCTCATCAACAAGCTTCTGCCAGTTTGACATCCTCTCGATATCGAGCTTGACTGCATCAAGATTGCGCAACATAGCAGACTTGTCAATGGGGACCAAGTCTAGGTCGAATCTCACGCCCTTTAAGCACCATTGTGGAAAACGGCTTTGTAAAGTGGCTGGGCCAGGTCCCACTTGAAATTTAGGCCTGCTTATTATTGTCTGGATGTCCTCCTTCCCAAGAGCGGGGGAGTCGGAAGTAATGTCAAGAGGGGCAGGGGCAATAGGCTTTTCGGGAATAGTGGAAGTATGTCTCTCACCATGTCGGGCTCGTTTGCTTGAATCTTCAGTTACATGACCTTTTCCTCGGTCGTCGTAAGATTTCCTTTTGTGAGAGTCGTCACTCCTTTGCAGAAAATCATGGTGCTCATCCCTATCCCTTCTGTCATAACGCTCTTCTGCATCCCTCCTTTCACGAGCCTTTCGAGCAGCCCTCTCTTCATCAGACTCTCTATAAGAGGGAAAGTAACGCCGATAATCATATTGACCACGCCCCCCGTAGCGTTGGAAATCCTGATAATACGATCCGCCGCGTGTCATTGAAGAATCTGAAATAAGAAAAGATAAGCTTTAGAAATCTCTAAAGTATGAGAAGATAAGTTCATAAATGTGCTGGAAAATCCTTAGTTGTGTGTGAAGTGCAAGCTACTCGCGTTGGACTAACGAACCACTCCTCTGTTGGGGGGAAGTGATAGATTTCACTGTTGATGACAATTCTTGAGATGAAGGAGTAAGAGTCTGTTGGAGGGCAGATGTTGCTTCAATCGTCGGAGGTATAGCTTTACCATGAGCAGGGTCTTCTTTAAAGAGCTCTTGGGAAGTAATAATTATGTCGCTTAAATCCCCAAAGACGTCATCACCGGCATGCCCAACCTGATTCCCTCCATCATCTCCTTTGTCAGCACTCTCCCTGGTTTGGGAAAGGGGCTCCTCTTCTTCTTCAATAATGGGAGCAAGTGCGGGCTTTTCGGAGGGTCCCGTATCGTCTCTGGGAGTAGAGCACTTTACTAATAAGGTTTCGGCAGAAATTTCTCCTCGTATGTGCTCTTTAGTGGAGATCGGAAGATCAGGAGTTTTCACCGGAGAGTCAGGAACCTCCGTTGGAGCTTCACGAGGCCGAGTAAAGCGAGAGAGATGGAGGAGTCCATATTGATGTAAAAGTTCATCGTTTAGCAGAAACTTTATGCTCCTCTCTTCTACCGGCACGGCATTTAATCTTTCAAAAATTTTCTTAAGACTTGGGTCCCTAGCAGGAGGTGGAAGTGCTAAAAACAGGAAAAGAATGAAATTAGCAGCTGAGAGTTCAGATCTCGAGAAAGTTTCAAAATGGAAAAAGTAGAGACAGGATATCTTACTTCCCACTCTCCAGATGGCATAAAACCCTGGAGGGCAACGAACGAAGAAAAACTGATTCAAAAATCCATGAGCGCTTTCGGAGAGATCAGTAATAAGTTTGCGATTTCGAGCGCTTCTTACAACCACAATGGAGGGATGGTCTTTAGTTTTCGTGAATGAGCAAAAATAGCAGATCTCCTCGAAGCTTGGTAACCGATCCAAAACTCTCCTGAATAGAACACATAACCCCATCAAAATGGCATAGCCATTGGGGTGTAATTGGAATGGAGAGATAGACAACCGAAGCAGAAGCTGTTGGAGAAAGCCGTTAAAAGGAGGAATCACCCCACTTAAGCACATCTGGCGATTAACTGCAACAAAGCCGTAGGGAGGATTGTCAGCAGTGTCATTTGGCCCCGGAAATAAGGTGTCAGCATCATCAATGCCAAACTGAATGCGCAGTTGGTTAAACACCCGCTGATTCAAAGTTGTGGGTGTTCTCTCCGGAGGGTTGTCTATAGGGATGGCTACTGGAAAGACATCTTCAGCCTGGCCCATCGGCTCTTCTTGATGAGAGGTCATTCTACACAAGCAACTGGATGTTCAAATGCGAAGGTGCACGTTTCCTAAAAAGTGTGAAGTGTCGTGCAAAGCTAATAAAAAATAATAATAACAAGTAAAGATAACTGGAATTAAACTGGTTGATGATTGATTGACTATGGTAATTTCGGAACTTGTTATTTAAAAGCTCAAGCATAATATTAATGCGGGCTGGTCAGTTACAATTGACCAATCCAGTGCTGCTTTAATATTCCACTTGAAATCGGTAACACTTCGTTCACACGATTTATTTAAGTTAATCATCTATCATTAACTAATCTGTCGTTCGATGTGGGCAATCAATGACAGTATATTCGTCCCAGTTTTCTGTGAATGTTGTATTAACAGATTATTAGCTTACAAGTTGAAGTAATCAGTAAAAGAATGCAGCAGTATAGCAGTTCAGAGTCCATGCAATAATTCGGAGTTCAAACGAAATTTACAAGTACTAAGTCGAAAACGACTCAAGAATTCTTTGTACGGGTTAAGCTAAGTCATTGGTTATTTGGATGACTCGGCTACGACCTAAGGAAAGTGGGGCAAGTTAAGTTAGGTTGTTCCAACTCTAAATCGCTGATGTTATAAGTCGGCAGTACTATGAGTCGTAAGTCAAAAAACAGGGGGAAGGCTCCAGATCGAAGCAACAAGAAATCTCCTAAGTTCTAACTCGGTTACGACTCATGGCTTGAGTCGTAAAACTTGCTAGGTCGGATTAAAAGTCAATAGTAAAAGCTACTGGGTCGCATGGAAGCTGCTGAGTCGCACACGGCTTATGGTTTAAGTCGTGTACCGTTTAAAGGATGAGTCACGGGAAAGCAGCAAGTGCTGGGTCGTTCACAGTTTATGGTTTGAGTCATTCACGGCCTATGACTTAAGTCGTTCACGACTTATAGTTTGAGTCATCTACGGTTTATGGTTGAAGCATTAAGTCGTGTACGGTTGAGATTGCAAGGCATTTCAAAATCAGTGGCCGAAAGGCAAGACCGACTAGGTCGTGAGATCCTAAGTCATTTCCTCGACCGGTCATCTCCTATCCAGCCCGATACCCGTTAACGCCATCAACCTAGCATCCACCCGTCTTCCCCAAACACCTAATAACTCCATCATTTCCACCAAGTTCTTAGAAAACTCTGCTTCATCCCCAAATTCGACAACCAGTTGGTAGGTGACCCAATAACCCATCATCGTTTAACGTCATAGAATCACCTAAGGTTGATTTGAACCATCTCAAATCCATCATGGATCCAACGCATCACCGTGCTATCATGAATCGTGGTGCCAGCGTGTCTGACAACTACCGGTCATGATGAAATTCACAGTGAGGCGTAATACATTAAATTGGATTAAGATCGGAAAAAGCGGAGAAACGCGTTTCTGAGATGGTCGTGACAGAGCCTTGACTAAGATTACTTACGCAGTATGAAGGTGAAGATGTACTGGTGACTGATTAGCTTGAGCCTGTATCAGAAAGCTTGGAAGATCGTTAATGGCAGGGTCAAGTGAAGCAGATGGATAATGAGAAGAAGGGGGTAGGGGTGATGACTCAAATCTTTTATAGCTGAGGGCAATGAAAGTTGAATCGGCGCACGAGACAGAATGAGTCGAAGCACACGACCTACGACTTAGGCGTGTACTTCGAGGGGCAAGTGTTAATCCCGTTTTGCTCAACGACTCATTGGAGCTACGACTCAAGGAAAGCACCGACTCAACTGATAGCGACTCACCTACTCAAGAAGGACTCACGACTCATAGAGATAAGCAACTCAATAGACCAACGACTCAAAGCTGGCAGCGACTCAATAGATTACCGACTCATTTACTTAAGGAAGGTACCGACTCATTTGATAGCGACTCAGTCAGCTGACAGCTCAAAGGGTTAACGGTTCATAAAGAAAGCCGACTCAGTAAGTTGCCGACTCATCAAGACTATCGACTCACGACTTAAGGAGCCTAATAAGTTAAAGCATTAGCGACTCATTGAAAGGACGACTTAGGGAAAGTACCGACTCATTTGACCTGGTTCCGACTCATCAAAGACCGACTCATCTGATCACGACTCATCCACTTAAGGTCTTACCGACTCATTGGAGCTACGACTCAGGAAAAGTCCACGACTCAACGGGCTAACGACTCAAGAAACCTACGACCTAAGGAGCCTGGCGAGTTAAGGAGATTCTATGAGTTAAGGATGGCACGACTCAGGGAGGTTTACGACTCAAAAGATAAGTCGACGCACGACACAAGACTCAGAGGCATGTTCAATGTCATGCTGCAAAGGGGTGACTCGTAGATGACTCACGACTCATCATGAGTCGGTCACGACTCATCATGAGTCGGTCGCGACTCATGACTTGACAGTTTCAGCCTAACATTTTGCCTATAAATACATGGCCATATTCAACATTTGGGGGGACTTTTAGGGACTGACTTCCTAGGCGCCATTACTCTGCTGTTATCTCGACTTCAAGCAACACTCAAACAACACTTCTATCACTCCAATCACCAAAGACATTTCAATAAATCTCAGGAAGAAAAATAACTCATTCATCATGCATTCGAAGGATTCTTCTACATCGGGGTTTGAGATATTTGTCTAAGTGTGTTGTAATCAGAGTTGATTGTAAGGAATTGTAACTAAATCAGCAATAAAGAGCTTTAAAGTGGACGTAGGCTTGATCCTGAGCCGAACCACTATAAATACTGTGTCTTTTATAGCTTTCCTGTGATTTCTTTGCATATACTTTGTTCCCGTACCAACGGGTGGTGCTTTCATAATTTCCATCTATACACCGGGGTGTTAGCGTTTATTTTCTAGCGTTAACAATCTATGAATCTGTGAATAAGCGATAAGCGTTATAGTTATATCGCTTATCAACTATATTGTTGTATTTGAATCTGTGATAATTGAATGATGTTGCACTATTGTGTTAAATCCCTGGACTACACATAAACACATGAATATGGATTTCACGAGGAAATCGGTTAAGTTACAGATTTTTATCAATCTTAAAGATTTAATTCTTGAGTCGAAAATAGTTTTGCGATTGTAATTGAGAACTTTTGAAATGAGTTTTAAAAATAAAAGTTATTTTCAATAACTTAATAACACTTAAAATTTAAATAATTTGATTTAAATTTGAATTCAATGACTGGAATTGAATTCGATGACTTGGTCAAAATATTATACAAGTTATAAAAATGTTATATGGGTTTTTAACCATTTAAAGGTATGATTTTGGAAATTTAAATTTACATATAAGTTCTATACTTAGATAGCTTTAACTTGTGTAAATTGTAAGCAGTGTTTTCCAAAATGAGAACTATTTTTTTCAAGTAACAATAGCTTTCATTTAAGGAAAAGGATTTCCAATTTGTGTTACAAGGATTTCAATTTAAAATAAAATTGTGTTGAAAGCTATGAATTAGTCTTGGTGAAAGGTCGTTGAACTTTGTTTTGAAAACGAAGAATATTTTAAATGGTGTATCTTTTATATATAAAAGATCTGAATTAGAAATGGTTTTCCAAGTTATGAATGAATCTTTGCAAACGTGTTTTTAAAGCTATAAGTTAAATCTTTAATTTAAAGATTTAACGAGTTAATCCAATTTAAATGGAAATTGATTTGGGAAATCAATGAATGGATCTTTGTGAACTGGGTGAACATTATGAAATAAATATTTTTGTTTAAAGATTTGAAATGGTAATTGTTTAACCATTTAAAGGAAAGGTTTTTGGGTAATAAGTTGTGACTTAATTGAAATCCCAATATCCATATGTTTTTAAATATCGCGTTCATTATTCGGATTAGCCGGGAGAGGACCTTTGTGTCATATAACCCATTCCGAATAATAATACGACGTTATGGATAGCATTTTAAGATCAGTGTTGAAGTCCAGGTATTTGTATGAACGATAGGATAACCTATCGATTGTCTCTGCACAGGCTGATCCCCGGTACAGAGATTCCCTATGTGATGGGAATTTCGATCGGGATTGTGAATACCCGGATTGCAAGGGCTTCTTTTGAATTGCCTTCGGTCCTGTTCGAACCCGGAACAGACTTGTATGGTTACGTGTCTAACATTACATTTTGAGATATAAAGAAGATTTATTTCAAATACATTTCTGTTGGTGCACTCTTAGCTTAACACCCTTCTCTGAGACGTACGAGCTCAGAGGTTATGTAGTTGAAGGTTATCAGCGATATATTCCCAATTTGGTAATGTGGCATGCTGAGTGCTGCTGTGTGCTGATCATTTGTTGATTAAAGCATGGCTTTGTGCCAGGCTTTATGGACGAGACTTCGTCAGACCTCACTCGCCGAAAATGGTCGAAACAGGAGAGATGCGGCAAGGTTATGAGGGTCGTTCCCTTTAGGGTGTGTCATTCGCTTCTGGAAAAGGTTGGTATCACGGTATGGAGCCCAGATACTTACTCATGTGGACACCATACATTTATTACTGTGTGATGTTGTTGGATTAGAGGTACCTCGAATAAAGGTCCCAAAGGACCGGGGAATAGCTTGCTCGAGTAGTAGTTACCTAGTTACAGAGGTAACCCGGCCTTGTGTTGGCAGAGATCCGGTAAGATTCTTGGGACGTCCCGCTAGAGGCGATCCCATGTGGCAGTAGGAAGTTCCTTAGCCTAACCATTTGTTGGAAATCCAATCAAAACAATACGCGCCTTGTACGGTTTAAGTTGTATTACCTGCCATCTACTTATGGTGGCACCCTACTGTTTGGATGGTAGCTATAGTAGGCATAGTTCGAAATGTCTATGTTGGCTATGATTTATATTCTACTTTCGAAATGTTTTCCACACCTTGAACTTATAGTAATAATATCAAAGAAATTTGCGTATCAAGCATGTCTGACTATCATATGGAGAAATCTCCTCCGATTCTGCGTTTGCATTGTGTGTGTGGCGGGAGGAATTATGGTAGTTCATTTTCTAAAAGCAATGCGAATTGACATTAAAATTCTCTTGCTGTTTATTTTTAAAAGCAACTATTTTTGTTACTCACACCAGTCCCACGACTGACCTGGAGTTTATTTTTCCTTTCCTCAACTCTGGGTGCTCACTATTTTCCACACGAGCAGTCTAAAGTTTGGTTTTCAAATAGTTAGGTTCAGTGGATTATCTGGAGCTAGTTCAGTCTTTGGACATGAATGACCTTGCTTAGCTAGGTGCATCGTTATTGGGAGTTCAAGCTGCTGCTGGAGTTCTTCCTCGAAGACTATCTTAGAGTTATATTGTTCCGCTGCTAGATGTTATCTATTTTTCTTTTCTGCTGCTATTTCTTGTATCATATCTCTGATGTATATTGATCATTGTATCAGTTATTGTATCAAAGCTGTACATAAATGTATTATTCTTTTTGTTCTGCTGTGTTGTTTACTAAATGTTGTTATAAGCTCCGGCGAACCAGGTTCGATGTTTGAATCTGCGGCATTCGAATATAGGTGACATATTCGGTGTCGATTTTCGAAGGTCGAGTCAGGATCGCTACACAATTCCTACTGCTTTCGAAAGGGGTTAGGGGTTTCGAAGGGAGTTTGTCAAAAGGGGTTTCGAAGCCAACCTTCAATTGTTTTACCTATATGTTTTAAATGCTTTTGAAAGGATCGTATCGACACCATTAGGTTTCCCCAATACTTTTTGAAATTAACAATGGCTTTGAAAGATATGCTTTCACTTATGTTCACTTTGACCCGCAAATGTTATTTTGAATATAAAACAAATGGCTTCGAAAGGTATGTTTCCAATGATTTTGAAAGGGAGACTTTCAATGGGTTCGAAAGGCAACTTCAATGGTTTCGAAAGGGGTACTTTCAAATGGTTTCGAAAGCTATGCTTCTATACATATATGATGATACTATAACTTAGTCGAAATGTTTCGAAGAAAGGTTTTAAAGTATTCGAATGCAGAAGCCTATGCTTTTGAAGATAGATTTTTATGCTTTCAAAGGAGGTTATCCTATGAGGTTGAAAGCAAGGTTTCAAAGGCGTCGAAAGGTTTTTATAACCAAACTCAAATTTTTAAAGGAAAAAATATATGGCTAAATAAAGGGGTTTTGAAATGACTTTAAGAATGTAAATTTGAAGAAGTATTGCCTTGATGAAAATATAAGTCAAAGGGATCAACTATGTTTTATACGAAAAGTATTTCAAGGACCTTAAACCTATAGGAATGGTATTGATAAGCTATCATGTTGGCTTCTTAAAATATGAATATATTCACATGATAAAGAACCCATAACTATATTTGGGGATAAACGGGTAAAAGAACCGGCTAGGTTAATCCAGTAGTTAATATAAATTAATTAAACTCCTGAATGAGTAGGATTGCATCCAAGGTGTCAAGAGACCCAAATATAGGATGCATAAACCTTGAAGTTATCTGAGAGATAGGTTCATAGTAAACACATTAAAACTGTGATTAAGAAGTTATTGGGGGTAACTGACAGGTCTATAATAAACCCATGAAAACTATGTATTAAGGATACTTGGCAGAGGCCAACTGATTTGTAGTGAACTTAAGACGTATATCGGATTAAGTATTGACATCAGCCAAAAGGTTCCTAGTAAACCCATGAAAACTATGATAAGAAGGAAGTTAATGGATTAATCCATATGTTCTTAGTCAACCCATGACAACTAGGATAAGTGCTGAGTTATTGGAATGACTAATAAACTCAAGGGAAACTCATGAATTAATTAAGTTAATTGATAGAGGCATATAGTTTCTTATTGTGGGATCTAGATTAACCCTAGAGGGGGGGTGAATAGGGTTATAACAATATTTTCTCGATTTAAACACAGAAACAAACTACAGAAATAAATATGCTGAAAAGTAAATCACACACCAAATTTACCCAGCTTCGGCAACCCCTGCCTACTGCTGCATTCCTAGATTTCTATTAGAATTAAACAGTATCCCGCTTACAAACACTCTAACAGCCTAAATGCATATGGAAAAATTATTTGACCTTTGCTTGATTCTATTTGACAAAATCTTAACTTTTCTCTCCCCCTTTTGTTATCAGCAAAAGAATAATAATGTTAGAGAAAAATAGGGATAAAGTGATTAATATTAATCCAACATTAAACTCAAATTGAATATAAATATTAAACTTCAATAAAAATCAAACAAAAATCATAACTACCCTAGTTAGGCGCATATTCCACTTTTAGAATGATGGAAATGATGTTCTCATATAAAATCATATAGTTTTATCTGCTTGTTGTACATATATATCAGGAATTTGAATATCTACTAATCATGCATAACCGTTAGGACTTTTAAATGAGATTAGTAGTATTCGAATTTAATTTTAAAAATGAAATCAAGTATTTTCTAACCACGCATAACCGTGAGGACTTTTAAATGGGATTAGAATTAACTTGTCTATTTAATCAATTAATTTTGATATGCGTTCCATACATGCATAACCGTGAGGACTTTTAAATGAGCATGGAAGCGCAAAATCAAAAATCCAAGTAATTCACCCATGCATAACCGTGAGGACTTTTAAATGAGAGTGCATACTTGGATATTTATTTATTTTTACAAAAAAATGTGAAATGAAAAACAAATGATCCCTGATTATAGTACCACATATCGACAAACTATATTTAAGATTTGATAAACAATGGTTGATAGAAATATGATGGATATAGAAATGGTCATGGAATTTTTACCCAACAAAAAGTTTTATAACTCCTGTTTGAATCCCTAAAGAAATTTTCCAAATATACTCTCTTGAGTAATGTATGTTAAATACCAACACTTATCGTCTTTTCAATCGCTATTTATCTTTTTTGATAATTAGTAGGGAGTTGGATTAGTCAAAATTTGTCATTTAAAATCAAATAAAAATGACTAATCTGAAAATATGGTCAAAAATGATTTTCTCGAAGGGTTTATATGAAAAAAATCTGCTATTTGAAAATTATTTCAAGTGAAAATATGCAGATATTTTCTTTGAAAAACGATGTAGCAAATGAATGTTTCAAAAATTAATCACGTTCCACTAGTAATTTTTCTTTCAACTAAATTACCAGTATGATCTGCATTTGAATTTCTTTTTCGCTCCAAAATATCACTAACCAAATTTGATAAACCAAACCATGTAGTGTGTACAAAAAATCAAACTCAATTTTTAACAGTGAACAAGTCAGAATAAAAATCATCATCTCTACAACATCTCAATATTGGCTGATTTCAGAGTACGGTGCAGAATATCACATTTAATATACCTTCACCTGTTTTACCTTTACGATAATTTTTCAGGGTTGCCCATTGTGATTCTGTCACCTTTTTACCAGGCTAAGGAACTTTGCTTTGTTGCCCGTTGTGTTTCTGGAACAACAAAAATCCAGAGAACACTGTTGTTGTTTCTTAGCCTGCCACCATACCTACACGATGAAAGATTTTTGTGACCTACTTGTTTTTATAGGTCCATGTTTGTTAGTGGCAGAAGCATTGTGAATAAACAATACCTTTGGAACCCAAACTTGTTTTGTCCTTTCATTCTTGTTCAAATAGACATGAAATTTGTTTGTAGAATTCTTAGGAACCCAAACTTGTATAAATTTTGTGTTTTTGTTCCTATGACTATAATTTTCAACACGATGTCCAATTATTTCAGATTGAGCAAAGACACTATTATCACCAGCTTGTGATTTCCCAAAACCTAGTCCTTTTCTGTTGTTAGGAAAAATTTGATTTCCCAATAACATGTTGAATGATTTTTCTCCTCTAGAAAAGTTATTCAGTGTTTTCTCAAGATTTTGGACTTTGCTTTTTTAGGGTTGTGTTTTCAGTGACAAGTGAGGTGCATCTATTTATAAAATCCTTTTTCCTAGTGTCAATGGTTTTCTTAAGACTCAAGTTTTCTTTTTCAAGATTCTCAAAGCTATTCTTAAGTCTTGATAATTCTGAATCTAAAATTCTATATTTTTCACAGTCTAGGTTTTGAATATTTTCCAGTTCAGTTTCTAACCTAAAATTTTCACGAGATGGTTCTCTCCTATCAGATTACAGTTTTTCAATTTTAGATTCAAGAGTATCAACTACTTTAGTAAGATCAAGACACATAAAAACAAGTTCTTTATAAGTATAGCCACCTCCCTCACTAGATTCCTCTGAGCTTGCTTCTGAACCTGATTTTTCCATGAAACACAAGTTAGCCTCCTCTGAGCTGCTATTCGAAACTTCCTCTCCTTCTTCATCATCCCAAGTCGCTGCAAAAGCCTTCTTCTTCTTTTTCTTTCCTTTGTTGTATTTGAGAAGTGGGCATTCTTGTTTGAAGTGGCCAGGCTTGTTGCAGTTATAGCACGTCAGTTCATTATCAGAATTTTCAGAATCTTTTGACCTATTACCCTTTGTTTTCTTTTTGCGTGGCTTGAATTTTGACCATCTTCTAAGATTATTGACAGCCTTTGCATGCTCTTCAATTGGACCTTCTTCTTCTTCATCGCTCTCTTCTTTGATCTTTAACGCAATCGTCTTTTTCTTTGGTTCAGAGTTGTTGCATTCCTCCTTTGCTTTTAGCTCAAGCTCATATGTCATCAAGTTGCCAATCAACTCCTCCATGCTTAGCTTACTCAGATCTTTCAATTCTTGTATTGCCGTTACTTTTGCCTCAAAATTCATTGGTAAAAATCGTAGCACCTTCCTCACAAGCTCTACTTCAATGAATACTTTCCCAAGCGCTCTAGCGTTGTATAGCAAAGTTGAAAAGCGTCCAAAAACGTCCTTTATGCTCTCGCCTTTTTCCATCACAAAGTTCTCGTATTCGTTGCTGAATAGGGCTACACGAGACTTCTGGACATGAGTAGTTCCTTCTTGCGTCACCTCCAAGGTATGCCAAATTTCCTGTGCAGTTTTACAATGGGAAATTCTATTAAATTCAGTTTTATCAAGAGCACATATCAAAGCATTCATGGCTTTAGCATTTGTAGTTTTTAATCTCTTATCGTTAGCATCCCATCATCCTTAGGTTTAGGAATCTCAGTATCACCAACAGTTATAGTGGGAGATTTATAGCCGGTTTCAATAATATCCCAAACATCATAATCAATCGAACTAAGATAAATGCCCATTCTAACTTTCCAATAAGCATAATCATTCCCATTAAACATGGGTGGCCTAACAATAGATTGCCCCTCAGAAAAATCATTATTTGAAGAATTCATAACTCTAGAGTTAAAGAAAAATATACCTCCCTCTGATACCGCTTGTAGGATCTAGATTAACCCTAGAGGGGGGTGAATAGGGTTATAGAAAATTTTCTCGATTTAAACACAGAAACAAACTGCAGAAATAAATATGCTAAAAAGTAAATCACACACAAAATTTACCCAGCTTTGGCAACTGCTGCCTACTGCTGCATTCCCAGATTTCTATTAGAATTAAACAGTATCCCGCTTACATGCACTCTAACAGATTCGCAAACCTTTTGCTCCCGCTCACAAACACTCTCATAGACTCGCACACCCTGCTCCGCCTGTAGAGTTTCGCAAACTCGCAAACTTTGCTCCCGCCCATAGAGTTTTGCAAACTCGCACACCCTGCTCACTGAACTAATTCTAACTAGACAATCTGACACTACCTGCAACCTAGGTGGTGATTTCCAATTCTTTGACTGAAAAGAAAAACAGATTTCGAAAAAAAGCAGGAGCAATAATTAAAATACAAACTTGACTCCAAGATTTTTGCTCAAATAAAACTAGATTTAAAAATTAAACCCTATTAAAAAATAAAGTAAAGCCCTCTAAAAATAAAAACCCCTTTTATAAATCATGGCCGGCCCTTTTAACCCAATCTTTTCTTTTTCTATGTGAAGAAAGTGGCGGCCGACGTTGTATTCTTTGTCCGTTCTGAAATTAGGGCTTCGGCTCTTGCGATCCAAATTGGGGCCTTTTCCAATTCAATTCTTTGGTTTGCTCGCGCTCGTTCTCTGATGATCGATTCTCTTGAGATAGGCTGCTTGGTTGACTTCGAGATTGCGTTGCTCCTCTGTTGATCGAGTTCGTTGTTTTCTTCGGTGTGTAATTTCGTTCGTTGCTGGTTTAATGATTGCTTCCGTTGAACTCGATGCCGATGATGAACTTTTGGGTTTTGTATTTATATGAATTCGAGACACTTGAATTCCTTCGTATCAATTCGATACTTTCCCAATTTGTTGCTTTCCTGATGCGCACGGCTTTCCTCATATATTTTTTACTTGTTACTCACGGCATTGATTTTCAAACGTTTGATTTATCTTTGGTTCATATGGTAGAAACTTTACCTTTTTAATTTTCTTTGACTTTTTCAAATATACGAATTTGAGTTGAATTCTCACTTGGTTAACACCTTCTCTTGACATGGCTTCGACCATCTTTGTGTTTATCCCTGTCTTCGTCTCTGGCCATCTTCACTGGTCTCCACTTGAACATTGCATTGGTGTTCACTGTTTACATCATTGGACTTGATATCTTTGATCTGCATTTCTTTATTTCTTATGGCTTCAATGTTGCACTCGAGTGGTTTCAAACATGTGAGTTGTTGTTTGCTTTTGATGTAGCTGTTAGTCTGCATTTTTCGATTTCGAACTTGGACTTGTAGTTGTAACTGGACATGTTGCATACTCTCTGTAGCTGCACTCTGGTTATTGCAGTATTGCTGTTGGGTTGCTGCACATATGAACTTGCATTCATTCGAGTTGTATTTACACCACTTTCTGTTGCATTGATGTACACTGTCATTGCTATATTGAGATCACTGTAGTTGCATTCCATTTCTTTGGTTGTTGCTGTCCTATGCAGTTGCTATGCCTTGTGTTCTTCACTATTGTCTGGTCTTTGACATTTTGTTTACTTCATGTAGTCAGTGAACATTTGTGGATGAACTATGTACATTCTGTAGCATGGTCTGGAGTTGTTGTACTTTTGGTCATGCATTTGGTTTATTTGAGTAGCAGAACTTGTTGTCTTGTGCATTGTCACACTGAGCTATTCTGGTCTTGTATTTGGTCCGCACTTGAACTTTTGACTTGGTCATCTTGAACTTCTGGATGCACTTGTCATCTTCACTGTGTTGCACATTTGTGGTCTATTCACCCATTACTGCACTTGCATTGTTGTTTGGTCTGAACTTGTTGTACAATTACTTACTTTGTGCATTGAGCATTGCATTTGTGGTGTGCCTTGTTGCTTGACCTGTCTGGTTCACCTTGTTGCACTTTGGTCTGCTGTCATGTTGCTTGTGCACTTGCTTGAGTTTCACTGCCATACTTGTCATTGTGTACTGATTCTTGATGGCTTGCATGATGGTGTTTATGTCTGTACTGTCTTATGAGACTGTCTCTCGACATTTGGTTATGACATCCATGTTGCAACTGGTTTGGACTTTGAATGCACTCATGTTGTCGTTTGAAATTTGACTTGAGTTGAATCCAGTTTCAAAAAAAAAAACTCGGGTTTGACCTTGTGCTCGTGTCGTGATTTAAATATATTGCATGTGAGTTGAACCCGACTTTTCATTTGGGTTTGACCTGTGCTCACCTGTCCCTGTAGCATTATCAAGTGTATATCGATGTGCACAGCCTTGTGGCATGTATAGTGATACACTGTGCATGTCACATTGATCGTGTATGATCAATTCAAATGTAAATGATGATGAACAACCCAAATAACTAAGGCAAATTATAATTTCAAAAATCATATCTCATTTTATATTGCAAAAATATTTCTTTTTCAATTTTACCGCGTTAGTGAATATTTTTGCAGATTGCTCAGATGTTAGATTCAAACTGGAATGCAGTTGAAGACAAATACGAGTGTGAGTGATATGTAGTGAGGTTGCTAATGTAAATATGAAATCGTGATGTATTCAAAATTGTATATGTATAGTGAGAGCTTGAAATTTGTACTATTCAAGATTGTAATAAATATTTGTTTGAATAAAATTTCTGTTTGAATTCAAATTCTGTGTTATTTATTTTATTCAACAAATATTTATTTAATCTATGAAAAATAAAATAGTACATTAACAAATACATTTAAATGGATGTATATGTTAACTCCGCTTTGCTAACGACCTAAGAGATAACACGAGTTAACAACCTAAAAGTATAACGACTTAGCGAGTTAAGGTATTGAGCGACTTAACGACTTAAAGAAGCCACGACTAAACAGTTTAAGAGGATGGACGACTTAAGGGACTAACGACTTTCCAACTTAAGGAAGCTACGACCTAACGGCCTAAGAAAATAGACCAACTCAATACCATAAAGAAGTTGCCGACTCAGAGTACTTTACGACCTAAGGCATCCACGACTTAAGGTTCTACGACTCAAGGGAAACAGCAACTCAACGGACTAAGAAGTCTACGACTTAAAGCCTCTGCGACTTAAGATATGTCATGTCTCAGGGGAGGCGCACGAGTTAAAGAGCCTGCGAGTTAAAAGCTTACGAGTTAAGGAACTAACGACCTAACAGAATTAAGACCTAAGCGACTTAGGTCATGTCACGACTTAAGAAAGTCCACGACTTTAAGACGTTACAACCTAAGACTTAGAGAACAAGTTCAATATCATGCCGTAATAAGATGACTTGTAGACGACTTACGACCTAGTTTAAGTCGTACACGACCTAAAACCGCAGAGCCAAGATTTTAGTACTGCCTCACTTTCAACCGTGACCTCTTAACTCGCGAACGAGTTAGGACTTGTATCCAAATGAACAAAGAAAAGCTCAGAACCACTTCACTTACTCCACTGCCTGCTGACTCTTGAACCTTGAGTCGAATGCGACTTACGATTCTCCATGAGTCGTGCACGACTCATGACTTGAGTGTAAAACTGCCGCCCAGAATCACACCTATAAATACGCGACCACCTCCAACATTCAAGGGACTTTTCCTCATTCTTTCCAAGCACCGATACTCTGCTACATTCCAAACCAACTCAACACTCAAAGCTTTAAAGACACATAGAATGCTATCAACAACTTCAAGAAGAAATCTCACGCATCCGACATGGATTTGAGGACTTTCACTTACATTGAAGTTTAAGCCACTCGTTCAAAGTGTTTAGTAGTTCAAAGTGTGTTGTACTTGGGAAGAATTGTATCAACTTGTAACGAAATCATCAATAAAGATATTCAGAGTGGACGTAGGCAAACTATTGAGCCGAACCACTATAAAATCGTTGCTATTTACTGCTTTTTCTGTGGTTTTCTGCTTATACTCTGTTCCCGAATCATCGGGTGGTGCTTTCACAACTACACTTTACACACCGGGGTGTTAGCGTTCAAATTTTAGTGTTAACATTTTTGGTGCATTCACTGAGAATTGAACTCAGGGGAATCATCATCATTGCTCCACGAAAGTTTGTTGAAGTAATCTCTCTGACGACTAGAAGTTTATATGAAATCATGGCTCCAGGGAGAAGGAGTAGATCTTTTAGATCTGGAAATGTTAAAGAAGGAACCTCCGCTTCCCCAGTACCTAATCAAGCCACTCCACCTGTTGGGGTTACAAAAGAGGAGTTGGATGCTGTAATCTTAGGGCTGAACCAGCAGATAAATGCCCAAAGTGCACAATTGGAGGCTCAGAATGCCCAAAATGCCATAATTTTGAATATGTTGAACGATTTGATTGGGGTAAACCGTCAACCAACGGGTAATGAAAGGAACTTTGCTGGCAACATTCATGAGGCTGAAGAAAGAAACATTCCTGAGAGGGCTGCCAGCCCCTTTGAGTGGACATTCCCTGAAGTTGGTGGATCTAAAGCTCGAAATGATGAGGGGTATCTTTCTGAAATGGTTCGACAAATCATGAAAGAAAGCATGCAAAGGAATGAAGACGAGAAGGAATGGGGTTTCGCTCCAAGTAAAACCCCGTTTACTGAAAGGATCTTAAAGGCTGAGTTCCCAAGGAAGTTCGTCCCTCCAACTATCCCAGCTTACAAGGGAACAAGTGATCCGAATGAATTCTTGTATAAGTATGATTGGCACATGACAGGTGCCAGGGCTTCTGATGAAATAAAGTGTCGATATTTTCCCGTATATTGGGAAGGTGTAGCTCTGCTTTGGTTCACCAAGCTACCAATTCGGTCTATAGATCAGTTTTCTGACCTAACCCGAAAATTCAAGGAGCAGTTCAGACTATATGCTTCAAAAGCCAAAGATATCATGTCGTTGTCAAGTTTAGAACAGAATCCAGGGGAAACTATCAGATCTTTCTTGAATCGCTTTAATATAGCGCTGGCCGAGGTAGACAATGCAGAACCACGGATGATCTTGACCTATTTGATGAGGGCCATCGACAAGTCGAGCGAATTTGGAAAATGGCTTAACATGAAGGAACCAAATTCCCTTGAAAAATTCTACAAGAAAGCAGATGAGTTCATACGCCTGGAAAGCCGTCCTGTACCGGTAAAGGCAGTATTGGAAAAAGATGAAGATAACATTGCTGCCCACGCAAGAATGAATCTGTAGGACAGAAAAGGGAAAATAACGATGGGAAGAAACAGAAAAATCTGAAGAAGCCTCGTTCCTTCAAGTCATCAGAATATACCCCTTTATCAGATACGCCAGAGCGCATTTACCTTGCCACTAAAGATTCCGTCTATTATCCTAAACCTCCCGTTTTGAGAACCGGGAAAAAAGCCGTACAAAGCGGGAAGTTTTGCCGCTTCCATAATCAACCCGGTCATGATACCGATGAATGCCGCCAATTGAAAAACTTGATTGAAGAATTGTTAAGGGAAAACAAGATGCAACAATTTGTGGAAAAGAATAGCAGCAATCCCGCTTCGTCTAGTCAGGGGCAACGAGCTCCTGTTCATCAACCCAGGACAAGTGAGAAGACTGCAGGGCATGAATCCGGAAGGCCTGTTATCAATGTCATTACGGGAGGACCTCACCCAGCAGGCAGGAGCTGGGGTGAGATGGAAAGGTATACCCGAGCCTTGAAGTATGTACCGGCCGAAGAAGATGTCTTTGTTTTGGAAGGTGCTACGCCCCTGAAGCAACAAAGAACTTTCAATGATGATATTGTGTTCAGAGCCATGGATTCCACAGGTGTTGAAGCTCCTACCTTGGAACCCTTAGTCCTCTCGGCTGGTATCGGGCCAACTATTGTCAGAAGAGTTCTCATTGATTGTGGCGCATCCTGCAATATCCTCTTCAAGAAAACATTCGACCAAATGAAGATCCCTATGGCTGATGTGCAAGCCTCGTCGCAGAAAATCGCTGGCTTCACTGGGGAGCCAAAACAGCCGATAAGAACCGTTGATTTGCTTGTAGAACTTGGAGAGGGAGAAAGAAAAGTAGTCCGCAAGCAAACTTTTGTGATTGTCGACGAATTTTCTGCTTATAATGCTTTCCTTGGCCGTCCAACTCTCGCAGCTTTCAAAGCTGTTCTGGCCCCATGGTGCCTCACTATTAAATTCCCCACAAATAATGGAGTGGGAGTTATAAAAGGAGATCAAAATGCTGGGCGGGAGTGTTATCTGACAGAGCTACGAGAAACAAGTAAAAGAGAAATGGGAAAGGATGCGGCAACCCCAGTCCACATCAAAGAACCAGCCTTGTAGCAATTACAGGGCGGACCCTGCACTTGCGAGCACAGCGGAGCACAGAAAGAGATGGATCCTAGAAAAGCCAGTGCAGGGGAGAATAGAGTGGTACCAGTGGAAACGACAGTACCAGTACCTGTTGACCCAAAGGACCCAAACAAGGTGTTGAATGTGGGCTCACAACTTAATGTGTCAATTCAGAATATCTTAATATCTTTTTTAAAGGCAAATTTGGATGTTTTTGCTTGGACTCATGCCGATATGTGCGGAATATCCCCAGAAGTTGCAGTACACGCTCTGAATATTGATCCAAAATTTACACCTGTGAAACAGAAAAGGAGAACTCAAGGTCCAGAAAGGTCAGCAGCATTAAAAGAAGAAGTTGATCGGCTCATGGAGAATAACTTTATCAAAGAATCTACCTATCTGAATTGGGTTTCAAATCCAGTGCTGGTTAAGAAAGCCAACGGAAAATGGAGAGTGTGCATCGATTTTTCAGATCTAAACAAGGCTTGCCCCAAAGACTGCTTCCCGTTACCCAGGATCGATCAACAGGTAGACGGAACAACGGGACACGAATTGTTATCCTTTATGGATGCCTACTCCGGATATAACCAGATCATGATGCATGAGCCAGATCAGGAGGACACGAGCTTTATCACCGATGTTGGTCTTTACTGCTACAGAGTTATTCCTTTCGGGCTGAAGAATGCGGGGGCAACCTACCAAAGACTTGTTAATGCAATGTTCAAACCGCAATTGGGCAAGACTATGGAAGTCTACGTCGATTACATGTTAGTAAAGTCTAAGAAAGCTGTGGATCACATAGAACACTTAGCAGACATGTTCGCAGTCCTCCGAAAATACGGAATGAAGATTAACCCTTTAAAATGTTCATTTGTAGTGGAATCCGGAAAGTTCTTAGGTTTCATCGTGAGCGCTAGGGGCATTGAGGCTAGTCCAGCTCAAATTACCGCCTTAAAGGAAGTCAAAGCTCCTAGAACGAAGAAGGAATTGCAAAGTCTCAATGGAAAAGTCGCCGCCTTGAGTCGGTTCATTTCCAAAGCCACTGATAAATGCATCCCATTCTTTGACGCCCTAAAGAAAGGAAAGAAAAACTTTGATTGGACTCCCGAATGCCAAAAAGCCTTTGATGAATTGATTCGCCATATGGAAACGCCTCCAATACTTTCTAGACCTGGCGATGGTGAGGATCTTCTTATATACTTGGCAGTATCATCTCATGCTTTAAGTGCAGCGCTGATACGAGAAGACAAGAGGATTCAACATCCAGTTTACTATATCAGCAAAAGACTCACTGGGGCAGAGATGAATTACTCCAAGTTGGAAAAACTCGTCTATTGCCTACTGATTGCATCAAGGAAGTTGAGGCAATATTTCCAAGCTCATCCTATCAGAGTCCTCACTGATCAACCTTTAAAGCAAGTCCTGTTTCGCCCTGAAACTTCGAGTCGTCTTCTAAAGTGGAACATTGAACTCATTCAATATGACATCACTTATCATCCCCTAAAAGCAATCAACGGACAAGCTTTAGCGGAATTCATCGCAGAATTCACAGATAAGGGTAATAGTGAGGAGGAAACAATCGATGATTCCCAATCCAATGGAAGTTATATGATGATGGCGCGAGAAATGACTACTGTTCTGGAGCTGGAGTTGTACTTAAGACCCCTGAAGGTCGGTCATTATGCTATGCACTGAGATTGGAATTTCCTTCAACAAGCAATGAAGCAGAATACAAGGCTCTTATCGCTGGCTTAAGAATTGCTAAAGAACTAAACATCCGAGCATTACAGATCTTCAGTAATTCTCAGCTTATTGTATGCCAAGTCAAGAAGGAATTCCAAGCGAAAGGGGGAAATCTGCCCGCCTACTTATTAAAGGCTTGGGAACTCCTGGGTGATTTCGATCATTACATGATAAGTCATATTCCTCGGAAGAAAACACGAAAGCAGATTCTCTCGCAAAGTACTCTAGCACAGGCGAAGCTCAATTTCTGGGGTTGACTCCAGTGGAGGTCCTGTCGGCTCCAAGCATTGATGAGATGGATATTGATTGGATCATGAGCGTGTCTCAAGAGCAAGAATCATGGATGACTCCAATGACAGAATATCTGCTCAATGGCTCTTTACCGGAAAATTCAAAAGAACGAAAGAAGCTACTGAGGAAAGCCTCTCGCTATATGGTCCAGGATGGCCAATTATACAGACGGGGATTCTCAATGCCGTTACTTCGATGTGTATCCAGGGAAGAGTCCAAAACAATCCCAGCTGAGGTACATGGGGGAGAATGTGGTGATCATTTAGGTGGTCAAACTTTAGCAAAGAAGATTCTCCGATACGGATATTTTTGGCCAGAAATTAATCGAGATGCAGCAGACTATTCCTGAAAATGTGACAGATGCCAAAGATTCGCCAAAATTCCTAGATCACCTTCCACTGAACTCACACAGATGGTCAGTCTATGCCCGTTTGCAATATGGGGGATAGACCTTGTAGGACCGTTACCAACTGCCAAATCTGGAATTAAATATGCCATTGCGGCCGTAGATTATTTTACTAAATGGGCAGAAGCTGAACCACTGGCTACTATCACCTCTAAAAAGATGATAAGTTTTGTGACTAAAAGTATCATTTGCAGGTATGGTTGCCTCAAAAGATAATTACAGACAATGGTACTCAGTTCGAAAGTGAAGAATTCCAAGATTTTTGCAAACGATTCAAAATCCAAAAAAGCTTCTCAGCAGTAGTCATCCGCAGGCAAACGGGCAGGTGGAAGCAGTAAATAAAATTATCAAGTCAACCATCAAGAAGCAACTTGAAAGAGCAAAAGGTGGTTGGGTCGATAAACTACCGCTAGCACTATGGGCATACAGAACTACCCACAAGACTGCGACTGGGCATACTCCGTTTTCATTGGCATACTGATCAGAGGCAATGATTCCGGTAGAAACAGAGGTCCCTTCACATAGAAGAATCCATTTCAATCAAGCGGAGAATGAAAAACTATAGCTTGAGGCACTAGATCTCCTTGATGAAAAAAGAGAAGAGGCTGAGCTCAGAATCGCATCTCATCAGCAAAGGATAGCCAGACATTTCAACTCCAAAGTTCGCCAACGCAGCTTTGAAATTGGAGATCTAGTCCTAAAGAGAATTATGACAGCGACATGTGTGTTTGGGCCAAATTGGGAAGGACCATATGTCATAGGTCAGAAGCTTCTTGACGGCACATTCAAACTCACTACTGTCGAAGGAGATCAAATTCCAAGAGCTTGGAACAGCAATCACTTGCGTCCATACTTTACTTGATAGCTTTGTTGAAATATTGCAAAAAGAATTATGAATGTATGATTCCTGTAATTGAAAGCGATTGTAAAACCGATGCAAGTGAATAATGAAAGACTATAAAGTGGATGTAGGCCTAAATTCTTGGCCGAACCACTATAAATCTTGTGTTTCTTATTATTATTACATGTTTGCTTTATTTTCGATATGAAAAGTACATTAAATGTATTGCTGAAATGTCGATTTGAATTTTTGCAGACAACGAAAATAAAACTTGCACATTACAAGACCAAGTGATTCTGGTTATCATTCAGCAAACAAATTTCAAGTCACAAAAGCACAAAAGCCCCGAATTCAAATCCTAGATAGGAAGTGCTTCAATTGAACGGCCAATGATTTCGCCGGAAACGGGCCATTGCTCGTAAATTGAGATCGTTTGAACAAACAAACATCCAATTAAGAAGCTTATGCCCGTTCTCGTGAACTTGCCTATCAATGAAGTACGCTTCTTTGGATTAAACAAACTACTTGTAAGAGAAGGGAGTGCAAGCTTGAAAAGAAAAAATAGAGAATCGCTGAAAAGGCATAAGCAAGTGGACAAGGAACAACTAAAGCCCTCTTCGGAGGCACGAGTCCTCTTCAGAGGCACAACTCTTCGGAGGATAAAGACCTCTAACGAGGCATATGCCGCAAAAAAGAAAGTTCTCTACTCAACCAAAAAAGATTAGAGAAGTCATGACCCTCCAACCATGAGAGAGTAACTTCCAGGCAATCCTCGGAGGCACATTTCACCAGGAGTTGAAGTGTGACAACCGCTCTTCGGAGTTTCACTTCACTGGAGTTAAAATGTAAAACAAAATAAAAGCCCTCTTCGGAGGCCCATTTCACCAGGAGTTGAAGTGCAACAGCCGCTCTTCGGAGTTTCACTTCACCGGAGTTGAAATGTAAAACAAAATAAAAGCCCTCTTCGGAGGCCCATTTCACCGGGAGTTGAAGCGCAACAGCCGCTCTTCGGAGTTTCACTTCACCGGAGTTGAAATGTAAAACAAAATAAAAGCCCTCTTCGGAGGCCCATTTCACCAGGAGTTGAAGTGCAACAGCCGCTCTTCGGAGTTTCACTTCACCAGAGTTGAAATGCAAAAAAAAAAAAGAGAGAGAGAGAGCCTCTCCCAAGGGGCAGAAACAAAAAGACCTCTTCCCAGAGGCACCATAAGACAGAAAGACCTCTTCCCAGAGGCATAAATGAAAAGACCTCCTCCCGGAGGCACAATCAAGCAGAAAGACCTCTTTGGAGGCACACGTTTCACCAAGATTGAAATAAAACTTCCAGGTGTTGAAACGTGAAAGAATCTTCCTCAGAGGAGCAACTTTTCAAAGTAAAAAAAAAAAATCCTCATCAAAGACACACTTTAATTTCCAAAGGAAGAATGAATTACTTATTCTAGAAAATTCTCTTCCTCAAAAAGAAGTTGAAGTACCTTTCAAATATTCGCTTTACCACATAGAAGATTTCATTCAGTAAAATGTGTATATGCACAAAGTAGAAAAGTGATATCTTCGAAGGATGAAGCATAGAAACTTGTTTGTACTTTTTTTTTAATGAAATAGTATTCCTCCAAATGTGGAATAATTATTCTCTATAAAAAAAAAGCACAATTTCCTCATAAAATAAAATATTACAATGGGCTTATGGTATAGGGGCAGCATGGCATAACTACATCGGTAAAATTGCGCTCGAACAATATATACCACAAGCTCACTGCAATATTGTACAAAGGAACTTGTACAAAAATGAATAATAAATGCATTCTCAGATACAGACAGAAGTTTGTACAAAGAAAAAGAATCATTTTATTCAACACAATTTTATATACAGGTACAGGTTCCAAAGTAAAAAGCAAAAGAAAAGCGGGGGGCCGGTACCCGCACAATTTCCGGTCGGTACATGCAAAAAAGGCAAAAAGCGATATGAAAGCCACAGAACCAGAGCCATCATTTCTTCTTCCGCCCACCTTTTGAGCCCGCACCTGGCCGAATGACCAACTTTTTAGGCCGGCTTGTAAGGGTAGGGGATGAAGGAGAAAGGGGCTCGATCGGACTTTCTTCCGTCTCTTCTTCGCCAGTTAAAGATCCCTTCTTATTCTTCTTCTTGGAAACTCCCTGCTTTCCTCTCTTCTTGAAGGAAGACCCACTCCCTGGAGAGAGAAGTTTGGATAACGGTTCAGCGTCGGAGCTAGTTGGTTCTAGAGTCCTCTCACTTCCTTCAGTTTCTTCTCCTTTCGGATCTTGAGAAGCAACGGGATCATCTAAGCCGTGAAGAGCTTCTATTTGCTCCTCTTGTAACCTGGGTTGCGAGGCAGAAGGAGGAGTGACCATAAGAGGCGGGGAAGGAATAATTGGAGGAGGAGAAGCCTGAACAGTGCTCGACGTTTTCTCTGCAGAAGGAAAAAAGTTCAAGTCAGCAAAAAGCGGAGATAAAGGTTCGCTGAGATTCAAGAAGTAGTCAAAAAGCTCATCAAGTTCGTAAGAAACAGATGAGCAGTCTACTTGGGCAAGATTTTCAGTAGGGTTACCTGCAGAAGTCGGTTCCCTGATGTCAACTTCGTAAGCTTGTGCCTCGGCACTCTCGCCGCCTACATCTCCACCTTGTATACTTGTGATATCAGTGGTAACTTTAGTAGGAGATGGGGAATGAGAACTAGAACCGATAATGTCAATTTCGGCTGAAGGAGAAGTTTGAATTGGAGCAGTTGAGGTGATTTTTCCTGAATATTCTCCTGCCGCTGTTTCGGCCCTTAATTTTGCAAGCTGTTCTCTCCCCCTAGCGAGAGCGGCACGAGCATCATCATCAAGATAGTGCTCCTCAAGAGCTGACTCAGCATAGCCAGCACCGCTACCACCGAGCATATCGAGTGCGGCCTCCCAAACTTCAGCCAGTGTAATTTCATACTTGGGGCCTAGAAAGGCGAGGCTACCGCGCCCCAAGATGCTATGCAGATAGAAATCAAATAATGTTGAGCCGATGTTGGCCCTCGTTGCCTCATGAGATTCTTCAGCTGCAATTTTGCCGGCAACGGCCTCATCACGCTCCATTTCAGCTTTAGAAAGTTGAAGCTTAAGCATTTGAATCTCCGCCTCTTGGGAGCTGTTCTTCTTCCGAAGCTCTTCAATATCAGCGACATAGCCCTCACTAATTCTTTTTTGCACTTCAAGCCTGTCTTCGACATCCCTTTGACTGGCATGAGCATCTCTCACTTATTTTAGGAGCACTTCTTCTTTTTGAGAATAGGAAGTAGAGGAAGCAGCAAGCTCTTGTTTCAATTCTTCAACTTTTGCTTCAAGCTCTTCATTATAAGAAGCAATGCTCCTCATCTCAGTGTCTTGTTGCTCAAGAACTTTTTGCCACTCGGCTTTATCGTTTTCAATAGTGAGCATGGCCTCTATGTTCGCACGATTAACCCTTTGGAGCTCGTCAACAAGTTTTTGCCAGTTCGACATCCTCTCAATATCAAGCTTGACGGCATCGAGGTTACGTAACATAGCAGACTTGTCAATGGGGACCAAGTCAAGATCAAACCTTACTCCCTTCAGAAACCACTGTGGAAACCGACTCTGCAAAGTGGCCGGACCCGGTCCGACTTGGAATTTGGGCCTACTAATTATTGTTTGGATGTCTGTCTTCCCGAGAGCGGGAGAGCCGGAAGGAATATCAAGCGAGGGAGGGGCAGTAACCTTTTCAGCAGTTGTAGAGGTGTGCTTCTCACCATGTCGGGCTCGCTTGCTCGAATCTTCAACCATATGACTTTTTCCTCTGTCATCATGGGATTTTCTTTTATGGGAATCGACGCCTCTCAGCGAAGAATCGTGGCGCTCTTCCCTCTCTCTTCTTTCATAACGCTCCTCTTGAGCCCTCTTTTCTGGAGACTTTTGAGCGGCTCTTTCTTCATCAGATTCTCTGTAAGAGGGGAGGTAACGCTTGTAATCATACTGGCTACGCCTCCCGTAGCGCTGGAAATCATCATAGTAGGATCCGCTGCGCCCCATCGAAGGATCTGAAATGAAAAAGAGCTAAATCTTAGAATTCTTCAAAGTACAAAACGTCAGAAGCATAAAAGTGCCGAAAAAATTCTAAGTGTGTGTGATGTGCAAACTACGCGCATCAAACTACGAACCACTCTTTAATTGAGGAGTGGTTGTGGGTGTAATAGTTAGCATCAACTCTTGAGTTGACGGAGTCCGTTACAGGATAGAAGTCGCTTCAACTAATGAAGAAGAAACCCCGGTAGTGGTAGGATCATCTTTAAAGATCTCTTGCGAGGTGGAAAAGAGGTCGCTCAGCCCTTCGAAAGTATCGTCCCTGCTCTGCTTGGCAAAGCCAATTTTTCCGGCCTCTTCGCCAGATTTCTGTGACAGTCGGGGAGATCCCTGAGGCTCTTCTTCCTCAATAACCAGGGCAAGTTCAACAGATGGCCCCGCAACATCAACAGAATTGGAGCACTTCACCAGTGAAGTCTCAGGAGCAGGTCCTTTTGGTATGGATGTGTCTGTGGAAACCAGGGCATCTGATGCTTTAGGTGGGGAGTCTGGAACCTCGCAGGGGTGTGTGGAGCGAGAAGGGTGAAGAAGTCCGAATTGGTGAAGGAATTCGTCGTTCCGTAAAAATTTCATATCCCGCTGTTCAACCGGAACAGCTACAAGCCTCTCCAGAGTTGGCTTGTGACTGGGATCTTTACAAGGAGGGGGGAGCACTGAAATAAAAAATGATGATGAAGTTAACACTTGGCAATTTGAACTTCAAAAAATTCAGAATATAGAGAAGCAAAAGGTAGATGATCCCACTTCCTTCTCTCCACACAGCATAAAACCCCGGGGGGCAACGGACATAGAAAAATTGAGTCAAAAACCCATGAGCGCTGTCAGGAAGACCGATGATCAATTTACGGTTTCAAGCACTTCTCACGACAGTAGTAGAGGGGTGATCTTTAGTCCTGGTGAAAGAGCATTGGAAGCAAATCTCGTCAAAGCTTGGGAATCGATCCAGCGTCCTCCTGAACAGTACACACAACCCCATTAAAATGGCATAACCATTGGGGTGTAATTGGGATGGGGCGATGGCCAATTGACGAAGAAGTTGTTGGAGAAAATCATTGAAGGGAGGAACGCCCCCACTCAGGCACATTTGTCGATTGACCGTTACAAAGCCAGGAGGTGCTATGTCAGCAGTGTTACTTCTCTCGGGAAGAATGGCATCTGATTCAGCAATGCCAAACTGAGCACACAATTGGCAAAAAACTCTGTACGATAAAGTAGAAGAGGCTCTTTCGGGAGGATTGACTAGTGGAGCCGGAATAATAGTTGCCTCTCCAGTCTGAACCGTTGTATCTTCTTCCTGAGAAGTCATTCTACACAAGCAACTGGATATTCAAATGTGAAGGTGCACGTTTCCTAAAAATGTGAAGTGTCTTGCAAAACTAATAAAAATAGCAAGTAAATATAACTGGAATTGAACTAGTCGATGATTGATCGATTACAAAATTTCAGAACTTGTTAATATAAAGCTCAAGCATAATATTAGTGCAGGCTGTTCAGTTTCAATTGACTATTTCAGTGTTGCTTTAATATTTTACTTGAAATTGATGAAAGCACTTCGTTCACACAATTTATTTGAGTTAATTATCTGTTATTAACTAATCTGTCATTTGATGTGGGCAGTCGATGGCAGTATACAATTTCCTGTAAATGTTGTATTGGACAGATTGTTAGCTCGCAAGTTAAAGCAACCTGTGAATGAATGCAATAAAGTTCAACAGTTCAAAGTCCATGCAACGGTTCAAAGCACGAACAAAATTCACACAAGTCTTGACTCGCCAACGACTCAAAGCCTAGGTCCCATCTACTTGAGTCCGTTAGGGGTTAAGCCCCAAGAAGCAAATCGGTATGGGAAATAGCCTAAGTGCTGAGTCGTTCACGACTTATGGCTTGAGACGTTCACGGTCTAAAGGATAAGTTGTGGTAAGGATCTAAAGGCTTGAGTCGCTCGTACGAGCTAAGTCCTAAATCGGCAGGAAATTAACACGACCTAAAAGTTGAGTCGTGTATAACCAAAGTCGGTCGATTCGAAAGAAAGCTAAGTCGTAAGAATTTCAATTTATCCCCTCAACCAGCTAACCCCTCTCCAACCCGATACCCGTTATTGCCTAAATAACATTAAACCATCATCCCCTCAACTAAGCCTGTTATCCATTCACCCCATCAACTCATCAAACATCGATCCAAATCATCATGAAGCCGCCATAAGTCTAGTGCGGTGCTGTAATCTTATGAATCGCGACGGCAACGTAGCTAACGGTGATTGTAATCGATCGCAACTTGACTCAAAAACTAGGCAAGGCGTGCGAAGATGATTTGGGGTCAGGGGGTAAAAGATTGGTGTTTCAGCAATAGTCGCAGTTGGTTTAGGGATCAAGTTCACTTACAATGTAATGGAAAAGATGAACTGTTGATCGATTATCTTGGATTTGCCTTCGAAAACTTGAAAAGTCGCTAATGGCGGAAAAGGATATTGAAGCAGTAAAGAAGGAGGAAACGGGTTAATAGGCTATATAGAAGAAGAAGAGGAAAGTGAATGGACGCACGGGTTAGCCTATCCCTTAGGTCGCTCACGACCTTGCAGAATTAAGTCGAAGCACACAACCTACGACCTAGGTGTATACTTCGAGGGGCAAATGTTAACTCCGCTTTGCTAACGACCTAAGAGATAACACGAGTTAACAACCTAAAAGTATAACGACTTAGCAAGTTAAGGTATTGAGCGACTTAACGACTTAAAGAAGCCACGATTTAACAGTTTAAGAGGATGGACGACTTAAGGGACTGACGACTTTCCAACTTAAGGGAGCGACGACCTAACGGCCTAAGAAAATAGACCAACTCAATACCATAAAGAAGTTGCCAACTCAGAGTACTTTAAGACCTAAGGCATCCACGACTTAAGGTTTCTACGACTCAAGGGAAACAACAACTCAACGGACCAAGAAGTCTACGACTTAAAGCCTCTACGACTTAAGATATGTCATGTCTCAGGGGAGGCGCACGAGTTAAAGAGCCTGCGAGTTAAAAGCTTACGAGTTAAGGAACTAACGACCTAACAGAATTAAGACCTAAGCGACTTAGGTCAAGTCACGACTTAAGAAAGTCCACGACTTTAAGACGTTACGACCTAAGACTTAGAGAACAAGTTCAATATCATGCCATAATAAGATGACTTGTAGACGACTTACGACCTAGTTTAAGTCGTACACGACCTAAAACCGCAGAGCCAAGATTTTAGTACTGCCTCACTTTCAACCGTGACCTCTTAACTCATGAACGAGTTAGGACTTGTATCCAAATGAACAAAGAAAAGCTTAGAACCACTTCACTTACTCCACTGCCTGCTGACTCTTGAACCTTTAGTCGAATGCGACTTACGATTCTCCATGAGTCGTGCACGACTCATGATTTGAGTGAAAAACTACCGCCCAGAATCACACCTATAAATACGCGACCACCTCCAACATTCAAGGGACTTTTGCTCATTCTTTCCAAGCACCGATACTCTGCTACATTCCAAACCAACTCAACACTCAAAGCTTTCAAGACACGTAGAACGCTATCAACAACTTCAAGAAGAAATCTCATGCATCCGACATGGATTTGAGGACTTTCACTTACATTGAAGTTTAAGCCACTCGTTCAAAGTGTTTAGTAGTTCAAAGTGTGTTGTACTTGGGAAGAATTGTATCAACTTGTAACGAAATCATCAATAAAGATATTCAGAGTGGACGTAGGCAAACTATTGAGCCGAACCACTATAAAATCGTTGTTATTTACTGCTTTTTCTGTGGTTTTCTGCTTATACTCTGTTCCCGAATCATCGGGTGGTGCTTTCACAACTACACTTTACACACCGGGGTGTTAGTGTTCAAATTTTAGCGTTAACAGTATATATGTTTATTATCATCAAACAAAAGTGATATGCTTGCATATTCCACACTTATTGATCCCATGAAAACTATGTAATATGATAGAGTGTCCATGTATTATGAAAAAGGTTATTAGTAAACCCATGAAAACTAATAGGTTAAAAGTGACCCTAGAAAGTATAATTATGACAGGGTGCCAATTAAACCCGGGATGGAAAATCCAAAAAGTTTATATGTTTGCATATTATCATAATATTTTGAATTCCTATGTTTTAACCATTTTGGAGTTAGGAGCAATATAAACGGTTTTTAAAAAGGAGTTTTAGTGTACTAGTGAGGGGAAAAGCCATTCTGTTAAGCCGTCACTAGATATCTAAAAGGATTGAGATGTTAGATTATTATTCATACAAGGCTGTATATCTAACTCGAAGTTTTTTCCCCCTTAAACTCTTAGATACTCAATTGATTTTGAGTAGTTTGAGGTTTACACTTTTCAGGCTCTCTTCTTAGACGAATAAAGCTTCCGAACGCGTAGAGTTTGTAGTTAGTTAATTAGAGTTTTCTTATTCACTATGTGTTTCGGATGTAAAGGCAGACTGTTGGCCTTATTATATATTCTGATCAACCATGGGGGCATCTTCATATGTCGCTCTTGGCGTATATGTAATAATTACATTTTTATGAACGTGGTCAACGTTTTGGGATTATGTAATGAACATGAAATGTTTTGAATGGAATGTGGAATGCGTTTTTAATTCATTAAATTTTTTCCGTATTCCTACGATCTGTGTATCAATGTATTTCACACCACCATATTCAGTCATCGAGAATTAATAATTACGAAAGTCTGCAGCATCCGTAGTCGTTAGTTCAGGGCCTTCAAGTAGGGAGATGTTATAATTTTTGTGATTTTCACCCACAAGCATCACAGCTACTTGATTATTATTAGTTTTTCCCTTAGACAATATTATAATGTGATAGTTTGGCTCACATCACTATTAAGTTTCAAAATAGTGAAACCATCCTTTCCAAACTAAACTTACGTTTCTAGACCCAGTTTTTAAATCCAACTGCGCCAGAAGACCCAAACACCCTTTACGTTTTTAGCATTCCAAAGTCGTATAACTTTCTGTCGAAACATCGGATTAGCATACCGTTTTTACCAAACAATCATAAATTTTATAATCTTTAAAAAAAGATTCATTGTTGATACCTAAAAAATATATTTCTAGTAAGGTTGCTTCCATATATATGCAAAGAATTCTGCAATTATTCGGTATACTTGCCATTTTATTCAATCATATGAAATGATCATCAATTTTTCCTTAAATATCAACAATTATTTAACATAATTGCAGACTTTTATGCAATTATATGGAATAATTGCAGATTTTTTTTCGAGGTCGTCGTTCTCTATATCAGTTGAGTCTACCTTGTGTGTTCAGTTCAATGTAGCAGGTTCAGGATACCGGGTAACAGTTTGTAACTTCAATAATTAAAATATATGTAATATTTCAATAATATAGCGAACTTTATTGTTTGTTACAATACGTATAATTTTATATTTTATCTGTGATGCTCATATTTTAATCTTGTGATACATATTGATATCCAAATTAAATATGTATATCATTTAGAATCTTTACATGCAATTACTAAGAATAAACCTCTCATATAGGTTCAACTATATTATTATATTCTAATTAATTGTACATTTATGTAGATTTGGAGTTTAATAATTCATACATATTTGTTATTCCATTAATACAGTGCATCTAATTCAATATGGCGTAATTATTTAGGTTCCTGGATTTTCTTTGTACAAAAAGTGTATAAATATGGACCAAGTATTCTAGTTTTACACAAAAAAACAAAGCTTTTAAAACTAAGAAATAATGGCAAATAAATTGTTCTTGCAGATGTTTATCTTTCTACTTTACCTTATTGTATCATTCCAAGGTTAGTATTTCAACATATTTGCCTATTATTTTAGAAATTTAATCCAATAATTAGCATTTTGCCTTTACGAAATCATTATAAAAAATGCTTTAAACCTTTTGTTTTAATTATTTCCTAAATGAAGAAAAAGAACTATGGAAAAAAAATGAGCATGTTGATAGTTTGTAGGAATATTGGTGAGATTAAGCCTTTTTATAAAGGACATGTAACTAGTTTTCCAACTCATTGATAGTTTTGTTCTTTGGTCCAATCCCCTTAGCCAATTTTATATTCCATTTAGCATAATTCTAGTTCACATATGGATATAATGAAATATTTGAAACTAATATATTGAAACTGATAGCATTTTGTCAAGGTTAATGACTTAATTTGAGAATAATTTTTTCACTAAGTAAGCGTTGAAAATATTAAAATTAATAAATGTAGTGCGATCTTCTAAAAGATAAATAACTTTAGTAAAAAAATTTAGTATTCTTTTCAATAAAATACGTTTAAGTCGTTTTATTACTTTTCATAGGTGCTACAAGTTGCGTGATTGGGCCTAGTTGTCAAACTGACGAGGACTGTGTAATAGCCTGCAGCGATGATTCTTCAATGTGCATTCCTACTAAAGGTGGTAACAAATGCTGTTGTGAATGATGGATAATTTATTTGCAACATTAAGCCTATTTGGTTGTACTCTTTTCCGTTTTTGATCAAGTAAACCTCAAATAAATAATGTAGTTTTAAATATTGGTGTTATCATTGTGGATTATATTGTTCTTTGTTGTTTAATTATTATTCTTCTTTTTATGGTCTATTTTTAAAAAAGAATTAGCCAACTCAGTTGTACCCTACTGTCTACAGAAGAAAGTAAACTAAATGAATAATTGCATAATCTTTGGATCGATTAACCATTTTAGGTTATAGTTATGGAAACGAATTAAGTACTCTTACCACAATAAAGGAAGAAGACCTAACTTGACCACTAACCCAAAAAATTTAAACTGACACACATTTGTTTAATTAATACGAACAAATTCTTTTTTTTCTCATTGAGTAATATAAATGAATTGGTATAAAGGTTTTAGCACTCTTAATTACATTTGCATAGTACTTTAACCGATGACATAAATTTCTTCCCCCTTTATCAGATTGAGTGGCGAATGCAAACTAATTGAATAATTTAATCACCTCTGTCATTATGGCTCATTTATTTCTATAATTTATACCTAATTATTAGGAGAATTGAGGCTAATTAATTCATCTTTCTTCTCTCTCTCTTTCTCTTTACCTTCTTTATGCCTTAATATCAACAGAGAACCGTCTATAACATAATCACTCATAACTATATTCCCGAATCTATCGCAACATCTCTAGAGCTCAGACTTCTAATCTCGATCGCAGTAGACGTATACTTTCAAAAAAAAGTTTGTACTTTCAAAGTTGTTTACCTTGGTAAACATGTACACCATGAAATAAATGCATATGATTTGCCAGAAATGTTACTGCATATCTTTTATTTGTGAATTCAGATTTCAAATAATTTTTGTATCTTGTGTTAAACGCATGTAGTAATATTTTAGAAAAATGTACAAACTTGAATTTTGATTTCAAACAATTTTTTTATCTTGTGTTAAACTCAATGTTGTAATATTTTAGTAAAATGTACAGACTTGAATTAGGTAAGATAATAATTCAACATTAGCTCCATTATAGTCGGAATACCGGACATTTGATCTGTAATTTTTGATCACGCAACTGACTAAAATAAAATTTGAAGAATAAAACCATGGACTATAATGCATATCTTTTTCTCATTTTTATGGCAACATAGTTGTTGTCATTTATATCTTCGAGAGATGCAAGAAAGACTATTATGGATGTGACAAGGAAGATTGAGGAATTTTCTCTATGCTCAAAGTTAAGCAATTTGGCAAAACTTTAGTGTCATTCAAAACTCCGAATTTATTACTCTTTTCAAGGTAACTTATTCATATCATTGCACTGACATGATTAATTTTTTACAAGGATGTATGCAACTGCGTGATAAATTATGTTGTTTTATATGCTAAATTATAACTTGTTAATGTTTTACGTAGTGTAAGGCTTTTGATCTTTTCTTTCTGTTTCTTGGTTTATGTAGGAAAATGTTGCTTACTAAGTACAAACACTTTGCATGTTTCCAATGGCCGTATTAACTAAAACATTCAGACCTCCCATTATTAGTTAATAATATATACTGTGTATGTTCATGATGTGGTTGTTTTGTTATGGATGAACATTTTCTTTCACTCCTTATACCATTTTGAATCATTTTTTTATTCTTTATATATAGAAGTTGCGCAAATTATGTGTCAAAAAACAAAATGAACTTTGAATCTTTGAATTATTAATAGGGCACAGCGAATACAGTCAATGAGTACTTCAAGTTTGGCTGATAATTTGTATAGTATTATGTAACCCTTAAATAATCATAAGTTTTTTTGATTAAGAATGCTCTTAATGTAAAACAATATGGTGTCAATTTAAAGAACGTTGGAATTAAAATTCATTCAACACACTACAAAAAATATGCATTTAAATAACAAGAAAAGAGTTAGAGGTCCCTGTTTTTGATGTTGTTATAGAAAAGGACTCTGCAGAAATGAATATATAAATTTGGTCCCTATTTTGAAACATAAAAAAGCAAGGTGCAATGTATTTGTCTGACAGAAAATGCAAGTTCTTGCATTTTCCGTTTCTGATATCTTTTTCAAATTTTCAAAGTTTTGAAAATTTTGAAAAGTGAAAGTTATCTTGCACTTTCTATCAGGAAAGCACAAGCTGGTTTGCGCTATCTGATTTTAAATTTTCTTTCGATTTTTTTGAAAATTTTGAAAATTTTGAGAAACATTAGGTAACTTGTGCTTTCTATCAGGAGAGCGCAAGTTAGTTTGCGCTTTCTGATTTTGAAATTTATCTAAAATTTTTGACATTTTTGAAATTTTCAAAAAGAAAAAGCTAATTTGCACTTTCCAATTTAGAAAAAATTGGAACCTTTCGTTCAAAGCCCCTTTAAACGATGGAATTAAAACACCGGTAATTTTTTATTCAAAAACAAACTTGAAGGCCACAGGCAAATCTCAATGGTTAAGTTTGTTTTATCTTTGTGAGTCTAACGGCTATATTTATTGATCCACATGAATATCTTTGAAATTCTTTAGTAAAATAAATAATTTGGTTAATGGACTAAAATGACAGGTCCCCACCGCTCGTAGGACAGTTCTCAATTTCCATTATTTCAGGTTCTATCTTATCTTCTTAGAAATACATAATTGGCTGGTCCTCTATTATTTTTCCATCTCAAGTTCTCCACTTCCTTTCTACATATCCTGATCCACCTAAAACCATTGCATCATTTCCTCTGTTTTAGGTTTTATGTTTTCTGCACTAGCCTTCGATTTTGGAGCTCATCTTGTCATCCTTCATTAATGCTGTAAATTTTCAAATTCATATCATCAAATGATGAAACCTGAGGCTTCATTCAAGTTCTAGAAATATTGAAGCTTTTTAACATGAAGTTAGCAATTCGATAGGTGGGTTTATGCCATAAATTACTATATGTTTAGGATTTCTCTTGAGTTGGGTTAATCAATTCAATCCGTTGGTTGAAGATTATAACAATTTTCATACCGAGCAAGTTATTTTTTTAATGATTAAGGGCAAGAGAAACAAAAAATTGAAAGCGTCAATATGTAAAAATTCTAGTGTAAAACTCGATTTCCTTAAACTGCATATAAGAAAGACAATTTTTTATATAGTGGTTGATTATTTATTCTAATAAATTGGTTAGTGGTTGATATGCTCTATTCCTCCCTTTGCATATTCTAGTTAAAGGGAAGTTATAATATTGGTAATTCCATTGCATAATGTTTGTTTTTAGATCATATGCAATAAGATTGGTTCTATGTGAATTGGGATAGAAGTAATATTGGCCGTTGAATATATATGTATTAAAATATACACATATATAACGATACATACCAGCATTTAAATATAACACACAAACACATACAACTATATATGTATGTATGTATGTATATGTATGTATATATATTTATATATATGTATGTATGTTTATATGTATGTATGTGTGTATGTATGTATGTAGACACATACGCGTATGTATATGTATATATTATATTTGAGACCGACTAAAAACTACAAATCAGTCCTTAAAATTATACCTTGAAAGACGATACAGATTTTTTTTTCCAATGTAAATTTTAAGAATAATGTTTTGATTTTTAATTTTTTTTGGAGACTAACATATTAGTAACTACAAAATTAGTCTCTAACCAGTTATTAAATATTATTTACAGATCGAAATGGTCGACTAAAGAGTAAAATTCCTTGCTCTTTGTTTAGGCTATCTTTGGTAGTTATATGCCTTTTAATTTGATAAATGTGCAAAATACTATAGATATTTATGTTCGTCCCACCGTTTTTATTCTGGAAAATTATTTTATTTCATGCTTTAAGTCAAATATTGTAAAAAATCTGCCTCCATCTCTAGTCGACCTGGATAGACAAGGAATGTTAATAAGAAAACTGAAAGCTTAGGCCATTTTTGGTTTCTCATTTTTATTTTTAGTTTTTCGTCCATACAAAAATGCGCAAGATGCGTGTATATTGTGGAAAATGACCAATTTAGAAATGAAATAACATACAAAATAGAAAAAACTTATAATTATTTTCTGTGTTTTGAAAAATAATAGAAGCACGAGAAACAATCTATCCTTTCGTCGTACTTCTATCACATCCCTCGTCCTTCAATGTCTTTCCATCACTCCGTCATCACTTCACTACGTTCATATTTGACACACATATTTGAAAACAGAAAACCCAAATTTATTTTAAACAAAACACCACCTTAAAGTTTGAAATAAAACAAAATAAATGATTGATAACGATATGTCCAAATTAAAGTTGTAGTTGCAATTAGAATTTGCTCAATGTCTTGAAATGGAGTTATTAACTAATAATAGTGTTGTTTTCACTTGAAATTGTGATACAACTAACAGAAATGTTGTATTTTTTAATTATCCTACCATTGCTAAAGACTTATAATTAGTTCTAAAAATTTAGGTACGATTAGAAAAACATATCTGATGTTGTTATTCATTACTAGCTTAGAATTAAAAGCGACAAATTTCTCTTTGCATCATTTTAACTATTTTACTTTTAATGTATGCATGCACACACATACAAATATATATATATATATATATATATATATATATATATATATATATATATGCTTGCATGTATGTGTGTACGTGTAATTTGTGTATTTATAACTCAAATAATAAACACATGTTTGAATGGATAATAGATACTTCAGCTAAGAATATCATATTATAGTTATCAATTATTTTGTTTGTTTGTTTATATCTATATTTAATTATTAAAATTTGCATGTAATTATAAAAAAACTTATCTAATAAATTCCATCATTGATAGCGTAGTAGTTGGTGTGCTTATAATCATCTTATGATAGCTATTATTGACAGCTATGATTGGAATAGAGCAGTCACTTTTGGTTTTGTAGTGAAGATTATTCGAGCTGCTCCCCATGAAGTAACTTCAAGTAAATTGAAATTTATAACCACCCCTTTTAAAATATATTTATATATATACAATATTATTTATATATATAATCTATAATTTAAAGCAAAACATTTAATTAATAAACTATGCCATATAATCTATGTTTTGAGTGAAATCCAACATTGATACTATTGAGATTTGGAATAAGCCTTGGTTACAAATTAGAATAGTAAAACTATAAGATTTCAACTTTTTTTGTTGATTTGCTGCTTTTTTAAGACTTTAATGTTATGGCAGTTTACTAAGAGTAATATATCATTAAAATCAAAGCTTATATGATTGGGACCAAAAAAATTTTGGAATATAATATATTATGTTGCCAGGTATTTAACCCAACATTTGGATAAGATTGGGCTATAAAATGATGAATGATTAGGTTCAAGATTTGTAAAATATAAACTACGAGGAATTAAATTAAAAAGGTAAAGGTTTTGGCCAACATGTGGATAGGTGCCAATTCATAAATGGATTGGTGCAATTCATTAAAAGGTTCCAAATGTCCTCTTCTGGCTTATACTACAGATATATACTACTTTAAAAAAATGTCAAGTTTGGAATACAGGAGAAGGATGTGCGCCAATCCATTAAAAGTAAATTTTTCCGATACAGACATGAAGTTTATAGACTTAAGCAGTTTTGAAAGAAAAGTGTCTTTTTGTACAAAGAAATTGATTTGTACCGATCTAAATCATTAATTTATGGCTAAATTGGCCTATCCTTCCTTCCGACATCCTAGATCTGGTTGATCGATGATTCAAAATGTTATTTATTGATTTTAACGCATAGATTCAACTTTAAATTGAAAAACCTCATCATCTAAAACATGACTTTTGGCTAATTGATTCAACTTAATACACTTTTGACGAGGTAGTGCAGTTAATTCTTAATTCAGTCACTTGAATTCTCAAAATTGTCGCATCGAATTGATTATAGTAGCAAAAAACATCGTTAAAACCTATAAGGTAGACATATAAGCAATCTGCCAAACGTTCGTAAAAATATAGGATGTTTTCTCCCCTTTTAATATCTACTTCTTTTAATTTAATTTCATACCTATCTTTTATAGGTGTTTCGAAGGCTAATGTCTTTTCCAGCTTTCATTGAGAGTAAAAGCTCAGGAATAGACCTTGCTTTGCTTTTGGATATTCATAAGTTCCATAACAATGTCCAATAGAGGTGGGTCAAAAGAAGAACACAAGTAAGTCCATAATAGAAGAAGAGACAATTGAATTGGAGCTTGGAAAGAGCAACGAACAAACATCTCTTCCAGATTTGTTGCAAAACAAGAGTTAGATAATTCAGTTATCTCTACAAGCCATCGTGGAGAAGATTAAGAAGCAATTTTCTTTCAAGGCATCCCTTCATCAAGAAGAGGGGTACAGTCCAAAATATTTTGATGTAGAAGGGATTCTTGTTCCTAGTCGAGCGGGGAAAGATCTACAAAATAGCTTAGAGTAGGGAAGGAAAAATCTTGATAAGAGGGTGTAGAAGGATCTTCGAGGCATATAAGACATGTTGGAGAGGAAGCCTAACTTTATGGTGGGTTTAATTGACCCAGCAAGAATTGGCACCGTTCCTTTAAGGAGGTGTCAAGGAGATGGTGAGGTTTTTTTAACATGAGGAAGCTAATGATGGACATGTTTTGGGTCATCAAGATGGAAATGTTAGAAGAAATACAGAAGGAATTGCCTAAGGTAGACGTAGTCTGACTTGGCATCAAAGAGGATTTGAACAAATAAACTCCTAAGAGTTGGGGAAACCTAGGAATTGCCGCGATAGCCATGACCGTTTAGGTAGTAAAACACATGGTAACACACATGATGATCGCCGTTTAGAGCGAGACGGAAACAACGAGTTAATAAATAGAACAATCCATAGATTTGTACAACATTAACAACAACATTATGATAGTCGATACACTATAGCAAGTAAAAATTAGTTTATCACGGAGATTAGAATAGTCCAATTCCCTCGGAAATCTGTGTGCCAGTATTGCGTAGTTACAATGGGTTGAATGATCCAATGCAACAATAAGTGAAGTATGTCTGGAATGTTGATAGTATCTAAGCTGATGTTGATGCGAACTGTATTCTTTTCTCCTATTTCTAAAGGGGTTGGAGACGATATATTTTTTAGATTGGCACTTGAATCCATCACATCTTCTGATCAATTGGGAAATATGTTTTTAAATAGTTTTGAGTCCACTCTACACAACCTAAACATGCAATGTCATTAGCCAACTTCCACTAATGATCTGGTGAGACTTTTAAAGCTTTTCTAGAAAGGATTAGTGCAATGGTGATGGAAGTAGAGAACCCAAGATATGATGTTGTTTTGATTGTGCTGGTAGACAGAGCGAAGCTATGGACTGACTATGGGAAATGATTTTGCAAGAAGTAGCCGACCACTTTAAAAGGTTCTATACGAAAGCTTATGGTTTCTTGCCTTAGAAGGGCAGACATGGATGAGGAGTTGGATGCCAATTGTTAGGCTAAATGATTAATGTCGTAAAGATAAATGTGGCTATAAAGATAGATGGTGATAGCATGAGTTGTAAATCTAACAATGGTAACAAGCATAAGAAAAACAACACATGTAGGAAAAGGAAGGATTTTTAATAAATCCATTGAGTATACATTTGTTACTTCAAAAATCCACCTTCTAACTTAGTACAAACAGTTCCAAGCAGAGAACAAAAGAAAGCAGAGAGAAAAATACTAGCTAAACCTTTCGAAAGAGTCGAAATGATGCTACCATTAATGTTTGAAAGCTTCAGGACCATTCGAATGTGTAGGAAGGTTTCTCAAATCAATATCTAGAAGGTACTTACCTTCTGAAGGAGATGAAGGAGTCAAAAGCACCCTTCCACCTTCGTTAACAACCTTTCGACTAGATGAAGACCTTTCAATTAAGTCGAAGCCACACCTTCAAAAGACAATGAGGAACAGCTCTTTTAACATATGCCAAACAATTTGAAACCAATGGTTTCACCTTCATTCAAACTGCTAGAAAACGAGTATTATCCTGAGCAACCCCTTCGAAAGCTATAGTAAGTCTTTTGAATTGGTCGAAACCACGGTGGTCTTGGATGGTTTCGCATCAGATCAAAAACAAGAGCACAGGCGTAACCGACATCATCGAGAAAAATAAACAAGGGATATCGATAGAGTCAGAAGCCATTACAAGGCAACTCAAAGAAAAGTTTGGTTAAATTTGCACTACAATACCTTTCTACCCCATTGAAAGGGTTAAGGAAGTAAAACCCATGTTGCCGCCTCAATCCCATTTGAAAGGGTAGAAAGGTCATTTTGTGGCTCTAGTGTATCATTCGTACATTTGAAACTTCTAGACGAAGAAAACAGGTTCCACCACCTTCCCCAAACCATATTGCAAATCCCGGGTTTTAAAATTATCAAAATAAGTAAACCAAACTCGATAAGAAAGTGGATGTCAAAAATTATGGATTTCAACAGGAATCGACATTTTTCGATCTTAAAAGTATAAAAAATATTATTAACCTTGAAATACGGATTCTCTAAAAAGTAGCAAAAATCATAAATGTTGAAATCAAATTTAGACGGAGGGATAAAGCTCGCCGATTCATATAACTGAATTGTAAAGTTATCTTAGGAAAATCAAACCATAAACTTAATTGATTCACGGTAAATTATACCATCCCTAAGAAAAATCGAGATTCAAACAATTTTCGGATCAAAATCAAAATTCTAAAATCTAAAAAGATGAAATTTACTGTGAAAAGCCTAAAAGAGAGGAAGAAGAGTTGAAATAACCTCAAACTTACAATTAAATCTGATTAATATTTGATTTGAAGAATGAAAAGTCTGAGAATTTTTAGGATTCTTTTACTAGATCTTGAATTTTGATTTGCAAAAAAGTGAAAGAAGAAGAAGGGGAGAAGCATATTTTATAAGAAAAGTCACCCAGAGTTATCAACCGCTAGATAAGATTTGAACAGAAGACCCAGATCCTTACGAGAAGATCAAGAGTCGGGAAGCTTCTAGGTTTCAACAAAGTTGACTTGGAAAGTCAAGTGCATCACTTCGCAAGTAGGGAAAATGTTACCTGAAATATTCACATTCCGACATAGTAGAGACCATTGTAAGTAGGGAACAAAAGAGCAAGAGAGAATAATATCAGCTTGACCTTTTGAAAGAGTCAAAGGGATGCTACTATCAAAGTCTGAAGGCTTTAGGAACTTTAGAAGGTGCTAAAAGATTTCTCCAATCAATATCAAGAAGGTCCTTACCTTTCGAAGGAGATGAAGGAACCGAAAGCACCCTTCCGCCCTCATTAACAAACTTTTGACTAGATGAAGACCTTTCGATTAAGTCCTAGCCATAACTTCTGAAGATAATGTAGAACAACTCTTTGAAAATACGACAACCCATTCGAAACCATTGACTTTGCCTTTATTCAAACTGCTATAAAGCGAGTATTATCCAGAGACACCCCTTTGCAAGCAATAGTAAACCTTTCGATTCGGTCGAAATCAATGTGGTCCAAACCATCATCATCAATACCATTGAACAAGGGCTATTGATAGAGTCAGAAGCACTTATAACACAACTAAAAAAAAAGGAGCTCAACCATACCTTTCGACAAAGGCGTCAACATGCTTAAGTCTTTCGGTAGCCACCTTTCGACCATGTCGAAAGCATCAGGGTTGAACGGTGCCGACCCGCATCTATAATAAGACCCAAAGGGTCAAGTTTGAGGGATCGGGTTCTTCTAACTCTCAACTTGTATACCTTAAGAAAAGTGTTGTAACACTAATTACAAAATTATTATGGGGATTTCTAGTAATAATATCATCTCTTATTTGTGAAAGGGAAGTTGTCAATTTTTAGATCATTTTACTATTCTTAAAGCCTCTATCTGGTCTAATGTTGTGTTTCAGCTGTCGCCTATGTCGAGAGGAACCTTTCGACGTAGCCAAAACCTTTTATAACCAAGTAACTACAGATATCTACTCCTGACTATTTTCCCCTGAACCATTGCTTTTGACAAGGTCGAAACCAAGCCACATCTCACTAAAACCTTCAACCAACACAAGGGGCCCAGGGACCAAGCTTTCAACAAGGTCGAAATCCACCTTACATTCACTATAGCTTGAGGTTACCAATATAAACACAAGAAGGGAAATTCCACGGCCTTCTATAAGGTCGAAACCCTCACTTTTGATCATAAACCTAAATTCAAGCCATTCAACAACTTTAGGCCTCCGACCAGGTCGAAACCAACCAAGATGAACCTAACTCGGGGTATCGCAACCAAATCGAAAGGAAGTCTTTCAAAGAGGAATGCACACTAACCTAACTAAGATGAAAGGTCATTTAGAACAGAGACCAACCCTTTCGATAGAGTTGAAAGGTCTATTTGAGAAACCTTTATCAACTAAAGACTATTCAAATAGGAAATTCAGGAAGGATACATACCTCCTTTTCCATTATACTTGCATAAAGGATAACCTTCATTCTTTAGCACATCTTTGGGGTGTTGATAAGAAATCTTGTTAGCATTTTTAACGCTAGAAGAAAGGATTGAACCTCTGAATTGGATAAACCCCCAACCCTAGTATTCTTTAACCCCACTACACCTTATCTCAAGCTTATCTACTTTGATTTGGTCATGGCCAAAAGTATTAAGAGATCTAAGAAAGGGTCATTTGAACCATACTTGAAAAGATTCTCCCCCATAATCATCAAGTATTCCAACCATGATGAAGAGCAAAGGTTAAAGCTGGAAGCTCTAAGAATTATGAATAAGAAATAATTTAAATCATACAATCCTGAAAAATGGATCATAAACCCCATTCATGTTGGCCCCACCCCTATCCTTGCATTATGAAAGCAATCAAATGAAAGTGACAATGTATTCAATCAAATGAGAGGACCATCCAACACTGTTCCAAAGGCACCATCTTTGAGAAAGAGATAATGGACGATTACAATATCTTTGCATGTTAATGGCAACCGACTATAGCAAGAGCACTTCCAATTCAAGAAATCAAAGGGAGGCAAAAGGAAAAGCAATTAAAGAGCTTGAAACTAGAGGGCCAAGAAACGAAAATTGGAAAAGCCATCCGCAAAAATGAAGTTCGAGTCCAGACTTCCAAAGGAATGTAGCTTAACAACATATATAGAAAACGTTTGCTTGCTTACCAATGCAAGCTCGTTTATTTGTCGTCACAGAAGAAACAGCCAAAACATGAAAGGAATTTGGGAGGATTCTATTGCAACTACCACATGATAAATGGTCATGAAACTACCCATTGCAGAGCCCTGGAGGGGATGATCAAAAATTTCGTTCGATAAGGAATGATCAAAGAACACGTAAAGAAAATTTGAGAAAGAATCAATAAAGAATTACATTTCAATGAAAAATGTACATGGCTAGGAATGAAATTCTCCTTATATTGGTGTCACGATCCAAATTCCAGCGTTCGAAAATCGACATCCGTACTCCACTGTACTTGAATGCCGCAGATTCAAACGTCGAAATTCGAGTCATGCCGGAGCTTATAGCACATTAAGTAAATAACACAGCGGAAGAAAAGAATAGCATATATCAATATACAACATTGATATGATATCAGATACAATATAATACAACAGATGATACAATGAATATACAATATACATCAGAGATACAAAGAATAGCAGCGGAAATAAAATGATAACACAGCAGCGGAACAAAATCTCCAGTATAGTCTTCAAGAAAGAACTCCAGTATCAGTAATCTCCATCTCCAAGGCACTAATCCAGAATAGCTCGAACTCCCAAATCAAGATGAAGAGAAACAACTCGATCCAAAATGCGATTGCCAAATCCTAAGGCTGAAAGCTATCGAATCTACACCTGCTATAGATTATCTGAAAATCCCAACTCTAGACTGCTCGTGTGGGAAAATAGTGGGCACCCAGAGTTTAGGAAAGGAACAATAAACTCCAGGTCAGTCATGGGACTGGTATGAGCAAACAAAAGCATTTGGTTTTTTAAAACAAACAAAAGAATTTAAATTTGAAATCCGCAATGCTTTTTGGAAAATGAAACTACCATAAGGCCTCCCGGCACACACACAATGCAAACGCACACATGGGGGAGATTTCTCCTTATGATAGTCAAACATGCTTTCTACGAGAAAAAATTCTTTGATATTATTACTAGTGCATAGTGGAAAATCTTTCGAAAGTATAATATAAACCCTAGCCAGCATAGGTACCATGATGCTATGCCTACTATAGCTGCCATGTTAAATGGAAGGTTCTACAACTAAAACCGTACAAGGCACGTATTGGATGAATGGATTTCCAACAAATGGTCAGGCTAAGGAACTTCCTACTGCCACATGGGATCGCCTCTGGCGGGACGTCCCGAGAACTAACGTTACGGTTAGATCTCTGCCAACACAAGGCCGGGTTACCTCTGTAACTAGGTAACTACTACACGAATATGTCATCCCCCGGTCCTTTGGGACCTTTATCCGAGCGCTCGCAACAACAACCACAAAGTATCACAAAGTAATAGATCTGCAGTATCCACATAGGTAAGTATCTGGGCTCCATACCATGATACCACCCTTTACCAGAAGGGAATGACACACCCTAAAGGGAGCGACCCTCGTAACCTTGCCGCATCTTTCCTGTTTCGACCATTTCCGGGGTGTGAGGTCCTGATGCAGTCTCGTCCACAAAGCTACGCTTTGTGCAACAAAGCCATGCTTTGGGTCAACAGATGACCAAAGCAATGATCACAAAGATAAATGATCAAACAAATGATCATATCACAAATGATCAACCAATGATCATCACACAGCAGCACTCAGCATGCCACATTACCAAATTGGGAATATCACTGATAAATATCAACTACATAACCTCTGAGCTCGTACGTCTCAGAGAAGGGTGTTAAACTAAGAGAATAAATTCTCCGCCACCAAGCAGAAATGTATTTGATAGAGATCAGTTAACATCTCAAAGTGTAATGTCGGACATACAACCATACAAGTCTGTTCCGGGTTCGTACAGAACCGAAGGCACTTCCGAAGAAGCCCTTGCAAATCCGGGTATCCACAATCCCGATCGGACTTCCCATCACTTAGGGAGAACTCTATACCGGAGCAACTCAGTGCAGAGTCAATCGACAGGTTATCCTATCGTTCTCACAAATACCCGGTCTTCACCACCGGTCTTCAAATGCTATCCATAACGTCGTATCACTATTCGGAATGGGCTATATGACACAAGGTCCTCTCCCGGCTAAACCGAATAATGAGCGCAATATTTTAAAAAATATGGATATGGGATTTTAGCTAAGTCACAACTTATAAAATCCAAAACTTTTCTTTGAAATAGTTAAACAAATTACCATTTTCAAATCTTTAAACCAAAAATATTTATTTCACAAAGTTTCACCCAGTTTCACAAAGATCTATCCATAGATTTCAAAACAATTCTCATTCGATTTGGATTAACCAAATTTAATCTTTAAATTAAAGATTTATAGCTTTCAAAACACATTTCCAAAGATTTATCTATAATTTGGAAACCATTTCATTTTAGACTTGAAGTCCTTTTAACACCAATTGGAAATTCATTTCTTATGTGAAGGCTCACAAACAGTTTCCGTTTTCAGAAAAAAATCCAATTATATACCAGTTTAAATCTTGGGTTAAACTAAAATTTCAAAAATCACTTTTAACATGGTTTTAAAAACCCATATAAACCCATTTATAAGTTGAATAACTTTTTTTTTTTTTAAACAGAAATTAAAACTTTGTTTAAATTTAAAAATTTCATCTTTAAACTTTGTTTAAATTTAAAAATTCCATTTAAAAAAAAAACTTTAACTCAAAACTTCACTTGAATTCAGTATCAATTCATGCTTGAATTAAGTTTCCAACCTAAAATATGAATTCCATTTAAAACTGCAAACTACAGGATTGAAGACCAGAAACTGTTTTGTTTTAAATTTTGATTTAAAACAGAATTTAAACTTGTTTAAATTTAAAAGTTCCATTTTTAAAAACTTTGAACTTCAAACCTTATTTGAACTCAGTTTTAACATCCTAAGTTAAACTTTAGTTTGCATTTTATTTCAAACTTTAAAAATCTGGAAACAGTTTCCTGTTTCCTGAATTCTGCATTTGCATTATTTCAAAATAAGAATTCAAACTATTTGAATTCATCCTTAGATTCAAGTTAAATCTTAAGTTCAAATTGCCAGATTTAATTATAGCTTTATTTTTTTAAAATTTTTAAAGTAAACAGAACAGGTTCTGTTGTAAAAACCTGAACACATACACCCTGCACTCCCCTATTTTACTTTGAGTTAATATCCCTTCTGCTTCGAGTTTCCACCACTTTTCCCCGAGACCAACCCGAGGCACAAACTCTGCAACCCAGAAACATCAACCCACCACCATCACAAACATGCACACACCCCTGTGTATTTGTAAACCACCTCCAGCCACCTCTAAACTACATCTCCGACCATCCCCTATCTATCAGAGACCACACTTCATCATCAAAACCCCAGATCTCCCTGAGATCAACTTGAATTTGAAATCAAGTTTTAAAGCTAAAAAACTGTAACAGCCTATACCCCACCTTCCTAAAACCTGTCAACACCGATATTTCACAACTCCGACCATCATCATCGTCCAAACTCCGGCACTAGCTTCATCACTTCGCCATCCATCAATACCCCAAACATCTTTGAACTCGATCCATCCTACCCTTCTCACTGATCCAATGTTCAAACCCATTTCAAAACTAGGTTTAACTGAAGAATTCCAACTGCACTTATTCTAATCAAATTTTAAAATCATTTCAGACTTTTCTGAGGATCAATGATTCTTATTTTATAATCCAGAAAGATTCTAAATCTACTTAAATCACAATTTGCAAGTATTGCACAAATCCATACTTTTATTTTCCAGACCAAACTGTAAATGAACATACTCTTTAAAATACCAATACTTGATTTAAAAATCAAGTTACAGCTTATATTTTTGATTTGTATCACTGAATTATTTTATTAATTAGATTTGGTTTGATTAAAATTGAACATGCAAAATGACATTTCTTGTGTTACAGAAATGTCACACTGTATTAACTCACCTAGAAAAAAAAAATTTAAGTCTTAACTTAAGAAGTTAAAACACATTATTTATAAACTGAATTCTAATCTCTGATATACAATCTTCTTTTATTTATTCTAACACACAAATATAAATCTCAAATTAAATCAATTTGTAAAGATTTTCTAAACAGTGTGTGACTCTGGGAACATTACCCAACATAATCAACATGCATAACAATCATAATTACCACAGACATTTCATAGCACACGAACATAATTTTATCTCAAACATTTAGTTCAAGTTTTAAATGTTACTCACATTCATGCAGGAAATAAAACACATATAAATTTAGGGCTAGGTTGCTCACCTAGATTTTGAGAAAAACAAAAGGCAGAGAAGTGTTTTAGACAGAGTAGAGGGGAACTTGGTTTCTGTTAAACAGAGACCGGCATTTATTTCTTAGATCTGCAGAAGTTTATTAACATAAACTTTGTTTAAACTTCCTATTGCATTTGTTACTTATTTCATTAATTAACAAATAAAAGAATCAATTTACTTACAGTTTGTTTAATTCCAGAAAGGACTGTTTCTTCCAGGTTTTCCATATTTTTGATTTTGATTTGTCTTGCCCGAGGCTTGAATCTGGAATTCGTGAATCAATCTTTGCTTAATCACCATTTATTTGCTTATTCATTTCATCAAAAACCAAAAATTAAATTTACTTACCTAAGGTTTGAATTCTTGGGTACAAGGATATAAAATCTGCAGTTGCAAACCAGAATCACTTTAGCTTTTAAACTGGATTTGTTCTCCTGCAACTTTGTTAAATAAATTTGTTTAAATATTTTTGTTTTAATACTGACTACTAATCTCAAATTCAAATTTTAAACAGAATGAAATTCACTTGCCTTTTATTATTCCCAGAGAACTGCATTTGATTCCCAGATTTGATCTTTTGTATTTCAGTTTGAATTTGTTTTAAACTTTGTTTCAGATCCCACCTTGCCTGAACTTGCATGCTTTATATTTGAATTGATCCTTGCTTGATTGTTGTTTGAGTTGAATTCCTAGTTGATTCCCAGAATTTGTTTCAAGGCTTTGTTTTTTTTTCTTTTTTTCTTTTTTTCTTTTAGGCTTGATCTTCATTTTCCTGGTTTTCAGTTTCTATCTTTCTCCTACATTTGTATTGTTGTACTTTGAGATTTTTGATTACTAAACTTTTCAGATTTGCTGAGTTATTTTATGATTGTGCATAGGAAAATGAAGAGTTTTGTAATTTTTTAATCTTATTATTATATTTTATTAGATATGGTGAATGCCATTTGTATAAAATCATTATAACCTTTTGATTTTGTTAACTCTTACACTCCATCTCTCATGTGCATGTATACTTCCTTATGTATATATTCACATTTAAAATTTTCAAAGACAAAAGTTTTTTTTTTATATTTATATTTTCAAAACAAAATTTTATTTCAATTATTGCTTACACTTAATTTTTTTTTCATAATGTTCATATACTTATATATTTTTACAATTTTCGTTCATACATTTATTTATTTATTTATTTTGTACAACCTTTAAAAGAAAAGAAGAATGTAAAATTTTTGATTTCATATTAACAAAGGTCACATTTGTTTAGATAAGAGAATTAAATCCTAAAAATAAATCCTTTTCTGAAATTTATTATATCTTCCAAATAAAATTAATATTTTAGAAAACAACTATCACTATCATTTTATTAATCTCAAGATTTTAAATTCTATTTTTATTTTTAATACATTATATTTTGAAATTCAATATTTATTTTATAAATCACTTATCCTTAAATTTCTTAATATAAATTACTATTTAAAATCAAAATTATTTATTTATCCTAGAAAATTTTCTAATAAATTCACAATTTATTTCCAAAAATAAATTTAATCGCCAATTTAAACTTGATAAATTTTCAGGAATGTTACAGATTTCCCCCCTTAAAAGAATTTCGGCCTCGAAATTTGCTAGGAAGACGAAAAGAAAAGATGAAAGATAGGGAAATATCTTTCCAAATCGAACTGGATATAAATTCTGTATTTGGCTTACCAAATAAGAATATCAACAATAGATATGAGAACAATCTCATATAATATTACACAAGATATTTGGGTCCACCGGTCTACGAATGTACAAGGGCATTGATTAGTTCGAAGGGATAACTAATCGTTCGTAGACTATATCGGATCCCAGAGAATAGATAGATGGATCAAATCTTCATATTAGTTAACCAATTTACTTAATTTAAAATTTCCACTTTATTTAATATTATAAATTTCAAATTCATTAGAGTTTAGATCGAAAAGCTGATAAGAACTTGATGAAGATACGAGGTAAGAATTTTCTACAACGATTCGTAGGGTCACCATCACACCGAAACTTCTTTCTAGAGCAACTACGAAGCAATCAAAAGAATACGAAATCGAATCAAAGGAGATTGATAGAGAAAGTTGTTTCCGCTATTGCAGGGTATTGACCATTAGTAGTGGTATTCCCTGTCCCAATCTCGTTCACTTCTCGCACTCATACTTACTATCAGTGGATAGTGAGAGAATTTACAGAGGCGTTCGAATAGATATCTTAGGGATATACTCATTCTAGGGTTTACTTCACCCTATCTCTAATGAGTTACTTAATGTGTTATACTCCCGAGCTGAAGTTTTAACCATCAGCTCTGATACCAAAATGTCACGATCCAAATTCCAGCGTTCGAAAATCGACATCCGTACTCCACTGTACTTGAATGCCGCAGATTCAAACGTCGAAATTCGAGTCATGCCGGAGCTTATAGCACATTAAGTAAATAACACAGCGGAAGAAAAGAATAGCATATATCAATATACAACATTGATATGATATCAGATACAATATAATACAACAGATGATACAATGAATATACAATATACATCAGAGATACAAAGAATAGCAGCGGAAATAAAATGATAACACAGCAGCGGAACAAAATCTCCAGTATAGTCTTCAAGAAAGAACTCCAGTATCAGTAATCTCCATCTCCAAGGCACTAATCCAGAATAGCTCGAACTCCCAAATCAAGATGAAGAGAAACAACTCGATCCAAAATGCGATTGCCAAATCCTAAGGCTGAAAGCTATCGAATCTACACCTGCTATAGATTATCTAAAAATCCCAACTCTAGACTGCCCGTGTGGGAAAATAGTGGGCACCCAGAGTTTAGGAAAGGAACAATAAACTCCAGGTCAGTCATGGGACTGGTATGAGCAAACAAAAGCATTTGGTTTTTTAAAACAAACAAAAGAATTTAAATTTGAAATCCGCAATGCTTTTTGGAAAATGAAACTACCATAAGGCCTCCCGGCACACACACAATGCAAACGCACACATGGGGGAGATTTCTCCTTATGATAGTCAAACATGCTTTCTAAGAGAAAAAATTCTTTGATATTATTACTAGTGCATAGTGGAAAATCTTTCGAAAGTATAATATAAACCCTAGCCAGCATAGGTACCATGATGCTATGCCTACTATAGCTGCCATGTTAAATGGCAGGTTCTACAACTAAAACCGTACAAGGCACGTATTGGATGAATGGATTTCCAACAAATGGTCAGGCTAAGGAACTTCCTACTGCCACATGGGATCGCCTCTGGCGGGACGTCCCGAGAACTAACGTTACGGTTAGATCTCTGCCAACACAAGGCCGGGTTACCTCTGTAACTAGGTAACTACTACACGAATATGTCATCCCCCGGTCCTTTGGGACCTTTATCCGAGCGCTCGCAACAACAACCACAAAGTATCACAAAGTAATAGATCTGCAGTATCCACATAGGTAAGTATCTGGGCTCCATACCATGATACCACCCTTTACCAGAAGGGAATGACACACCCTAAAGGGAGCGACCCTCATAACCTTGCCGCATCTTTCCTGTTTCGACCATTTCCGGGGTGTGAGGTCCTGATGCAGTCTCGTCCACAAAGCTACGCTTTGTGCAACAAAGCCATGCTTTGGGTCAACAGATGACCAAAGCAATGATCACAAAGATAAATGATCAAACAAATGATCATATCACAAATGATCAACCAATGATCATCACACAGCAGCACTCAGCATGCCACATTACCAAATTGGGAATATCACTGATAAATATCAACTACATAACCTCTGAGCTCGTACGTCTCAGAGAAGGGTGTTAAACTAAGAGAATAAATTCTCCGCCACCAAGCAGAAATGTATTTGATAGAGATCAGTTAACATCTCAAAGTGTAATGTCGGACATACAACCATACAAGTCTGTTCCGGGTTCGAACAGAACCGAAGGCACTTCCGAAGAAGCCCTTGCAAATCCGGGTATCCACAATCCCGATCGGACTTCTCATCGCTTAGGGAGAACTCTATACCGGAGCAACTCAGTGCAGAGTCAATCGACAGGTTATCCTATCGTTCTCACAAATACCCGGTCTTCACCACCGGTCTTCAAATGCTATCCATAACGTCGTATCACTATTCGGAATGGGCTATATGACACAAGGTCCTCTCCCGGCTAAACCGAATAATGAGCGCAATATTTTAAAAAATATGGATATGGGATTTTAGCTAAGTCACAACTTATAAAATCCAAAACTTTTCTTTGAAATAGTTAAACAAATTACCATTTTTAAATCTTTAAACCAAAAATATTTATTTCACAAAGTTTCACCCAGTTTCACAGAGATCTATCCATAGATTTCAAAACAATTCTCATTCGATTTGGATTAACCAAATTTAATCTTTAAATTAAAGATTTATAGCTTTCAAAACACATTTCCAAAGATTTATCTATAATTTGGAAACCATTTCATTTTAGACTTGAAGTCCTTTTAACACCAATTGGAAATTCATTTCTTATGTGAAGGCTCACAAACAGTTTCCGTTTTCAGAAAAAAATCCAATTATAGACCAGTTTAAATCTTGGGTTAAACTAAAATTTCAAAAATCACTTTTAACATGGTTTTAAAAACCCATATAAACCCATTTATAAGTTGAATAACTTTTTTTTTTTTTTAAACAGAAATTAAAACTTTGTTTAAATTTAAAAATTTCATCTTTAAACTTTGTTTAAATTTAAAAATTCCATTTTAAAAAAAAAAACTTTAACTCAAAACTTCACTTGAATTCAGTATCAATTCATACTTGAATTAAGTTTCCAACCTAAAATATGAATTCCATTTAAAACTGCAAACTACAAGATTGAAGACCAGAAACTGTTTTGTTTTAAATTTTGATTTAAAACAGAATTTAAACTTGTTTAAATTTAAAAGTTCCATTTTTAAAAACTTTGAACTTCAAACCTTATTTGAACTCAGTTTTAACATCCTAAGTTAAACTTTAGTTTGCATTTTATTTCAAACTTTAAAAATCTGGAAACAGTTTCCTGTTTCCTGAATTCTGCATTTGCATTATTTCAAAATAAGAATTCAAACTATTTGAATTCATCCTTAGATTCAAGTTACCAAATGTAACGATTCGAACTTTTCGCGTTCGAAAATCGACATACATACTTTACATTGTACTCGAATGCCGCAGATTCGACCGTTCAAATTCAAGTCGCCGGAGCTTATAACACATTAAGTAAATAACACAGCGGAAGAAATGAATAATATATTTCATATACAGCATTTGATACAATAACTGATACAACATGAATGGTACAATGAATATCAACATTATCAGAGATACAAAGAATACAGCGGAAATATAATAATAACACCAGCAGCGGAACAAATCTCCAAAATGGCCTTCAAGAAAGAACTCCAGTATTAGTAATCTCCATCTTCAAAGCACCAATCCAGAAATAGCTCGAACTCCCAAATCAAGATGAAGAGAAGCAACTCGATCCAAAATGCGATTGCCAAATCCTAAGGCTGAAAGCTATCGGATCTACACCTACTATAGATTATCTGAAAACCCCAACTCTAGACTGCCCGTGTGGGAAAATAGTGGGCACCCAGAGTTTAGGAAAGGAACAATAAACTCCAGGTCAGTCGTGGGACTGGTATGAGCAAACAAAAACATTTGGTATTTTAAAACAAACAACAGAATTTAAATTTGAAATCCTTATTTTAAAAACTAAAGTTTAAAATTTAAATTCAGATTTAAACTGAGTTTTAGTTTGAATTTGAAAATGAATTCAAATTTTAATTGTCTGAAATTTGAAACCATATTGTGTTTTTAAATTTAAATTTGATTTGAAACTCTCAAGTATAAAATGCATTGTTGTTTTGCATTTGAAGTAAAAGGTTAAGTATTTAATTTAATATTGAACCTAATTTTGTTGATGAGCCTATATGTGTAAGAAATCCAGTTGGAGGTCCCGCAAACCTCTGTCTTCGATGTAGAGATGTTCCTATCTCATATTCTTGCCATCAATTTCCTATTAGTCCTTTTGTTCTAGACTTCAACGAATTTGAAGTCTTGCTTGGAATGGATTGGCTAGCAAAATATGAAGCCAAACTGGATTGCAAAAATCGATTGATCTCAATCAAAACTGAATTTGGGGATTTCATCGAAATTTCTTGTGAGGACCCTAGTCCTAAAAGGGAAGGGTTGATGTATAATTTGGGTTATCCTGAACCCAGCTTGCAGTCTATTCCTATTGTTAGAGATTTTCCAGATGTATTTGAGGAAGTGAACTCTCTACCTCCTCACCGAGAAATAGAATTCAGAATCGACCTTGTGCCCAATGCCCGTCCTGTCGTTCATCCAAGTCGCAGGATGGCACCTAGAGAAAGGGTTGAACTAGTCGAGCAAACTAGAGATTTACTAGAAAAAGGGTTGATTCGACCCAGTGTTTCTGAATGGGGCTCAGCCGTCGTATTTGTTGCTAAATCAGACGGATCCTTGAGATTGTGCGTGGATTACCGCGATCTCAATAAGCAAACTCTCAAGAATAAATTCCCACTGCCCAGAATTGATGATTTATTTGATCAGTTGCACGGCGCTTGTTTCTTCTCAAAGATGGATCTAGCCCAAGGATTCCATCAATTACGAATTGCCGAAGACTGTTTTCATTTGACAGCTTTTAGGGGTCCCAATATGTTCTATGAATGGTTAGTCATGCCTTTTGGGCTAACCAATGCCCCAGCATACTTTGTGGACCTTATGTCTCGTGTGTTTCGGGATGTATTGAATAAATTTGTGCTCGTATTCATTGATGATATTTTGATCTATTCCAAGACCGAAGAGGAGCATGCCGAACACCTTAGAATTGTCTTGGAGATATTGAGGAGAAACATTCTATATGCTAAATTTTCCAAATGCCACTTTTGGGTCAAAGAAGTCAAATTTCTTGGCCATATTGTTAATGAAGAAGGGATTTCTGTGGATCCTAGCAAAATTTCCGCCATTCTTGATTGGAGGAGACCTACTACCCCAAAGAAAATTCGAAGCTTTTTGGGCCTAGCAGGTTATTATCGGAAGTTTGTTCAGGACTTCTCGAAGCTAGCTAGTCCTTTGACCAAGCTAACAATGAAGAATGCAAAGTTTATTTGGACTCCAAGATGTGAAGAAGCTTTTGAGGAATTGAAGAAGAGATTGACCACCGCTCCTGTTCTCGCCATTATCAATGGGAACCAGGGATTATCTGTTTATAACGATGCTTGCGGTGAAGGCTTGGGTGCAGTATTGATGCAAAACGGAAAGGTGATTGCCTACGCGAGTAGACAATTACGTCCTCATGAAAGAAATTATCCGACCCATGATTTGGAGCTTCTAGCTGTTATCTTCGCTTTAAAAATATGGCGACATTATCTTTTGGGTAAGAATCTTTTCAGCTTTCTTATCAATCTGTGAATTTAATTTAACTCAACTTAACAAATATACTTATCGAATTCTCTTTATTTCTAGGTGAAAAATTCGAATTATTCACCGATCACAAATCTTTGAAATATCTCTTCACCCAAAAAGATCTGAATTTGCGACAACAGCGTTGGCAGGAATTTCTAGCATCCTATTACCTGGATATTCTATATACACCCGGAAAAGCCAATGTGGTGGCGGACGCCTTGAGTAGAAAGCATGCTATTCTTGCTCATCTTGTCATTGCTCCTACTCTTCTTGAGACAATCGCCAACAAGCAAAAAGAGGACAAGTTTCTTCAGGAGATATATGGGAGAATCCGTCGAGGTGAGGATTCTAGTTTTATAATTGATGGTAATGGAGTTATAAAGATGAAAGGCAGAATTTGTGTCCCCGAATTCAAACCTGTCAACACCAATCTCTCAACAAGCTATTAATGAATTGAATATTGAACCTAATTTTGTTGATGAGCCTATATGTGTAAGAAATTCTGTTGGAGGTCCCGCAAACCTCTGTCTTCGATGTAGAGATGTTCCTATCTCATATTCTTGCCATCAATTTCCTATTAGTCCTTTTGTTCTAGACTTCAACGAATTTGAAGTCTTGCTTGGAATGGATTGGCTAGCAAAATATGAAGCCAAACTGGATTGCAAAAATCGATTGATCTCAATCAAAACTGAATTTGGGGATTTCATCGAAATTTCTTGTGAGGACCCTAGTCCTAAAAGGGAAGGGTTGATGTATAATTTGGGTTATCCTGAACCCAGCTTGCAGTCTATTCCTATTGTTAGAGATTTTCCAGATGTATTTGAGGAAGTAAAGTCTCTACCTCCTCACCGAGAAATAGAATTCAGAATCGACCTTGTACCCAATGCCCGTCCTGTCGTTCATCCAAGTCGCAGGATGGCACCTAGAGAAAGGGTTGAACTAGTCGAGCAAACTAGAGATTTACTAGAAAAAGGGTTGACTCGACCCAGTGTTTCTGAATGGGGCTCAGCCGTCGTATTTGTTGCTAAATCAGACGGATCCTTGAGATTGTGCGTGGATTACCGCGATCTCAATAAGCAAACTCTCAAGAATAAATTCCCACTGCCTAGAATTGATGATTTATTTGATCAGTTGCACGGCGCTTGATTCTTCTCAAAGATGGATCTAGCCCAAGGATTCCATCAATTACGAATTGCCGAAGACTGTGTTCATTTGACAGCTTTTAGGGGTCCCAATATGTTCTATGAATGGTTAGTCATGCCTTTTGGGCTAACCAATGCCCCAGCATACTTTGTGGACCTTAAGTCTCGTGTGTTTCGGGATGTATTGAATAAATTTGTGCTCGTATTCATTGATGATATTTTGATCTATTCCAAGACCGAAGAGGAGCATGCCGAACACCTTAGAATTGTCTTGGAGATATTGAGGAGAAACATTCTATATGCTAAATTTTCCAAATGCCACTTTTGGGTCAAAGAAGTCAAATTTCTTGGCCATATTGTTAATGAAGAAGGGATTTCTGTGGATCCTAGCAAAATTTCCGCCATTCTTGATTGGAGGAGACCTACTACCCCAAAGGAAATTCGAAGCTTTTTGGGCCTAGCAGGTTATTATCGGAAGTTTGTTCAGGACTTCTCGAAGCTAGCTAGTCCTTTGACCAAGCTAACAATGAAGAATGCAAAGTTTATTTGGACTCCAAGATGTGAAGAAGCTTTTGAGGAATTGAAGAAGAGATTGACCACCGCTCCTGTTCTCGCCATTATCAATGGGAACCAGGGATTATCTTAATACCGATGCTTGCGGTGAAGGCTTGGGTGCAGTATTGATGCAAAACGGAAAGGTGATTGCCTACGCGAGTAGACAATTACGTCCTCATGAAAGAAATTATCCGACCCATGATTTGGAGCTTCTAGCTGTTATCTTCGCTTTAAAAATATGGCGACATTATCTTTTGGGTAAGAATCTTTTCAGCTTTCTTATCAATCTGTGAATTTAATTTAACTCAACTTAACAAATATACTTATCGAATTCTCTTTATTTCTAGGTGAAAAATTCGAATTATTCACCGATCACAAATCTTTGAAATATCTCTTCACCCAAAAAGATCTGAATTTGCGACAACAGCGTTGGCTGGAATTTCTAGCATCCTATTACCTGGATATTCTATATACACCCGGAAAAGCCAATGTGGTGGCGGACGCCTTGAGTAGAAAGCATGCTATTCTTGCTCATCTTGTCATTGCTCCTACTCTTCTTGAGACAATCGCCAACAAGCAAAAAGAGGACAAGTTTCTTCAGGAGATATATGGGAGAATCCGTCGAGGTGAGGATTCTAGTTTTATAATTGATGGTAATGGAGTTATAAAGATGAAAGGCAGAATTTGTGTCCCCGACATTCCAGATTTGAAACGAGAAGTGTTAGATGAATGTCACAAATCAAAATTTACCATCCATCCAGGAGTCAACAAGATGTATAGAGATATCAAAAGAACTTTCTGGTGGAAAACGATGAAGAGAGATATATCTATTTATGTGAGTCGCTGCGCTACTTGCCAACAAATCAAGAGCGACCAAATGAAGATAGCGGGTCTACTTCAGCCATTAGAGGTGCCCAAGTGGAAATGGGACCAAGTGTCGATGGATTTCATCGACGGTTTGCCGCGCACTCGAAAGGGAAATGAAGCGATTTGGGTCATTGTAGACCGTTTAACTAAGTCAGCCCATTTCTTGCCAGTAAAAGCTACCCGCACAGCTGCAAGTCTAGCTAATGTATATGTGAAAGAGATTGTCCGTCTCCATGGCATTCCTAGCAGCATAGTGAGTGATCGTGACCCGATCTTCACTAGTAGATTTTGGGAGGCGTTTCAAGACGCATTAGGAACCAAGCTGCATTTCAGTACTGCTTATCACCCACAGTCTGATGGGCAGACAGAAAGGATCAATCGAATCTTGGAGGATCTATTGCGGGCATGTATACTTGATTTTGGTGGTTCTTGGGAGGACCATTTGCATCTGGTCGAATTCTCTTATAACAACAGCTATCAGGCCAGTATTGAGATGGCTCCTTTTGAGGCTTTATATGGTCGACCGTGTCGATCACCGGCATGCTGGATCGAAACAGGTGATAGACTCATTCTTGGTCCGGACATGATTAAAGAAGCCACCGAAAAAGTTGATTTTATTCGGAAGAAAATGAAAACAGCTCAGAGTCGTCAAAAGAGCTATTACGATCGTAGAAGACGAGATTTGGAATTTTAGGTTGGGGACTCTGTTTTTCTTAAGGTATCTCCTATGAGAGGTGTATTGAGATTTGGGAAGACTGGTAAGCTAGCACCACGATATATTGGTCCTTTTCCTATTCTGGAGAGGATTGGTCTTCTAGCCTACCGTGTGCAGTTGCCTAGCTGGTTATCGGGTGTGCATGATGTATTCCACATTTCTAACCTTCGGAAGTACGTGCACGATCCGGACAGTATTATTGAAGAAGCTGCCCAACAGGATCTCGACATCACCCCCAACTTGACAGTCAAAGGAGAACCGATAAAGATTGTGGATCGTGAAGAGAGGCAATTAAGGAACAAAGTTGTAAAGCTAGTAAAAGTTCAGTGGAGTGGCGATCCAAGAGACTGCACTAGGGAAACAAAAGATAATATGCAGAAGTCTTATCCCAAATGCAGGGTGGATATCTCGGCTTAGCCGGTAAGGCATTTCCTTATTCTTTTTGAATCGTATATTCTTTGTCTATTTTTCTCTCTCTTTCAATTTCGAGGACGAAATTTTCTTAAGGAGGGGGTATTTGTAACATCCCCAAAATTATCAATCAAAATAAATAATATATTTGAACTCTTGGGGTTTGATTTGAGAATAAATTTGAAAAAAATCTAAAACAAATAAAATAAGTAAAAGTAATATATGAAATGAATTCTAATTTTTATCCAATGTTAAAAAAAAAATATTGAGATGATAAATGTTTTTTTTTTTAAAGTCATTTGGATTTAAAATGTTTATATTTCAAATTAAAAATTTAAGATTTGAATTTAAATTTGGAATGAATGTTTTAAAATAAGAAGCATTTAAAAATCATTGAGGAACAAGTATACAAGTGTAAGACAACTTTTCTTTTAAAACATTGTACATATGCATATATACAACAAATGAATAAAAAGTATGTATATTGGTTTATAAAAGTTTATGCATATAATATAGGGAATGAAATCTATACATTTCTTTTGCTTTGTTACATCAAAAACTGAAACTTACCTTCACAATAAAATTTAATGATTTACAAAATCTATGTGTTAAGATATCTTCTTACAAATGGCACAAACCATCATCTCCTCAATAAAATAATCAAATAAAAAAATTCAGAAAACTTTTCACCTTCTAAAAATTCGAATTTTAAACCCCAACATCTGATTCTCAGTAATCAAAAGATATTTGCAAGTGTTATTTCAATAATTGAAGGAAAAAAAAAAGTTCAAAAGAAAACCAAACTGTCTTCTTCCCTTCAAGCAAAAAAAAAAATATCTGAAAATACTTTCTCATGCTTCATAACCTTAGTGTGATACTTTCAGGTAAGCTCTGTTTTAAAATTTTATAGTTTATGAGATTTTGATTTTTTTTTAAATCAAGTGTTGACAATCAAATTCAAAAATGAAAACTGCAGGTTTGTGAAGCAGAAAAGGGGGTTTCTGGTTTCAAAAGGCAGTGCATAGTTTTTCTTTTCTGGAAATAAGTTTTAAAGGCAAGTGACTTCTCTTTTTAAAAGTTTGAACTTGAGGTTATAACTCCTTATGAAGAAAGAGTTAATCCAGCAACCTTTAATCAAATTTTTGCAGGAAGGTTAAGGATTAAAAGCTACTTTTTCTTTTTGGTTTCTAAGTTCCTGTTTTCAAGTTGCAGAGAAAAGAAGTTTCTCTGTTAATCCAAAACTGTAAGTGATCTAGAGTTTTTTTGTTATTAATAATTTAAAATAAATGAAAGCAACATGGGATTTAATACCACAATATCAATATTTTATTGCAGGAGAAAAAAAATCAAGAGTTAAAAGCTTTAATCTATTTTGGTTTCAAGTTTCAGAAATAAGGAGTGTCTTCTCTGATATAAATTTCAAAAGTAAGTAAAATAGAAATCCCTGTTTTGGTAATTTAAATGCATGAATATAACCACAATTAATCAGAGAATTGCTACCCATCAAATTTTAGATCTAAACCCCAAGAGAATTAGAGTAGAAAAGAAGAAAAGGAGTAGCAGGCTCATCTTTCTGTTTGAAAACTATCAACATCCTCTGGAAACAAGTGAGTAAAATCCTGTTTTCCTATTAATCTTTTGTTGTCGTATGCTGGATGATAGAGTAAAGATAATCTTTGGTTTCTCATGTAAGAATTTTTGAATATATGATTGAATGTTGGCTATGCATGCTGATTTTACAAAGAGCTAATTACTGTTCTAGCTTCAGAAAACCAAAAACCTGTCATACCATTTTTCCCCTCTTCCCCTATTTAATCTGCATGTTAAACTATGGTTGAACTTACACTGTGTGTCAGCAACAAGTTGGGGATCTTTAGTTTGAACTTACACTTCATTCCAGTAACAAAACTAAACAACTTTTTTTTTTAAATTGCTTTACTGGAAACTGAAGTATTTTTAAGTATCAGGGGTTACCATTTCAAAAAAAACCACCTTCTCTCCTTCTATTTCCTTCTGAAATGGAAAAAATATTTGAAAGCAAGTTGGGATTTTAAACTGACAACATGTTTCAGTAATTAAATAAAAGAAAGCTTGAAGTTTTCTTTGTCTAGAGACTGTAAAATAAAATAAAGAAAAGAAAAAAAAAACTGTAAACATGATCATGCTCAAATCTCTGGTTCATAGAGTAAACTATCCACAACTACAACCTCTTCTACCTTCTCTTTGCTTCTGGAGATAATTGTAAGTGAGTTAAGGATTGTTAAAAACTGTATTTATCTCAGTAGTGAATTAAAGCAGAGAAATTTGAATTTTTCTTCACTGGAAAATGTAAATGCAGTCACAACCCAAACAAGTGAAATTTTCGAACCTCATAGAATTGAATTTCAGTAACACCACTTGCATTACCATCAAGAATAATGATTTTTTGAAACAAAAATCAAATTTTTTCATTGCATATTGCTCGGGAAAATGGGGGTTGATCGGAAATTAAAGTTTTCCCAAAATCTGATGATCTAAGAAGCTATGGCCCTCGAATTCGCTGTCGTAGATGGCTTGGGGGCTCGTGATCATCAGAAAAATGCTGTTCGATTTTTTTAAAACCCAGAATTTGAATTTGAGTTTGTTTTAGGGTTTAAGAACCCAAAATACTGCGCACGGTTGAAAGGGCTTGCCGCACCACCACAGAGGACCGGACCGCGTGCCACCGGGGGGTTTCGAAGCGTGACACGATGGCGAGGCTTGGTACTGAGTTTGGTGGCCGATTATGGCCTGGGGCGGCGGCGCGTGGCAGTTTTCGATGGTGTTCCTGATGATGACGTTGGGTGTGATGCTCGATTCGCGACTTCGAAGCAAAAATCGAGGTCAGGGTGTTCGTGTCGTTTTAGGGGACTATAGGTGACTCGCTCGTGGCCTTGGCTCTGACCATAGGCGGCGGCGCTAGCAGTGCACGTGCACGTGGGTGGGGTGTGTATCAGCGTGAGGCGTTGGGGGAGACGAATGGTGACTCGAAGCAGTACGTGGGTAAATCGCGTGGAGACTCGAAGTGCAACCCGGGGGGATTCTTGGTGTTCACCGTGTCGTTTTTACTTAACCAAAATTTCGAAAAAAAAAGGGGCACGGGTCAATTTTGGGATAACTCGAAGTAGGGGGAAGTTTGGCTCGGGTACGACCCGAAGCATGTCTCGGGTATGCAGATGAAGCACTAGCACAGTTTTGATAAAACTTTTAAAACGCAATGTATTTTCTAAGTGAAGTAACCATAGTTGTTAATGTAATATGAAACTAATAGTTTTTCAAGTTTTGTGAAGTTCAAATTATTTAAATTAATAAAAGTTGTTTAAATGTTTAACTTAATAAAAAGTTTAAATATAAATATAAACTAATGTACAAATACAAAGTTCAAACCAAGCTTATAATAATAGTAAATAACAAAATTGATGTTTTGTAACGACTTTTTAAATATAAAAGAAAATAATTTAATAAATTAAAGAATAGGAGACTTATAAAATTAATTTAACTTAATAAGTTAACGATTAAGAATTTAAAAGTGAAATAATAAACTAAAGAATAATTTATTAACTTAGCCAATTAAAAATAATTCAAAATCAAGTAAAATTCAACATTAATTTGAAATGATTAACAAAGACCATCATGTAGCTAATTCGCCTTAATCACAATTACTTGTATCAACGATGATTAATCATCATCTAATACCCCATACTGGATTGACGCTTTTGTTGTGGTATTGTGATTGCTTTGTGATGAGCTATGATTTGTGATTTGCTCCTGTATGTATGTGAAACCCTTTTTGCCCGTAAAATGGCATTTAAACTTCGATGCGACAGGGAGTCGGATTTCAGTTTGTTATCCGAAACCCACATCAAACCCTGAATGTGAACCTTTGTGATTGATACACCCACATGTTTTAAATTTGAAGCGCTCACTATTCGGATTAGCCGGGGAAGGACCTTTGTGTCGTATAACCCATTCCGAATAGTGATTCGACGAATGGATTGCAATTGAAGACCGGCGGTGAAGACCGGGTGTCTTCAAAAACGATAGGATAACCTATCGATTGTCTCTGCACCGAGTTGCTCCGGTATAGGGATTCCCTAAGTGATGGGAAGTCCGATCGGGATTGTGGACGCCCAGATTTGCAAGGGCTTCTTCCTTTATTGGACGAAGTGCCTTCGGTTCTGTTCGAACCCGGAACAGACTTGTATGGTCGTGTGTCTGACACTTGAGATATAAAGCCGATTTCTTTCAAATACATATCTGTTGGTGGCGGAGAATTTATTCTCTTAGCTTAACACCCTTTTCTGAGACGTACGAGCTTAGAGGTTATGTAATTGAAGGTTATCAGCTATATACTCCCAATTTGGTAGTGTGGCATACTAAGTGTTGCGGTATAGTGATGATCATTTGTTGATCATCTGTGATCAAAGCATGGCTTTCATGTAAAGCGTAGCTTTGTGAACGAGACCTCATCGGACCTCACACCCCAGAAATGGTCGAAACAGGAAAGATGCGGCAAGGTTATGAGGGTCGCGCCCTTTAGGGTATGTCATTTCCTTCTGGAAAAAGGTAGTGTCATGGTATGGAGTCCAGATGCTTACCTATGTGGTTGCTTCAATCTCATTATTCTGTGTGGTTGTTGCTTTGTGATGGAGGGCCCTCGGATAAAGGTCCCAAAGGACCGGGGAGTGGCATATTCGTGTAGTAGTTACCTAGTTACAGAGGTAACCCGACCTTGTGTTGGCAGAGATCTAACCGTAACGTTAGTTCTCGGGACGTCCCGCCAGAGGCGTACCCATGTGGCATAGGAAGTTCCTTAGCCTGACCATTTGTTGGAAATCCAATTCCCAATACGAACCCAATACGGTTTTAGTTGTAGAACCTGCCATTTAACATGGCAGCTATAGTAGGCATAGTATCATGGTACCTATGTCGGCTACGATAAATAGTTTACTTTCGAAATGACTTTCTACACTATGCACTAGTAATAATATCAAAGAATTTTCCTCGTATTAAACATATTTGACTATCATAAGGGGAAATCTCCCCCAAGTGTGCGATTGCATTGTGTGTGTGCCGGGAGGCCTTATGGTAGTTTCATTTTCCAAAAGCATACCGATTTTTCTTGTATTAAATCTGTTTTATTTGAAAGCAATTACCTTTGTTTACTCATACCAGTCCCATGACTGACCCGGAGTTTATTGTTTCCTTTCTAAACTCTGGGTGCCCACCATTTCTACACGGGCAGCCTAGTAGCAGGTTTTCTATATTTTGGCTCTAGATGCATTTTGGGAGTATTTTGGTTTGGAGACGGTTTTTGGTGGCTCATACCTTGGAGACATTTTGGAAGCTTTTGGATCTCGAGGTGCTTAGCTTGGATGTTCACTATTACTTTATCTTTTGAAGACCTTTGGCATATGATATCTAGTTGTTCAATTATGTCATTCTATTTGGATATGTAATTCATGTATTATGTACTCTGATGTTGTAGCAGATATTATTGTGGTGTTGTATCTGTGATATGATGCATGATGTTCATTTTATTTACCGCTGTTATATATTCATCTAATGTTGTTATAAGCTCCATCCGACTGGAGTTCGATGTTTGAATCATTGACAGTCGAGTACAAGTGAGGTATTTGATGTCAATTTTCAAGCGTTGAATTTCGGGTCGTGACATGTTTTTTTTTTAACCCTAGATCCCAAATCATCGAATTCAATTTCAAATATTGAATTCAAATTTAAATCCAATTATTTAAATTTTCAAAACTCCATCAAGTTATTCAAAAATAACCATTTTCAAAAGCTTCAATTCTAGTTCAAAAACTATTTTGGATTTAAAAATTCAATTTTTAAAACAATTTCAAAATCTATGACTTAACCCATTTCCACGTGCCATCCATATTTGTGTGCGTATAGGTGTGGTCTAGGGGTTCAACACAGTAGTGCACAACATCATCATCACAGGTTCAATCATATCGATAAGCGGTATAACCCATAATGCTTATCTATATTCACAGATTCATAGATAAAGTAAAATATCATTCACAAAGATTAACTAATATGATTCGATGTGGGTTTCGGATAACCGACTGGAATCCGACTCCCTATCGCATCGAAATCCAAATGTCATTCTATGGGTCAAGGGGTTTTCATATTCATACGACACTATATTCATCACAAATATAGCAGCTCACCCCTGTGTATTTGTAAACCACCTCCAGCCACCTCTAAACTACATCTCCGACCATCCCCTATCTATCAGAGACCACACTTCATCATCAAAACCCCAGATCTCCCTGAGATCAACTTGAATTTGAAATCAAGTTTTAAAGCTAAAAAACTGTAACAGCCTATACCCCACCTTCCTAAAACCTGTCAACACCGATATTTCACAACTCCGACCATCATCATCGTCCAAACTCCGGCACTAGCTTCATCACTTCGCCATCCATCAATACCCCAAACATCTTTGAACTCGATCCATCCTACCCTTCTCACTGATCCAATGTTCAAACCCATTTCAAAACTAGGTTTAACTGAAGAATTCCAACTGCACTTACTCTAATCAAATTTTAAAATCATTTCAGACTTTTCTGAGGATCAATGATTCTTATTTTATAATCCAGAAAGATTCTAAATCTACTTAAATCACAATTTGCAAGTATTGCACAAATCCATACTTTTATTTTCCAGACCAAACTGTAAATGAACATACTCTTTAAAATACCAATACTTGATTTAAAAATCAAGTTACAGCTTATATTTTTGATTTGTATCACTGAATTATTTTATTAATTAGATTTGGTTTGATTAAAATTGAACATGCATAATGACATTTCTTGTGTTACAGAAATGTCACACTGTATTAACTCACCTAGAAAAAAAAAATTTAAGTCTTAACTTAAGAAGTTAAAACACATTATTTATAAACTGAATTCTAATCTCTGATATACAATCTTCTTTTATTTATTCTAACACACAAATATAAATCTCAAATTAAATCAATTTGTAAAGATTTTCTAAACAGTGTGTGACTCTGGGAACATTACCCAACATAATCAACATGCATAACAATCATAATTACCACAGACATTTCATAGCACACGAACATAATTTTATCTCAAACATTTAGTTCAAGTTTTAAATGTTACTCACATTCATGCAGGAAATAAAACACATATAAATTTAGGGCTAGGTTGCTCACCTGGATTTTGAGAAAAACAAAAGGCAGAGAAGTGTTTTAGACAGAGTAGAGGGGAACTTGGTTTCTGTTAAACAGAGACAGGCATTTATTTCTTATATCTGCAGAAGTTTATTAACATAAACTTTGTTTAAACTTCCTATTGCATTTGTTACTTATTTCATTAATTAACAAATAAAAGAATCAATTTACTTACAGTTTGTTTAATTCCAGAAAGGACTGTTTCTTCCAGGTTTTCCATATTTTTGATTTTGATTTGTCTTGCCTGAGGCTTGAATCTGGAATTCGTGAATCAATCTTTGCTTAATCACCATTTATTTGCTTATTCATTTCATCAAAAACCAAAAATTAAATTTACTTACCTAAGGTTTGAATTCTTGGGTACAAGGATATAAAATCTGCAGTTGCAAACCAGAATCACTTTAGCTTTTAAACTGGATTTGTTCTCCTGCAACTTTGTTAAATAAATTTTTTTAAATCTTTTTGTTTTAATACTGACTACTAATCTCAAATTCAAATTTTAAACAGAATGAAATTCACTTGCCTTTTATTATTCCCAGAGAACTGCATTTGATTCCCAGATTTGATCTTTTGTATTTCAGTTTGAATTTGTTTTAAACTTTGTTTCAGATCCCACCTTGCCTGAACTTGCATGCTTTATATTTGAATTGATCCTTGCTTGATTGTTGTTTGAGTTGAATTCCTAGTTGATTCCCAGAATTTGTTTCAAGGCTGTTAACCCTATCTCGGTTACGATTCAGCAGGTCTAGTGTGTGGAGATGGCGCCGACCCAAGAGATGCCGACCTAACTGAGTAAGAATTGTGCAGGGTCTGCCGATCTAAAGGACATACCGACCTAACTGCTTAAGGCTTAAAAAGCAGGCCGACCTAACCATTCGCAAGACTTGCCGACCCAATGCCCTCACATAGGTGCCGACCTAGTGCTTCAGAAGGAACTGGCCTAACGACTCAAGAAATGACAAGGGATCCGACTTAACATGACGCCGACCTAACTGCCTAATGAAGCTGCCGACCTAATTCGATCCGACTTAAGGACTTAACATGCTTACCGACCTAACTGAGTGGAACAAGTTCGCGACTTACACTTGTGTCGTGACCGACCCATGGTCTGTGCTAGGACGTGCGCGACCTGGGCAAGTGAAGGGGAGTTAGTTCACGTTTAGCTCGTCAATTCTTTAAATCGGTAACGACCTATTTAAACATGCACTTCCCATTTAAGTCGGAGGCCATGCATCAGAGAGAGGGGGCGACCTACGACCTAGCTTGACCCGGTAACGACTTTGGACTTGTGCAAATCCAACGCAGCTTGATCATGTGAGGGCTCCTATAAGCCGGCTGCGACTTAACTGGGTCGGTGAGGAGTTAAGACCGAGCCTAAGTCCATAATCTTTGCCTATAAATACCACCCTACCTTCAACATTAAAAGGACTTTTTTTTTGGATTCTCTTCAAGCGCCATTACTCTGCCGAATTCCAGACTACTTCAAAGCTTTTCAGATCCAACAAACTTCTAAAGGAACTCCATGAAGGAATCATCCACATTCACCATGGATTAGAAGATGATCGTCAACATCAAAGCTTGAGCCACTTGTTTTACATATCCTATAACTTGAAGTGTGTTGTAATTGAAAGATCTTGTAAAGGATTGTAATCAAACTAGTGATAAAAAGATTAAAGTGGACGTAGGCTGGATTATTAGCCGAACCACTATAAATACTGTGTCTCTTACTGTTTTTCTGCATACTTTCTGCTTATTTCTGATTCCCGTACGAACGGGTGGTGCTTTCACAATCACATCCTATTCACCAGGGTGTTAGCGTTTAAATTTGAGCGTTAACATTTTGGTGCTTTCACTGAGAACCGAACTCAGGACATCTATCATCATTGCTTCAGAAAGATTTGTAGATAAAGTTTCTTTAAGAACCAGAAGTCTATCCGAAATCATGGCTCCTGGAAGGAAAAGTAAATCTATGAGATCTGCAAACATTCAAGAGGGAACCTCCGCTTCCCCAACACCAAATCAAGCCACTCCAACTGTCGGGGTTACGAAAGCAGAGTTGGATGCCGCAATTTTGGGGTTGAACAGACAGATACATGCTCAAAATGTGCAAATGGAAGCCCAGAATGCCCAAAATGCCTTAATCCTGAATAAGTTGAACGATTTGCTCGGGGCAAACCGTCAATCAACAGCTAATGAAAGGAATTTCGCTGGTAATATTCATGAAACTGAGGAAAGGAATGTTTCCGAAAGGGATACTAACCCCGCTGAGCAAATACTTCCTGAGGTAGGCGGATCTAGGGCTCGTAATGATGAAGAATATCTCTCTGGAATGGTTCGCCAAATTATGAAGGAGAGCATGCAAAGAGTCGAAGATGAGAAAGAATGGGGCTTTGCTCCGAGCAAGACTCCATTTACTGAAAAAATCCTAAAGGCTGAATTCCCACGAAAATTTGCTCCTCCAACTATCCCAGCTTATAGGGGGACAAGTGATCCAAACGAATTTCTGTATAAATATGATTGGCATATGACGGGTGCCCGAGCCTCAGATGAAGTAAAATGCAGATACTTCCCCGTATATTTGGAAGGCGTAGCTCTGCTTTGGTTCACAAAGCTACCTGTCCGGTCCATCGATCAGTTTTCAGACCTAACCAGGAAATTTAAAGAGCAATTTAGGCTATATGCTTCAAAGGCAAAAGACATCATGTCGTTATCCGGTTTGGAGCAGAATCCGGGGGAAACTATCAAGTCTTTCTTAAATCGCTTCAATATAGCGTTAGCTGAGGTTGATAATGCGGAACCTCGCATGGTCTTGACCTATTTGATGAGGGCCATAGATAAATCTAGTGAGTTTGGAAGATGGTTGAATATGAAGGAACCAAGCTCTCTCGAAAAATTCTACAAGAAAGCAGACGAGTTCATGCGTCTGGAGAGTCGCCCTGTATCGACAAAAGCAGCATTGGAAAAGGTTGAAGCTAACTCCAATGCTCCACGCAAAAATGAGTCTGTGGGACAGAAGAGGGAGAACAATAATGGAAAACAACAGAATAATCAGAAGAAGCATAGATCCTTCAAGCCTTCAGAATACACACCTTTGTCAGATACTCCAGAACGAATCTACCTGGCTACCAAAGATTCTGTCAATTATCCTAAACCCCCAGTCTTGAGAACCGGGAAAAAAGCTGTGCAAAGTGGGAGGTTCTGTCGCTTCCATAATCAGCCCGGTCATGATACTGATGACTGCCGTCAATTGAAGAATCTAATTGAAGAATTGTTAAGGGAAAATAAACTACAACAATTTGTGAAGAAGAATGATAATAATAATCCTGCTTCGTCGAACCAGGGGCAGCAAACTCCTGCTCATCAATCTGGGACTAATGGCAAAGACGCAGGTTTTGAGTCTGGAAGGCCTGTTATCAATATCATTACAGGCGGACCTCACCCAGCGGGCAAAAGCTGGGGTGAGATGGAAAGGTATTCCCGGGCCCTGAAATATGCACCGGAGGAAGAAAATGTTTTTGTTCTAGAGGACACTACGCCTTTGAAGCAACGAAAGACATTCAACGATGACATTGTATTCAAAGCCAGGGATTCCATCGGTATTGAAGCCCCAACCTTGGATCCTTTAGTCATCTCGGCCGGCATTGGGCCAGCCATCGTCAGAAGGATTCTTATCGACAGCGGCGCATCCTGTAATATCCTCTTTAAGAAAACCTTCGACCAGATGAAGATTCCTATGGTTGAAGTGCAGGCATCATCGCAAAAAATTGCTGGCTTCGCCGGGGAGCCAAAGCAACCAGTAGGAACCATTGACTTGCTAGTGGAACTCGGAGAAGGAGAAAGAAAAGTAGTTCGCAAGCAGACTTTTGTGATAGTAGATGAATTTTCTGCTTATAATGCTTTCTTTGGTCGTCCTACTCTTGCAGCATTCAAAGCTGTCCTTGCCCCATGGTGTCTTACTATTAAATTCCCTACCGACAATGGAGTAGGAGTTATTAAAGGAGACCAGAATGCTGGACGAGAATGCTATATGACAGAACTGCGAGAAACAAGGAAGAGAGAAATGGGAAAAGATGCGGCAACCCCAATCCGCATCAAAACACCAACCCTATAGCAACTACAGGGCGGACCCTGCACTGGCGAGCATAGCGGGGCACGAAAAGTGATGGATCCTAGAAAGGCCAGTGCGGGGGAGAGTAGGGTGGTACCAGCAGAAACAACGATACCGGTGCCCGTTGATCTGAAGGACCCAAACAAGATGCTGAATGTGGGTTCACAACTTAATGTGTCAGTTCAGAATGCCTTGATATCTTTTTTGAAAGCAAACCTGGATGTTTTCGCTTGGACCCATGCCGATATGTGCGGAATATCCCCAGAAGTTGCGGTACATGCTCTGAATATTGACCCAAAGTTCACGCCAGTAAAGCAGAAAAGAAGAATCCAAGGTCCAGAAAGGTCGACAGCATTGAAAGAGGAAGTTGACCGGCTCATGGAGAATAATTTCATCAGAGAATCTACCTATCCAAATTGGGTTTCAAATCCAGTGCTGGTTAAGAAGGCCAATGGTAAATGGAGAGTGTGCATCGACTTTTCAGATCTAAACAAGGCCTGTCCCAAAGACAGCTTCCCATTACCCAGGATCGATCAACTGGTAGATGGAACAGCGGGTCATGAATTGTTGTCTTTTATGGATGCCTACTCCGGATATAATCAGATCATGATGCATGAGCCAGATCAGGAGGACACAAGCTTTATCACCAATGTCGGTCTTTACTGTTACAGAGTTATGCCCTTTGGGTTGAAGAATGCGGGGGCAACATACCAAAGACTGGTCAATGCTATGTTCAAACCGCAGTTGGGAAAGACTATGGAAGTTTACGTTGATGACATGCTAGTAAAATCTAAGAAAGCAGTGGATCACATCGAACACCTAGCAGAAATGTTCGCAATCCTCCGAAGTTACGGAATGAAGCTTAACCCTTTAAAATGTTCTTTCGGGGTAGAATCTGGAAAGTTCTTGGGTTTCATCGTGAGCGCTAGGGGCATTGAAGCTAGTCCAGCTCAAATCACTGCTTTAAAAGAAGTCAAAGCTCCTAAAACAAAGAGGGAATTGCAAAGTCTCAATGGAAAAATTGCCGCCTTAAGTCGGTTCATATCCAAAGCTACTGATAAATGCATTCCATTCTTCGACGCTCTAAAGAAAGGAAAGAAAAACTTTGACTGGACTCCCGAATGCCAGAAAGCCTTTGAAGAATTGATTCAACATATGGAAACGCCTCCAATACTTTCTAGGCCCGGCGATGGCGAGGATCTTCTTATATACTTGGCAGTTTCATCTCATGCTTTAAGTGCAGCGCTGGTACGGGAAGACAAAAGGATTCAACATCCAGTTTACTATATCAGCAAAAGACTCACTGGGGCAGAAATGAATTACTCCAAGTTGGAAAAACTCGCCTATTGTCTATTGATTGCCTCAAGAAAGTTGAGGCAATATTTCCAGGCTCATCCTATCAAAGTCCTCACTGATCAACCTTTAAAGCAAGTCTTGTTTCGCCCTGAGACTTCGGGCCGCCTTTTAAAGTGGAATATTGAATTGAGCCAATATGACATCACTTATCATCCTAGAAAAGCGATCAACGGACAAGCTTTGGCAGATTTTATTGCAGAATTTACAGACAAGGGTAACAGCGAGGAAGAAACAATCGAGAACTCCCCAACCCAATGGAAGTTATTTGTAGATGGCGCAAGAAATGATTACTGTTCAGGTGCTGGAATTGTTCTTGAAACTCCTGAAGGCCGGTAATTATGCTATGCGCTAAGATTAGAATTTCCTTCAACAAACAATGAAGCAGAATATGAAGCTCTGATTGCTGGTTTGAAAATTGCTAAAGAACTAAACATTCGAGCGTTACAGATCTTCAGTGATTCTCAGCTTATAGTATGCCAAGTCAAGAAGGAGTTTCAAACGAAAGGAGGAAATCTGCCCGCTTATGTGTCAAAGGCTTGGGAACTTTTATGTGAATTCGACCATTACACGATAAGTCATATTCCTCGAGAAGAAAACATGAAAGCAGATTCTCTCGCAAAATACTCAAGTTCTGGCGAAGCCCAATCCTTAGGGTTAGTTCCAGTGGAAGTTTTGTCAAATCCAAGCATTGATGAAATGGATATCGATTGGGTTATGAGTATGTCGCAAGAGCAAGAATCATGGATGACTCCAATAACAAAGTATCTACTCAATGGCTCTTTACCAGAAAACTCTAAAGAACGACAAAAGCTACTGAGAAAAGCTTCTCGATATATAATCCAGGATGGTCAATTATACAGACGAGGATTCTCAATGCCATTGCTTCGATGTGTATCCCGGGAAGAGTCCAAAACAATCCTAACTGAAGTGCATGGAGGAGAATGCGGTGATCATTCAGGTGGTCAAACATTAGCAAAGAAAATTCTCCGATACGGATATTTTTGGCCAGAAATTAATCGGGATGCCGCAGATTACTCCCGAAAATGTGACAAGTGCCAAAGATATGCCAAAATTCCTAGAGCACCTTCTACCGAACTCACACAGATGATCAGTCCATGGCCATTTTCAATTTGGGGAATGGATCTCATTGGGCCGCTACCAACTGCTAAATCAGGGATTAAATATGCTATTGTTGCGGTTGATTATTTTACTAAGTGGGCTGAAGCTGAACCATTGGCTACTATCACTTCTAAGAAAATGATAAGCTTTGTGACCAAGAATATCATTTGCAGATACGGTGTGCCTCAGAAAATAATCACAGACAATGGTACTCAGTTTGAAAGTGAGGAATTCCAGGATTTTTGCAGACGATTCAAAATCCAGAAAAGCTTTTCGGCAGTAGCTCATCCGCAGGCAAACGGGAAAGTGGAAGCAGTGAACAAGATCATCAAATCAACCATCAAAAAGCAACTCGAAAGAGCAAAAGGTGGTTGGGTCGATAAACTACCACTTGCACTATGGGCATACAGAACTACTCACAAAACTGCAACTGGGCATACTCCTTTTTCGTTAGCATACGGATCGGAAGCAATGATCCCGGTTGAAACAGAGGTCCCTTCACACAGAAGAATCCATTTCAATCAAGCAGAAAATGAAAAGCTGCAACTTGAAGCGCTGGATCTCCTTGATGAAAAAAGAGATGAAGCTAACCTCAGAGTTGCAGCTCATCAGCAAAGGATAGCCAGACATTTCAATTCCAAAGTTCGTCAACGCAGCTTTGAAATTGGAGATCTAGTCCTGAAAAGAATTATGACCGCGACAGGTGTGTTTGGACCAAATTGGGAAGGACCATATGTAATAGGTCAGAAGCTTCTCGACGGCACATTCAAGCTCACCACTGTTGATGGAGATCAAATTCCAAGGGCATGGAACAGCAACCACTTGCGTCCATACTTTACTTGAAAATTTTGTTGAAACATTGTAAAAAGAATTATGAATGTATGATTCTTGTAATTGAAAGCAATTGTGAAACTGATGCAAGTAAATAATGAAAGAATATAAAGTGGATGTAGGCCCAATTTCATGGCCGAACCACTATAAATCTTGTGTTCCTTATTATCATTATATGTTTGCTTTGTTTTCGATATAAAAATACATAAAATGTATTGCTGAAATGTCAATTTAAATTTTTGCAGACAATGGAAATGAAACTTGCGCATAATAAGACCGAGTGATCCTCACCATCATTCAGCAAACAAATTTCAAGTCATAAAGGCCCCGAATTCAAATCCTAGATAGGAAATGCTTCAATTGAACGGCTTATGATTTCGATAGAAACGAGCCCTTGTTAATAAATTGAGATTGTTTGAACGAACAAACATCCAATTAGGAAGCTAGTGCCCGTTCTCACGAACTTGCCTGACAATGAAGTACGCTTCCTTGGATTAAACAAGCCACTTGCGAGAAAAAGGGGAATGAAAACTTGAAAAAAAAAAAAAAAAAAAAAAAAAAAAGAGGATCGCTGAAAAGGCATAAGCAAGTGAACAGAGGAACAACCAAAGCTACCATCAGCAGCACAAGTCCTCTTCGGAGGCGCAACTCTTCGGAGGATAAAAGACCTCTAATGGGTCATACGCCACAAAAAAGAAAGTTCTCTACTCAACAAAAAAGATTGGAGGAGTCATGACCCTCCAACCATGAGAGAGTAACTTCCAGGCGATGAAAACCCTCTCTGAGGCACATTTCACCAGGAGTTGAAGTGTTATGACCGCTCTTCGGGATTTCACTTCACCAGAGTTGAAATGCAAAAAAAATAAAAGCCCTCTTCGGAGGCCCATTTCACCAGGAGTTGAAGTGTTATGACCGCTCTTCGGGATTTCACTTCACCAGAGTTGAAATGTAAACAAAATAAAAGCCCTCTTCGGAGGCCCATTTCACCAGGAGTTGAAGTGTTATGACCGCTCTTCGGGATTTCACTTCACCAGAGTTGAAATGTAAACAAAACTAAAGCCCTCTTCGGAGGCACATTTCACCAAGAGTTGGGGTAGTTACTCTTCAGAGTTTCACTTCACCAAGGTTGAAATGCAAATAAAATAAAGACCTCTTCGGAGGCATATTTCACCAGGAGTTGAAGTGTAACAGCCGCTCTTCGGAATTTCACTTCACCGGAGTTGAAAGACAAGCAAAATAAGAACCTCTTCGGAGGCACAATCAAGAAAAAGAAAAGACCTCTTTGGAAGCACACGTTTCACCGAGATTGAAATAAAACTTCCAAGTGTTGAAACGTGAAAAGGCTTTCTTCGAAGGCACAACTCTTTGGGGGTACACGTTTCACCGAGATTGAAATAAAACTTCTAAGTGTTGAAACGTGAAAAATCCCTCCTCAGAGGTACAATTTTGTATAAAAAAAAAATCCTCATCAAAAGCGTACTTTAACTTTCAAAGGAAGAGTAATTTGCCCACTATGGAAAATGATTGTAAAAAAAAAAAAGGAAAAGAAGTTAAAGTACCCTTCAGAGGTCCGCTTTAGCACATAGAGGAATTCACTTGATAAAATATGCACATAAGCAAACGAAAAAAGTGATTTCTTCGAACGACAAAGCGTAAAAACTTATACGAAGGGAGTTGTACTCTACCAAAATTTTCTTTAAAGAATAAAATAATTATTCTTTAACAAATAAGAGTGCAAGTCCCCTCAAAGTATAAAATATTGCAGCAAGTTTAAGGTATGGGGGCAACCTGGTATAATAGTATAGTTGCATCAGTAAAGTAATACTCAAACAACATACCATAAGCCCGCTGCAATATCGTGTAAATAAACTTGTGCAAAAAATAAAATAAATAGTAAATGCATTCTCAAATTCAAACAGAAGTTTGTACAAACGAAGAATCATTTTATTCAACTATAATGCAGATACAGGTTCTCAAAATAAAAGCGGGGGCCGATACCCGCACAACTCTCGGCCAGTTCATACAAAAGACAAAAAGCTAAAGTCTTCACTTCTTTTTACTGCCTTTGGACCCTTTACCCGACCGAATGACCAGCTTTTCAGGTCGGCCAGTGGGTATAAGGGAGGAAGGAGAGGTAGGCGCAGCTGGCCCAACTTCTGGCTCCTCTTCAGTGGCAGTGATTATCTTCCCTCTCCTCCTTGATGCTCCTTGCTTCCTTCTCCTCTTTGAGGAAGACTCACTTCCTGGAGTGACAAGTTTAGATAAAGTTATATCGTCAGAAGGAGTCCGCTCCGGAGATATGTCACCTCCCTCAAGTCCCTCATCTTTTTGCTCTTGCGAAGCAATGGGATCATCCAGGCCATGGAGAGCCTCTATTTGTTCTTCTTGTGACCCAGGTTGCGAGGCAGAAGGAGGCGCCACTTGAAGAGATGGAGGAAGGATCACCGGGGGAGAAGAAGCTTGAGTTTGACTCGGTGCTTTCTCTACAAAGGAGAAAAAACTTAAAATGTCAGTATCTTTCGAAAAGAGAGGGGATGACGGCTCGTCAAAAGTCGGGAATTCATTGACATTTGAGGAATAATCAAAAGTCGGGAATTCATTGACATTTGAAAAATAATCAAGAAGATCGTCAAGTTCACAAGGAGCGAACGAGCAGTTCACCACTTGGGCTGGTCCGGTGTCAAGTTTACCTGGGGCAGTTGGATCTCTGAGGCTGATTTCATATCGCTGTGCTTCGTTGCTTTCACCACCTTCATCCCCGCCTTGTGCACTTGTAGTTTCAGTTACTGTCTTAGTTGCAGGCGGAGTAGAGGAGCTAGAACCCGTGATGTCAACCACAGGAGAAACTGGAGGTTGGACAGAGGAAGTAAGCGTTAATTCCTTTCCAGAACGTTCCTCTTCCGCCATTCCAGTTCTCATCCTGGCAAGTTGTTCTCGCCCCTTCGCAAGAGCAGCGCGAGCTCCCTCATCCAGGTAACGCGCCTCAAAATCTTCATCGCCATACCCGGCGTCTTTAAACATGTTAAGAGCAGCTTCCCACACCTCGGCCAGGGTGATTTCATACTTAGGACCAAGAAAAGAGAGGCTGCCGCGTCCCAAGACACAGTGTAAATAAAAATCGAATAAAGTCGAATTGATATCGGTTTCCATGGTCTGAGCAGTTTCTTCGGCTGCAATTTTGCCAGCCATGGCCTCATCTCGATCTTTTTCGGTCTGAGCAAGTTGGGCTTTTAGCGCTTCAATCTCCATGTCCCGGGCGCTCAGTTTATTCTGCAACTGGGTGACATCAGTGCGGTGGTTCTCTACAGCTTGTTCTAACCTCTCAGCTTTAGCTTCAGCGTCCCTCTGGCTGGCGTGCGCATCTCGCACTTGTTTTTGCAATACCTCTTCTCTTTGGGTGTAAGTATTAGTAGAAGAGACAAGATCATCTTTGAGCTGCTTTACTTCAGCTTCGAGTTTTTCATTGTATTCGGCTATCTCCTTCATCTCAGCGTTGTGTTGATCAAGAATCTTCTGCCATTCTGATTTGTCATTTTCCATGGTCAGCATTGCTTCGATGTTAGCCCGATTAACTCTTTGAAGTTCATCAACCAACTTTTGCCATCCAGACATTCTATCGATATCAAGCTTGACAGCATCGAGATTTCTGTACATAGCTTCTTTGTCGATGGGGACCAAATCGAGGTCGAAGCGTACCCCCCTCAAACACCAATTCGGGAATCGGCTCTGCAAGGTCGGGGGGCCCCTTTCAACATGGTATGAAGGCCTGTTGAGAAGTGTTTGGATGGCACTTCCTTCAAGAGCAGGAGATTTGGAAGGGATGTCAATAGAAACTGAGGCACCAGGTCTCTCAGATGTCACGGGCACATGCTCCTCGCCAAGTTTGGTCCGCTTTCTCGAATCCTCAATATGGCTCTTCCCCCTATCATCGTGCGTTTTACGTTTATGGGAATCATCATCTCTTGGGAAGGATTCATGTCGCGTGCCCGCTCCCTCATGACGTTCTTCATACCTTCTCCTCTCTTCAGCTTTTCGCGCAGCTCTCTGCTCATTGGTCTCTCTGGGATCGGTATAGTATTGCTTGTAATCATAGCTGCCACGCCCTCCATAGCGTCGAAAGTCTTTGTAATAAGAACCGCTGCCGCTGCGCCCCATAGAGGAATCTGAAAAGGCAAAAATAGCAAGTCTTAGAAACTTCCGGAGAAAAGAAGTTAAATGTGAACAAACGCCAAAAAATCCTAAGTGTTGTGTGATGTGCAAGCTACGCGCATTAAGCTACAAACCACTCATTGGTGTAGAGGTGATGATAGCTTGGGTATGAGGAGTTGGTGTTTGTGTTGGTGTTAGTCGAAGAAGGGACGTCGCCTCAACTATAGGAGAGATAGTTTTAGACACGTCATCTCTAAAAAGCTCCTGTGAGGTCACTATTATGTCGCTCAACCCATCATAAACATCGTCACCATCATGCTCGGTGAGACTTGTTTTCTCAGTTCCTACATCAGCTAATCCCCCGGGAGGCTGTGAAGGTTCTTCTTCTTCCTCAATCGGGGCAAGTGCCGCCTTACTAGATGACCCCATAATGTCGGTAGGGGTGGAACATTTCACCAATGAAGCTTCGATGTTAGACTCTTTTGATGAGGGTTGTTCGATGGTAACGGGGGCATCCGATGCTTCAGTCGGGGAATCGGGAACTTCAGTCGGAGCTTCACAAAGCTGAGTATAGCGAGAAGGGTGGAGAAGTCCGTATTGATGTAGAAATTCGTCGCTTAGTAGAAACTTGATACTTCTCTCTTCTGCGGCTACAGCGCTCAGTCTATCAAAAGTCTGCCTATGTATCGGATCTCTAGAGGGAAGGGGAAGTGCTGAAAAAAGCAAAGAATGAGATCAGCAATTTGGACCCCGAAAAGAGTTAAAAAAGAAAGTGGAAAGACGGAAATAAATGATCTTACTTCCTACTCTCCAAGAAGCATAAAACTCTGGGGGACTGCGGGCAAAGAAAAATTGGTTTAAAAATCCATGGACACTTTCAGTAAGATCAAGAATGAGCTTGCGGTTTCTTGCACTTCTCACAATGATAAGAGAAGGATGGTCTTTGCTCTTTGCAAACGAGCATAAGTAGCGAATTTCTTCGAAGCTCGGCAGTCGGTCAAGATTTCTTCTGAACAAAACACCCAACCCCATCAAGATAGCGTAACCATTAGGATGAAGTTGGAACGGAGAAATTGACATCCGAAGAAGAAGAATTCGAAGAAAGTCATTGAAAGGTGGGATCGCCCCACTTAAGCACATATGACGATTAACCGCGACAAAACCATAAGGAGGTCTGTCAGCAGTATCATTCGGTCCAGGAAATATGACATCATCTTCAGCAAAGCCGAATTGAGTACGCAACTGAATAAATGTTCTCGAAGATAGAATAGTCGAAGTTCTTTCTGGAGGATTCTGTATAGGAACAGCTATCGGGAAAGTTTCTTCTTCTTGACTTGCTGCTTCTTCTCCTTGATGGGAAGTCATTCTACACAAGCAATTGGATATTCAAACATGAAGGTGCACGTTTCCTAAAGTGTGTGAAGTGTTGTACAAGTATCAATCAAACAATAAGCAAAGGTAACTGGAATAAAACCTAGCAAACATTTGTTAGTTATAAAAACCAGGAATCTTTGTTTTGAGTTTGAATATGCAAATACAATGTTGATGCAAACAAATCAGTTCAAATTGTTGATACTTTGCATTAATATTTTACTATAATCAATTAATTCACAGCATTTCATGCAATATATTCATGTCTCTCATCTTGTCTTGACTAATCTGTCATTCGATACGGGCAGTCAATGGCAGTATATGCGCCTTGGTTTTCTTTGTTTGTTTGTTATTCTCGACAGGTTTACAGCTTAAAAATGAGAATGATCTGTAAAGTAACACAATGGAATTCAAGCAAACTTGAAGCTAGGACAGTTCAAAATGTTCAAAATGTAAACAACTTAGTCGGAAGTCCGGGTCAAAATACTTGAAGAAGGCCTATGTTTCTAAGTGTCAATACGTCCAGAGCCCAAGTGTTAGCTCGGCTACGGTTCAAAAAATTCTCATGCGAGATAAGACTAAGTCGGTAACGGGTCAGAATCTAGGTGGTTCAGCTTGGCGACTCATTTCCTCTAGTTCGCATGGGGGAGATAAGAGGGCAAGCTCTAAGTCGAAGGGCAGGAATTTCTCCAAGTCTTAACTCGGTCACGATCTAAGCTTTAATGTTTAGGTCGGCGGAACTCTCTCAAGCATTATCTCAACCACGATTTAAGGTCGTGTAAGAGCTAGATCGGTCGAAGGCTAAGCCACCTAAACCCACTAACTCGCCTTCGAGCCAACATCCCACAGCATTAAACCCGATAACCCTACAGCCATTCCTTCAACACCCACTTCTACCCATGCTGCCGAATCACCCAATTGAACAATTCGGAATCGAGCTTAAGATGATAAACCATCTTCATCGCCTCAACGACCAATCTGAAGCCAAAACTTCATAACCTAAGTTTCATCAACTATGAATACGATGGGGTTCATAATGAAGCGTCGTGCAAGGAGGCGATTCGGTGCAAGGAGGCGATTCGAGTTCTAACAAACAAGAAATGTGAATCGGCAATAAATTACAATCAGGAAAACCACTTACACGATGCGTAGCAGAGATTATTTGTGATCGATTGAATAAAGTTGCCTTTAAGATCTGAGGGTGCTTTAATGGCGGAATTGAGCAAGGGTTTGAATAAAGAAAAAGGAGGAAGGGGGCTAATTTATATCTCATGGTGAAGGAATGTTAGACAACACTAACTGGTAAGTCGTACGCGATCTACCGACCTAAGAGAAGCCAAGCTAAGATATTTCGAAGCACACGACTTAAGTCTAAGGCGTATACTTCGAGGGGCAGATGTTAACCCTATCTCGGTTACGACTCAGCAGGTCTAGTGTGTGGAGATGGCGCCGACCCAAGAGATGCCGACCTAACTGAGTAAGAATTGTGCAGGGTCTGCCGATCTAAAGGACATACCGACCTAACTGCTTAAGGCTTAAAAAGCAGGCCGACCTAACCATTCGCAAGACTTGCCGACCCAATGCCCTCACATAGGTGCCGACCTAGTGCTTCAGAAGGAACTGGCCTAACGACTCAAGAAATGACAAGGGATCCGACTTAACATGACGCCGACCTAACTGCCTAATGAAGCTGCCGACCTAATTCGATCCGACTTAAGGACTTAACATGCTTACCGACCTAACTGAGTGGAACAAGTTCGCGACTTACACTTGTGTCGTGACCGACCCATGGTCTGTGCTAGGACGTGCGCGACCTGGGCAAGTGAAGGGGAGTTAGTTCACGTTTAGCTCGTCAATTCTTTAAATCGGTAACGACCTATTTAAACATGCACTTCCCATTTAAGTCGGAGGCCATGCATCAGAGAGAGGGGGCGACCTACGACCTAGCTTGACCCGGTAACGACTTTGGACTTGTGCAAATCCAACGCAGCTTGATCATGTGAGGGCTCCTATAAGCCGGCTGCGACTTAACTGGGTCGGTGAGGAGTTAAGACCGAGCCTAAGTCCATAATCTTTGCCTATAAATACCACCCTACCTTCAACATTAAAAGGACTTTTTTTTTGGATTCTCTTCAAGCGCCATTACTCTGCCGAATTCCAGACTACTTCAAAGCTTTTCAGATCCAACAAACTTCTAAAGGAACTCCATGAAGGAATCATCCACATTCACCATGGATTAGAAGATGATCGTCAACATCAAAGCTTGAGCCACTTGTTTTACATATCCTATAACTTGAAGTGTGTTGTAATTGAAAGATCTTGTAAAGGATTGTAATCAAACTAGTGATAAAAAGATTAAAGTGGACGTAGGCTGGATTATTAGCCGAACCACTATAAATACTGTGTCTCTTACTGTTTTTCTGCATACTTTCTGCTTATTTCTGATTCCCGTACGAACGGGTGGTGCTTTCACAATCACATCCTATTCACCAGGGTGTTAGCGTTTAAATTTGAGCGTTAACAAAGGCTTTGTTTTTTTTTCTTTTTTTCTTTTTTTCTTTTAAGCTTGATCTTCATTTTCCTGGTTTTCAGTTTCTATCTTTCTCCTACATTTGTATTGTTGTAGTTTGAGATTTTTGATTACTAAACTTTTCAGATTTGCTGAGTTATTTTATGATTGTGCATAGGAAAATGAAGAGTTTTGTAATTTTTTAATCTTATTATTATATTTTATTAGATATGGTGAATGCCATTTGTATAAAATCATTATAACCTTTTGATTTTGTTAACATAAGTGTGTGGGTCAACAAGTGTTTCAAACTCTAGATTGCTCCTTCACACTTATCAGTCCACATAAATTTCACGTCCTTCCTCGCCAGCCTGGTCATTGGTGCTGCTATCCGCGAGAAATCCTTAATGAATCTTCGATAATAACCAGCCAACCCAAGGAAACTCTTAATCTCGGTTACTGTCTCATGTCTCTTCGAACTATTCACTACCTCTATCTTAGTCAGATCTACAATAACCCTTCCTCTGAGATGACGTAACCAAGAAACTTTACATCCTTCACCCAAAAATGACACTTTGAAAACTTCACTTTCAGTCGATGCGGCTTCAGGGTCTCAAGCACTACTCTAGGATGAACTTCACCCTCTCCTTAATAACTTATTCAAGTGTTCTTAGAAAATCCAGTTCATCAAATCCACAAAAAAAGCTAGAGTATTCGTAAGTCCAAACAACATAGCTGACCATTCGTATGATCCATATCTGGTCCTTAATGCTGTCAAAGGTATATTATCCTCTTCTATTCCGAGCTGATGGAAACCCGTTGCCAAATCCAACTGAGAAAATACCTTTGCTCCGCTTAGCTGGTCGAACAAATCGTTGATCTTGGGCAGTGGATATCGGTTCCTTATCATCCTCTCATTCAACATGCGATGATCGATACATAATGTTAAAGATTCGTCCGGCTTCTAAGTATACATTGCCACTACACCCCATGGCGAACTGCTCAGCCTGACAAAAATTTTGCCTTCCAGATCCACCAACTGCACCTTCAACTCCCTCATCTTTGAATGGGTCATCCTGCTTGGAGGTCTACTCACTGGTTCTGCTCCCGGAAAAAAATCTATCCAAAACTCAATGGCTCTTTCGGTGGCAATCCTACTACAGGCTGAAGCACATTTACGTATTCTTTAACCAAACTCGGCTCAACTCATCATCTATATCCAATGCACCCGACAAAACAAACACTGCACCACCAAAACCTCTTATGGTGAATACAATCCGATCGCTAAACTCTAGGTGACTCAGAGATATCTTCCTACTCTGGCAAAATATCTTAGCATCTACTCCCTTAACGAATCCATACCCAGGATGATCCCAAACCATACAAAATCAATTACATGCAAACTACACTCAAAAGTATGACCTAATAGGTCAAAGTCAAACTGATCACACCTTAACCCTAGAGTTCGTACCCTCCTATTGGATTCGCAACCCGTAAGGAAGTAGCTAAATATGTGGGTTCAAGTTTAAGCTTATCTATTAAACATCAAGATATAAAAGAATGCGATGCACTAGTATCAAATAAAATGCTAACAGACATACCATGAATCTTAAGCGTTTCCCCAAGAACCGACTTTCCCTTCTCCTGGGCTGTTGGCTTGGAAGCAGTAGGCTCCAATGCATACACCTTGCCTTTACCATCTCTAATAGTCTCCTTGCACTAGTTCTTATAATGGCCTATCTGGTCATAGTTAAAACACCTTACATTCTTCCCCTTAACCATATCCTTCGCTTTCCTTGAGTGGCACTCTTTTGCAAAGTTCCCTTTCTTATCGCATTTATAGCAGACAACTTTGGACTCTGCTTTCTTGACTGCTCCACCCTTCTGAGCACCTATCTTAGGAAAGAACTTCCTCTTCTGGCCTTCTCCAAAGACATAAGTACTTCTTCCTGCCTCAAAGCGATCTCTATAACAGTATCAGAAGGATCTCCAAGATGAGACAATGCAGCACTAGCCTGTTTTGTTTTCAATCCTTTGATAAACTTATCATTCCGCTTCAACATGGTATCTATAGGAGCGTACCCATACCAAGACAACTCTTCGAACTTCCTTACATACTCAACAGCATACTTCACACCCTGCACAAGCTCAGCAAACTGCCTAATCAAAGCTGACTTTGCCATTACCCACATAAACCTCTGTTGCAATCTTCCCTTGAAATCCTCTCAGGTTGTAGTCTAATCATCAACTATCGCTGATACACTCTTCCATAAGAATAATATTGTCCCCTGAAGATGCTTGGACGCCAACCTCCTCTTCTGCTCGCTATTGTGCCCTAAATCTGAAAAAATCCTTTCGTAGTGCAATAACAAATTCTCCACTTCAGTGACATCCTCTGTTCCCATAAACTGCTTCCCTCCTAGCTACACATAATCGCCGCTCATCTTATCGAAATGATTAACTACTGGAATCTTTGGAATGCTTGTTCCTGTGATATTTTCACCTACCACTTCGGATGTAACTCTTGTCTGCATCATATTCCTGAAAAACTAATACATGGCATCCATTCCGACCTTTAGGACTTCAGCACCAACATTTTCTACCGAACCTTGGCCTCTTCCAGCATTAGGTTTGGCAGTCCTTTTGGTGCTTCCCCATCCTTGGTTAACACTGCATCTTCTACAATCCATATCTGTATTAAAACCACATGAGATATAGGAAAAACCTAATCAAAGATAGATGAATAGAGATAAAGTGCATACTTATATATAGCAAATACACGTAAGTTACAATAGGATTAACCCAACTCCAAATCTTATTCCAATTTCCTCGGATTTTTGTTGTCCAAACTAATTTTTAGTTAATTTTTTTTCCTAAACCTATGCTCTGATACCAAGCCGTAACATCCCACATCTGGAGGCCAAAAGCTATGCGCTATGGGTGCTGCAGTCATCCATACTATTAACTTCAGGTGATGAAATACGGTAGCGTTAATGGTTTCCTTAATAGCAGAAGCATTTGAGTATCAAAAAAATCATAGATCTCCAAAAACAATAATTTCATTGGTTATATTTCAAATAAATCATATCCAAGTTACAACAATCCCAAACATAATCTCAGTCATTGATGAAATATAATTTACAACAATACGCCAAGAGCGACATACGAAGATACCCCTTGGATGATCAAAGCAATATAGACATAACTGTCTTAATACACAACAAAAATAATTTTAAAATTGGATTCCTAAATTAGCTTCTGTCAACGACCTTCTCGTCTTCGGATGCCTTATTCGATAAAATCTGCTAAAACATGAAATCATAAACCCTCTACCTAATCAAATCAAATTTTGAGCATCCGAGAGATTAAGGTGAAACGAAAACTTCGAGTCATACTTAAATCCTAGTATGAATAATATCTATTACATCTCAGTTTACTGATAAATAGCGAGACCACGCTGCTTTGTGGTGTTTGGTTTTTCTCTCACTAATATCTCTACTCAAAACATATATTTTGCAGATCCTTTCTAGCAACAAAAATGGTTAATCAACTTATTATAAAAATAATATAGCAATATCCATTATACTAAAATAGGAAATGAAATGTACTATTTGTCTAAAATCGAAACTATCCATTCTAAATTCTAAGATATCTATTTTTTTTCTCGACTCTCTGTCCTAAAATTAAATATAGAAATAACTTTTATACTAAATAATGGGCTATCGCCCAAAACAGGTAAAGAGGGTGGACTAACTGCCCTCAAAAATTTAGGAAGATCTGTTATGCTGATAGATGAACTATATGTTCATGTCAGAGCCGACTGCTCTTTCTGGAATAACTGCCCTAGTATAACTGTCCTCTGGTTGACTGCCCTCAAAATGGACTAACTATCCGAATACAAAATGAGTTGACTTCATGAATTTTCTTTCGGGCTAACTACCCTTCAAATATCTGAGCTAACTGCTCTATAAAATAACTAAGCTAACTGCTCCTTGAAATATCTGAGCTAACTTCTCTTCAAATTATCATTGAAACCTTTTCAAAATGATTTAATCTGTCATATCATATACATATAAGGAAAATATATCGTTAGTTTTACTCTAAGCTATTTTTTCCATGTTATATATACTTTAGTCAAAATAATGTTGATGATGTTCAATAAGGATTGTCTATCATTTATAATAAGTTAATGACCTTTATAACTTAAAACATTAGGCTATCTGCCTAGTTCTAATATTCGAAACCTTTGTTTAAAACCCTTAAATAACCTTTCGAAAACATGGAAGGTAACTCCCTCAAAACCATTTACAAAACCCTTCGAAAGTATTGAAGCTAACTCCTTATTTCCTTTAATAAACCTTTCAAAATAATTGATGGTAACTCCTTCTAAACCTTTTAAAAGCCTTTCTTTCTTAAGCTTTAAAACATATGACATCCTTATTTTAAATCCTTTAAACCTTGGCCTTTTAAAAACATTACAAAACCATACCTTTCAACCTTGTCGAAAGGTCCTACCCTTCGACCTTGTCGGGAGGTTTCTTTTCGACCTAGACGAAAGTTTCACCTTTGCACTTTGTCGAATGGCTAAGGTAACTCCCCTGTATAATAAACCTTTTGAAAGCAATGTAACTCAATAACTTTTGAAGACATTGGGTTAAATTTTAAAATAGCGGAAACCTTTTGAAATCCTTCAAAGTTAATAGCTTCGAAACCTTTAAAACGTTTTAACTTAAAACATTAGGATTATGCAAAAGGATCAGAAAAACAATGGAGTCAAAAGCAACTGCTTCAAAACCTTTATAAAACCATTCAAAAACAATGAAGTGCTGGTGTTGGAACCAACACTTTGAAATCAACGGTGAAAGGTATCAAGTTTTTAGAAAACAAAAGATATCCTTTGACTCCATCTGTGTTGAAAGAATAGGAAGCGGCAATTAAGCATTCGACCTTGTCAAAAGCTACATCTTTCTACTTTGTCGGAAGGATTCATTTAAAACAAGAAAGTAAACCAATCGAAACCTTTTCCTTTTAAATCTTTTGACAGTTTCGTAAGCTCTTTGTCCGAAGATAGCAGGCATGTTTTCTTTAAACCAAAACAAAACATCATCTCTTTCGAAAGCTATAATTGTTCGTCCCTAAACCTTTCGAACTCTTTCAGTTCGGTACGTACCAGTTGCCTGATGCCTTATGCCTTGGTATTTGACCGAACCGAAGGTTTTTTTACCTTTTGGCCTTGTCGAAAGGTCTAGAAAGGAGGCGGAAGGTCTATCCGTAGGGTTGAAATAGAAGAAAAACTATTTATTTGTAATTTAAAACAGTTCTTTTGTACCCGACCTGCCTTGTCTGTCTAAATTTGATTGGTTGCCAGAATTTCATATTCAAAAGTGCTGCCAACTTTCCTTATTTGGAAATTTGAATAGTTTTTAAAAAGCCCTTTTCCCCTTATAATTGTATAGAACATTTAAATCTTATACCTTAAATAATTTTATATAACTATTAAAACTTCGTCCAAATATTCCAGAAAAATTCAAGAAAATCAAATAATATGCTTTCTTTAACATGTAAAATTTTCGTAATCAAACTATAATTATTTTTCCCATAAATAATTTTATAATTCAATTTTTCGATGGGAAATTCATAACAATTCCACAAAAATTCTAAAGATTCTGAAAATCGAAACCCATCTCTAAAATTAATTTTTAGATCATCATAAAAATTCGCAAGGCTAACGGATGTCATATAATAAGGTTTTATTCACAAAACATGTCATAAAATCTATATGAACTTACATAACCCATCAACGTGTATATGTATCATTTTATCTTTCAGAAACATGGCAAACCTTCTACAAAAAATCATTTGGAATTAACCTTAAAACCGAAACCATAAAATTTTTGAGATGAAACAATATTCACCTTTTTTTTAATGATTTAGGAGCTTGAGATTTGAATGAGTTTAATTTGATTTTGCCTTTCTTAAGCTTTTCTTTTGTTTCCTCTTCTTCTTCCTTTATTAATGTTGGTCTGCAAGCTTCTCAAATTTCAAAATGAGGAAGAACATGTTTTGAAACACAAGGCCTAAGGAAGGTGATAAAGGAATAGCCTCTTTCCCATTATACCCCTCTTTTAAATCATTTTTAAAATCTTCTTTTTATTCTTTGCTTAAAAGCACAACTACTATAAGTAAATCAAATCTCAATCCCCTTATCAATTATCTAACTATGTCTCCTAAATAATATTATAAAAAATATGAGGTGTTGCAAATTATTAACTTTACTATACACGAATCTGCGTATCACGACTATTACTTATTTGAGCCCTAATCTGGGTATAAGATTTCAGTAATAAATTTCTATTTATCCATCACAAATGCTAGAATCTAGGTCAAAGAATATTGTCATAAAGATAATTATTAAGAATTTCCGAATCCAAATCTCGAATTTCTAATCACTCAAATCCCATTGATCACAAGGAATGGGTCGAAGGTTTCTACCACTGAAATTCAAATATTGATTAATGGATTTAGTTATTTATGAAATATCTCTCGATGATAACATTCCAACGTTTGTGCCCTTGTGATAAGGCGGGATATTATATCAACAAATTTCATATATTATAGCCAAATTATTGAAGTTAAATTCTTGAATATCTTTCATCGCGATTAATGATGAGGTTTAAACATTTAATATAAACTACTTTTCATGCAATTAAGAAGACAGTTTGTTGATCAAAGCGAATGTCATACATATACTGATATATTGTTATAAATCTAACAAATAGAAATATTGTTTGCTTCATGCTTTTCAGGAAAATCAGTATAAAAATGAATAACGAAAGATTCAGCAAGTACAGAAATCAATGTATGAACAGTCAAAAGGCACATCAAAATTGGCATTACAAAAAAGGATTACAAATCAGGTGACATTAACGAAATTTGTACAATTTACATAAGTCGTTAAATTATTTACAAAACTCTAAGGTTATACACATATGTACAAGATGAGTTTATTCATCTAAAACATACGAATAAATTACAAGTCTTTAGCAGCCTTGTCAAGAGTCTCTATGACTAAAGGATCCACTACACAACGAATCTCAACGCAGAGAACTTCTTTAAGTTTTTTTTCATTCCTCCATACTCTGTTTTCGTCATCGATCACATTAGTGTTAGTCTTCATGGCATTGTTGAAAGCTCTATTTGCTGCTTTAGTGGTCTTGTTATCCCTTTCTTACTCTGCTATGCGCTTTTGAACCAATAATATTCATATTTGAGCTTTCGAATTTTAGGAGCGTATGCGTTGATAGTCTGAGAATATTTCACTTTTTCTACTCATCCAAATACTTATAAATTTCAAATTTAACCTTCCTGCAGCAATTCTCCATGACATTTTCATCCAAGCCCAGGAGAGAATTGGCCATAGTAGGGAATTTTGAGCCAAGAGGCGCGATGACCTTGTGAATTTAGTAGTCGAAGGCGTAGTGTAGGGAACCGGTAGATCAATGCTTGAATCTTCTCTCCCATAATGAATTCCAGTAACTTGTGATTCGTACTACGCCCGACTATCTTTTAGTTTTAATTCCAAATCACTAATTTGTTGAGTAAATTCTGAGATTGTATGATCGAAGTCAATTGAGGGATTCGTCTTCTCCTATAGCTTAAGTGCAGAAATTTTTTCATCCTTTATATTAACATCAGCCTCAAGATAGGAAACTTGATCTTTCAAATTACTAGCAATTATTTTATATAAAAAATGTATCATATGCCATTTTAAGGCTTCGATGTTGCTACATAAGCATTCTAGTAAAATATGATCGCTTAGCTCAACCCTTCCACTTGATTCTAACAGTTTCTCTCTTACAGAAGCTACACGTGATGATAGATCGTGAGGGAGAGGAAGGGTTGACAGTTGTATCTCCTATTTAAACAAAAAAAAAATCAAAATCAAGATGGAAAATCACCTTTTTAGTATGCTAACAGATTACAACTCAAAAAACAATGAAGTCAAAAAACACAATAAACAATTGTTTTACATCTAAATTTTGGAAACTGCATTTTTAGTCTTTTCTAATGAATTGGCATAAAGATTAACTATAGAATCAAAAGGAATATTTAGTCCTTCCAGGATTAACACCGAGGGACATTTGCGATAGTCCAATTGCCCATCTAGAGGACTGTCACTGTCACAAATTTGGTTTGTATGGAATGTTATACTCTCTTTAAGGAACTTCTCTTTTTGACCTCCAAGGAAGTCAAAGCGAAGGCGAGGATATCCAAGTGGATTTTTTGTAAATCTCTTAGAAAAAAATTTCTTTCTAATTTCTAAGACTTTAAAGTTGATGTCTTTTCAAGATAAAATGTTATCAGTTTAACATATTGGCTCAAATGGTCTCTAAAAACAAGGCGACCTAACAAATAATCACTCTGTGATAATATAATAAAGTAAAGCTAGGCATAAAGAGCGAATCTAAAGCAAACATTCATAAATTGATAAACGATAACATATTTTACAACTACTCATCTGGTTCATACAAAACAGACATAGAAAATAATCCTGATACAAATTTGCCTCTATAATACTTATGCTTTTAGGAGGGATATCTTGAGGAATTGATCTGACCTGTGGTAAGTCCAACAAGCTCCAAGTTGTGAGTTAGATCTGAACTTATCTAAGTATCTCTTATGAAAACAAAAAAAAGTTAGTAATTGAATGTCTACTATAAGCTTCATATACAGAAAGTTGGCTAAAATGTCCCTTCCTTCAATCAACATCCAAAATAATTAATGTAACTATCTCCCGATTTTCCTTTATGAGAGCGTCGTATCAGAGGCACTCTCACTTTAATAAGAGGGCACCATTCAGATGTTTAAAAGATGCCAGCACTGTGGCACTTCCATTAAGCTTATGATACTTATCAGAAAGTATATTATGCTCTCTTATTTGCTTGTCTAACTCCCTATATAACCTGTCTATTTCAGCTTGATTTCTTTCTATTTTGGTTTTATAGGGAAGGATGGGCTTCTTGCTTTTCTAAAATGAATGATTTGCACTATTATTATCATTGAAGTGAAAGTTATTTAAAAAGGGAATCACATACCTTGGGAAAGAAGTTTGGGGGGCCTACACTTTCCGTTTAGGTTCTTCAAACTGAACTGTAACAGACTCATCCATTAGAGAAGCATAAGGCCAGGGTGATTTAGGCGGAACATCCCTCTAGGGAGATGGCTCTTTTTTTAGAAGCTTTAGCATTGTCACCACCATCCTTCTCGAAATTTCTAGAATGACCCCCTCTATCTCCATCAGAACCATGGCCGCCAGCATGGTTATCATCATCATCATTATCATCATCATTGTCATTAGCTTCATCATCACCTTCTTGCTCAATGGCTTTAGTCTTGTCACGCTTATCCTTGGAGTCTGATTCAATTTCAAAGGACGGGATGTCAAAGGAAAGGATTTTAGAAGCATCAATTTCCACCTCATTTGGAGGTTCAATCCCTTGCTTAATTTGGTTGATCTTGTCCATTACTCTATCTACTATAGCAAAGTCAAGTGATGGGAAACCGAAGTCATGACGCTTCTTGAAGTTATCAGCATAGGCAAGCGTGATGGCTTCTTCATAGGAATTCAACAACATTTCTCCAAGAGTTGTACTTGTAAACTAAGATACTCGCTACTTAGCGTCCGAGATGGTTTTTTGACAGCGAATTTTAGTGAAATCTTGGTTTTCTTGAAATTTTCCTTCAAAGAAACATTCTTTACAAATAAGAGAGCTTTCTTATCGTCAGAATAATTTTTAGTAATGTCTACAACAAATTTCTCGTTAACAAGAAGTTGAAGACCTTTCTTTCTACCAGAAAATCAGTTTCTACTCGAGCAAGAGAAGATCATGGTTGTTCCAACTCTAAATTCGCTTCATCTTTGGCCAATGAAAGTGTAGACACTTGATTCTTGAGGGCGGAAATTTGTTCTTGGGACTTAGATGATTCAAGGGAATATTTGATGCATGTTCATGAAAAGCTAACAAACAATTAGAAATATGAGAGAAGAAATGTTACATAAGTTAGTTATTTAGAGAAAATTAATGATAGTAAGGTCAATTAAAGTGGAACATACCAGAAATTGTTATCCATTAGAAAGCGATAGGGCCCTACCAAATCTGGAACAAAGGAAGGTGGGTGAACGAAAGTGCAGGAATCAGAGTGTAAGATACACTCGGCTATCACTCCGAAATTGATGGTGGAAGGAGAAGAGGATGATGGTTCAGAAGGTGTGCATTTTGGAGTGGGGGGAATATCCAAGGCCAGTTGCATTTGTGCAGGACCAACTGGAGAGTTTGAAATAGAAATGCGTGATAGCGGATCAATCATAATAGGGGTTTGTGTTGGTTTGTCTTTGGAAGCTTCCGTAATTGGGCTCTTCGAAGTTTTATCAAAAGACAAACATTCCTCCTCCTTTGCATCTATAACTTTAGCAACTTTCTTTGGAGGCTCCATTACCAACAGTTCCATTTGCTTCCTTTTGAATGCCTTCTTGGTTTTGGCAAAGGATTCGATAAGGGTAGTGCACCAAAAATCTCAGGAAGGGAGACAGCACCACTAACCGGTTCTTTGACTTTAGAAGCAGCTGAAAAAAGTCAAGCAGATTAAAAGTCAGCAAAATAATTCAAAGAACGCCAGGGGTAGAAAGCGAATACTTGGCCTCTAACTTATTGGAATGGTCAGCACAATGGGTGACATGAGAGGAAAACGTTTAGAATCTCCCATAGTAAGAAAGTGCTATCCCTTTAAAGTATGTTGGATCAAAAGGGAAAGTCATAGAATCCTCTGATCAGGGAGAATAAAAGGATGTTTTCTCACGTTTGATGGTATTAGCAGCTTTAGTTGATTTCCTATCTTAGTAGAAGTTGCGATAAGAGACTCCACCATTATTTTGTCTCCTTCGTTAAGTTGTTTAGCAGGAGAAATTTGAACTTACGGCGGGAAGAATAGATCCCACTAATTTTTAGGAAACACCTAACAAAAAAAAAATTAGTTTACCAAATCTTTGAACTTATTAACCCAATCCGACATAAGCTTCTTTGGGGGGTTAGCTCGAAAAATCTTCTGGCTGAGGGCGTTGAGCTTGGCTAATCGAGTTAAGTAATTCAAACTTTGGCATTTAAGGAGGGAAGTCCTAACTCTAGTGCCATCAGCTCTAGATATAAAATGTAGGTGTATACATTTGGAAATAGATGAATTGGAGCAATCCCATGGTGAGAAAGGAAAATGGATGTGAATTCAAGAAAAGGCCGGAATCCTTTGTGCCATATGTGGATGGCAGTATTGGTAAAGAACCATTTAGGACAGTTTCCGTAGTGTCCTTCTACCTTGGTGGGATAGCCTCTACACCCGTAATTACATTGTTCTTAAGGATGGCATCAACTTCATTCCGAGAAGATACCAAAGAAAGCTTCGAAATGGCATCAAGTATCTTTGGAGAGCTAATGATTCTGCTAGGTGAAAATGTTTTAGTTAAAATTTTCAAATTTAATATGAACATAATGTTCTTTCAAGAATTAGTCAAGAAACATATTTGGAAAGCACAAACATAAATCAAACAAGAAACTTCAAATTTAATTAAAATGTTTAAATTAAAAGTCAAGACCATGGCTTTCGACAAAGTCAAAAGGAAAAGGACATCAACACTTAGCAAGTTCATCTCGATATTGTCGAAAGCCCAAACAAGTGTGTTACTTGAGCTATCGACAAGGTCGAAAGGATAAGTGAAAATATTTGTTCAGTTGGCACTTCTCAACAGTGTCGAAAGTTCTATAGGCACCAAATTGCTGAAAGGAGAAAGTTAGGGTGAACTTGAGAATTTGAGTAAAAACTTACACTATAAACAATCCACAAACAACGGAGCAAGTCCCTTCGACACTATCAAAACCAATAACTTAGGAATTCTAAGGGTCATACAAATGTTTTCGAAAACTTATATTCTCATTGAGTCGAATGGTCCTGATTTAAACCCATGTGCGCTTAGAACGTTTCGACCTTACTGGAGAAAGATGATTCTAGGGGGGTTGGTTCCTACTCATTTGATTTAAATGGTGTCGAAAGGGTCAAAGGGGTCTGATGGCTTCAGAATTCACAAAGGAAATTGGATTGCAATCGAAACAAAAGATGTGGACTAAGTCAAAACGTTTTTGCTATCAAAGGGATTACTGCACTCTATTTAATTACACATCCTTTTGATAAGGTTGGTTAAATTGGCACTACAATACCTTTCGACCCCATCGAAAGAGGCTATGGAAGAAAAAGCCATGTTGCCGCATCAATCCCTTTTGAATGGGTAGAAAGGTGTTCGTACATTTGAAACTTCCATGAGAAAAAAACATGTTCCACCGCCTTCCCCAAACCCCACCGAAATTCGAGAGTTTCAAAATTTATCAAAATAAGTAAACCAAACCCGATAAGAAAGTGGATGTTAAGAAAATATATGGATTTCAACAGGAATCGTCCTTTTCCAATTTCAAAAGTATAAAAATTATTTTCAAACTAGAAATCCAGATTTTCTAAAAAGTACCAAAAATCATAAATGTTGAAGTTAAATTAGCACTGAGGGATAAATCTCATCGATTCATATAACTGAATTGTAAATTTCTATCAAGTAAATCGAACAATTCCTTGAATGGCTTACCTTGGAGTGTAAGTAATGTCAAACTGACTTAGGTCGACATTCCACTTGAGTAACCTACCAGACGTCTCACGCTGCATAAAAAAATTATGTAATGGATGGTCAGTGTAAACGGTGCTACGATGAGCCTGAAATTATGGACGGAGCTTCCTTGAGGAAATAACAAGACAATAAGCTAACTTCTTTAGCTTCAGATAGTTTGTCTCAGCTTCGGTAATTCATTTGCTAATGTAATAGACCGGGTGTTGTATCCGGCCTTCCTCCTGAATTAGGGCAACACCGATTGCGTTTTCTATCACGCCAAGTAAATGTACAATTTCTCATTATCAATAAGCTTTGATAGGATAGGCGGTGTGGAGAGGTGCTGCATTAGCGCTCGAAATGCACCCTTACATTCCTTAGTCCATTCAAAGTTCTGTTTCCCTTTTCTAATCAGATCGAAGAGGGGAATGCATTTGTCAGTGTATTTTGAAATGAACCCACTCAGCGCTGCTACTTTCCCGTTGAGGCTCTAGAGTTGCTTTATGGTTCTTGGAGCCTCAAAATTACAGGTTACTCAGATCTTTTCGGTATTTGCTTTAATTCCTCTGGTGTTGATGATAAACCCAAGGAATTTTCCAAATGCAACTCCAAAGTGACATTTCAATAGGTTGATCTTCATCCTATATTCTCGGAGGATGTTAAACATTGACTCCAGGTCTCTGATATGATCGGTGGGGATTGCGACTTCACTAGCATGCCGTCTACATATACCTCCATGGTTTTTCTGATCGGTTAGCGAACCTTCTATTAACTATTCGTTTGTAAGTTTCCTTAACGTTCTTTATTCCGAAAGGCATGACTTTGCAGTAGTAAAGTCCTAGATTGGTTACAAAGCTGGTATGCTCCTGGTCAGGTAGGTGGATGGGTATCTGGTTGTAACCAGAATATGCATCTATGAAGGATAAGAGTTCATGTCCAACTCTTGAATCTACGAGCTGATCGATTCAAGGAAGTGGAAAACTGCCTTTAGGGCAAGCTTTATTCAAGTCTGAGTAGTCAACACATGTTCTCCTTTTTTTTGTTTAGCTTCCGAACAAGTACAGGATTGGACACCCATTCCAGGTATAAACATCTCAAATAAATCCGTTCGATTTAAGCTTATCTTCCCCTTCCTTATGAGCGGCAGATCTATCTGGATCCATGCCATGCCATTTTTGTTTAACTGGGACATGCCGCAGGTTAATATTCAACGTGTGGCCCGCGATGTCTGGGGAGATTCCACACATGTCTGAATGTGTCCGTGCAAACACGTCAAGGTTTGCCCGAAGAAATTCAACCAATTCCTCTTGCATTTTTTAGCTTAACTGAGATCCAATCTATATCATTTTGGAATCGTTCTCATCAACGATTAAGACATCGATCGTCGGCTCGATTGGGGAAGTTTGGCTGCCTTACATTCGTCTTCACTTTCGGTATCTCTTGGGTCAAGATCCCTCGAGAATTGGTTGTGGTGCCCGACCATTAGCCCAGCCGCCAATTGTAAATTCTCAATAAATTAGACACAAAGAGATTCCTCTACACCCTTTCCTTTTTCCTTTCGCTATGCCTCTTGCTACTCAGCAACATAACAGACTCGTCCAGCAGCCTGATCTCCTTGAACGACTCCAACTCCATGATCGGTGGATAACTTTAGAGTTCGACACATTGGGGCAATATCACTCGTGAACTCCGCTAGGCCGGTCGACCCAAGAAAGCATTGTATGGCGAGTCTATATCCTAGACAAAAAAATGGATTTGTGATCCAGAATAGGTGCCCTCTGCCGATGATAGATGATCGGTTTGATCAGCTGAGTGGAGCCAGAGTATTTTCTCAATTGGATTTGGCGGCAGGTTACCATCAGTTGAGAGTGGCGAAGGATTGCATTCCTTTGACAGCATTTCGGCTAAGGTATGGTTGGTATATTTGGTTGGTGATGCCATTTGGAATAACGAATGCACCTGCTTTCTTCGTTGATTTGATGAACCTGGTTTTCCAAGAACACATGGATAGGTATGTATTGATATTCATAGATGACATTTTATTATGCTCAATAGACGAAAGAGAGCATAAGACTCATCTCATAGTGGTGTGGGAAACACTGAGGCTGAATCAACTAAAGGCGAAGTTTCCAAGTGTCATTTTTGAAAGAAAGAGGTTAAGTTCCTAGGTCATTGGTATTCAGAAGAAGGACTGTTAGTCGATCTTGTTAAGGTCAAAGTTGTTAATAATTGAAAGAGACCAGAAACTGTAACGGATATCAGGAGTTTTCATGGACTTGCTGGCTATTACCGGAGATTCATTAAGGATTTCTCACAGATAGCTGTATCATTGACTAATTTGACCAGGAAGGATGCGAAGTTTGTTTGGTCCGACAAATGTGAGGAAGAATTCCTTAAGTTAAAGCTTTTATTAACCAATGTTCCAGTGTTAGTAGTTCTAAACGGAAATCAAGGGTTGGTAGTATACACTAATGCATACGGTACTAAATTGGGAGAAGTGTTGATGTAGAGGGGCAAAGTCATTGCTTACGCATCTAGGCAGCTTAGACTACATTAAGTAAGATATCCTACTCACGGCTAAGAGTTGGCAGCAGTGGTTTTTGCCTTAAAGATTTGGAGGCATTATCCCTTAGGAGAGATATTTTAATTATATACCGACAAAAGTCATTAAGGTATTTATTCTTTTAGAAGGAGTTGAATATGAGACAGTAGAAGTGGATGGAGTTTTTAGCTAATTATGATTTTAGTACAGAGTATACTCCTAGGAAAGGAAATAATGTAGCAGACGCCCTCAGTAGAAAACATCATAGTGTGGTGTTAGCAATGTTGGAAAAATGGAAAGATCTAGAAGCTTTTGCCAATTGTGGTGTGCAGTTGAGACCTGCTGCTAGTTCTAGTCAGTGTACTGCCATGTTATCCTGTTTAGAAGTTCGACCAGTGCTGATCGAAAAGATAGCTTCTAAGCAAAGAAAATATCCTATTTCAACCAAGAAGATTAGAAGGTTTGAGAAAGAATCAGAGATTGATGACCTAAAGGATTTTAGTCTTGACCAAAAAGGATGGTTGAGAAAGAAGGGATGATTATGCATTCCAAATGTAGAGAATTTAAGAAGAGAAGTTCTAGAGGAATGTCATCGATCGAAGTTCACGATTCGTCCTAGAGGGACTAAGATGCATCAAGACATGAAGAGGAGCTCCTATTGGGAAGGCATAAAGAAGGATGTTGGCTTGTGGGTTAGGTAGTGTGTGAACTGTTAACAAGTGTAGGCCGAACATTAGAAGTCAAGTGGGTTACTTCAGCCTTTAGATATACCAGTCTAGGAATTGGATTCGATGTTGATGGATTTTATAGAAGAGGTACCAAGGTCATGCAGAGGAAATGAAAGCATATGGATTATAGTGGACAGGTTTACCAAGAGTGCCCATTTCATTCCAGTAAATCAACCAGGATGGCACTTGTTTTAGCAAATCTGTTCGTGAAGAACATAATTAGATTTCATGGGATTCCTAGTCGCATATTCAGCATTAGAGATGCATTATTTAGTAAAGGATTTTAGAGGAGACTACAAGAGGTATTAGGTACCAAGCTCAAGATGAGTGCAGCATATCAGCCGTAGACAGATGGGCAGACAGAGAGAGTCAATAAGGTACTCAAAGATTTATTAGGAGCTTCTGTGTTAGGCTTTGGTGGACCTTGGGAGGATAACCTAAATTTGATTGAGTTTTCCTATAATAATAGTCATCAGACTAGTACATGAAGGCACCTTTTGAAGCTTTGTACAGAAGGCCGTGCAAATTGCCAGCATGTTGGTTAGAGACTCGAGACAGATTGGTCTTAGTTCTAAATTTGGTTTGGGAGGCATCAGAGAAGATTGAGTTAATCCAAGGATGGATGAAGGAAGCTCAATCCAAGCTGAAGAGGGATGTCGATAATAGGGGTAATGACCAAGAGTTCTCAGTGGGAGACATGGTTTTCATTGAAGTATCACCTAGGAAGGGTGGTACAATTTAGGAAGTCGAGAAAGTTGGCCCCAAGATATGGTGGTCCATTCCAAAATATAGAGAGGATTGGAAAGCACGCACACAGAGTAGATTTTCGGGCAATTTTGCAGGTGTCCATAATGTATTCCATGTGTCTCATCTTCTTAACTTCGTGCATGATCCGAAGGCTATTATTCCACAGACAGAGTTGGAGGATTTGGTAGAAGAGCCTTAATTGACTTTTGTTAGACAACTATTTTGGGTTGTAGCGAAAGATGAGAAGAGATTGAGGACCAAGATAGTCAAGTTGGTGAAGGTTCAGTGGAACGACAACGAGAAAGATTGTACTTGGAAGACAAATGACAGGATTCGTGGGGCTTATCTTGATCTTCTTTAATGTTATGTCTATATTAGATTTATGATGTATATAGATTGTTGCTAATCAAGTAGGCTAATATGGTTGTAGGAGATGTTACAGAAGATTACTATGTTTGCTAGTTAGTACTTACTGAATTTCAAGGACGATCTTTAAGACGGGGAGCCTGTAACACCCCTAATTTTTGTACAACATTATTTAAAAGATTTAATTAGAATAAATTAAATAGAGTAATGTAGATAAAGAGATTGGGGTTGATTAATAAATAAGTGGTCGTGCATATCTTACTAAATGAACTTATAAATGATTAAGAAACTAAAAATAAGAGCATTAAAGTAAATAGCCACCCATATTTCCCACCTTTATACTATCTCCCTTAGTCATACACGTTCATTTTACCAAAACAAAAATTTATAACCGTAAAGAAGTAAGGCCGGCCATTACGAAGAATGGGAGAAGAGAAAATCAACCTAAAGCTTAAGATTCAAGCTAGAAGCAATCAATCTCGATCAAACTTCAATTTCACTATCCAATATAAGGTGAATAATGCTTTCTACATCTCTGTTTTAGTTTTATGATCATATGGCTTCAGATTTTAGTGTAAATCTATTTTTTTGATATATTGAATGATGATATGATTGGTTTATGATTTATATGGAGTAAACAAGGTTGTTTAAAAGGTGATATACACTGTTTTAGGGTAAGACTGAGAAGAAATGATATTTAAATTCCATGAGAAAATTTTATGTTATAGAAAACATGATTTTGTAAGTGAGTTTCAATTTTCTTAATTTTCTAAATTAATGTGGATTTTATATAAATTTTGTAGTGAAGATAATGTTTAATTGGGTTATAAATTATTTACGGTTAATATACTAATTATTTGGGTTTGAAATTTTTATATATTGGAAAACATATAAACAGATTTTACCGAATTTTTCAAGATTTTTCTTGGGTGTTTTGAGGAATATATAAAATTATTTAAGGTATGGGACTTTAATGTTTTATATGTTTAATTAAGGAGAAGGGGAATTTTATAAAATAAAATGATTATTAACTTATGAAATAAATGGTAGCACTTTTCTGAAAAGTATTTGTTAACCAATAAGAATTTGAGAAATAAAGACAGGTCAGTTGAAAATTTATCCTTTTTAAGTTAAAACCAAGAAAATCATGCTTGTAGCATGTTTCAACCATTTTAGGTACCAAACCTTCTGACAGAGTCGAAAGGTTACAGCTTTCGACAAGGTCAAAGTCCAAAGCGTATGGTATCATGCGTGTTTGCATGTAATGAATTGAAGAAGTTCGAAGGGTACTTAGTCGAAAGGTTGGTTTCCAAGGTGGTTGGGGTATGTTTTTTTATAATCCAAAAGAATCGCCTGCTTTGCTTTCGAAAAGAAGCTTCGACTTGGTTGCTTTTGTCTAAGTCATATATAGAAATTGAAATTTTAAACATTCCAATAAGATCAAAAGGTTACTGCCAATTTTCTAAAGTCATTTGTTTTGACAAACTCGAAAGGTTTACATGTTTTTAAAAACCAGCCACTTCTCCATCCTTTCGAAAGGATGCTTTCGACTTAGATGTTTTATCCATATTTTCTAATTGAAGTATAACTAAAGCTTTAGAAGGAGTTATTTTAAAAGCGAAGGCCTATTGTTTCAAATGAGACGTTTCTAAGATTTTGAAGCAGAGCTTTCAATAAAGTCGAAAGGTATCCATCAATGACTTCGAAAGGTTTGTTTTCAACGGATTCGAAAGGCTTGTTTTCAATGGATTCGAAAAGTTATTTTCAATGACTTCATAAGGCTTGTTTTCAATAGATTTGAAAGGTTTTTCCAATGCCTTTGTAGGGTTTACTTTCAAGTGTTTTCAAAGCTATGCTTGCACTCTTGCTTAATGATACTATAATAAGGTTGAAAGGTTTCGAAAGAAGTGTTTTAAAGTATAAAAAGGGTTGGAGCCTATTATTTCAAAAGACATGAGTAAAACCCTTCGTAGGGGTTGAAAATAGATTCCCTCGACATTGTCGAAATTTTGAAACCCATACACTAAATTTTTAAAGAAAACCCACGGCTTATATAAAGGAGTTTTGTAATTACTTTAAGTATATGATATTAAAGGAGTATCGCCTTGATAAAAATATAAGTTAAACGTGTTAACTATGTTTTATGAAATGTATTTTAAGGAACTTAAACCTATAGAAGTGATATTGTTAAGTTGTTATTTTTCTTCTTCAAATATGAATATATTCACATGACAACCCATATTTGTATTTTGGGGAAAAAGGGTATAAGAACCAGCTAGGTTAACTCGATAGTGAATATAAGTTACTTAAACTCCTGAATGAGTAGAATTACATCGAAGGAGTCAGGGGGACCAAAAATATAGGATGCCTAAACTTTGTAGTTACTGAAGGTAACCAAAAGGTTTGTAGTGAACCCAAAACTATAATGTGGTTATTATTGATGTAAACCAAAAGGTTAATAGTGAACCTATGAAAATGATGATTTAGTAGTTATTGAAGGTAACCAACGGGTTCATAATTAACCCATGAAAACTATTTATTAAGGATAGTCACCAGGAGCTAATTGGTTGTAGTGAACCCATGAAAACTATATCCGGATGAGAATTAACATCAGTCAATAGGTTCCTAGTAAACCCGTGAAAACTAGAATAGGGAAAGTTGCTAATGGAAGTATTAGTTGGTTCCTAGTCAACCCATGAAAACTAGGATGTGAAGTGAGTTACCAGATAAATCCATAGGTTCCCAGTCAGCCCATGAAAACTAGGATAATGTGATTAGTTATTAGAACGACTAATAGGCCTAGGGGAGACCCATAAATTAATTAAGTTAATAAGCAGGAGACTATAGGTTCCGAGTGATCCTATGAAAAATATGAAAAGGACAACGTGTTCTTCAATTATTCAAAGTTTATTAGTAAACCCATGAAAAATAAAAGGCTAATAGTGTCCCTAGAACTATAACTATGACATGGTGTCATATTAAATTGGGGAAGGAAAATCATAGTTATTTTTAAATATGCATATCATCATAAGTTTTTGAAAATGTGTGTTCTAGCAATTGTGGATGCAGAAGTACAGTATAGAGGTTGTGGGATACTAGTGAAAGGAAAACACATTCTGCTAAGCGGCATGGTCTCACTAAATATCTAGAAGAATTGAGATGTTAGATTATTATTCGTACAAGGCTTTATGTCTGACTCGAAGTTTTTATTTCCCCATCAAACTCTCGGATACTCAATTGATTTTGAGTAGTTTAAGCTTTAAAGTTCTCAGGTTTTCCACTTTGACAAATAAAGCTTCCGAAGGCTTGTAGAAGGCAGATAGTTATTTACAGCTTTTTTTCCGCTGTGTGTTTTGTTTGTCAAGGCAGACTTATTAGCCTTACTATATACTTGCGTAGTTAATGCCCCGCTATTACCCCGCTACAACCCCGCTGCATCTCATGGCGGATTTCTACTGCTACGATTTTTCCATATAGCCCTAAAATATAACATTTCCGCTTTAATCCCCACTATTTTCACTATATCCCGTTATTTCCGCTATATTCCGCTATTCCCACTATATCTTTTTTAATAAAATGAGTTGAAAAATTGCATTTATACACTATAAAATAATGAAACTAATTTATTTGACTTAAATTTTAATATATTTTCAGGAATGAAATACTCTAATATTTTACCAAATTCAAATATGTTATATAATAGTTTTTCGTTTATTTAAAGTATATTCGCACATGTTTTTACTTAAAATTATTTATGTATTTTTTATAATTCAATTGAATGATAACTTTTCATTTAATTACCATTTATATATTTGGGAAAACATTAAGTACGAGTTTTATATGCTATTTTGGAGCCATCCGCTATATCACGCTATATCCTAGCTATATCCCTGCTATGACTTTTTGCACCTTTACCACTTTGAATCTAATGAGTGCATTAACTGCATAGCTATATACTTTAATCTACCAACAATTCATCTTCATATGTCGCTCTTAGAATATGTGTAATAATTATATTTTACGGAAGGTGATTAACGTTTAAAGGAATCTTTTAATGAACATGAAAGTTTTTGAATGAGATATGCAAATGTGTTTATTATTTCTTAAATTTTTCATATTTTTGTAATCCGTGCATCAATGTATCTAGCACTGTCGTATTTGGTCGTCGAAGATTAATAACTATGGATGACTGCAGCATCCATAGTCATTAGTTTTGGGCTTCCAAGTAGGGGATATTACAAAAAAGGTTTCGAAGTAGTTTTCGAAGAGGCTACTTAGTTCTTAATTGAAGCTTTTAGAGGGGTAGTTTCGACCAAGTCGAAACCTTTCTGTGATTTAATGCCTTTTGATTGTATTGAAGACACCAATACAGTCGAAAGGTACTGTTGTTTTACGAATATAAGCCAATTCCTACTTCTTTTGAAATGGGTTTGGGGTTTCGAACGGAGTTTTTCGAAAAGTGTTTTGAAGCCAACCTTCAATTGTTTTACCTATGTTATCCCGCCTTTTAGCAAGGCCGTGATACCAAAAGATCGTCCGAGAAACCAAAGATAGTTCGTCTCAAAGATTGGTTATACACTGTGTCAACATCTCTTTTTCACAACTTAGCAACTCGAAAACTTAACAAAACAAGTCCCTGTTAGGTCGCTCACGACCTACGACCTAGCGACTTAAAAGTTGAGCGAGCTAACATAGACGCGGTTCCACCACGAGCTTACATGACACGACTCAACAGGCTCACGACCGAAAGCATCGGACGACCTAGAGGGTCCGGCGACCTAACGACTTAACTGCCTAAAGAGTTCCAGCGACCTAAACACCCAACGAACTAACATTGATGCGACTTAACAAGTTAATCCATTCAGCGACCTAACAACTTAAAGAGATAAGCGGCTCAACGACCTACAGCAAGGCACGACCTAACGGCTTAACAAACTTGGGAAGTAAAGTCACATAATTACTCTTCCCTTAAGTCACTCGTGACCTAAGCCGCATGCTGCTTCTTCGATTAGGTCGCTCGCGACCTTAATTGCACACTACCTCTTCTACTAAGTCGCTTCCGACATAAGCAAGCCGAGGTAACCTTTGCATCACATATACTGAGTCGTTGGAAGCACATATCTTGTCCAAGATAGCCCCACTAACGCCCTAACGACTTATGTTACCTGAAGAACATTCTTATGTCACAACTCTAATGCCGCAACCTCTTAAGCCGCTACTCCTTAGGTCTCTCACGACCTATCACCAACCGACCTAAGCCCGGCCTCTTCTATAAATACCTCGCTTACTCCAACTTAAAAGGTGACTTTGGATACATCTAGGACAGTCAATACTCTGCAGTTTTCTCGACTCCTTCAATACTTCAAACACCGAAGACGCTTCAACGGACTTGGGGGAATAGATCTAATTCATTCAAGATGGATTCAAAGGACTTTTCTACATGGAAGTTCTGATTTCTTACCTCGATTATGTTTTAACTTGAAGTTGAACTGTAGCAAAAGTGTAATTGAAGAATCATGGAAAGAGTTGTAATCGAATCAGCAATAAAAGATGTAAAGTGGACGTAGGCTTGACTTTGAGTTGAACCACTATAAAAATTGTTGTCTCTTTTACTGTTGTTTTTTGGCTATTTTCTGCTTATTTTCAGTTCCCGTGCAAACGGGTGGTGCTTTCACTTTATCACGAATCACAACAGGGGTGTTAGCGTACACAATTTTAGCGTTAACACTTTTTGGTGCTTTCATTGAGAATTGAACTCAGGAATTCTATCAATTAAGAGTTGGAGCAGAGAATTTGGAGATTCAGATCCGAAGAATTATGACAAGGCGAGCAAGTAGAAGTCAGAGACCAGAGAGGTGTCAGCATGAAGGAAGTCAAGAGGCTTCCTCGAGAGCGAACCAAACTTTAGCCTTCATCAACAGGGACGAGATGGAGAAGATGATGAAAAGGCAAGAGGAGTTGATCCAGAATTAGTTTCAGCAGATTGGACAACTTGGAGCGCAAAATCAAGGAGCGATCGGAGTTTAGAACAGAGCAGGACCATCTGGGGAAGCACCAGAGCTAGGGGGCACTCATCTAGAGCACGTAGACCCAATACCGAGGAAAACATCGGGTGGATTTGAGCAACATGGCATTGGCAGAGGAACAGCAGCTCAGCCAGGAGAGCAGATTCCAGAATTCTCTCGCAAACTCGGGGGGCAGGCAGAAGGCAATGGACGAGGACTACAACTAGGAGACAACGACAGATTGGTAGAAATGGTTAAAAGAGCTATGAAAGGTGCTTTGGTAAACAAAGATTTGGAGGATGTGAATAAGAGTTCTTTTACCACAACAATCAGGCGATCTAGGAACCCATCAGACTTTAAGCTACCATCGTTGGGTATGTATAATGGAAGGACAGACCATACAGTTCATCTGACAAAGTGTATGAGGCATATGGAGGTGCTTGGGGCATCAGAGGAAGTTATGGCCCGATGCTTTCCATTATGCTTGGAAGATGTTACGGCATTATGGCTTAGAGAACTGGAGAGTGGATCTATCGGAACGTGGAATGATTTGATTGAAAGGTTTATGAGACAATTCAGGGTCCACATTTCGAGACCCCAGAATGTGATGAGCTTGGCAGCATTGAAACGAAAAGCTGGGGAATTTTTGAGAAGTTTTTTGACGCGATTCAATGCAGCTGCAACATCGGTGGATCGACCGGATCCATCCATGGTTTTGATGGCAGCAGTGTCGGGCATAGCTGACGGTACGGAATTCAAGAATTCACTGACAAGAGATCCCCTATGGATCTAGGGGAATTTTACCATGAGGCTGAAGGATTTCTATGGTTAGAAGACGCAAAGGCCGAGAGAGAAGATGGAGAAGGAATCGACATTTATGTAGTCAAAGGTGGAAATCCTCCTGAGAACGGTGCAGAAACTAGCAAAGGTAAACGAAAGGCTGAGGATAGTAGCGATAGATCAGCACGATCACGAAAAGAACCAAGATTCACCTCATACACGGAGCAGAATGAGACTTTGGATCGGATCTACCAAGACACCAAGGGACAGGTTCCTTATCGAAAGCCAATAAGGAGAGATCCAACCAACAACGAGAGAAAGTCGGACAAGTACTGCTCAATCCATGAATTGAATGGTAATAGCACAAATTACTGCAGACACTTGAAGGATGAAGTTGAAGGGCACATCCGGGATGTTTTGTTATCTCGGTATGTGAAAAGAAGGATTGAACCAGTGGCACAAGAACGACCACCACCTGCACCAACCGAAGACGGCTCGGGATCGAGGCGTCAGCTTATTATCAATTGATCGAGATTAGGATGAATGAGTGGAAAACTCTACATCGACACAATTAGGTTTTTCAAACACGTACGGGACCGCGAACGATCCCAAGGCATGCTCTGATACAACTATAAATCGTATCGATGTAGGCCTTTGCATTCGGACGTCACTACTCTGCTTCTGTGTTTTACTTCAGATGTTTGGATTTGACTTTGTCAGACATTTTTGCCTTAAAACTCTTCAGTTGGATGAATATCGAATTTCGATAAATCAAAAAAGGCTAAGTCACTTACACATGTACGGGGTCACGAACGGTCCTTAGGCATGCTCTGAGTTGGCAATGCTTCTTATACATGTACGGGGTCACGAACGGTCCTTAGGCATGCTCTGAGTTGGCTAAGCTTCTTACACTTGTACGGGGTCACGAATGGTCCTTAGGCATGCTCAGAGATGGCTAAGCTACTTATACATGTACGGGGTCGCGAGCCGTCCTTAAGCATGCTCTGGAATGACAGTAAGTCACCTTGGCAAACGATCTAGGAACTCACCCGAACGTGAACCTGGCATCGATAATGCTAAGCCCCCGCGGGCACACTCATTTGCCTTGAACAGGCACACGAGCGATCCCGAAACTCGCCCGAACGTAACCTGGCATCGATAATACTAATCCCCCCGGTCACACTTACTCGCCTCGAAGGGCAACCGACCTCGAACGGTCACAACTCGCCTCGAATGGCACCCGACGTCGAACGGTCACAACTCACCGCGAACGGCACCCGACCTCGAACGGTCGCAACTCGCGTCGAACGGCACCCGACCTCAAACGGTCACAATTCGCCTCGAACGGTACCCCGACCACGAACGGCCACATCTCACCTCAAATGGCTCGATCCCTAACGGTCGTCATTTGAGGTCAAGCACTTGACCAAGAACGGTCACACTTCACCTCAAATGACTCGATCCCGAACGGTCGTCATTTGAGGTCCGGCACTCGACCGCGAACGGTCCTATTCGACCTCAAATGGCTCGATCTCGAACGATCTTCATTCGAGGTTACGAACGGTCCCAAGTCGCCACGAACGGCACTCGACCGCGAATGGTCCTGTTCGACCTCAAATGGCATGATCTCGAACAATCGTCATTCGAGGTTGCGAATGGCCACGAGTTGCTGCAAACGGAACTTGACCGCGAACGGTCACATTTCACCTTAAATGGCACGATTCCGAACGGTCGTCATTTAAGGTCATATAAAACTATCAATTTCTATGCCGGTCATCAACAGGATACGAACATCCGGCTTATGGCATTACAAAACACACCTTCCTGCCGCAAGGCATGTTTTGGAGGGCAACTGTTATCCCGCCTTTTAGCAAGGCCATGATACCAAAAGATCGACCGAGAAACCAAAGATAGTTCGCCTCAAAGATTGGTTATACACTGTGTTAACATCTCTTTTTTACAGCTTAGGAACTCGGCAAGTTATCAAAGCAAGTCCCAGTTAGGTTGCTCACGACCTACAACCTAGCGACTTAAAAGTTGATCGAGCTAACATAGATGCAGTTCCACAACGAGCTAACATGACACGAATCAACAGGCTCACGACCTAAAGCATGGGACGACCTAGAGGGTCCAGCGACCTAACGACTTAACTGCCTAAAGAGTTCCAGCGACCTAAACACCCAGCAAACTAACATTGATGCGACTTAACAAGTAAATCCATTCAGCGACTTAACAACTTAAAGAGAAAAGAGGCTCAACGACCTACAAAAAGGTACGACCAAACGGCTTAACAAAATTGGGAAGTAAAGCCGCATACTTCCTCTTCCCTTAAGTCGCTCGCGACCTAAGCTGCATACTGCCTCTTCCATTAGGTCGCTCGCGACCTTAGTTGCACACTGCCTCTTCTATTAAGTCGCTTCCGACCTAAGCAAGCCGAGGTACCCTCTGCATCACATATACAGAGTCGCCGGAAGAACGTATCTCGTCCAAGATGGCCCATTAACTCCCTAACGACTTATATTACCTAAAGAACATTCTCATGTCACAACTCTAATGTCGCAACCTCTTAAGCCGCTACTCCGTAGGTCGCTCAAGACATATCACCAGCCGATCTAAGCCCAGCCTCTTCTATAAATACCTCGCCTACTCCAACTGAAAAGGGGACTTTGGATACTTCTGGGACAGTCAATACTCTGCAGTTATCTCGACTCCTTCAACATTTCGAACACCGAACACGTGTCAACGGACTTGGGGTAATAGATCTAATTCATTCAAGATGGATTCGAAGGACTTTTCTACATGGAAGTTCTGATTACTTACCTCGATTATGCTGTAACTTGAAGTTGAACTGTGGCAAAAGTGTAATTAACGAATCATGGAAAGATTTGTAATCGAATCAGCAATAGAAGATGTAAAGTGGACGTAGGCTTGACTTTGAGCCGAACCATTATAAAAATGGCTGTCTCTTTTACTGTTGTTTTTTGGCTATTTTCTGCTTATTTTTAGTTTCCGTGCAAACGGGTGGTGCTTTCACTTTATCACGAATCACATCGGGGGTGTTGGCGCATGCAATTTTAGCATTAATAACCTATATGTTTTAAATGCTTCTGAAAGGATCGTATCGAGACCATCAGGTTTCCCTAATACTTTTTGAAATTAAGAATGGCTTTGAAAGAGATGCTTTCACTTATGTTCACTTTGACACTGTTAACGCTAAAATTTGAACGCTAACACCCCGGTGTATAAAGTGTAGTTGTGAAAGCACCACCCGATGATTCGGGAACAGAGTATTTGCAGAAAATCACAGAAAAAAGCAGTGAATAACAACGATTTTATAGTGGTTCGGCTCAAGGCAAGCCTACGTCCACTTTAATTCTCTTTATTGCTCAACCGATTACAACTTTACAGCAATCTTCAATTACAATTATAACGAGACAAACAACTAGAACTTTGGTAGAGAAGAATTCTTCGAATCCATGTAGATTGCGTTAGATTTTCCCTTGAAGTTAGTTGAGATGCCTTTCGAATTTGAAGTGTCGGATGAGTTGAGAATTCAGCAGAGTATTGGTGCTTGAAATGATTGCCCCAAAAAGGTCCCTCGAATGTTGGAGGTGGTCGCGTATTTTTAAGGATTCTTGGTGTCAAGTTGTAAGCAGCAGCCGAGATGAGTTGGATCGTGAGTCGGCTCCGGGCTAGGCTAGGTCGTAGGTCGCCCTCTTTTATTCATGTATGGCCTACGATTTAGTTGAGAGATACATGTTCTTCTGGCCCCAAATCCCAAGTCCTAAGTCGCTGCCGAGCTATCGTGCCGCGTGTGTAGCTGTCGCACCGCGTTCTCTTTCTTATGCCTAGATCGCGAACGACCTGGCTTAAGTCGTAAGTCGGTCGCGACTCAAGTGTAGTTCAACTTGTCCATAGCAGTTAGGTCGGAAATTTCCTTAGGTAGCCGGATCGATAGTCAAGTTAGGCCAGCAGGTTTTCGTAAGTCTTAGGTCGGTTCTCCCTTTGAGCCCTAAGTCGGCATTACCTCAAAGCTTAGGTCGGTCTCCTATGCTAAGATACTAGGTCGGCATCCCTTCGTACCTTAGGTCGGCTGAACGCTGGGTCGCTACCTATTTGATGTGTTAGATCGGTGAATCACGACCGAGATGGAGTTAACATTTGCCCCTCGAAGCATATGCCTAATTGTTAGGTCGTGTGCTTCGATACCTCTTAACTCATCCACTTTTAGGTCGGTAGGTCGTGTGTGACCCATCAGTTAGATCATATGCGCCGCTCCAGGTCTCTCCACGGCAGGGTATAAGTTAACCTTCATTTTCTTGCTTCATTACTTTCTCTATTGCTTGATTCCGCCATTAATATATTCCCTAGGACCGTGAAGGCGATTTCGTTCCAACTGATCACCGATAATTTCTACCATTCATTGCGTAAGTGATTTTACTCTTCTTTCGACCGTAGACTTCTATCGATTCGTGAATCCTGTCGCTGGAACTCGAATTGCCTCCTTGTACGTTGCTCCATCACGAATCCCATCACATTTATAGCCGATGAAGCCTAGTTCGCTCGATTCGGCTTCAGATGATCATTTAAACGACGAAGATGGTTTACCACCCCAAGCTTAATGATTTCTGATGGCAGGGCTTTGAACTTTTTATTGGGTGATCTGATAGTTTTGAATGAAATGAAGGCTGTTGTTGATGGAACGACTATTGGGTTAGCGGGTTGATGGAGTGTGATGTTGGTTTGGGAGCGAATTAGTGAATTTGGGTGGCTTAGCCTTTGGCCGACCTGACTCTTAGTGACCTTAGGTCGCGGTTGAGATAACGCTTGAAGGAAACTTGCCGGTTTAAACTTTAGGGCTTGGATCGTGACCGAGTCAATACTTGGAGAAGTTCCTGCCTTTTGGATCGGAGCTTACTTTCTTATCTCTTCCTTGTGACCTAGAGGACTGAGCTGCCGAACTAAGTTTGACTCCGACCCGCTACCGACTTAGCCTTATCTTGTGAAAGACTTTTAAAATCGTAGCCGACCTAATACTTAAGCTTTGGATGTGTTGTCATTTAGGAGCATAGTCCCACTTTGAGTATTTGACTCGAACTGCCGAACTATGTTTGCCTAAATTCTGAACTGCCCCAACTTTAAGTTTGCTTGAATCTCATTGTATTATTTCACAGATCGCATTAACTTATAAGCTGCCAACCTGCTGAAAATAACAAACAAAGAAACCAAGGCGATAATACTGCCATTGACTGCCTACATCAAATGACAGATTAGTCGAGATGAAACAAGCAACCTAAATATATTGCATGAAATGTTTGTGAATTAATCAACTAAAGTTAAAAATCGATGCAAAATATCAACAATCTGAACTGATTTGTCTGCATCAACATTATACTTGCATATTTAAGCTTAAAACAATAGTCCCTGGGTTTCATAACTAACAAATGCTTGCTAGTTTTCATTCCAGTTATATTTGTTTATTGCTTTGTTAATTTTACACAACACCTCACACATTTTAGGAAACGTGCACCTTGATGTTTGAATATCCAGTTATTTATGTAGAATGACTTCCCATCAAGAAGAAATGGCAGCTCAAGAGGAAGAAACTTTTCCGGTAGCTTTACCTATAGAGAACCCTCCAGAGAGAACTCCAACCATTCTAACCCCGAGAGCATTTACTCAGCTGCGCACTCAATTTGGTTTTACTGAGAGTGATGTCCTGCACCCTGGGCCAAGTGATACTGCCGACAATCCTCCCCGTGGCTTTATTGCAATCAATCGTCAAATGTGTTTAAGCGGAGCGATCCCTCCTTTTAATGACTTTCTCCGAATTCTTCTCCTTCGGTTGTCAATCTCTACGTCCCAACTTCATCCTAATGGTTATGCCATCTTGATGGGGTTGTGCGTTTTGTTCAGAAGAACTTTTGATCGCTTACCAAGTTTTGAAGAAATCTGTTACTTATGCTCGTTTGTAAAGAGTAGAGATCATCCTTCCCTTATAATTGTGAGGAGTGCTAGAAACCGCAAACTTATTTCCGACCTTACCGAAAGCGTTCATGGATTTCGGAACCAATTTTTCTTTGCTCGCTGCCCCCCAGGGTTTTATGCCGATTGGAGAGTAGGAAGTAAGATTACTTGTCTCCATTTTTAAACTTTCTCGAGATCCGAATTACCAATTGCTAATTTCATTCTTTGCTCTTTTCAGCACTTCCTCTTCCCTCTAGAGATCCGGTCCATAAGCAAACTTTTGATAGATTGAGTGCCGTGGCTGTAGCAGAGAGAAGCATCAAGTTTTTTTTGGGGGATGAATTATTGCACCAATACGGGGTTTTGCATACTTCTCGTTTTACACATCCTCATGAAATCCCAGACTCCCCGGCTAGAGCATTGGATGCCCCAGCTTCTACAGATACATCCAAACCAAAAGGACCTGCTCCCGAGGCTTTGCTAGTGAAATGTTCCACTTCTGTTGATGTTGCGGGGCCATCTAACCAACTTGCCCCGGTTATTGAGGAAGAGGAGCCTCAGGGATCTCCCCGACGTTCACAGAAATCCGACGAAGAAGCCGAGAAAACTAGCCTTGCCAAGCAGAGCAGGGATGATACTTTCGAAGGGCTGAGCGACCTCTTTGCCACCTTGCAAGAAATCTTTAAAGATGATCCTATCACTACTGGGGTTTTTTCTTCAGTAGTTGAAGCAACTTCTGTCCTGCAGCAGACTCCGTCAACTTAGGAGTTGACGCTGACTATTACACCCACAACCACTCCTCAATTAAAGAGTGGTTCGTAGTTTGATGCGCTACGGGAGGCGTAGCCAATATGATTATAGGCGTTACCTCCCCTCTTACAGAGAATCTGATGAAGAAAGAGCCGCCCGAAAGGCTCAAGAGAAGAGGGCTCAAGAGGAGCGCTACGAAAGAAGAGAGAGGGAAGAGCGCCACGATTCTTCACAGAGAGGTGACGATTCCCATAAAAGAAAAACCCATGATGACAGAGGAAAAAGTCATGTGGTTGAAGATTCGAGCAAGCGAGCCCGACATGGTGAGAAGCACACCACTACAACTCCTGAAAAGGTTACCGCCCCTGCCTCGCTTAATATTCCTTCCGGCTCTCCCGCTCTCGGGAAGTCAGACATCCAAACTATAATTAGCAGACCCAAATTCCAAGTTGGACCGGGTCCTTCCACTTTGCAAAGTCGGTTTCCTCAGTGGTGTCTGAAGGGAGTAAGGTTTGACCTTGACTTGGTCCCCATTGACAAGTCTGCCATGTTACGAAACCTTGACGCCGTTAAGCTTGATATTGAGAGGATGTCGAACTGGCAGAAACTTGTTGACGAGCTTCAGAGGGTTAATCGTGCAAACATAGAGGCCATGCTCACCATGGAAAATGATAAAGCCGAATGGCAAAAGGTGCTCGAGCAACATGACACCGAGATGAGAAGCATTGCTTCTTACAATGAGGAGCTTGAAGAAAAAGTTGAAGAACTGAAACAAGAGCTTGCTGCTTCCTCTACTTCTTATTCTCAAATAGAAGAAGTGCTCCTCAAACAAGTGAGAGATGCCCATGCTGGCCAAAGGGATGCCGAAGACAGGCTCGAAGTGCAGAAAAGAATTAGCGAGGGCTATGTCGCTGACATTGAAGGGCTTCGGAAGAAGAATAACTCCCAAGAGGCGGAGATCCAAATGCTTAAGCTTCAGCTTTCTAAAGTTGAAATGGAGCGTGATGAGGCCGTTGCCGGCAAAATTGCAGCTGAAGAATCTCACGAGGCAACGAGGGCCAACATCAGCTCAATATTATTTGATTTCTATCTGCATAGCATCTTGTGGCGCGGTAGCCTTGCCTTTCTAGGCCCCAAGTATGAAATTACACTAGCTGAAGTTTGGGAGGCAGCACTCGATATGCTCGGTGGTAAAGGCGCTGGCTACGCTGAGTCAGCTCTTAAAGAGCGTTATCTTGATGATGATGCTCGCGCCGCTCTTGCCAAGGGGAGAGAACAGCTTGCAAGATTAAGGGCCAAAACAGCGGCAGGAGAATATTCTGGAAAAATCACCTCAACTATTCCAATTCAACCTTCTCCTTCAGCCGAAATTGACATTATCGGTTCTAGTTCTCATTCCCCATCTCCTACTAAAGTCACCACTGATATTGCAAGCATACAAGGTGGAGATGAGGGCGGCGAGAGTGCCGAGGCACAGGCTTACGAAGTTGACGTCAGGGAACCGACTTCTGCAGGTAACCGTACTGACAATCTTGCCCAAGTAGACTGCTCATCTGTTTCTTATGAACTTGATGGGCTTTTTGACTACTTCTTGAATCTCAGCGAACCTTTATCTTCGCTTTTTGCTGACTTAAACTTTTTTCCTTCTGCAGAGAAAACGTCGGGCATTGTTCAGGCTTCTCCTCCTCCAATTATTCCTTCTCCGCCTCCTAAGGTCACTCCTCCTTCTGCCTCGCAACCCGGGTCACAGGAAGAGCAAATAGAAGCCCTTCACGGCTTAGATGATCCCGTTGCTTCTCAAGATCCGAAAGGAGAAGAAACTGAAGGAAGCGAGAGGACGCCAGAACCCACTGGCTCCGACGCTGAACCGTTATCCAAACTTCTTTCTCCAGGGAGTGGGCCTTCCTCCAAGAAGAGAGGGAAGCAGGGAGTTTCCAACAAGAAGAATAAGAAGGAATCTTTAACTGGCGAAGAAGCGAAGGAAGAAAGTCCGATCGAGCCTCTTTCTCCTTCATCCCCTACCCTTACAAGCCGACCTAAAAAGTTGGTCATTCGGCCAGGTGCGGGCTCGAAAGGTGGGCGGAAGAAGAAATGATGGCTCTGGTTCTGTGGCTTTCATATCGCTTTTTTGCCTTTTCTGCATGCAATGACCGGAAATTGTGCGGGTACCGGCCCCCCGCTTTTCTTTTGTTGGAACCTGTACCTGTATATAAAATAGTGTTGAATAAAATGATTCTTTTTCTTTGTATAAACTTCTGTCTATATCTGAGAATGCATTTACTATTCGTTTTTGTACAAGTTTCTTTGTACGATATTGTAGTGAGCTTGTGGTATATATTGTTCGAGCGCAATTTTACCGATGTAGTTATGCCATGCTGCCCCTATACCATAAGCCCATTATAAAATTTTATTTTGTGAGGAACTTGTGCTTTTATTTTTTAGAGAATAATTATTCCACATTTGGAGGAATATGATTTCAAAAAAAAAAAAGAGCACAAATAAGTTTCTACGCTTCAACTTTCGAAGATATCACTCTTTATTTTGTGCATATACACATTTTATTGAATGAAATCTTCTATGTGGTAAAGCGTCTATTTGTAAAGTACTTCAACTTCCTTTTGAGGAAGAGAATTTTTTAGAACAAGTAATTCACTCTTCCTTTGAAAGTTAAAGTGTGCTTTTAATGAGGATTTTTTTTTTTTTTACTTGCCACAGTAAAGGGCTTCTGGATTTTTGTTTCTTTCAAAAGTTGCACCTCTGAGGAAGACTTTTTCGCGTTTCAACACTTGGAAGTTTTACTTCAATCTTGGTGAAACGTGTGTCTCCGAAGAGGTCTTTCTGCTTGATTGTGCCTCCGGGAGGAGGTCTTTTCATTTCTGCCTCTGGGAAGAGGTCTTTCTGTCTTATTGTGCCTCTGGGAAGAGGTCTTTCTGTTTCTGCCCCTTGGGAGAGGCTTTTTTTTTTATAGCATTTCATCTCCGGTGAAGTGAAACTCCGAAGAGCGGTTGTTACACTTCAACTCTTGGCGGAATGGGCCTCCGAAGAGGGCTTTTATTTTGTTTTACATTTCAACTCTGGTGAAGTGAAATTCCGAAGAGCGGTTGTAACACTTCAACTCTTGGTGAAATGGGCCTCCGAAGAGGGCTTTTATTTTGTTTTACATTTCAACTCTGGTGAAGTGAAATTTCGAAGAGCGGTTGTAACACTTCAACTCCTGGTGAAATGGGCCGCCGAAGAGGGCTTTTATTTTGTTTTACATTTCAACTCTAGTGAAGTGAAATTCCGATGAGCGGTTGTAACACTTCAACTCCTGGTGAAATGGGCCTCCGAAGAGGGCTTTTATTTTGTTTTACATTTCAACTCTGGTGAAGTGAAATTCCGAAGAGCGGTTGTAACACTTCAACTCCTGGTGAAATGGGCCTCCGAAGAGGGCTTCTATTTTGTTTTACATTTCAACTCTGGTGAAGTGAAATTCCGAAGAGCGGTTGTTACACTTCAACTCCTGGTGAAATGGGCCTCCGAAGACTGCCTGGAAGTTACTCTCTCATGGTTGGAGGGTCATGACTCCTCCAATCTTTTTTGGTTGAGTAGAGAACTTTCTTTTTTTTGCGGCATATGCTTCCTTAGAGGTCTTTATCCTCCGAAGAGTTGTGCCTCCGAAGAGGACTTGTGCCTCCGAAGAGGGCTTAATTGTTCCTTGTCCACTTGCTTATGCCTTTTCAGTGATCCTCTATATATTTTTTTCTTTTCAAGCTTACACTCCCTTCTCTTACAAGTAGTTTGTTTAATCCAAAGAAGTGTACTTCATTGCTAAGCCAGTTCACGAGAACGGACATAAGCTTCTTAATCGGATGTTTGTTTGTTCAAACTTCTCAAATTATTAGTTAAAGCCCGTTTTCGGCGAAATCATTGACCGTTCAATTGAAGCACTTCTTATCTAGGATTTAAGCTCGGGAATTTTGTGACTTGGAATTTGTTTGTTGAATGATAACAAGAATCACTTGGTCTTGTAATGTGCAAGTTTTGTTTTCGTTGCCTGCAAAAATTTAAATCGACATTTCAGTAATACATTTAATGTACTTTTCATATCGAAAATAGAGCAAACATGTAATAATAATAAGGAACACAAGATTTATAGTGGTTCGGCCAAGAATTTGGGCCTACATCCACTTTATAGTCTTTCATTATTCACTTGCATCGGCTTTACAATAGCTTTCAATTACAGGAATCATACATTCATAATTCTTTTTACAATATTTCAACAAAGCTATCAAGTAAAGTATGGACGCAAGTGATTGCTGTTCCAAGCTCTTGGAATTTGATCTCCTTCGACAGTAGTGAGTTAGAATGTGCCGTCAAGAAGCTTCTGACCTATGACATATGGTCCTTCCCAATTTGGCCCAAACACACCTGTCGCTGTCATAATTCTCCTTAGGACTAGATCTCCAATTTCAAAGCTGCGTTGGCGAACTTTGGAGTTGAAATGTCTGGCTATCCTTTGCTGATGAGATGCGATTCTGAGCTCAGCCTCTTCTCTTTTTTCATCAAGGAGATCTAGTGCCTCAAGCTGTAGTTTTTCATTCTCCGCTTGATTGAAATGGATTCTTCTGTGTGAAGGGACCTCTGTTTCTACCGGAATCATTGCCTCTGATCCGTATGCCAATGAAAACGGGGTATGCCCAGTCGCAGTTTTGTGGGTAGTTCTGTATGCCCATAGTGTTAGTGGTAGCTTATCGACCCAACCACCTTTCGCTCTTTCAAGCTGCTTCTTGATGGTTGACTTGATAATTTTATTTACTGCTTCCACCTGCCCGTTTGCCTGCGGATGAGCTACTGCTGAGAAGCTTTTTTGTATTTTGAATCGTTTGCAAAAATCTTGGAATTCTTCACTTTCGAACTGAGTACCATTGTCTGTAATTATTTTTTGAGGCACACCATATCTGCAAATGATACTTTTAGTCACAAAACTTATCATCTTTTTTGAGGTGATAGTAGCCAGTGGTTCAGCTTCTGCCCACTTAGTAAAATAATCTACAGCAATAATGGTGTATTTAATTCCAGATTTGGAAGTTGGTAACGGTCCTACAAGGTTTATCCCCCATATTGCAAACGGCCATGGACTGACCATCTGTGTGAGTTCAGTGGAAGGAGCTCTAGGAATTTTGGCGAACCTTTGGCATCTGTCACATTTTCGGGAATAGTCTGCTGCATCTCGATTAATTTCTGGCCAAAAATATCTGTATCGGAGAATCTTTTTCGCTAAAGTTTGACCACCTAAATGATCACCACATTCTCCCCCATGCACCTCAGCTAGGGTTGTTTTGGACTCTTCCCTGGATACACATCGACGTAACGGCATTGAGAATCCCCGTCTGTATAACTGGCCATCCTGGACTATATAGCGAGAGGCTTTCCTCAGTAGCTTCTTTCGTTCTTTTGAATTTTCCGGTAAAGAGCCATTGAGCAGATATTCTATTATTGGAGTCATCCATGATTCTTGCTCTTGAGACACGCTCATGATCCAATCAATATCCATCTCATCAATGCTCGGAGTCGACAGGACCTCCACTGGAGTTAACCCCAGAAATTGAGCTTCGCCTGTGCTAGAGTACTTTGCGAGAGAATCTGCTTTCATGTTTTCTTCTCGAGAAATATGACTTATCACATAATGATCGAAATCACCCAGGAGCTCCCAAGCCTTTGACAAGTAGGCGGGCAGATTTCCCCCTTTCGCTTGGAATTCCTTCTTGACTTGGCATACAATAAGCTGAGAATCACTGAAGATCTTTAATGCTCGGATGTTTAGTTCTTTAGCAATCCTTAAGCCAGCGATAAGGGCTTCGTATTCTGCTTCATTGTTTGTTGAAGGAAATTCCAATCTTAGTGCATAGCATAATGATCGACCTTCAGGGGTCTCAAGTACAACTCCGGCTCTAGAACAATAGTCGTTTCTCGCGCCATCGACATATAACTTCCATTGAATTAGGGAATCGTCGATCGTTTCCTCCTCACTGTTACCCTTATCTGTGAATTCTGCGATGAAATCCGCTAAAGTTTGTCCGTTGATTGCTTTTCGGGGATGATAAGTGATGTCATATTTACTGAGTTCAATATTCCACTTTAGAAGACGACCCGAAGTCTCAGGGCGAAACATGACTTGCGGTAAAGGTTGATCAGTGAGGACTCTGATAGGATGAGCCTGGAAATATTGCATCAAATTCCTGGATGCAATCAGTAGGCAATAGGCGAGTTTTTCCAACTTAGAGTAATTCATCTCTGCCCCAGTGAGTCTTTTGCTGATATAGCAAACTGGATGTTGAATCCTCTTGTCTTCTCGTATCAGCGCTGCACTTAAAGCATGAGATGATACTGCCAAGTATATAAGAAGATCCTCGCCATCGCCAGGCCTAGAAAGTATTGGAGGCGTTTCCATATGGCGAATCAATTCATCAAAGGCTTTTTGGCATTCGGGAGTCCAATCGAAGTTTTTCTTTCCTTTCTTTAGGGCGTCAAAGAATGGGATGCATTTATCTGTGGCTTTGGAAATGAACCGACTCAAGGCGGCGACTTTTCCATTGAGACTTTGCAATTCCTTCTTCGTTCTAGGAGCTTTGAGTTCCTTTAAGGCGGTAATTTGAGCTGGACTAGCCTCGATGCCCCTAGCGCTCACGATGAAACCTAAAAACTTTCCGGATTCCACTCCAAATGAACATTTTAAAGGGTTGAGCTTCATTCCGTATTTTCGGAGGACTGCGAACATGTCTGCTAAGTGTTCTATGTGATCCACTGCTTTCTTAGACTTTACTAACATGTCATCGACGTAGACTTCCATAGTCTTGCCCAATTGCGGTTTGAACATAGCATTAACAAGTCTTTGGTATGTTGCCCCTGCATTCTTCAGCCCGAAGGGCATAACTTTGTAGCAGTAAAGACCAACGTCGGTGATAAAGCTCGTGTCCTCCTGATCTGGCTCATGCATCATGATTTGGTTATATCCGGAGTAGGCATCCATAAAAGATAACAATTCGTGTCCCGCTGTTCCGTCCACCAGTTGATCGATCCTGGGTAATGGGAAGCAGTCTTTGGGGCAGGCCTTGTTTAGATCTGAAAAATCGATGCACGCTCTCCATTTTCCGTTGGCTTTCTTAACCAGCACTGGATTTGAAACCCAATTCGGATAGGTAGATTCTTTGATAAAGTCATTCTCATGAGCCGATCAACTTCTTCTTTTAACGCTGCTGACCTTTCTGGACCTTGAGTTCTCCTTTTCTGCTTCACAGGTGTAAATTTTGGATCAATATTCCAGGCGTGTACTGCAACTTCTGGGAATATTCCGCACATATCGGCATGAGTCCAAGCAAAAACATCCAAATTTGCCTTTAAAAAAGATATTAAGATATTCTGAATTGACACATTAAGTTGTGAACCCACATTCAACACCTTGTTTGGGTCCTTTGGGTCAACAGGTACTGGTATTGTTGTTTCCACTGGTACCACTCTATTCTCCCCTGCACTGGCTTTCCTAGGATCCATCTCTTTCTGTTCTCCGCTATGCTCGCCAGTGCAGGGTCCGCCCTGTAATTGCTACAAGGCTGGTTCTTTGATGCGGACTGGGGTTGCCGCATCCTTTCCCATTTCTCTTTTCCTTGTTTCTCGTAGCTCTGTCAGATAACACTCCCGCCCAGCATTTTGATCCCCTTTTATAACTCCCACTCCATTATCTGTAGGAAATTTAATGGTGAGGCACCATGGGGCTAGAACAGCTTTGAATGCTGCGAGAGTTGGACGGCCAAGGAAAGCATTATAAGCAGAAAACTCGTCAACAATCACAAAAGTTTGCTTATGGACCACTTTTCTTTCTCCCTCTCCAAGTTCTACAAGCAAATCAACGGTTCCTATCGGCTGTTTTGGCTCCCCAGTGAAGCCAACGATTTTCTGCGATGATGCTTGCACATCAGCCATAGGGATCTTTATTTGGTCGAATGTTTTCTTGAAGAGGATATTGCAGGATGCGCCACAATCAATGAGCACTCTTCTGACAATAGCTGGCCCGATACCAGCTGAGATGACTAAAGGATCCAAGGTAGGAGCTTCAATACCTATGGAATCCCTGGCTCTGAACACAATATCATCATTGAAAGTTTTTTGTTGCTTCAGGGGCATAGCACCTTCCAAAACAAATACATCTTTCTCGGTCGGTACATACTTCAAAGCTCGGGTATACCTTTCCATCTCACCCCATCTCCTGCCTGCTGGGTGTGGTCCTCCCGTAATGACATTGATAACAGGCCTTCCGGATTCATGCCCTGCAGTCTTCTCACTTGTCCTGGGTTGATGAGCAGGAGCTCTTTGCCCCTGACTAGTCGAAGCGGGATTGTTGCTATTCTTTTCCACAAATTGCTGCAGCTTGTTTTCCCTTATCAATTCTTCAATCAAAATTTTCAATTGGCGGCATTCATCGGTATCATGACCGGGTTGATTATGGAAGTGGCAACTTTCCGCTTTGTACAGCTTTTTTCCCGGTTCTCAGAACGGGAGGTTTAGGATAATCAACAGAATCTTTAGTGGCAAGGTAAATACGCTCCGGCGTATCCTATAAAGGAGTATATTCCGATGGCTTGAAGGAACGAGGCTTCTTCATATTTTTCTGTTTCTTCCCATCGTTATTTTTCCTTTTCTGTCCTACAGATTCACTCTTGCGTGGAGCAACAATGTCATTTTCATCTTTTTCCAATGCTGCCTTTACCGGTACAGGACGGCTTTCCAGGCGTATGAACTCATCTGCTTTCTTGTAGAATTTTTCAAGGGAATTTGGTTCCTTCATGTTAAGCCATTTTCCAAATTCGCTCGACTTGTCGATGGCCCTCATCAGATAGGTCAAGATCATCCGTGGTTCTGCATTGTCTACCTCGGCCAGTGCTATATTAAAGCGATTCAAGAAAGATCTGATAGTTTCACCTGGATTCTGCTCTAAACTTGACAACGACATGATATCTTTGGCTTTTGAAGCGTATAGTCTGAACTGCTCCTTGAATTTCCGAGTTAGGTCAGAAAACTGATCTATAGACCGAATTGGTAGCTTGGTGAACCAAAGCAGAGCTACACCTTCCAAATATACAGGAAAATATCGACACTTTATTTCATCAGAAGCTCTGGCACCTATCATGTGCCAATCATACTTATACAAGAATTCGTTCGGATCACTTGTTCCTTTGTAAGCTGGGATAGTTGGAGGGACGAACTTCCTTGGGAACTCAGCCTTTAAGATTCTTTCGGTAAACGGGGTTTTACTTGGAGCGAAACCCCATTCCTTCTCATCTTCATTCCTTTGCATGCTTTCTTTCATGATTTGTCGAACCATTTCAGAAAGATACCCCTCATCATTTCGAGCTTTAGATCCACCAACTTCAGGAAATGTCCGCTCAAAGGGGCTGGCAGCCCTCTCAGGAATGTTTCTTTCTTCATCCTCATGAATGTTGCCAGCAAAGTTCCTTTCATTACCCGTTGGTTGACGGTTTACTCCAAGCAAGTCATTCAACTTATTCAAAATTAGGGCATTTTGGGCGTTCTGAGCCTCCAATTGTGCACTTTGGGCATTTATCTGCTGGTTCAGCCCTAAGATTACAGCATCCAACTCCGCTTTTGTAACCCCAACAGGTGGAGTGGCTTGATTAGGTACTGGGGAAGCGGAGGTTCCCTCTTGAACATTTCCAGATCTAACAGATCTACTCCTTTTCCCCGGAGCCATGATTTCAGATAAACTTCTAGTCTTCAGAGAGGTTACTTCAACAAACTTTCGTGGAGCAATGATGATAATACTCCTGAGTTCAATTCTCAGTGAAAGCACCAAAAATGTTAACGCTAAAATTTGAACGCTAACACCCCGGTGTATAAAGTGTAGTTGTGAAAGCACCACCCGATGATTCGGGAACAGAGTATAAGCAGAAAATCACAGAAAAAAGCAGTGAATAACAACGATTTTATAGTGGTTCGGCTCAAGGCAAGCCTACGTCCACTTTAATTCTCTTTATTGCTGAACCGATTACAACTTTATAGCAATCTTCAATTACAATTATAACGAGACAAACAACTAGAACTTTGGTAGAGAAGAATTCTTCGAATCAATATAGATTGCGTTAGATTTTCCCTTGAAGTTACTTGAGATGCCTTTCGAATTTGAAGTGTCGGATGAGTTGAGAATTCAGCAGAGTATTGGCGCTTGAAATGATTGGCCCAAAAAGGTCCCTCGAATGTTGGAGGTGGTCGCGTATTTATAAGGATTCTTGGTGTCAAGTTGTAAGCAACAGCCGAGATGAGTTGGATCGTGAGTCGGCTCCGGGCTAGGCTAGGTCGTAGGTCGCCCTCTTTTATTCATGTATGGCCTACGGTTTAGATGAGAGATACATGTTCTTCTGGCCCCCAATCCCAAGTCCTAAGTCGCTGCCGAGCTATCGTGCCGCATGTGTAGCTGTTGCACCGCGTTCTCTTTCTTATGCCTAGATCGCGAACGACCTGGCTTAAGTCCTATGTCGGTCGCAACTCAAGTATAGTTCAACTTGTCCCTAGCAGTTAGGTCGACAATTTCCTTAGGTAGCCGGATCGGTAGTCAAGTTAGGCCGGTAGGTTTTCGTAAGTCTTAGGTCGGTTCTCCCTTTGAGCCCTAAGTCGGCATTACCTCAAAGCTTAGGTCGGTCTCCTATGCTAAGATACTAGGTCGGCATCCCTTCGTACCTTAGGTCGGCTGAACGCTGGGTCGCTACCTATTTGATGTGTTAGATCGGTGAATCACGGCCGAGACGGAGTTAACAGACACGAAAATTATATTTTGAATATAAAACCGATGGCTTCGAAAGGTATGTTTCCAATGATTTTGAACGGGAGACTTTCAATGGGTTCGAAAGGTAACCTTCAATGGTTTCGAAAGGGGTACTTTCAAATAGTTTCGAAAGCTATGCTTCTATACACGTATGATGATACTATAACTTAGTCGAAAGGTTTCGAAGGAATGGTTTTAAAGTTTCGAAAGGCAGAAGCCTATGCTTTTGAAGATGGATTTTTATGCTTTCAAAGGAGGTTATCCTATGAGGTCGAAAGCAAGGTTTTAAAGGCGTCGAAAGGTTTTTATAACCAAACTCAAATTTTTAAAGGAAAAAATCTATGGCTAAATAAAGGGGTTCTGAAATGACTTTAAGTATGTAAATTTGAAGAAGTATTGCCTTGATGAAAATATAAGTTAAAGGGATTAACTATGTTTTATACGAAAAGTATTTTAAGGACCTTAAATCCATAGGAGTGGTATTCTTAAGCTATCATGTTGGCTTCTTCAAATATGAATATATTCACATGATAAAGAACCCATAACTGTATTTGGGGATAAACGGGTAAAAGAACCGGCTAGGTTAATCCAGTAGTTAATATAAATTGATTAAACTCCTAAATGAGTAGAATTGCATCCAGGGAGTCAAGGAGGCCAAAATATAGATGCATAGACCTTGAAGTTATCTGAGAGATAGGTTCAAAATAAACCCATTAAAACTGTGATTAAGAAGTTATTGGGGGTAACTGATAGGTCTATAATAAATCCATGAAAACTATGTATTAAGGATAGTTGGCAGACGCCAACTGATTTGTGGTGAACTTAAAACGTACATCAGATTAAGTACTGACATCAGTCAAAAGGTTTCTAGTAAACCCGTGAAAACTAGGATAAGAAGGGAGTTAATGGATTAATCCATATGTTCTTAGTCAACCCATGAAAACTAGGATAAGTGCTGAGTTATTGGAATGACTAATAGGCTCAGGGGAAACTCATGAATTAATTAAGTTAATTGGTAGAGGCGTATAGGTTCTTATCGATCCCATGAAAACTATGAAATATGACGAGGGTCCATGTATTACCAAAAAGGTTATTAGTAAAACCATGAAAACTAATAGGTTAATAGCGACCCTAGAACGTATAATTATGACAGGGTGTCAATTAAATCGGGGATGGAAAATCCAAAAAGTTTATACGTTTGCATATCATCATAATATTTTGAATTCCTCTGTTTTAACCATTGTGGAGGTAGGAGCATAATAGATGGTTTTTAAAAAAGAGTTTTAGGATACTAGTGAGGGGAAAAGCTGTTCTTCTAAGCGGTCACTAGATATAAAAAAGGATTGAGATGTCAGATTATTATTCATACAAGGCTATATATCTGACTCGAAGTTTTTTCCCCCTTAAACTCTTAGATACTCAATTGATTTTGAGTAGTTTGAGGTTTACGTTTTTTAGTTTATCTTTTTAAACGAATAAAGCTTCCGAAGGCGTGCGGGAGGTAGTTAGTTAATTAGAGTTTTCTTTTTCACCGTGTGTTTGGGATGTAAAGGCAGATTGTTAGCCTTATTATATATTCTGATCAACCATGGGGGCATCTTCATATGTCGCTCTTGGCGTATATGTAATAACTACATTTTTATGAACGTGGTTAACTTTTTGGGATTATGTAATGAACATGAAAAGTTTTTAATGGAATGTGGAAATGCGTTCTTAATTCATTAATTTTTTTCCATATTCTTGTGATCAGTGTATCAATGTATTTCGCACCACCATATTCGGTCGTCGAGAATTAATAATTACGGATGTCTGCGGCATCCGTAGCCGTTAGTTCTGGGCCTTCATGTAGGGAGATGTTATAATTGTTGTGATTTACACCCATGAGCGTCACAGCTACTTAATTATTGTTATTTTGTCCTTAGACATTATTATAATGTGATAGTTTGGCTCACATCACTGTTAAGTTTCAAAACAGAGAAATCATCCTTTCCAAACTAATCTTACATTTCTAGTCTCTGTTTTTAAATCCAACTGCGCCAAAAGACCCAAACACCCTTTACGTTTTTAGCATTTCAAATGCATATAACTTTCTATAGAAACATCGGATTAGCATACCGTTTTTACCAAAAATCATAAATTTTATAATCTTTAAAAAGAGATTCATTATTGATACCTAAAAAATATATTTCCAGTATGGTTGCTTCCATATATTTGCAATGAATTCTGCAATTATTCGGTATACATGCCATTTTATTCAATCATATGAAATGATCATCAATTTTTCTTTAAATATCAAAAGTTATTTAATATAATTGCAGACTTTTATGCAATTATATGGTATAATTGCAGATTTTTTTTCGAGGTCGTCATTCTCTATATCAGTTTAATCTACCTTATGTGATCAGTTCAATGTAGCAGGTTCAGGATACTGGGTAATAGTTTGTAACTTCAATAATTCAAACATATGTAATATTTCATTAATATAGCGAACTTTATTATTTGTTACATTAGGTAAGATTTTATAATTTATCTGTGATGCTCATATGTTAATCTTGTGATACATGTTCATATCCAAATTAAATATGTGTATCATTTAGAATCTTTATATGCAATTACTAAGAATAAACCTCTCATATAGGTTCAACTATATTATTATATTCTAATTAATTATACATTTATGTAGATTTGGAGTTCAATAATTCATACATATCTGTTATTCCATTAATACAGTTCATCCAAATCAATACGGCTTAACTTTTTAGGTTCCTGAATTTTCTTCGTACAAAAAGTGTATAAATATGGACCAAGTATTCTAGTTTGACACAAAAAAAACAAAGCTTTTAAAACTAAGAAATCATGGCAAATAAATTGTTCTTGCAGATGTTTATCTTTCTACTTTACCTTATTGTATCATTCCAAGGTTAGTATTTCAACATATTTGCTTATTATTTTAGAAATTTAATCTAATAATTTGCATTTTGTCTTTACGAAATCGTTATAAAAATTGCTTTAAACCTTTTGTTTTAATTATTTCTTAAATAAAGAAAAAGAACTCTGGAGAAAAAATGAGCATATTGATAGTTTGAAGGAATATTAGTGAGATTAAGCCTTTTTATAAGGGACAGGTAACTAGTTTTTCAACTCATTGATAGTTTTATTCTTTTGGTCCAATCCCCTTAGCCAATTTTATATTCCATTTACAATAATTTTAGTTCACATATGGTTATAATGAAATATTTTAAATTAATATATTGAAACTGATAGCATTTTGTCAAGGTTAATAATTTAATTTGAGAATAATTTTTTCACCAAGTACGTATGGAAAATATTAAAATTAATAAATGTAGTGCGATCTTCTAAACGATAAATAACTTCAGTCAAAAATTTTAGTATTCTTTGCAACAAAATTTATTTGAGTCATTTTATATCTTTTCATAGGTGCTATAAGTTGCGTGATTGGGCCTAGTTGTCAAGCTGACGAAGACTGTGTAATAGCCTGCAGTGATGATTCTTCAATGTGCATTCGTACTAAAGGTGGTAACAAATGCTGTTGTGAATGATGGATAATTTAATTGCAACATTAAGCCTATTTGGTTGTACTCTTTTCCGTGTTTGATCATGTAAACCTCAAATAAATAATGTAGTTTTAAATATTGGTGTTATCTTTGTGGTTTATATTGTTCTTTGTTATTTAATTATTATCCTTCTTTTTTATGGTCTATTTTTAAAAAAGGATTAGCCAACTCAGTTGTACCCTACTGTCTACAAAAGAAAGTAAACTAATTGAATAATTGCATAATTTTTGGATTGATTAACCATTTTGGGTTACAGTTATGGAAACGAATTAAGAACTCTTACCACAATACGGGAAGAAGACCTAACTTGACCACAAACCCAAAAAATATAACCTGAGACACTTTTCTTTAATTAATACGAACAAATTCTTTTTGGTTTCTCATTGAGTAATATAAATGATTTGGTATAAAGGTTTTAGCCCTCTTAATTACATTTGCATAGTACTCTAATTGATGACACAAATTTTCCCCCTTTATCAGATTGAGTGACGAATGCAAACTAATTGAATGATTGAATCACCTCTGTCATTATGGCTCATTTATTTCTATAATTTAATACTTAATTATTAGGAGAATTGAGGCTAATTAATTCGTCTTTCTTCTCTCTCTTTCTCTTTTCCTTCTTTATGCCTTAATATCAACAGAGAACCTTCTATAACATAATCTCTCATAACTATATTCCCGAATCTATCGCAACATCTCTAGAGCTCAAACTTCCGATATCGATCGTAGTAGACGTATACTTTTAAAAAAAAATTTGGTACTTTCAAAGTTGTTTACCTTGGTAAACATGTACATCATGACATAAATGCATATGATTTGCCAGAAATGTTGCTTCATATCTTTTATTTGTGAATTCATATTTCAAACAATTTTTGTATCTTGTGTTAAACGCATATAGTAATATTTTAGAAAAATGTACAAACTTGAATTACATTTCAAACGATTTTTTTATCTTGTGTTAAACTCAATATAGTAATATTTTAGTAAAATGTACAAACTGGAATTAGGTAAGATAATAATTCAACATTAGGTCCATTATAGTCGGAACACCGGACATTTGATCTACCATTTTTGATCATGCAACTGACTAAAATAAAATTTGAAGAATAAAACCATGAACTATAATGCATATCTTTTTCTCATTTTTATGGCAACATAGTTGTTGTCATTTATATCTTCGAGAGATGCAAGAAAGACAATTATGGATGTGATAAGGAAGATTGAGAAATTTTCTCTATGCTCAAAGTTATGCAATTTGGCAAAACTTTAGTTCCATACAAAACTCCTAATTTATTACTCTTTTCAAGGTAGCTTATTCATATCATTGCAATGCCATGATTAATTTTTTGCAAGGATGTATGTGGCTACGTGATAAATTATGTTGTTTTATATGCTAAATTATAACTTGTTAATTGTTAACGCTAAAATTTGAACGCTAACACCCCGGTGTATGAGTTATAGTTGTGAAAGCACCACCCGAAAGCTCGGGAACAGATTACAAGCAGAAAACAGTAGAAAAGCGGTAAACGACAACAATTTTATAGTGGTTCGGCTTAAGGGTATAGCCTACGTCCACTTTAAGTACTTTTATTAATGATCTCGTTACAAGCTGATACAATTCTTCTCAAGTACAATATATTTCAAGTTACAAGAGTTTTGGAACAAGTAGCTCAAGCTTCTATGTCGATTAAAATCCTTGAATTCAAATTGAAGATGTGTAGTTTCTTCGTGAAGTTCTTCGAAGTATTCCTTTGATCTCGAAAGCTCTAAGTGTTGATGGAGTTCTCGATGCAGCAAGGTAACGGTCTCTCAAGAGAATGTGCCCCCCCAAAAGTCCTTTGAATGTTGGAGGTAGTTGCCTATTTATAGAGAGTTTCGGTCTGGAATTATTGCCAAGTCCTAAGTCGTGGCCGATTTAAGTTAAGTCGTAGCCGACTTAATATGAGTCGTGGCCGGTCCATCTGGCCCCTTCCTGGCTTCACAGGAGTTCACTTGCACAAGTCCTAGGTCGCCTCCGAGTCAACACTACCCCTTCTTAGTAATACGGCCTCGGGTTTGCATTTAATAGCTTTAAGTCGTTCACGACTCAAATTAGGTCGTGAGTCGTGACCGAGATAACTGGGAGCTGAATCGTGCACGAGTTAAGAGGCTGCTGTGCTGAGTAGCTGCATTGAACTCATCTTCCTTTTCTTGAGTCGTGAACGAGCTAACATTGGTCCTAAATCGGTTGTGACTTGGGTCGGTAACTATTCTAGGTCGCCAACTTGGTAAAACATTAGATCGGTAACTTGGTCAAGTCACTGAGTTGGCATCTCTTTTAGGCCTTAGGTCGGCCTTCCTATTAAGTCGGCATCCTCTGAGTCTTAAGCCAGTACCCACGTTAGGTCGTCCACTATTTTAGCCTTAACTCGGTATTCCTTAAGTCGGTAACCCTTTGAGCCTTAAGTCGGTAACCCTTTGAGCCTTAAGTCGGTCTCCCTGATAAGGCAGTTAGGTCAGTATCTACGTTGAATGTTAGGTCGGCATACCCCTTAGGCCTTAGGTCGGCATGCTTCTAACTGTTAGGTCGGAACCTCTTGATGCACTAGATCGGTAAGTCATGGTCGAGGCGGAGTTAACATTTGCCCCTCGAAGTATACGCCTAAATGTTAGGTCGTGTGCTTCGATAGTCCTTAACCCGTCCCTTCTTAGGTCGGTGGGTCGTATGCGACCTAACAGTTAGACCGTATGTGTTGCTCCAAATTTTCCACTGCAGGGTATAAGTCACATCTCCTCCTTCCTTCTCATTACCTACTCCTTTGATTCTGCCATTAAAATTTTCCCGAGCTCCAAAAGGCGATTTAACTCCAATCAACTACTAACAACCTCTGCTATTCATTGCGTAAGTAAACCCTCTTCTTCGATCACTGTTGGCTCATGAATTCCGTCACTTAAACCACTTCCTTGCATGATCCTTCATCACGAATCCTATTACACTCATGGCTGATGGAGCTTAGATTGCTCGGTTTGGCTTTAACTGACCGATGAGACGATAAAGATGATTTACTGATTCAGGCTAGTTGATTTTGATTCGCGCTAGGATTGCAAGGCGTTAAATTTGCAGTGGTTTCGAAATGGTGTATTGGATGATCCGATAGCATGAAATAGCATAAATGAAATGAGGGTTTCTTGGTTGAGGGAGTGGCTAACGGGTTAACGGGTTGAGTGGGGCGAGGTATTGATTTAGATGCGACCCGGTGATTGAAGTGACTTAGCTTTTGGCCGACCCAATCCTTAAATCGTGGCCGTGTTAGCACTTGGGGGAAATCTGCCAACCTATTCTTCTGCCGATCTAAGCCTTATACCGTGGCCGAGTTAATCCCTAAGTCGTGACCGAGCTAAGCCCTTAAACCGTGACCGAGTTGGCTCTTAAACCGCTGCCGAGTTAACACTTAAGCTTTGGGCATGCTGACTTTTTGAGAGCATAAATCCACTTTGAGTTTCTAACTTGAACTGCCAAACTAAGTTGCCTAAATTTTGAACTGCCCCAACTTTAAATTTGCTTGAATCTCAGTGTATTATTTCACAGATCGCATTAACTTATAAGCTGCTAACCTATTGAAAATAACAAACAAAGAAAACCAAGGCGAAAATACTGCCATTGACTGCCCATGTCAGATGACAGATTAGTCAAGACAAGACAAGCAACTTAATTACACTGCATGAAATGTTTGTGAATCAATCAATTAAAGTTAAACATTAATGCAAAGTATCAATAATCTGAACTGATTTATCTGCATCAACATCTTACTTGCATATTTAGGCTTAAAACAATAGTCCCTGAATTTCATAACTAACGAATGCTTGCTAGTTTTCATTCCAGTTATATTTGTTTACTGCTTGATTGATTTTACACAACACTTCACACACTTTAGGAAACGTGCACCTTCATGTTTGAATACCCAGTTGTTTATGTAGAATGACTTCCCACCGAGAAGAAGAAGTGGTAACTCAAGAGGAAGAAACTTTTCCGATAGCTGTTCCCATAGAGAATCCTCCGGAGAGAACCTCGACTATTCTAACTTCGAGAGCGTTTGTCCAGCTGCGCACTCAATTTGGCTTTGCTGAAAGTGATGTTCTTCTCCCTGGGCCAAGTGATACTGCTGACAATCCTCCCTATGGCTTTGTTGCAGTCAATCGCCAAATGTGCTTAAGTGGGGCGATTCCTCCTTTTAACGACTTCCTTCGAACTCTTCTCCTTCGGTTGACAATCTCTCCGTTTCAACTTCATCCCAATGGCTATGCCATCTTGACGAGGTTATGTGTTTTGTTTAGAAGAACCCTTGATCGCCTACCGAGTTTTGAAGAAATTCGTTATCTGTGCTCGTTTGCAAAGAGTAAAGATCATCCTTCCCTCATTATTGTGAGAAGTGCAAGAAACCGCAAGCTCATTTCCGATCTTACTGAAAGCGTTCATGGATTTTTGAACCAGTTTTTCTTTGCCCGCTGTCCCTCAGGGTTTTATGCCATCTGGAGAGTAGGAAGTAAGATTAGTGTTTCTATTTTTTCCGTTTTGAAACTTTTTCGAGATCCGAACTTTCAGTTGCTAATTTCATTCTTTGTTCCTTTCAGCACTTCCTCTCCCTTCTAGAGACCCAATTCACAAGCAAGTTTTTGAGAGGTTGAGTGCCGTGGCCACAGAAGAGAGGAGCATAAAATTTCTGTTGAGGGATGAATTTTTACATCAACATGGGCTTCTACACACTTCTCGCTCTATGCATGCTCATGAAGTTCCAATGGAAGTCCCCGATTGTCCGATAAAGACTCCTGAATCTTCGCTGGTGAAGTGCTCCACTTCTGTTGATGTTGCGGGGCCATCTGGTAAACTTGCCCCGGTTATCGAGGAAGAAGAGCCTCAGGGATCCTCTCACCATTCACAAGAATCTGGTGAAAAGGCTAAGAAATCCAGTCCTGTCAAGCAAAGCAGGGACGATACCTTCGAAGGATTGAGCGACCTCTTCGCTACTTCACAAGAGATCTTCAAAGATGACCCTACTACTACCGGGATTTCTTCTTCAGTAGTTGAAGCTACTTCTATTTTGCAACAGTCGTCGTCGACTCAAGAGTTGACGTTAACTATTACACCCACAACCACTCCCCAAATAAAGAGTGGTTCGTAGATTAATGCGCGTAGTTTGCACAACACACACACTTAGAATTTCTCATCACTTCCATGCACTTATCTTCTTGTACTTTAAAGATTTCTAAAGCTTATTATTTTAATTCCAGATTCTCCTATGGGGCGCAGCGGCTCGTACTATGACGATTTCCAGCGCTACGGGAGGCGTAGCCAGTATGATTACAGGCGTTACCTTCCTTCTTACAGAGAGTCGGATGAAGAGAGGGCTGCCCGAAAGGCTCATGAAAGGAGGACTGAAGAAGAACATCGTGAAAGAAGGGAGAGAGAAGAGTGCCATGATTCTTGGCAAAAAGGCGATGACTCCCACAAGAGAAAATCTCATGACGATCGAGGAAAAGGTCACATGGGTGAAGACTTAAGCAAACGAGCCCGTCACAGTGAAAAGAAGGCCTTTACTACTCCTGAGAAAGTTACTACTCCTGCCTCGCTCGACATTCCTTCTGACTCTCCCGCTCTTAGGAAATCAGATATTCAAACGATAATTAGCAGGCCCAAATTTCAAGTTGGACCGGGTCCTGCTACTCTGCAGAGCCGGTTTCCTCAATGGTGCCTTAAGGGAGTGAGGTTCGACCTAGACTTGGTCCCCATCGACAAGTCTGCCATGTTGCGCAATCTTGACGCCGTCAAACTTGATATCGAGAGGATGTCAAACTGGCAGAAGCTTGTCGATGAGCTTCAAAGAGTTAACCGTGCCAACATAGAGGCCATGCTTACTATGGAAAACGATAAGGCCGAATGGCAAAAGGTCGTTGAGCAACACGACACCGAAATGAGGAACATTGCTTCTTACAATGAGGAGCTTGAAGCAAAAGTCGAGGAATTGAAACATGAGCTTGCTGCTTCCTCTACTTCCTATTCTCAAAAAGAAGAAGTGCTCCTGAAACAAGTGAGAGACGCTCACGCTAGCCAAAGGGATGCCGAAGACAGGCTCGAAGTACAAAAAAGAATCAGTGAAGGCTATGCTACTGATATTGCTGAGCTCCGAAAGAAAAACAACTCCCAGGAGGCGGAGATACAAATGCTTAAGCTTCAGCTTGCCAAAACTGAAAGGGAGCGTGATGAGGCTGTCGCCGGCAGAATCGCAGCTGAAGAATCTCATGAGGCGACCAAAAACAGCATCAGCTCAACATTATTCGACTTCTACTTGCACAGCGTCTTGGGGCGTGGAAGCCTTGCCTTTCTAGGCCCCAAGTATGAAATCACACTGGCTGAAGTTTGGGAGGCAGCACTTGATATGCTCGGTGGTAAAGGTGCTGGATATGCTGAGTCAGCCCTTGAAGAGCATTATCTTGATGACGAAGCCCGTGCCGCTCTTGCCAAGGGTAAGGAGCAGCTTGCCAGAGCGCGGGCCGGGATGGCGGAAGAGGAGCGTTTTGAAAAAGAAGTACCGCCTACCATCTCCGAACGTCCTCTAGTTTCTCTCGAGGTGGACATTACAGGCCCTCGTGCTCATTTGCCGCCTCCTACAAGAACTGGGGTAATCACCCCTACTGATGAAGAGGCTTTGGAGGACATTGGGGCTCAGAATTATGAGATTGAACTGACGAAGCCAACATCTTCAGGTAATTTCGACATTGGTCCGATTCAGGTGGATTGCCTGCTTATTCCTCAAAAATTTGATTAGCTTCTCGATTACCTCTTGAATCTCGATGAACCCATATCTCCCCTCTTTCGGGAAGACACTAACATTTTCAATTTTTCTTCTTCTGCAGTTGAAACAACAAGTGCCGTGCAGACTTCGCCTTCTCTGGTTATTCCTCCTCCATCTCTTCAGGTGACTCCTCCTTCTGCTTCACAACCTGGGTCACAAGAGGAGAAAATTGAGGCTCTTCATGGTTTGGATGACCCTGTTGCCTCGCAGGAGCAAAAAGATGAGGGACTCGAAGGAGGCGAGATCTCTCCGGAGCGGACTCCTTATGACGACGTAGTTTTGTCCGCTCTCGTTACTCCGGGGAGTGAGTCTTCTTCGCAGAGAAGAAAGAAGTATGGGACATCGAAGAGAAGGGGGAAGAAAATTATCACCACTGAAGAGGAACCGGAAATTGCGCCAGTTGCACCTCCCTCCCCTTCTTCCCTTATGCCTTCAGACCAACCTGAAAGACCCGAAAAGCTAACCACTCGGCCGGGTAAAGGGTCTAAAGGCGGCAAGAAGAAATGAAGAGTTGAGCTTTTTGATTCCTTTTTTGTGTAATGGTCGGATGTTGTGCAGGCACCGGCCCCTGCTTTTTTATTTTGAAACCTGTATCTGCAATATCTGCAATTGAATAAAGTGATTCTTTATTTGTACAGACTTTTGTTTGAATTTGAGAATGCATTTATTATTCATTTTTGCATAAGTTCTTTTTTTTTTGCACAAGTTTTATTTATACGATGTTGCGGTGAGCTTGTGGTATGTTGTTTGAGCGTACTTTACCGACATAGTTATACCGCTTTGTATGTAACTATACCATGTTGCCCCTATACCATGAGCTTACTGCAATATCGTATACTTTAAGGGGACTTGCACTCTCGTTTTCTAAAGAATAATTACTTCATTCTCGAGAAGAATTTTCATAGAGTGCAACTTCCTTCATATAAGTTTCTACGCTTTGTCCTTCGAAGAAATCACTTTCTCTTTTTGCGTATGTATATATTTTGCCAAGTGAATTCTTCTATGTGGCAAAGCGGACCTCTGAATGTACTTTAACCCCCTTTTTTTTTTGAGGAAGATCATTCTCCGTAATAGGTAAATTACTCTTCCTTTGGAAGTTAAAGTATGCTCTTGATGAGGTTCTTCTTTTTTTTATATATATAGAAAGTTGTACCTCTGAGGAGGGATTTTTCACGTTTCAACACTTGGAAGTTTTATTTCAATCTCGGTGAAACGTGTACCTCCAAAGAGTTATGCCTTAGAAATCCTTTTCACGTTTCAACACTTGGAAGTTTTATTTCAATCTCGGTGAAACGTAGGTTTCCGAAGAGGTCTTTCTTCTTAATTGCGCCTCCGAAGAGGTCTTTATTTTGTTTGCATTTCAACTCTGGTGAAGTGAAATTCCGAAGAGCGGCTGTTACACTTCAACTCCTGGTGAAATGTGCCTCCGAAGAGGTCTTTCTTTTGTTTGCATTTCAACTCTGGTGAAGTGGAATTCCGAAGAGCGGCTGTTACACTTCAACTCCTGGTGAAATGTGCCTCCGAAGAGGTCTTTCTTTTGTTTGCATTTCAACTCTGGTGAAGTGAAATTCCGAAGAGCGGCTGTTACACTTCAACTCCTGGTGAAATGTGCCTCAAAGAGGGTTTTCATCGCCTGGAAGTTACTCTCTCATGGTTGGAGGGTCATGACTTCTCCAATCTTTTTTGTTGAGTAGAGAACTTTCTTTTTTGTGGCATATGACCCATTAGAGGTCTTTATCCTCCGAAGAGTTGTGCCTCCGAAGAGGACTTGTGCCGCCAATGATGGTTTTTGGTTGTATTCTTGTCTTCTTGCTTATGCCTTTTCAGCGATCCTTTTCTTTTTTCTTTTCAAGTTTTCATTCCCCTTTTCTCGCAAGTAGCTTGTTTAATCCAAGGAAGTGTACTTCATTGTCAGGCAAGTTCGTGAGAACGGGCACTAGCTTCCTAATTGGATGTTTGTTCGTTCAAACAATCTCAATTTATTAGCAAGGGCTCGTTTCTATCGAAATCATAAGCCGTTCAATTGAAGTATTTCCTATCTAGGATTTGAATTCAGGGCCTTTATGACTTGAAATTTGTTTGTTGAATGATGGTGAGAATCACTCGGTCTTATTATGCGCAAGTTTTATTTCCATTGTCTGCAAGAATTTAAATCGACATTTCAGCAATACATTTTATGTACTTTTATATCGAAAATAAAGCAAACATGTAATAATAATAAGGAACACAAGATTTATAGTGGTTCGGCCATGAAATTGGGCCTACGTCCACTTTACATTCTTTCATTATTTACTTGCATCAGTTTTACAATTGCTTTCAATTACAAGAATCATACATCCATAATTCTTTTTACAATGTTTCAACAAAATTTTCAAGTAAAGTATGGACGCAAATGGTTGCTGTTCCATGCCCTTGGAATTTGATTTCCATCAACAGTGGTGAGTTTGAATGTGCCGTCAAGAAGCTTCTGACCTATTACATACGGTCCTTCCCAATTTGGCCCAAACACACCTGTCGCGGTCACAATTCTTTTCAGGACTAGATCTCCAATTTCAAAGCTGCGTTGACGAACTTTGGAATTGAAATGTCTAGCTATCCTTTGCTGATGAGCTGCAACTCTGAGGTTAGCTTCATCTCTCTTTTCATCAAGGAGATCCAGCGCTTCAAGTTGTAGCTTTTCATTTTCTGCTTGATTGAAATGGATTCTTCTGTGTGAAGGGACCTCTGTTTCAACCGGGATTATTGCTTCCGATCCGTATGCTAACGAAAAAGGAGTATGCCCAGTTGCAGTTTTGTGAGTAGTTCTGTATGCCCATAGTGCAAGTGGTAGTTTATCGACCCAACCACCTTTTGCTCTTTCGAGTTGCTTTTTGATGGTTGATTTGATGATCTTGTTCACTGCTTCCACTTGCCCGTTTGCCTGCGGATGAGCTACTGCCGAAAAGCTTTTCTGGATTTTGAATCGTTTGCAAAAATCCTGGAATTCCTCGCTTTCAAACTGAGTACCATTGTCTGTGATTATTTTCTGAGGCACACCGTATCTACAAATGATATTCTTGGTCACAAAGCTTATCATTTTCTTAGAAGTGATAGTAGCCAATGGTTCAGCTTCAGCCCATTTAGTAAAGTAATCAACTGCAACAATAGCGTATTTAATCCCTGATTTGGCAGTTGGTAGCGGCCCAATGAGATCCATTCCCCAAATCGCAAACGGCCATGGACTGACCATCTGTGTGAGTTCGGTAGAAGGTGCTCTAGGAATTTTGGCAAATCTTTGGCATCTGTCACATTTTCGGGAGTAATCTGCAGCATCTCGATTAATTTCTGGCCAAAAATATCCGTATCGGAGAATTTTCTTTGCTAATGTTTGACCACCCGAATGATCACCACATTCTCCTCCATGCACCTCAGCTAGGATTGTTTTGGACTCTTCCCAGGATACACATCGAAGCAATGGCATTGAGAATCCCCGTCTATACAATCGGCCATCCTGAATTACATAGCGAGAGGCTTTCCTTAGTAGCCTTCGTCTTTCTATCGAATTTTCTGGCAGAGAACCTCTGAGTAGGTAGTCCAGTATTGGAGTCATCCATGACTCTTGTTCTTGAGATACACTCATAATCCAGTCAATATCCATCTCGTCTATACTTGGTGCCGAAAGGACTTCTACAGGGACCAATCCCAATAGTTGAGCTTCACCAGAACTTGAATACTTTGCGAGGGAATCTGCCTTCATATTCTCTTCCCGAGGAATGTGGCTTATTGAATAGTGATCGAGTTCACATAGGAGTTCCCAAGCCTTTGACAAGTAGGAAGGCAAGTTTCCACCTTTTTTTTGAAATTCCTTCTTGACTTGGCATACAATAAGCTGAGAATCGCTGAAAATCTATAATGCTCGGATGTTTAGCTCTTTAGCGATTTTCAGACCTGCAATAAGAGCTTCATATTCTGCTTCATTGTTTGTTGAAGGAAATTCCAATCTTAGTGCATAACATAATGATCGACCTTCAGGAGTTTCAAGTACCACTCCGGCTCCAGAGCAGTAGTCATTTCTTGCGCCATCAACATACATCTTCCACTGGATTGGGGAATCATTGATAATTTCATCCTCACCATTATCCTTCTCTGTGAACTCTGCAATGAAATCAGCTAAAGCTTGTCCGTTGATTGCTTTTCGGGGGTGATAGGTGATGTCATATTGACTGAGTTCAATGTTCCATTTTAGAAGGCGACCCGAAGTTTCAGGGCGAAATAGGACTTGCTTTAGGGGTTGATCAGTGAGCACTCTGATAGGATGAGCTTGGAAATATTGCCTCAGTTTCCTTGATGCAACCAGTAGGCAATAGGCGAGTTTTTCCAACTTGGAGTAATTCAGCTCTGCCCCAGTGAGTCTTTTGCTGATATAGTAAACCGGATGTTGAATCCTTTTGTCTTCCCGTATCAGCGCTGCACTTAGAGCATGAGATGATACTGCCAAGTATATAAGAAGATCCTCACCATTGCCTGGCCTAGAAAGTATTGGAGGCGTTTCCATATGACGGATCAACTCATCGAAGGCTTTTTGGCATTTGGAAGTCCATTCAAAATTCTTCTTTCCTTTCTTCAGGGCGTCCAAGAATGGGATGCATTTATCAGTGGCTTTGGAAATGAACCGACTCAGGGAGGCGACCTTTCCGTTGAGACTCTGCAATTCCTTCTTCGTTCTAGGAGCTTTAACTTCTTTCAAGGCAGTAATTTGAGCTGGACTAGCCTCAATGCCCCTAGCACTGACGATGAAACCTAAGAACTTTTCGGACTCGACCCCAAATGTACATTTCAGAGGGTTAAGTTTCATTCTGTATTTCCGAAGGACTGCGAACATTTCTGCTAAGTGTTCAATGTGATCTGCTGCTTTCCTGGACTTCACTAACATGTCGTCGACGTAGACTTCCATAGTTTTGCCCAATTGCGGTTTGAACATAGCATTAACCAGTCTTTGGTAGGTTGCCCCTGCATTTTTCAATCCGAAGGGCATAACTCTGTAGCAATAAAGTCCAACATCTGTGATAAAGCTTGTATCCTCCTGATCCGGCTCGTGCATCATGATTTGGTTGTAACCGGAGTAGGCATCCATGAAAGATAACAATTCATGTCCCGCAGTTCCGTCTACCAGTTGATCGATCCTGGGTAACGGGAAGCAATCTTTTGGGCAAGCCTTGTTTAGATCAGAAAAATCGATGCACACTCTCCATTTTCCATTAGCTTTCTTGACCAGCACAGGATTTGAAACCCAATTCGGATATGTAGATTCTTTGATGAAGTTATTTTCCATGAGTCGATCGACTTCTTCTTTTAATGCTGCTGACCTTTCTGGACCTTGGGTTCTTCTTTTCTGTTTAACTGGCGTAAACTTTGGGTCAATATTCAGAGCGTGTACTGCAACTTCTGGAGATATTCCACACATATCGGCATGAGTCCAAGCAAAGACGTCCAGATTTGCTTTCAGGAAAGATATCAAGACATTCTGAATTGACACATTAAGCTGTGAACCCACATTCAACACCTTATTTGGGTCCTTCGGGTCAACAGGTACCGGAACTGTCGTTTCCACCGGTACCACTCTATTCTCCCCTGCACTGGCTTTTCTGGGATCCATTTCTCTCCGTGCCCCGCTGTGCTCTCCAGTGCAGGGTCCGCCCCGTAATTGCTACAAGGCTGGTTCCTTGATGCGGACTGGGGTTGCCGCATCCTTTCCCATATCTCTTTTTCTTGACTCTCGCAGCTCTGTCAAATAGCACTCTCGCGCAGCATTTTGATCCCTTTTATAACTCCTACTCCATTGTCAGTAGGGAATTTAATAGTGAGGCAACACGGCGCTAGGATAGCTTTGAATGCTGCGAGTGTTGGACGGCCAAGAAAAGCATTATAAGCAGAAAACTCATCGACAATCACAAATGTTTGCTTGCGGACCACTTTCCTTTCTGCTTCCCCAAGTTCTACAAGCAGATCGATGGTCCCAATTGGTTGCTTTGGCTCCCCAGTGAAGCCAGCGATCTTCTGTGATGAGGCCTGTACATCGATCATAGGGATTTTCATCTGGTCAAATGTCTTCTTGAAGAGGATATTACATGATGCTCCGCAGTCGATGAGGACTCTTCTAACAATGGCCGGTCCAATACCAGCCGAGATGACCAAGGGATCTAGGGTAGGAGCTTCTATACCTGTGGAATCTCTGGCTCTGAAAACAATATCATCGCTGCAGGTTTTCTGTTGTTTCAGGGGCGTAGTGTCTTCTAAAACAAAGACGTCTTCTTCGGCTGGAGCATATTTCAAAGCCCTGGAATATCTCTCCATCTCACCCCAGCTCTTGCCAGCTGGGTGAGGCCCTCCTGTAATGACATTGATAACGGGCCTTCCAGATTCATGTCCCGTAGCTTTCTCACCTGTCCTAGGCTGATGAACAGGAACCTGTTGCCCCTGACTTGACGATGCAGGATTGTTGCTATTTTTCTTCACGAATTGCTGCAGTTTGTTTTCTCTTAGCAACTCTTCAATCAGATTTTTCAACTGGCGGCATTCATCAGTCTCATGACTGGGTTGATTGTGGAAGCGGCAGAATTTCCCACTCTGTATGGCTTTTTTCCTGGTTCTCAAAGGGATAGGTTTAGGGAAATCGACGGAATCTTTAGTGGCCAGGTAGATGTGCTCCGGTGTATGTGATAATGGAGTATATTCTGATGGCTTGAAGGATCGGGGCTTCTTCAGATTACCCTGTTTCTTCCCATTATTATTCTCCCTTTTTTGCCCCACCAATTCATTCTTGCGTGGAGCGACAGTGTAGTCTTCTGCTTTCTCCAACACTGTCTTTACTGGTAAAGGACGGCTTTCCAAGCGAATGAATTCATATGCTTTTTTGTAGAACTTTTCGAGAGAGGTTGGCTCCTTCATATTTAACCATTTCCCAAATTCGCTTGACTTATCAATAGCCCTCATCAGATAAGTCAATATCATTCGTGGTTCAGCATTGTCCACCTCAGCCAGCGCTATATTAAAGCGGTTCAAGAAGGATCTGATAGACTCACCAGGATTCTGCTCTAAACTCGATAGTGACATAATGTCCTTGGCCTTCGAAGCATATAGTCTAAACTGCTCCTTGAATTTTCTGGTCAAGTCTGAAAACTGATCGATAGATCGGACTGGCAACTTGGTGAACCATAGTAGAGCCACACCTTCTAGGTATACGGGGAAATATCGACACTTTATTTCGTCAGAGGCCCTGGCACCTGTCATGTGCCAATCATATTTATACAAGAACTCATTCGGATCACTTGTCCCTTTGTAAGCTGGAATAGTCGGAGGGACAAACTTCCTTGGAAATTCCGCCTTCAAGATTTTTTCAGTAAACGGAGTTTTACTTGGGGCGAAACCCCATTCCTTCTCATCTTCAACCCTTTGCATACTTTCTTTCATGATCTGCCGGACCATTCCAGAAAGATATTCCTCATCATGCCGAGTTCTAGATCCACCAGCCTCAGGAACTGCCTGCTCAAAGGGACTAGTAGCCCTTTCAGGAGCATTCCTCTCACTAACATCATGAATGTTGCCAGCATAGTTCCTTTCATTACCAGCTGGTTGATTGTTTGCCCCAAGTAAATCGTTCAACTTATTCAGAATCAGAGCATTCTGGGCACTTTGAGCCTCTAATTGTGCATTTTGGGCGTTTATCTGCTGGTTTAGCCCTAGAATCACAGCATCCAACTCCGCTTTCATAACTCCAACAGACGGAGTGGGTTGATTAGGTACAGGGGAAGCGGAGGTTCCCTCTTGAATGTTTCCAGATCTGATAGATCTACTTTTCCTTCCAGGAGCCATAATCTCAGATAGACTTCTGGTTTTTAAGGAAATTCTTTCTTCAAATCTCTGTGAAGCAATGATGACAGTTTTCCTGAGTTCAGTTCTCAGTGAAAGCACCAAAAATGTTAACGCTAAAATTTGAACGCTAACACCCCGGTGTATGAGTTATAGTTGTGAAAGCACCACCCGAAAGCTCGGGAACAGATTACAAGCAGAAAACAGTAGAAAAGCGGTAAACGACAACAATTTTATAGTGGTTCGGCTTAAGGGTATAGCCTACGTCCACTTTAAGTACTTTTATTAATGATCTCGTTACAAGCTGATACAATTCTTCTCAAGTACAATATATTTCAAGTTACAAGAGTTTTGGAACAAGTAGCTCAAGCTTCTATGTCGATTAAAATCCTTGAATTCAAATTGAAGATGTGTAGTTTCTTCGTGAAGTTCTTCGAAGTATTCCTTTGATCTCGAAAGCTCTAAGTGTTGATGGAGTTCTCGATGCAGCAAGGTAACGGTCTCTCAAGAGAATGTGACCCCCCCCAAAAGTCCTTTGAATGTTGGAGGTAGTTGCCTATTTATAGAGAGTTTCGGTCTGGAATTATTGCCAAGTCCTAAGTCGTGGCCGATTTAAGTTAAGTCGTAGCCGACTTAATATGAGTCGTGGCCGGTCCATCTGGCCCCTTCCTGGCTTCACAGGAGTTCACTTGCACAAGTCCTAGGTCGCCTCCAAGTCAACACTACCACTTCTTAGTAATACGGCCTCGGGTTTGCATTTAATAGCTTTAAGTCGTTCACGACTCAAATTAGGTCGTGAGTCGTGACCGAGATAACTGGGAGCTGAATCGTGCACGAGTTAAGAGGCTGCTGTGCTGAGTAGCTGCATTGAACTCATCTTCCTTTTCTTGAGTCGTGAACGAGCTAACATTGGTCCTAAATCGGTTGTGACTTGGGTCGGTAACTATTCTAGGTCGCCAACTTGGTAAAACATTAGATCGGTAACTCGGTCAAGTCACTGAGTTGGCATCTCTTTTAGGCCTTAGGTCGGCCTTCCTATTAAGTCGGCATCCTCTGAGTCTTAAGCCAGTACCCACGTTAGGTCGTCCACTGTTTTAGCCTTAACTCGGTATTCCTTAAGTCGGTAACCCTTTGAGCCTTAAGTCGGTAACCCTTTGAGCCTTAAGTCGGTCTCCCTGATAAGGCAGTTAGGTCGGTATCTACGTTGAATGTTAGGTCGGCATACCCCTTAGGCCTTAGGTCGGCATGCTTCTAACTGTTAGGTCGGAACCTCTTGATGCACTAGATCGGTAAGTCATGGTCGAGGCGGAGTTAACATTAATGTTTTACGTTGTGTAAGGTTTTTGATCTTTTCTTTTTGTTTCTTGGTCTATGTAGGAAAATGTTGCTTACTAAGTACAAACTCTTTGCATGTTTCAAATGGCCATATTAACTAAAACATTAAGACCTCCCATTATTAGTTAATAATATATATTGTGTGTGTTCATGGTGTGGTTGTTTTGTTATGGATGAACATTTTCCATCGCTCCTTATATCATTTTGAATCATTTTTTATTCTTTATATATAGAAGTTGTGCACATTATGTGTCAAAAAACAAAATTGAACTTTGAATCTTTGAATTATTAATAGGGCACAACAAATACAGTCAATGAGTACTTCAAGTTTGGCCGATAATTTGTATAGTATTATGTAACCCTTAAATAATCATAAGTTTTTTGATTAAGAATGCTCTTAATGTTAATCAATATGGTGTCAATTTAAAGAACGTTAGAATTAAAATTCATTCAATACACTACAAAAAATATGCATTTAAATAACAAGAAAAGAGTCAGAGTTCCCTATTTTTGATGTTGTTATAGAAAAAATCTCTGCTGAAATGAATATATAAATTTGGTCCCTATTTTGAAACATAAAAAAGCAAGGTGCATTGTATTTATCTGACAGAAAATGCAAGTTCTTGCACTTTTCCGTATCTGATATCTTTTTCAAATTTTCAAAGTTTTTAAAATTTTGAAAGGTGAAAGTTATCTTGCACTTTCTATCAGGAAAGCGCAAGCTGGTTTGCGCTGTCTGATTTTAAATTTTCTTTTGAATTTTTTGAAAATTTTGAAAATTTTAAAAAACGCAAGGTAACTTGCGCTTTCTATCATAAGAACGCAAGTTAGTTTGCGCTTTCTGATTTTGAAATTTTTCTAAAATTTCTGACATTTTTGAAATTTTCAAAAAGAAAAAGCTAGTTTCCACTTTCAAATTTAGATAAAATAGGGACCTTTCGTTCAAAGCCCCTTTAAAGGATGGAATTAAAAAACCGGTAATTTTTTATTCAAAAACAAACTAAAAAGCCACAGGCAAAGTTTCTAGTTTTTAGTATTAATGACTAAAAATTAGCCATTAATCAGTTTATGAAATATGAAACTGTGCTAGACCAATTTATAGTCTTTACATAGTATTTAAATATCTGAATCTCAATGGTTAAGTTTGGTTTATCTTTGTCAGTCTAACGGCTATATTTATTGATCCATATGAATATCTTTGAAATTCTTTAGTACAATAAATAATTTGGTTAATGGACTAAAATGACAGGTCCCCACCGCTTGTAGGACAGTTCTCAATTTCCATTGTTTCAGGTTCTATCTTCTCTTCTTAGAAATACATAATTGGTGGGTCCTCTATTATTTTTACAATTCAAGTTCTCCACTTCCTTTCTATATATCTTGATCCACCCAAAACCATTGCATCATTTCATCTGTTTTAGGTTTTATGTTTTCTGCACTAGCCTTCGATTTTGAAATTCATCTTATCATCCTTCATTAATGCTGTAATTTTTCAAATTCATATCATCAAATGATGAAACCTGAGCCTTCATTCAAGTTCAAGAAATATTGAAGCTTTTAACATGAAGTTAGCAATTCGATAGATGGGTTTATGGCACAAATTACTATATGTTTAGGATTTCTCTTGAGTTGGGTTAATCAGTTCAATCCGTTGGTTGAAGATTATAACAATTTTCATACCGAGCAAGTTATTTTTTTGATGATTAAGAGTAAGAAAACAAAGAATTTAAAAACATCAATATGTAAAAATTCTAGTGTAAAACTCGATTTCCTTTATCCGCATATAAGAAAGACAATTTTTTATCTAGTGGTTGATTATTTATTCTAATAAATTACTTAGTGGTTGATATGCTCTATTCCTCCCTTTGCATATTCTAGTTATAAGGTAGTTAAAATATTGGTAATTCCATTACATAATGTTTGTTTTTAGATCATATGCAATAACATTGGTTCTAAGTGAATTGGGATAGAAGTAATATTAGCCGTTGAATATATATATGTATTAAAATATACACATATATAACGATACATAGCAACATATAAATATAACACATAAACATACACAACTATATATATATATGTATGTATGTATATGTATGTGTGTGTGTGTATATATATATATATTTGTATATATATGTATGTATATATGTATGTATGTATGTATGTAGACACATACACGTAGGTATATGTATATATATTGTGTATATTTGAGACCGACTAAAAACTATAAATTAGTCCTTAAAATTATACCTTGAAAGACGATACAAATTTTGTTTTCCAATGTAAATTTTAAGAATAATGTTTCGATTTTTAATTTTTTGGCGACTACCATATTAGTAACTATAAAATTAGTCTCTAACCAGTTATTAAATATTATTTACAGACCAAAATGGTCGACTAAAGAGTAAAATTCCTTGCTCTTTGTTTAGGCTATCTTAGGTAGTTATATGCCTTCTAATTTCATAAATGTGAAAAATACTATAGATACTTATGTTCACCCAACCGTTTTTAGTTTGGAAAATTTTTTTATTTGATGCTTTAAGTCAAATATTGTCATAAAACTACCTCCATCTCTAGTCGATCTGGATAGACAAGGAATGTTAGTCAGAAAACTGAAAGCTTAGGCTTTTTTTGGTTTCCCTTTTATATTTTTAGTTTTTCGTCCATACAAAAATGCGCAAGATGCATGTATATTATGGAAAATGACCAATTTCGAAATGAGATAACATATGTAACGGCCCGCTATTTTGGACCATTCAAATCGACAATTAAACCATACATATCCAACTTGAATAATTCAAAATACCGAATTGTTAATTAAAATTTGGCAAAACTTAAAATATATAGTAAATAAATCAATCACAGTTCACCGACACAGAGTAATATAATGCAGCGGAATAGATAAAGAATAGTAGTTCTTGAAGCTACTATATACATCAAAGTTAGAAATAAAATACAACTGAATAACTTAGATCCAGTGAAGTCTCCAATACGCGCAGATGACTTCTCTGAACCAATCAACAGGATGGCTGAAAGGATAGATGGCTAGATCTTTAAGCAAAGCTCCAACTTTGAAGGTGAGTCTCAAATGCTGTATCACTCGGTCTGACCCAAGCGTAAAGCAAAATACAAAAACACTCGAGTCAGGATTAACATTCTAATATCAACAAATCCAACTCAAGTGAAATATCGATTGAAATACAAATAACTTAAAGTAGGTTTGGGATAACCATCCTCTAAGGGTCCATGGAACTATCTACAGTGTAGAAATATACACTATAACACCAAGGTTCTTTCAACTTAATTTATACCTCAAAATCAAATATCATTTCACTTCAAATATAGCTATTTTCCAAAATAGTATTTAGATATATTAGATAATTTATACCATAAAATATTTTCAATTCCCTCATCTTAACAAATCGTTTCAACATCAACCCAACCTTCCCATTTAAATTAAATTCAGTCTCAATTTATCAATTTAAATTCAACTCAATTCCTTAAATAACCACTTCAATTTTATCGATCTCAAATTCGGATTGGTAATCACAAAATACCCCTTTATATTCAATATTTTTAAACCTTTAAGTATTCAACGTTTCAACTAAATTTTTATTCAATTTAGTTTTCTAAATAATAAATTCAAATTTAGTTCGACCTAAATTTTCATTTTAATTCAATTTAGTTTCTAAACAACAAATTCAATTATATTGATTTCAAATACAGATCCGAATCTCAAAAATAAACCATTTAAATTCCAATATTGTACAAGGCTTTAATATTTAAATGTTCAATATAACAGTTTCATATAGATCTCGATTTAACCTCACTATTATTTAGTCTTGAAATACTCCCTCATTAGATTCGATAACATTTAAGTAACCTTAAATTACATACTACTTAATATTTTCTTTAATTTATTTAAACGTGAAATATTCATTTAATCACTTAAATCAAAAATCCAGTTACAAAATCATACCTTTAAATTTCCCATTCAATAATTTCAAATCGATTTACTTAAATAAATCCTTATTTAAATACCATTTTTAATAAACCCAATTTTTTTCCCAATCTTAATTATTCAATTTATTTCTAGAAAATCTATTTGAAATATAGATTTATATAAATACTCAACCATATTATATGTATTAAATCAATCTAATTTAAGTCAAATATTACGATAAAATTTCCATTTGTATAATATCTTAAGAATCAAAATTTATTAAACCATATATTTCTTTCCAAATTTATAGATATTATCATCAAAATATTTATATGGACCAATGGTGTCTGTAAATATTTTCTATCATATAGTCAAGTGCTACGGATATTTATCATTTCAATCCGTGCACTAAATATATACGGGTGGATATCATTCCAACCCATAATCCCAAATTCAATTAAATGAAAATCGCTTGGGTTTATCTTCTCATCCCATAACGATTTCCTCCTACTCTAAAGTCTGTTCGGGTATGTATCATTTCAACCCATAGTGCTCACTATACTAACAGGGAACTTGCAGAGTGATAATAGATATGATAATAATATAACAACAGGCATATATCATCAGTAATTAAATAAAATATAAACAATAGGATATGATGTCATATCCCACATGTGAACAGTTACAAATAATAACATAAATGACAATTTAAACAACTGCAACAACATATTTCAATTGTCGTTTCAATTGAAATAAAATTAATAAATATAAGAACTCTTAATCGTGAGTGATTGCTCACCTTTCGAGGCTAAACAGATTTGACAAGGAAACGAGCTACGAATTCCAAGGAACGCTAGATGGATACGATTCGATGGAGAAAAAGGGCACGAGGGACAAACCTGATAATAGGAATCGACGGAATCAAATTAGAACCGGATTTGATGAAGAAAATTGGTACAAGAGAATTTGAAAACAATATCCATTTAAAGCACATATACGTATATAAATCAAAATAAATATATTATTTTCTTATTAAATTAATATTTCTTTTTAAGACCAATATCAAAACAAAATACGTATGTAAAAAAATTATTGTTTTGTATTAAAAATCAAATGTAATAAAATTTGAAATAAATATTGCAACTTTCATAATGAAATTTACATAAACACGTGCAAGTTTAAAGAAAAACATTGTTGAGATCCATTTTCAGCGTAACTTATATTAACTGCGACAAAGAAAGCTACAAACACTAATACTAACATAGAAGTTTTAAATGTATTATCACAACGTAATTCTTATCATACGATACACCCTACAGAATGCACACTAACTACAAATGCAGACTGTCAACATATATATGTCAAAGAAAAATGCGAACAATGTATCGAATGCAGACCGCACTATAACATCACTTATATATTACCCAAAATCAATATAAAATTTGAAACACCAACTTATTTTATTTCCTTATATAATTTAAAATAAATAAATAACTTTCAAAAATTAAATATATACAAATAAATAACAGCCTTTTAAAAGCTATAAAAATATAGATATATGTATCTAAAATTTGAATCAATAGTTAAATCCCAAGACGTACTAACACATATACATATTATACATATATTATATTTTGGAACCAATATTGTATCCCAAAAAAACACATGCATTTAAAAAAAATCCAGGTAAATATAAAATTTACATTTTCAAACCCAATACATACAATCAAAATTTTAACTCATAAAATAAAACACATGTATAGTTTCACTGTATAGATATAAATAATATTCGAAACAAACAAACAAAACCAGAAAATTTGAAATTTTGTAAAGCTTATAAAGTATGAATATATATATATATATATATATATATAGTAAAATAAACAATAGCTTACGCATAAAAAAAACACAATGCTTAATGAGACAAACGCACAATTTATATTACCTTTCAAGATGTCATATATATATGTTAAAAGTTTTCTGCAAGGCAAAATGGGTGACAAGGTGAGATACAGCTGCGTGTAAGAGTGTGAAAAAAGAGAGAGGGTGGAGAAAGAAAAATTGAGGAGAAGAAAGTGACAGTAGATCTTTGCTTTACCAAAAAAGCTTATAAAGGTGAAATAAAATGAGCCGTAAAAGAATTAATGAATACAAAAAAAAAACGTATAATTCAAAACGGTGTGGGCCTCAGGTAAATATCCATTTACATCTTTTTTTGACATTTATAAAACGTAGAAAAGCTTTAAAATGAAACGGCTATACATTAATTATTATTATAAAACGTTTTAAAGTGACTAGGGAAATAAATATATGGAAGTTGATAAAGGAGAATGAAGAGACCCAAAAATGGAATGACAAATAATAATTTTGAATTGATGGAAAAAAAAGTAACAGCTGGCATAACCCAAAGTTATAAAGGCAGAGGAAAACGCTTTGCACAATTTAAGGTGAGCTTTCAAATTTTTTTGAATGTTTTCTAACTTTCCAGCTGTAGTGAAAAAAATTGAATTTTAAAGGCAAAAATTAAAGTTGCCGTTCCAATTAAATGAATATAAAACGTATGCATGTTTTGTACATTCATACTTCCAAAATGGTATGACGTGGCAACGGTCGAATTTCAGTAAAAGATGAAATAAATATGAGAAATGAAATAAATAGGAATGAACCGTATTTTTCCAAAACGAAACATATGCAACAAATCGGCAAATAAATAGAAACGTGTAGGGAGATGAGTGAAATAAATAGAAAATGTTAAAATATAAGTAAATATAACGTACATGAGAAGGACAACAAGACGATTTAGAAATTAATAAATGAGAAACGTATATCCCTTTATGTTCTAGTTTCAAAAATGACAGAAAATTTTATCAAAAGTTATAAAGAGTTAAAAGCATTGAAACGTGGTTTCCACTGAAATTTATTTTATTCCCAACTGAGATGAGAGAGAAAGGGAAAGATTTCAAACAAATGAATACATTCCAAATAAATGCAATATAAACGGTCATGGTGTGGTTCATCAGAAAATTTAATGCAATTTATAATTGTGTGAGTTGTACGTTGATTTAAGGAAAAAAAATAAAAGCAATTAATGGTTTGATTTTATAGTACATTTCAAATTTGAAAAGAAAAGAGAAGTAAGGGTTGAAATTTTGATTTCAATTAAATGATCGCGTGAATGAGCAAATAGCAATTAGCAAATAGCAGAAAGAGATAATGCAATATATGGTAGAATCGGAACAAATGAAATGTGAACGGATTGAATGCAAATTGAAACGACAAAGAATTAAATATAAGGCGGAAAGGTGTGGCAACGCTCACCCATAGATTTAGTTAAAACCTTTAAAAGAAATTTAATATGGTATGAGTTGTACGGTTTTAAATTTGAAAAGTAGATAAATCCAAGTCACAAATTTCAGCACCGATGATGTACGTATTTATTGTTTCCGTCGCGTATCGGATCTCAAAATACACAAATAAATATACCGTAGTGATCACTACAACGAGACGATCAAAATGGTATATAGATATTGATGGTACGATTGTATTATAAAAATTCGAATTTTCACTAGCAGAAAAAATGCAGTAAAAACGCAGGAAATAAGATCGACGGAGCTATAGAAGTCTAAATTTGGGAAAACGAAAAATGACGTCTCAGTCAGAAGATGATTTAGAATTTTTCTATGTAAAAATATTCAGGTCTTGAAAATAAATTTATTTTCTCCAATTATTAACTGATTTGAATTTAATAGAATTATATAATAAATAAACCTTCGTATAATTAATTGAAAATTTACCATTTGCTATATTTAATTATACGTAAACCAAATATTAAATCTTTATTTCGAAATATTATTATTAAAATTTATAAAAATCCAAATTAGATACGTTATAAAACCAATTAAAAATTAATAAAATTTTATGGGTCGTTACACTCTCCCCCACTCAAAATTTTTCGTCCCCGAAAAGGAAGGAGGTAGGATAATAGAACAACCAGAAATAAAAGTAGATTGAAAGTCAAGGGTAAATAATTAATTTAAAACTATATAAATTTTACTTGAAATATTCATTTGAAAACTTCATTTGCGATTCAGTTATCTTTAATACTATAAAATTTTCAAAACTCATTGGAATTTAATATGTTTAACTAACACCTTTATACATATATGAAAGCTACTTGAAAAAAATTATTTGCATCATTAGTTATATTTACAAAGAAGCTATTGAAAACATTATAACCATAATTCATAAATTTATAAATTTGTCTTTAGATACTTTTCAAACATTATTAATAAATCATTCACTTTAAATATGTTTTATTTAATTAATAACTTCAAAAATATTTATAACACTAAAATTTTCTATTAAACAATGTAGTATACAAATAAGCAATATTTAAAAGATTATATTCAAAAAGGAAAGAAGGTAGATTCGGAAAAAGAGAGTCAAGGGGAACAACTAAAGCTGGGAAGATAAGGTAGTTTTAAAGAATAGAATCGGGCACGAATCGTAAATTTCAAACCATAAGAGTTTCAATTTCAAATATTAACACAAAATTTCTTTGTTGAAAAATACCTTTATAACAAAATACCTTTATATCGAACTAAATCTTTCTTTCAAAAATATTTTTATAAGTCGTTGTTTCAACAAGTTTATCCTCGTTCTTGCAGACTCTGGCCATGCGTTGATCAAGCGCAAAGCTATAATTCTTCAAGTACTTAGTAGACTTGTTTCAACACCTAGTGAAAATACTTGAAAAACCTTTAAAACAGATATGGTAACTATAATCCAAACAAAACAACCAAACCAAAACCTTTGTCCAACCATGGTTCGCAGATACACTATGGTTACGCCTGGATACCCCAGGAAACAATCTGTATCCTTAAACTTTCTCAGCCCTGCGAGTTACGCCATGATGACTAGTAGAGTGCATGATACACAATGGTTATGCCTGGATCCCCCAGGAAACAATCCGTACCCCTAGCCCGTCTCAGCTAGGCAGTTTTGCTACTAATCGCGACCCACACAGATTGCAGGATACACAATGGTTACGCCTGGATCCCCCAGGAAATAATCCGTACCCCTAGGCCCTCTCAGCTAGGCAATTTTGCTACTAATCGCGACCCACACAGATTGCAGGATACACAATGGTTACGCCTGGATCCCCCAGGAAACAATCCGTACCCCTAAGCCAGAATCAGCCAGGCAATTTCGCTATGCAGTCGCGAGAGAAAAAAAAACCATGGGTTACGCCACGGTGGGAACACTCGAGTATCACATCTGGAAACCAAAAATCAGAGAGAATAATATCAAATGAATCCACAATATGGCCATAAAGCAGATATCAAGCAGAAGGCACTTCCCATATCATTTCTTCGAAAATATATATCATATAGTACCTTTTCAAATACCGTCAAATATCATACTTATATAAAGTCCATTATATATAGGATTCTTTTTTTTCAAATAGAATACTTTCCAAATCAATAGTATATCAAATCATACTTATATAGACTTCGATTATATAAAAATCTCTTTCCAAATTGAGTACCTTTCAAATCAATAGGTTTCAAATCAATTTCATACTTATACAAATCCATTTTATATAAGTTCGACCACTCCCAAATCAAGTACATAATAATATAAGGTTCTCAATTTCAAATTATTTCAATATCAATTCAGTTTCAAAATCATATATGATTTCACCAAATTTTCTTCCAAATTAAATATCTCAAGTCAAAGTTCCCAAAATAATTGGTTTAGAAAATAATCCCAGTTTCCAAATTAACATAATTCAAGTCAAACAAATTCATTTCCAAAATAACCATATAAGTACTAGTTTTAGTTCCAATCTAATTTCAAAACCAAATATTTTTCTCAAAATCAATTATACTCAAAATGGTTTCCAAATTTTATACCTATCCCTTTAAAACCTTTTAAACAATTTATTTCTATTTGAAATATCCAATTTACCTTTTTGAAACCATTATTTAAAACTAAATTTCTTTTTCCAGTACATTTCAAAACTAAATTCCATATTAATATAATTCAAAATAGTCACATTCATTTACTTAACAAAAGGTTTCAAACTTAAACATACAAAACAAAACTTATATGCTTTATCAAATATTTTATCCTGTTCGAAATATCTTAGCTTTGAAAATTTATCCTCGATTTGGAAGTGTTCGAACATTCAAAATAGTTAGTGAAATCAAATTTCCAATTCAAGACTTGAAAATCAATAATAAATCAATAAATCAATTTCAATAGATAGGATTATACCAAATCAAATCCGAAACTCGAGGACTGAACACCGGTCTCACTTTAATATGTCTCTGATATATCTACATATATCTTTCGAAAATATCAAATTATACTTCGGAATTTGAAATCAAAACGGTTTTATAAAATCACTCGCATAGCAAAGCTACTAAAGTGGCCTCTCTCCCACTCTGAAACTCGAAAATCAATGTCGATGATGCGTGCACTCATCACCGAAATTATTTTCCAACGACATAAATGAGTTTTGGACTTTTATTTCTTGAAAACTATTTGAAATTTTTTCAAAATTATTGGAATTCAATTGAACTTATTTAAAACATTTCTTATTCGAAAAATACTTTTAAATCATATTATTTTTATATATTTTCCAAAATCTTAAAACCAATTTCAAAATATCGGAATTCAATTCTGTCGAATTTCAAATTCAAAACCTTTCAGTTATAAATCATTTATATATATATCAATTTTCTTATAATATTTTCAAAATTTCAAATCTTTTCGAAACTTCAAATTTCCTTTTTTTAGGTATATAATCCTTATCGAAAACATTTTCTCTTTTATATATAGAATAAAATCATAGTTACCCAAATAAAAATTTCGGTATATAAAACAATTTTAAAATACAAACAAAACTTGATTTTCAAAGGATGATTCAAGAATGGATTTCGAAACAAAGATAGAGATTTAATTTAGAGGAACTCCAATCAATAGAATCCTGAATCAAAGATAGACTCGATCGAAGATGAGATTATTAAATTACAAAATAGAAGATGGATATACTTCTATAAATCGCGGGCGACCTTTACCGATCACCGTGATTCCAAAATTAGATCAGTGCACAATTCTGAGGCAATTCGACATTCGATCGCCAGAGATATAATTCGAAATAACAAGAGATAGTAGCATCTAGACCGAGGGATACATAAATCTCTGGTGAATCAGTGCCAATTGTAAAGGAGTTTTACCCCCTTTACAAATCATTCAGTGAAGTCATTGGATACTCCATAATCAAAAGAATATAAATAGAGAGAGACAAGAATGAATTTTTAAATCACGGGGGGCGTTCCAAAGTTCAATGGAAATCGAGTCAAAAGGAAGAGATTCAACTCGAGCGAAAGTGATTCTGTAAATAAATTTACCATATATGATAAATTTTGCCTAGAGCCAAAGCCCTGATACCAACTTTAACGGCCCGCTATTTTGGACCATTCAAATCGACAATAAAACCATACATATCCGACGTGAATAATTCAAAATACCGAATTGTTAATTAAAATTTGGCAAAGCTTAAAATATACAGTAAATAAATCAATCACGGATCACCGACACAGTGTAATATAATGCAGCGGAATAGATAAAGAATAGTAGTTTATGAAGCTACTATATACATCAGAGTTAGAAATAAAATACAATTGAATATCATAGATGCAGTGAAGTCTCCAGTACGCGCAGATGACTTCTCTGAACTAATCAACAGGATGGCTGAAAGGATAGATAGCGGGATCTTCAAGCAAAGCTCCAACTTCGAAGGTGAGTCTCAAATGCTGTATCACTCGGTCTGACCCGAGCGTAAAGCAAAACACAAAAACACTCGAGTCAGGATTAACATTCTTATACCAATAAATCCAACCCAAGTGAAATATCAACTGAAATATAAATAACATAAAGGATGTTTGGGATAACCATCCTCTAAGGGTCCATGGAACTATCTACAGGGTAGAAATATACACTATAACACCGTGGTTCTTTCAACTTAATTTATACCTCAAAATCAAATATCATTTCACTTCAAATATAGCTATTTTCCAAAATAGTATTTAGATATATTAAATAATTTATACCATAAATCATTTTCAATTACCTCAACTTAACAAATTGTTTCAACATCAACCCGACCTTCCCATTTAAATTAAATTCAATCTCAATTTATCAATTTAAATTCAACTAAATTCCTGAAATAACCACTTCACTTTTATCGATCTCAAATTCGGATTGGTAATCACAAAATACCCATTTATATTCAATATATTCAAACCCTTAAGTATTCAACGTTTCAACTAAATTTTTATTCAATTTAGTTTTCTAAATAATAAATTCAAATTTAGTTCAACCAAAATTTTCATTTTAATTCAATTTAGTTACTAAATTACATATTCAACTATATTGATTTCAAATATAGGTCCGAATCTCAAAAATAAACCATTTAAATTCCAATATAGTTCAAAGCTTCAATATTTAAATGTTCAATATAACAGTTCCATATAGATCTCGATTTAACCTTACTATTATTTAGTCTTGAAACACTCCCTCATTAGATTCGATATCATTTAAGCAACCTTAAATTACATACTACTTAATATTTTCTTTAATTTATTTAATCGTGAAATATTCATTTAATCACTTAAATCAAAAATCCAGTTACAAAGTCATACCTTTAAATTTCCCATTCAATAATTTCAAATCAATTTACTTAAATAAATCCTTATTTAAATACAATTTATAATAAACCCAAATTTTTCTCCCAATCTTAATTATTCAATTTATTTCAAGAAAATCTTTTTGAAATATAGATTTACATAAATACTCAACCATATTATATGTATTAAATCAATCTAATTTAAGTCAAATATTACGATAAAATTTCCATTTATATAATATCTTAAGAATCAAAATTTATTAAACCATATATTTCTTTCCAAATTTATAGAAATTAACTTCAAACTATTTATATGGACTAACGGTGTCTGTATATATTTCCTATCATATAGTCAAGTGCTACGGATATTTATCATTCCAATCCGCACACTAAATATATACGAGTGGATATCATTCCAATCCGTACACACAATGTTGAGATCCATTTTCAACATAACTTACATTAACTGCGACAAAGAAAGCTATATACACTAATACTAACATAACAGTTTTAAATGTATTGTTACAACGTAATTTTTATCATACGATACACCCTACAGAATGCACACTTACTACAAATGCAGACTGTCAACTATATATGACAAAGAAAAATGCGTACAATGTACCAAATGCAGACCGCACTATAACATCAATTGTATATTACTCAAAATCAATATAAAATTTGAAACACCAACTTATTTTAATTCCGTATATAATTTAAAATCAATAAATAACTTTCAAAAATTAAATAATAACAGCCTTTTAAAAGTTATAAAAATATAGATATATGTATCTAACATTTGAATCAATAGTTAAATCCCAAAACGTACTATATCCATAAAATTTGAAAAACCAAGTTTACACGTATACATATTATAAATATATTGTATTTTGGAACCAAGATTGTATCAAAAAAATCACATACATTTAAAAAAATTCCAAGTAAATATAAAATTTACATTTTCAAACCCAACACGTACAATCAAAATTTTAACTCATAAAATAAAACACATGTATAGTTTCACTGTATATATATAAATAAGATTCGAAACCAAAAAACAAAACCAGAAATTTTGAAATTTCGTAAAGCTTATAAAGTATGAATATATGTATATATATAAAATAAAATAAACAATAACTTACGCACAAAAAGACATAATACTTAATGAGACAAACGCACAAGTTGTATTACCTTTCAAGATATCATATATATATATATATTAAAAGTTTTCTACAAGGCAAAATGGGTGACAAGGTGAGATACGGCTATGTGTAAGAGTGTGAAAGAAGAGAGAGGGTGGAGAAAGAAAAATTGAGGAGAAGAGAGTGACAGTAGATCCTTGCTTTTTCAAAAAAAGCTTATAAAGGTGAAATAAAATGAGCCATAAAAGAATTAATGAATGCAAAAAAAAAAGTATAATTCAAAATGGTGTGGGCCTTAGGTAAATATCCATTCACATCTTTTTTTGACATATATAAAACGTATGAAAAGATTTAAAATGAAACGGCTATACATTAATTACTATTATAAAACGTTTTAAAGTGACTAGGGAAATAAATATATGGAAGTTGATAAAGGAGAATGAAGAGACCTAAAAATGGAATGACACATAATAATTTTTAATTGATGGAAAAAAAGTAACAGCTGGTATAACCCAAAGTTATAAAGGCAGAGGAAAACGCTTTCCATAATGTTAACGCTAAAATTTGAACGCTAACACCCCGGCGTGTAAAGTGTAGTTGTGAAAGCACCACCCGATGATTCGGGAATAGAGTATAAGCACAAAACTGCAGTAAAAACAGTAAACAACAACGATTTTATAGTGGTTCGGCTTAATAGTTTGCCTACGTCCACTTTGAATATCTTTATTGATGAATTCGTTACAGATTGATACAATTCTTCCCAAGTACAATACACTTTGAATTACTAAACACTTTGAACGAATGGCTTAAACTTCAATGTGAGTGAAAGTCTTCAAATCCATGTCGGATGTATGAGATTCCTTCTTGAAGTTGTTGGTAGCGTTCTACGTGTCTTGAAAGCTTTGAGTGTCGAGTCGGTTTGGAATGCAGTAGAGTATCGGTGCTTGGAAATAATGAGCAAAAGTCCCCTTCACGTTGGAGATCGTCACATATTTATAGGCAAATCTGGATAAGAACTTTTCACCCAAGTCCTGAGTTGTGACCGACTCAGGGAGAGTCGTAGGTCGTGCTTGAGAGTCAGCGGGCAATGGAGTAGGTGAAGTGGTACTGAGCTTTTCTTCATTCATCTAGATATAAGTCCTAACTCGTTCGCGAGTTAAGGAGTCACGGCTCAAAATGAGGCAGCACTAAAATTTTGGTTCTGTGGTTTTAGGTCGTGTTCAACTTATACTAGGTCGTAAGTCGGTCACGACTCCAATGCAGTCACCCTCGCCCTCCTTTGTCTTGAGTCACTAGGTCGCTCTGCCTTTAGGTCTTTTAGGTCGTAGCCCCTTAAGTCGTGTACCTTCCTGAGTCGTGACATATCTTAAGTCGCTGAAGCCTTAAGTCGCAGATTTCTCTGAGTCGCGAGTCGCTCATTCTGCTAACTCATTAAGTCGTTCAATCCTTAGGCCGCAAACCGTTCACCTCCTTAAGTCGTAAGTCGCACAACTCTTTAACTCGTGCAACTCCTCAATTGTTAGGTCGGTATCTTGTTGAGTCGTGAAGTACCTTGAGTCGTCCAACACCTTTAAGGCATTAAGGTTATAACCCAGTGAGTCGTTGTCCCTCCTGAGTCGTTATGTCGGCAATCAGCTGAGTCGTCGTTCATTTTAGGTTGGCAACGAGTTAAGGCTGTTGAGTCGGTAATCATTGTGAGTCGCGAGCCTGGTTTGAGTCGCTTGAGCAGAGGAGTTAACAATTGCCCCTCGAAGTACACGCTTAAACCGTAAGTCGTGTCCTTCGACCCAGTGCATGAGTCGTAAACGACTCAAAGAGGCTCATGACTCATGACTCATTAGTCCTTTCATCTTCCCCTCTGTTTCGCATATAAGCCGTTGAGTCGGTCTTTCCTCCTCACTTTACTGCTTATCTGTCTTATTTAATCCTACCATTAACGATCCTTCAAGTTTCTAGAGACGAATCCAAGCTAATCAGACATCAACTCATCTTCATCTTTATATTGCGTAAGTGAATTCACCTTCTGTTCAATCCACGATCACCATTGACTCACGAATCTGGACTCCCCATTTTCTGGCTCCAATTCATTTCTGTGCCGTGTTCCACCGCGAACAACGTTTCTGGTTGATATGCGACTGCCATTGATCGTATTGTTGCTATCATTCACGATAACATAGTAGTACACCAGATTTTCCGCAAACATGAAGCGATTCGAATTCGCTTTTTTGGGTGATTTCTGACCATGTGAGGAGAAGATAATAAGTTACAGTGTCTCGAATTAACCGGTTTGTGATTTTGGAGGAGATGAGAAGGTCCTTAGCGGGTTAATGGGTTAGAAGAGTTAATTGGTTGAGGGGACGACTTAGAATTCTCACGACTTAGTTGGTTTTTTGGATCTACCGACTTAGGAATGCCTTGCAATCTCATCCGTCCACGACCTAATTCTTGGGTCGTGTTGATTTCCTGGTAATTTAAGACTTAGGTCGTACAAGTGATTCAGCCCTTTAGATCCTTACCACAACTTATTCTTTAGACCGTGAACGTCTCAAGCCATAAGTCGTGAACGACTCAGCACTTAGGCTATTTTCCATTCCGAGTTGTTTCTTGTGGCTTAACCCTTGACCGACTCAAGTAGGGGGGACCTAGGCTTTGAGTCGCGGCCGAGACAGGACTTTGAGAAATTTGCTTTGTTCTGATTTGAGGCTTTTTCCTCCATGCGCATTATGACTTACCGAACTTAACTTAACTCGCCGCATACCCCTTAGGTCGTGAACGAGTTGCCACTTGAAAGCATAATCCCAACTTGATTATTTAACTTGTATTACCGGATTGAATTGCCTAAACTCTGAATTGCCCAAACTTTAAATTGTTTGAACTTTGTTGCACTATTCCACAAAACCTGTTAACTTATAAGCTAATTACCTGTTGAAAATAACAACTACAGAAAACCAAGGCGAATATACTGTCATTGACTGCCCAGATCAAATGACAGATCAGTTGACAGAAGGTAATTAACTTAACTCAAATGACAGATCAACTCGACCGGTTTGCACCAATACTGCACTTGAACCTTTTTTTGAAATTAACAAGTCCTGAAGTTTAGTAATCGATCAATTGTCGATTAGTCTAACTTCAGTTATATTTACTTGTCATTATTAGTTTTGCACGACACTTCACACTTTTTAGGAAACGTGCACCTTCACATTTGAATATCCAGTTGCTTGTGTAGAATGACTTCTCAGGAAGAAGATACAACAGTTCAGGCTGGAGAGGCAACTGTTATTCCGGCTTCACTAGTCAATCCTCCCGAAAGAGCCCCTACCACGCTATCATACAAAGTTTTTCGCCAGTTGTGCGCTCAGTTTGGCATTGCTGAATCAGATGCCATTCTTCCCGAGAGAAGTAACACTGCTAACATAGCACCCCTGGCTTTGTGACAGTTAACCGACAAATGTGCCTAAGCGGGGCCATCCCTCCTTTCAACAACTTTCTCCAGCATCTTCTTCGTCAACTGGCCATCGCTCCATCCCAGCTACACCCCAACGGTTATGCCATTCTAATAGGGTTGGGTGTGCTATTTAGGAGAACGCTTGATCGACTTTCGAGCTTTGATGAAATCTGTTACTTATGTTCCTTTACCCGGACCAAAGATCATCCTTGTATTACTGTCATGAGAAGTGCTCGAAATCGTAAATTGATCATCGGTCTTCCTGACAGTGCTCATGGGTTTTTGACTCAATTTTTCTATGTCCGTTGCCCGCTGGGGTTTTATGCTGTGTGGAGAGAAGGAAGTAAGATCATCTACCTTTCCCTCCTCTATACTCTGAGTTTTTTGAAGTTCGATTCGCCAAGTGTTAACTTCATCATCATTTATTATATATTTTTTTATTTCAGCGCTTCCCCCTCCTTGTAGAGATCCCAGTCACAAGCCAACTCTGGAGAGGCTTGTAGCTGTACCGGTTGAAGAGCGGGATATGAAATTTTTGCTGAACGACGAATTCCTTCACCAGTTTGGATTTCTTCACCCTTCTCGCTCCACACACTCCTACGAGGTTCCAGACTCCCCACCTAAAGCATCAGATGCCCCTGTTTCTTCTGACGTACCTGTACCAAAAGATCCCGCTCCTGAAACTTCTTTAGTGAAGTGCTCCACTTCTGTTGGCGTCGCGGGGTCATCTGGCAAACTTGCCCCGGTCACTGAAGAAGAAGAGCCTCGGGATTCTTCTTTGCATTCAAAGGAACATGGTGATGAAGAAGCTAAGAAAACCAGCCCTGTCAAGCAGAGCAGGGACGACACTTTCGAAGGACTGAGTGACCTCTTTGCCACCTCGCAAGAGATCTTTAAAGATGATCCTATTACTACCGGGGTTTCTTCTTCAGTAGTCGAGGTGACTTCTATTCTGCAACAGACCCCGTCAACTCAAGAGTTGATGTTGACTTCCACTCCCATAACTACTCCACAATTAAAGAGTGGTTCGTAGTTCGATGCGCGTAATTTGCGCATTACACACACTTAGAATCTTTCGGCACTTTTATGCTTCTGACTTTTTGTATTTTGAAGAATTCTAAAATTTAGCTCTTTTATTTCAGATTCTCCGATGGGACGCAGCGGATCCTACTATGGTGACTTCCAGCGCTGCGGGAGGCGTAGCCAATATGATTATAGACGTTACCTCCCCTCATACAGAGAATCCGATGAAGAAAGAGCCGCCCGAAAGGCTCAAGAGAAGAGAGCTCAAGAGGAGCTTTATGAAAGAAGAGAGAGGGAGGAGCGTCACGATTCTTCGCAGAGAGGCGACGATTCCGATAAAAGAAAATCCCATGATGACTGAGGAAAAAGTCATATGGTTGAAGATTCGAGCAAGCGAGCCCGACATGGTGAGAAGCACACCTCTACAACTCCTGAGAAGGTTACTGACCCCGCCTCGCTTGACATTCCTTCCGGCTCCGCCGCTCTCGCGAAGACAGACATCCAAACAATAATTAGCAGGCCCAAATTCCAAGTCAGACCGGGCCCGACCACTTTGCAAAGTCGGTTTCCACAGTGGTGTCTGAAGGGAGTAAGGTTCGACCTTGACTTGGTCCCCATTGACAAGTCTACCATGTTACGAAACCTCGATGCCGTCAAGCTTGATATTGGGAGGATGTCGAACTGGAAAAAACTTGTTGACGAGCTTCAAAGGGTTAATCGTGCAAACATAGAGGCCATGCTCACTATGGAAAATGATAAAGCCGAATGACAAAAGGTTCTTGTGCAACATGACACTGAAATGAGGAGCATCGCTTCTTACAATGAAGAGCTTGAAGCAAAAGTTGAGGAACTGAAACTAGAGCTTGCTGCTTCCTCTACTTCCTATTCTCAAAAAGAAGAAGTGCTCCTAAAACAAGTGAGGGACGCTCATGCCAGCCAAAGAGATGCCGAAGACAGGCTTCAAGTGCAGAAAAGAATTAGTGAGGGCTATGTTGCTGATATTGAAGAGATTCGGAAGAAAAACAGCTCCCAAGAGGCGGAGATTCAAATGCTTAAGCTTCAACTTTCCAAAGCTGAAAGGGAGCGTGATGACGCCGTTGCCGGCAAAATTGGGGCTGAAGAATCTCACGAGGCAACGAGGACCAACATCAGCTCGACATTATTTGATTTCTACCTGCATAGCATCTTGGGGCGCGGTAGCCTCGCCTTTCTAGGCCCCAAGTGTGAAATTACTCTGGCTGAAGTTTGGGAGGTCGCACTCGATATGCTTGGCGGTAAAGGCGCTGGTTATGCTGAGTCAGCTCTTGAGAAGCATTATCGTGATGATGATGCTCGCGCCGCTCTTGTCAGGGGGAGAGAACAGCTTGCAAAATTAAGGACCGAAACAGCGGCAGGAGAATACTCAGGAAAAATTATCTCAATTGCTCCGATTCAACCTTCTCCTTCAGCCGAAATTGATATCATCGGTTCCAGTTCCCACTACCCATCTCCTACTAAAGTTACCACCGAAGCCATAATTACACGAGCCGTAGTTGAACCACAAGAGAGTGCTGAAGCTGTAGACTACGAAATTGAAGTGATACCACCAACTTCTCCAGGTAACCCTAATAATGCTCAGGGGGACAACTTGCCAGTTTCTTACGGATTTGGCGAGCTTCTTGATTATCTCTTGAATCCCGACGAGCCATTTTCTCCTCTTTTTGTGGGAAATACTGACACTTTTATCTTTTTCTTTGTAGAGAAAGCGCCGAGCGCCACTCAAACTTCTCCACCTCCAATTACTGTTTCTCTGCCTCCCCCAATCACTCCTTCCACTCATCTGGGATCACAAGAAGAAACAATAGGTGCCCTTCGGGGTTCAGATGACCCAGCTGCTTCGCAAGAGCAAAAAGACGAAGGACTTGAGGGAGGTGAGATATCTCCGGAGCGGACTCGTTCTGACGACATAATTTTGTCTAAACTTGTCACTCCCAGAAGTGAATCTTCTTCAAAGAGGAGAAAGAAGCGCAGAACATCAAAGAGGAGAAGGAAGAGCATCATTGCTACTGAAGAGGAACCGGAAGTTGAACCAGTTGTACCTCCCTCTCCTTCTTCGCTCATGCCTATAGATCGGTCCCAAAAGCTAACCATCCGGCCGGGTGAAGGGTCCAAAGGAGGCAAGAAGAAATGAAGCTTCCAGTTTTTAGCTTCTTTTTTTTTATCTCGAAACTTGTATCTGTAAGAAATTGTATCTGTAAGAAATTGTAATAGAGTTGAATAAAATGATCCTTTATTTATACAAACTCTTGTTTGAATTTGAGAATGCATTTTTATTTTTTATTTTTGTACAAGTTTCTTTACATGATATTGCAGTGAGCTTGTGGTATACTGTTCTAGCGTAATTTTACCGATGTAGTTATACTATGTTGCCCCTATACCATAAGCTCGTTGCAATATTTTATATTTTGAGGGTACTTGTACTTTTATTTTCCAGAGAATAATTATTCCATGCTTGGAGGAATATTATTTCGTTAAAAATCAGAGTACAACTCCCTCCAAGTAAACTTTTACACTTCATCCTTCGAAGATTTCACCTTTTCTTTTGTGCATATACGCATTTTACAAGTGAATTCTTCTATGTGGTGAAGCGGGCCTCTGAAGGATACTTTAACTTCTTTTTGAGGAAGAGTACTTTCCAGAATAGGTGAATTATTCTTCCTTTGGAAGTTAAAGTGTGCCTTTGATGAGGGCTTCTTTTTTGTTACGTCACAGTAAAGGGCTTTTTGAATTTTTTTTTTTTTTTTTTTTTGAAAAGTTGCACCTCTGAGGAAGGCTTTTTCACGTTTCAACGCTCGGAAGTTTTATTTCAATCTCGGTGAAACGCATGCCTCCGAAGAGGTCTTTATCCTCCGAAGAATTGTGCCTCCGAAGAGGGCTTGTGCCTCCGAAGAGGGCTTTGGTCTCTGAGGAGAAGCATTTTGTCTCCGTAGAGAAGCATTTTGCCTCCGAAGAGGGCTTCGGTCTCTGAGGAGAAGCATTTGGTCTCCGTAGAGAAGCATTTTGCCTCCGAAGAGGGCTCTGGTCTCTGAGGAGAAGTATTCGGTCTCCGTAGAGAAGCATTTTGTCTCCGTAGAGAAGCATTTTGCCTCCGAAGAGGGCTTCGGTCTCTGAGGAGAAGCATTCGGTCTCCGTAGAGAAGCATTTTGCCTCCGAAGAGGACTTCGGTCTCTGAGGAGAAGCATTCAATCTCCGTAGAGAAGCATTTTGCCTCCGAAGAGGGCTTTGGTCTCTGAGGAGAAGCATTCGGTCTCCGTAGAAAAGCATTTTGCCTCCGAAGAGGGCTTCGATTTCTGAGGAGAAGCATTTCGTCTCCGTAGAGAAGCATTTTGCCTCCGAAGAGGGCTTCGGTCTCTGAAGAGAGGCATTTGGTCTCCGTAGAGAAGCATTTTGCCTCCGAAGAGGGCTTCGGTCTCTGAGGAGAGGCATTCGGTCTCCGTAGAGAAGCATTTTTCCTCCGAAGAGGGCTTCGGTCTCTGAGGGTACCTCTGGGGAGAGGCTTTTTGTTTGATTGTGCCTCTGGGAAGAGATCTTTTTGTTTCTGCCCCTTGGGGGAGGCTTTTATTTTTCCCTGTTCGCTGGGAAGCGGGCCTCCGAAGAGGGCTTTACTTTTTTTTGCATTTCAACTCTGGTGAAGTGGACCTCCGAAAAGCGGCTCTCACACTTCAACTCCTGGTGAAATGTGCCTCCGAAGAGGGCTTGGTTTTGTTTAGCATTTCAACTCTGGTGAAGTGGGCCTCCGAAGAGCGGCTCTTACACTTCAACTCCTGGTGAAATGTGCCTCCGAAGAGGGCTTTGTTTTGTTTGGCATTTCAACTCTGGTGAAGTGGGCCTCCGAAGAGGGGCTCCTACAGTTCAACTCCTGGTGAAATGTGCCTCCGAAGAGGGCTTTAATTGCCTGGAAGTTACTCTCTCATGGTCGGAGGGTCATGACTCCTCCAATCTTTTTTGTTGAGTAGAGAACCTTCTTTTTTGCGGCATATGCCTCGTTAGAGGTCTTTATCCTCCGAAGAGTTGTGCCTCCGAAGAGGGCTTGTGCCTCTGAAGAGGTCTTTTGCTGATTGATGCTTGCTCGTGTCTCTTTGCTGTTGATTCATGTTGGCGATCACCGTTGTACTTTGCAAGTGTTATCACTTTTTAACTGCCAATGATTTCCCTTATCCAAATAAGTATATTTCATAGTTAAGCAAGTTGGTGGCGGCAGACACAGGCTATTTAACTAGTTGTTTGTTTGCTCAAACATTTGCAGTTAGTTAGATATGGTCCACTTCTATCCACATCGCTCACTTTGGTTTGAAGCACTTCTTTCGTAGGATTTGAATATGTAATTTTTGAATGGCTCAGTATTTGATTGTTGGATGATGTCAAGGATCGCTCAGTCTTGTGACGGGTAAGCTTTGTTTTTATGGCCTGCATTATTAAATTGACATTTTAGTAACACGGTTAACGCATTTTATATATCGAAATAAAACAAAGCGGTTTATAATAGCAAGGAACACAAGAGTTATAGTGGTTTAGCCAAAAACTGGGCCTATATCCACTTTATAGCTTTTGGTTATTCGCTTGTTTTGTGATGGCTTTCAATAGAAGAATCATATATTTGTAATTCTTTTATAATATTTCAGCAAAGATTTCAAGTAAAGTATGAACGCAAATAGTTACTGTTCCAAGTTCTTGGAATTTGTTCTTCTTTGACGGTTGTGAGTTTGATTGATTATATTAGCAACTTCTTGGTGCCATCTTTAAGCTTGCATCATCTTCTTTTGCTGGCGGGTAGTTTTAACCAAAGAAATATACTCCAGCCAAATCACTATTTGTTTGCTTAGAGTACTTCTTATTTAGGATTCGACCCTGGAATTTTGTTGTTTAAAACTTGCTTTTGAGTGCTACCAAGGGTTGTTTGGTATTGCCTGCAAATTTAGATCGACATTCTTAGTGATACTTTCAGAGTACTTTACATATCGAAATAAAAGAAGCCATTTGTAATAATGGAGAAAGCAAGACTTATAGTTTCTATTATTTATTTGCCCCGTTTTTACAATAGCTTTTGATATAAGAATGATACATTCAGCACTTTTTTATAAATTTGTAACAAGGCGTTGAAGTAAAAAATGCAAACAATCGCCGTCCCAGGCTTTTAGGAATTGAATCTTCGGAATGAGAGGACTAGATGACAGCGTCTTTCAAAATTGAAATCTCCTTTCACTTTGAGGATTTCCTTGAGGCATGAGCATGTCTTCCTGTCTCATCCTATTTTTTCCTGCAGGGTGAGGGCTTGCCGTGATGACACTGATAATAGGCCCTTCATCTCCCTGCGCTACAATTCTTTTATATGAGCTGCATTGTTGAGCGGGAACTAGCTGCCCTGTAGAGGATGAGGAGAGGTCATTTCTATCTTTCTTCACATATTATTGCAGTTCGTTCTGCTTTAGCAATTCTTCAATCTCTTTCTTTAACTGGCGACATTGGTTAGTATCATGGCCGGGCTGATTGTGAAATTGATAGAATTTTCCATTGCCTGGCGTACCCCTCCCCATCGGGGGCGGTTTGGGGTACATGACAACATCTTTTGTTGCCAAGAAGATATTCTCCGGAGTATCAGTCAAGGGAGTGAAGTCGGAGGGTTTAAAGCGCCGAGCTTTTTTCGAGACTTTCTGCTTTCTCCTACCTTCATTCTCCTTTTTCTGTTCGATCATCTCCGGTATGTATTCCTCTTCATTGTGAGAACTCCAGGGATAGTCGTCGACTATTCTTTCAAAAGTCCGCCTTGACAAACTTTCGTGGATAGTTGGTCGTGGCCATGAACTTTCCGTTTGGGGGAATGTTCCAATGGTAATGCCAGTTGCCCGTTGAGAAGTATTCCATCCCTCCGAAACATGAGCCTCTTTGGCGATGGTTTTTATATCACTTTCTAGTCGTTGAACCTCCTCTTGCAATGCATTCATCTTCTCGAGTATCCTATTGCTCTGGACTTCCATGTGTTGATATAATCCATACATCACGGCGTCTAGCTCAGCCCTTGTGACTCTAATACTAGAAGCTGTTTCACTTAGCGTGGGAAAAGCAATGGCATTGCTACAAGTACTTTCAAACCTCAAAAATTTACGTTTCCTTTCAGAAGTCATGATTTCTTTTAGACTTTTGGTTCGAAGAAAAATCTTTTCCACAAGCTTTTGTTGAGCAATGGCGGAAGTTTTTCCTGAGTTCAATTCTCAGTGAAAGCACCAAAAATGTTAACGCTAAAATTTGAACGCTAACACCCCGGCGTGTAAAGTGTAGTTGTGAAAGCACCACCCGATGATTCGGGAACAGAGTATAAGCAGAAAATTGCAGTAAAAATAGTAAACAACAGTGATTTTATAATGGTTCGGCTTAATAGTTTGCCTACGTCCACTTTGAATATCTTTATTGATGAATTCGTTAAAGATTGATACAATTCTTCCCAAGTACAATACACTTTGAATTACTAAACACTTTGAACGAATGGCTTAAACTTCAATGTGAGTGAAAGTCTTCAAATCCATGTCGGATGTATGAGATTCCTTCTTGAAGTTGTTGGTAGCCTTCTACATGTCTTGAAAGCTTTGAGTGTCGAGTCGGTTTGGAATGCAGCAGAGTATCGGTGCTTGGAAGGAATGAGCAAAAGTCCCCTTCACGTTGGAGATCGTCACATATTTATAGGCAAATTTGGATAAGAACTTTTCACCCAAGTCCTGAGTTGTGACCGACTCAGGGAGAGTCGTAGGTCGTGCTTGAGAGTCAGCAGGCAATGGAGTAGGTGAAGTGGTACTGAGCTTTTCTTCATTCATCTGGATATAATTCCTAACTCGTTCGCGAGTTAAGGAGTCACGGCTCCAAATGAGGCAGCACTAAAATTTTGGTTCTGTGGTTTTAGGTCTTGTTCGACTTATACTAGGTCGTAAGTCGGTCACGACTCAAATGCAGTCACCCTCGCCCCCTTTGTCTTGAGTCACTAGGTCGCTCTGCCTTTAGGTCTTTTAGGTCGTAGCCCCTTAAATCGTGTACCTTCCTGAGTCGTGACATATCTTAAGTCGCGGAAGCCTTAAGTCGCAGATTTCTCTGAGTCGCGGGTCGCTCATTCTGCCAACTCATTAAGTCGTTCAATCCTTAGGCCGCAAACCGTTCACCTCCTTAAGTCGTAAGTCGCACAACTCTTTAACTCTTGCAACTCCTCAATTGTTGGGTCGGTATCTTGTTGAGTCGTGAAGTACCTTGAGTCGGCCAACACCTTTAAGGCATTAAGGTTATAACCCGGTGAGTCACTGTCCCTCCTGAGTCGTTAAGTCGGCAATCAGCTGAGTCGTCGTTCATTTTAGGTTGGTAACAAGTTAAGGCTGTTGAGTCGGTAATCATTGTGAGTCGCGAGCCTGGTTTGAGTTGCTTGAGCAGAGGAGTTAACACATAATTTAAGGCGAGCTTTCAATTTTTTTTGAATGTTTTATAACTTTCCAGCTGTAGTGAAAAAAATGGAATTTTAAAGGCAAAAATTAAAGTGACCGTTCCAATTAAATGAACATAAAACATGTGCATGATTTGTACATTCATACTTCCAAAATGGTATGACGTGGCAACGGTCGAATTTCAGTAAAAGATGAAATAAATGTGAGAACTAAAATAAATAGGAACGAACCGTATTTTTCCAAAACGAAACGTATGCAACAACTCAGCAAATAAATAGAAGCGTGTAGGGAGATGAGTGAAATAAATAGAAAATGTTAAAATATAACTAAATATAACATACATGAAAAGGACAACAGGACGATTTAGAAATTAATAAATGAGAAATGTATATCCCTATACGTTTTATTTTCAAAATCAAAAGTTATAAAGAGTTAAAAGCGTAGAAACGTGATTTACCCTTAAATTTATTTTATTCCTAACTGAGATGAGAGAGAAAGGGAAAGATTTCAAACAAACGAATGTATTCCAAATGAATGTAATATAAACGGTCATGGTGTGGTTCATCAAAAAATTTAATGTAATTTATAATTATGGGAGCTGTAGGTTGAATTAAGGAAAAAAATAAAAGCAATTAATGGCTTGATTTAATAGAACGTTTCAACATTGAAAAGAAAAGAGAAGTAAGGGTTGAAATTTTGATTTCAATTAAGTGATCGCATGAATGAGAAATAGCAATTAGCAAATAGCAGAAAGAGATAATGGAATATATGGTAGAAAAGGAATAAATGAAATGTGAACAGATAGAATGCAAACTGAAACGACAGAGAATTAAATATAAGGTGGAAAGGTGTGGCAACGCTCACCCATAGATTTAACTAAAACCTTCAAAAGAAATTTAATAAGGTATGAATTGTATGGTTTCAAATTTGAAAAGTAGATAAATCCAAGTCACAAATTTCAGCACCGATGACGCATGTTTTTTATTGTTTGCGTTGCGTATCGGATCTCAAAATACAGAAATAAATATACCCTAGTGATCAGTACAACAAGACGATAAAAATGGTATATAGATATTGGTGATACGATTGAATTATAAAAATTCGAATTTTCACTAGCATAAAAAATGTAGTAAAAACGCAGAAAATAAGATCGACGGAGCTATAGAAGTCCAAAATTGGGAAAACGAAAAATGACGTCTCAATCAGAAGGTGATTTAGAATTTTTCGATGTAAAAATATTCAGGTCTTGAAAATAAATTTATTTTCACCAATTATTAACTGATTTGAATTTAATAGAATTATATAATAAATAAACCTTCATATAATTAATTGAAAATTTACCATTTTCTATATTTAATTATACGTAAACCAAATATTAAAACTTTATTTCAAAATATTATTATTAAAATTTCTCAAAATCCAAATTAAATACGTTATAAAACCAATTAAAAATTAATAAAATTTTATGGGTCGTTACAACATACAAAATAGAAGAAAAAACTTTTAATTATTTTTCATGTTTTGAAAAATAATAGAAGCATGAGAAATAATCTATCCTTTCATCGTCCTTCTATCACATCCCTCGTCCTTGCATGTCTTTCCATCACTCCGTCATCACTTCACTTCGTTCATATTTGACACACATGTTTGAAAACAGAAAACCCAAAATTCATTTTAAACCAAACACCACCTTAAAGTTTGAAATAAAACGAAATAAATGATTGATAATGATATGTCCAAATTAAAGTTGTAGTTGCAATTAGAATTTTCTCAATGTCTCAAAATGTAGTTATTAACTAATAATAGTGTTGTTTTCATTTGAAATTGTGATACAATTAACAGAAATGTTGTATTTTTTAATTATCCTACCACTGCTAAAGACTTATAATTAGTTCTAAAAGTTTAGGTATGATTATAGAAACATATCTGATGTTGTTATTCATTACTAGCTTAGAATTAAAAGCAACAAATTTCTCTTTGCATCATTTTAACTATTTTACTTTTAATGTACGCATACACACACACAAATATATATATATATATATATATATATATATATATATATATATGTATGTATGTATGTATATATATGCTTGCATGTATGTGTGTATGTGTAATTTGTGTATTTATAACTCAAATAATAAACACATGTTCGAATGGATAATAGATACTTCAGCTAAGAATATCATATTATAGTTATCAATTATTTTGTTTGTTTGTTTATATCTATAGTTAATTATTAAAATTTGCATGCAAGTAAAAATAAAAAACTTATCTAATAAATTCCATCATTAATAGCTTAGTAGTTGACGTGCTTATAATCATCTTATGATAGCTATTATTGACAGCTATGATTGGAATAGAGCAGTCACTTTTGGTTTTGTAGTAAAGATTAGTCCAACTGCTCCCCATGAAGTAACTTAAAGTAAATTGAAATTTATAACCACCCCTTTTAAAAGATATTTATATATATACAATATTATTTATATATATAATCTATAATTTAAAAAAAAACCTTTTATTAATAAACTATGCCATATAATCATTGTTTTGAGTGAAATCCAACATTGATACTGTTGAGATTTGGAATAAGCCTCGGTTACAAATTAGAATAGTAAAACTATATGATTTCAACTTTTTTGGTGATTTGATGCTTTTTTAAGTCTTTGATGTTATGGCAGTTTGCTAAAGTAACAAATCATTAAAATCAACGATTATATGATTGAGACCAAAAAAGATTTTGGAATATAACATATTATGTTTCCAGGTATTTGACTCAACATATGGATGAGATTGGGCTATAAAATGATGAATGATTAGGTTCAAGATTTGTAAAATATCAACTACGAAGAATTAAATTAAAAAGATAAAGGTTTTGGCCAACATGTGGATAGGTGCCAATTCATAAATAGATTGGTGGCAATTCATTAACAGGTTCAAAATGTCCTTTTCTGGCTTATACTGCAGATCTATACTACTTTAAAAAAAAGTCAAGTTTGGAATACAGGAGAAGGATGTGTGCAATCCATTAAAAGTAAAGTTTTCCCATATAGACATGAAGTTTACAGGCTTAAGCAATTTTGAAAGAAAAGTGTCTTTTTGTACAAAGAAATTGATTTAAATCATTAATTTATGGCTAATTCGACCTATTCTTCCTTCCGACGTCGTAGATCTGGTTGAGCGATGATTCAAAATATTATTTATTGATTTTAACGCATAGATTCAACTATAAATAGAAAAACCTCATCATCTAAAACATGACTTTTGGCTAATTGATTCAACTTAATACTCTTTTGACGAGGTAGTGCAGTTAATTTTTAAGTCAGCACTTGAATTCTTGGAATTGTCGCACCGAATTGATTATAATAGCAAAAAACATCGATAAAACCTATAAGGTGGACATATAAGAAATTTGCCAAACCTTTGTAAAAATATTGGATGTTTTCTCCCCTTTTAATATCTACTTCTTGTAATTCAATTTCATACCTATCTTTTATAGGTGTTTTGAAGGCTAATGTCTTTTCCAGCTTTCATTGAGAGTAAAAGCTCAAGAATGGACCTTGCTTTGCTTTTGGATATTCATAAGATCCATAAAAATATCCAATATAGGTGGGCCAAAAGAAGAACATAAGTAAGTCCATAATAGAAGAAGAGACAATTGAATTGGAGCTTGGAAAGAGCAACGAACGAACATCTCTGCCAGATTTGTTGCAAAACAAGAGATAGATAATTCTGTTATCTCTACAAGCCATCGTGGAGAAGATTAAGAAGTAATTTTCTTTCATTCCGGGCCTTCATCAACAAGAGGGGTATAGTCCAAAATATTTTGATGTAGAAGGGATTCTTGTTCCTAGTCGAGCGAGGAAAGATGTACAAAATAGCTTAGAGCAGGGAAGGAAAAATCTTGATAAGTGGGTGTAGAAGGATCTTCGAGGCATATAAGACATGTTGGAGAGGAAGCCTAACTTTATGGTGGGTTTAATTGACCCAGCAAGGATTGGCACCGTTCCTTTAAAGAGGCATCAAGGAGATGGTGATGTTTTTTAACATGAGGAAGCTAATGATGGACATGTTGTGGGTCATCAAGATGGAAATGTTAGAAGAAATGCAGAAGGAATTGCTCAAGGTAGACTTAGTCTGACTTGGCATCAAAGAGGATTTGAACAAATAAACTCCTAAGAGTTGGGGAAACCTAGGAATTGCCGCAATAGCCATGACCGTTTAGGTAGTAAAACACATGGTAACACACATGATGATCGCCGTTTAGAGCGAGATGGAAACAACAAGTTAATAAATAGAACAATCCAAAGATTTGTACAACATAACCAACAACATTATGATAGTCGATACAACATAGCAAGTAAAAATTAGTTTATCACGGAGATTAGAATAGTCCAATTCCCTAGGAAATCTGTATGCCAACAATGCGTAGTTACAATGGGTTGAATGATCTAATGCAACAATAAGTGAAGTATGACTGGAATGTTGACAGTATCTAAGCTGATGTTGATGCGAACTGTATTCTTTTCTCCTATTTCTAAAGGGGTTGGCGATGATATATTTTTTAGATTGGCAGTTGAATCCAACACATCTTCTGATCAATTGGGAAATATGTTTTTGAATCAGTTTCGAGTCCACTCTACACAACCTAAATATGCAATGTCATTAGCCAACTTCCATTAATGATCTGGTGAGACTTTGAAAGCTTTTTTGGAAAGGATTAGTGCCGTGGTGATGGAAATAGAGAACCCAAGATATGATGTTGTTTTGATAGTGTTGATAGACAGAGTGAACCAACGGACTGACTTTGGGAAATGATTTGCAAGATGTAGCCGACCACTTTGAAAGGTTCTATAGGAATGCTGAGGGTTTCTTGCCTTAGAAAGGCAGACATGGATGAGGAGCTGGAAGCCAATTGTTAGGCTAAATGATTAATGTCGTAAAGATAAATGAGGCTATAAAGATAGATGGTTATAGCATGAGTTGTAAATCTAATAATGTTAACAAGCATAAGAAAAACAACACATGTAGGAAAAGGATGGATGTTTAATAAATCCATTGAGTATACATTTGTTACTTCAAAAATATACCTTCTGACTTAGAAAAAACAATTCCAAGCAGAGAACAAAAGATAGCAAGAGAGGGAAAAACACTAGCTACAACTTTTGAAAGATTCGAAGTGATGCTACCATTAAAGTTTGAAAGCTTCGGTACCATTCGAATGTGTAGGAAGGTTTCTCAAATCAATATCTAGAAGGTTCGTACCCTCTGAAGGAGATGAAGGAGTGGAAAGCACCCTTCCGCCTTCGTTAACAATCTTTCGATTAGATGAAGACCTTTCAATTAAGTCAAAGCCACACCTTCCAAAGACAATGAGGAACACCTCTTTGAACAAATGCCAATCAATTTGAAACAAATGGTATCACCTTCATTCAAACTACTAGAAAGCGAGTATTATCTTGGGCAACCCCTTCGAAATCTATAGTAATTCTTTTGAATTGGTCGAAACCAAGGTGGTCCAGGAGGATTTCGCATCAGATCAAAAACAAGAGCACAGGCGTAACCGACATCATCGAGACCAATAAACAAGGGATATCGATAGAGTCAGAAGCAATTACAAGGCAACCTAAAGAAAAGTTTGGTTAAATTAGCACTACAATACCTTTCTACCCCACTGAAAAGGGATAAGGAAGTAAAACCCATGTTGCCGCCTCAATCCCTTTTGAAAGGGCAGAAAGGTCATTTTGTGGCGCTAGTGTATCATTCGTACATTTGAAACTTCCAGACGAAGAAAATAGGTTTCACCACCTTCCCCAACCCATGTTGCAAATCTAGGGTTTTAAAATTATCAAAATTAGTAAACCAAACCCGATAAGAAAGTGGATGTCAAAAAATATGGATTTCAACAGGAATCGACATTTTTCGATCTTAAAAGTATAAAATTATTATTAACCTAGAAATACAAATTCTCTAAAAAGTAGCAAAAATCATAAATGTTGAAATCAAATTTAGACGGAGGGATAAATCTCACTGATTTATATAACTGAATTGTAAAGTTATCTTAGGAAATTCAAACCATAAACTTAATTGATTCATAGTAAATAATACCGTCCCTAAGAAAATCGAGATTCAAACAATTTTCGGATCAAAATAAAAATTCTAAAATTTAAAAAGATGAAATTTACCGTGAAAAGCAAAAAAGAGAGGAAGAAGAGTTGAAATAACCTCGAACTTACATTTAAATTTGATTAATATTTGATTTGAGGAAAGGAAAGTCTGAGAATTTTTAGGATTCTTTTACTAGCACTTGAATTTTGATTTGCAAAAAAGTGAAAGAAGAAGAAGGGGATAAGCATATTTTATAAGAAAAGTCACCCAGAGTTACCAGCCGCTAGATAAGATTTGAACAGAAGACCCAGATCACTACGGGAAGATCAAGAGTAAGGAAGCTTCTAGGCTTCAACAAAGTTGACTTGGAAAGTCAAGTGCATCCCTTCACAAGTAGGGAAAATGTTACCTCAAATATCCACATTCCAACATAGTAGAGACCATTGTAAGCAGAGAACAAAAGAGCAAGAGAGAAAAACATCAGTTGAGTCAAAGGGATGCTGCTGTCAAAGTCTGAAAGCTTTAGGAACTTTCGAAGGTACTAGAAGAATGCTCCAATCAATATCAAGATGGTTCTTACCTTTCGAAGGAAATGAAGGAACCGAAAGCACCCTTCCGCCTTCATTAACAACCTTTTGACTAGATGAAGACCTTTCGATTAAGTTGTAGCCATAACTTCTGAAGATAATGTAGAACACCTCTTTGAAAATACGCCAACCCATTCAAAACCTTTGACTTTGCGTTTATTCAAACGGCTAGAAAGCGAGTATTATCTAGAGACACCCATTTGAAAGCTATAGTAAACCTTTCGAATCGGTCGAAACCAATATGGTCCAAGCATCATCATCAATACCAATGAACAAGGGCTATTGATAGAGTCAGAAGCACTTATAACACAACTCAAAGAAAAGGAGCGCAACTATACCTTTCGACAAAGGCGGCAACATGCTTAAGTCTTTCGGTAGCCATCTTTCGACCCTGTCGAAAGCATTAGGGTTGAACGGTGCTGACCCGCATCTATAATAAGACCCAATGGGTCAAGTTTGAGGGATCGGGTTCTTCTCATTCTCAATATGTATACCTTAAGAAAAGTGTTGTAACACTAATTACAAAATTATTATGGATTTTCTAGTAATAAAATCATCTCTTGTTTGTGAAAGGGAGGTTGTCAATTTTTAGATCATTTTAGTATTCTTAAAGCTTCTATCAAGTCTAACGTCGTGTTTCAGGTATCGCCTATGTTGAGAGGACCCTTTTGACATAGTCAAAACCTTTTATAACCAAGAAACTACAGATATCTACTCCTGACTATTTTCCCCTGAACCATTGCTTTTGACAAGGTCGAAACCAAGCCACATCTCACTAAAACCTTCAACCAACACAAGGGGCACATGGACCAAGCTTTCAACAAGGTCGAAACCCACCTTGCATTCACTATGGCTTGAGGTTACCAATATAAACAAAAGAAGGGAAATTCCATGGCCTTAGATAAGGTCAAAACCATCACTTTTGATCATTAACCTAAATCCAAGCTATTCAACAACTTTAGGCCTCCGACCCGGTCGAAACCTACCAAGATGAACCTAACTCAGGGTATCACAACCAAATCGAAAGGAAGTCTTTCAAAGAGGAATGCACACTAACCCAACTAGGATGAAAGTCATTTAGTACAGAGACCAACCATTTCGATAGAGTTGAAAGGTCTATTTAAGAAACCTTTATCAACTAAAGCCTATTCAAATAGGAAATTCAGGAAGGATACATACCTCCTTTTCCATTCTACTTGCATAAATAATAACCTTCATTCTTTAGCACATCTTTGGGGTGTTGACAAGAAATCTTGTTAGCATTTTTGACGCTAGAAGAAAAGGCTTGAACCTCTGATTTGGATAAACCCCCAACCCTACTGTTCTCTAACCCCACTACACCTTATCTCAAGCTCATCTACTTTGATTTCGTGATGGCCAAAAATATTAATAGATCTAAGCATGGGTCATTTGAACTGTACTTGAAAAGATTCTCCCCCATAGTCATCAAGTATTCCAACCATGATGAAGAGCAAAGGTTAAAGCTGGATGCTCTAAGAATTATGAATAAGAAATAATTGTAATCGTACAATCCAGAAAAATGGATCATAAACATCATTCATGTTGGCCCCACCTCTATCTTTGCATTATGAAAGCAGTCAAATGAAAGTGACAATGTATACACTCAAATGAGAGGGCCATCCAACACTATTCCAAAGGCTCCATCTTTGAGAAAGAGATAATGGATGATTACAATATCTTTGCATATTAAAGGCAACCGACTATAGCAAGAGCACTTCCAATTCAAGAAATCAAAGGGTGGCAAAAAGAAAAGTAATTAAAGAGCTTGAAATTGGAAGGCCAAGAAACAAAAAGTCGAAAAGCCATCTGCAAAAGTGAAACTTCAAGTCTAGACTTCCAAAGGAATGTAACTTAACAACATATATAGAAAACGTTTGCTTGCTTACCAATGCAAGCTCATTTATTTGTCGTCAAAGAAGAAACAGCCAAAACATGAAAGGAATTTGGGAGGATTCTATTGCAACTACTATATGATAAATGTTCATGAAACCACCCATTGTAGAGCCCTAGAGGGGATGATCATGAATTTCGTTCGATAAGGAAAGATCAAAGAACATGTAAAGAAAATTTGAGAAAGAATCAATGAAGAATTGCTTTTCAAAGAAAAATCTACATGGTTAGGAATGAAATGCTCCTTATATTGGGATACTACCTAGGATGGTAGTTAAAGCATCTGTCCGCACCAAGTTGGCTAGGGCAGAGCACCTCCTAGAGGCAGGGCAAGTAAGCCTTTAGTAGTGCCATAAGATGGCCATTTTAAGCACTGGACAAATCCTTGACAATGCCTCTAGTCATGTCAAGGCACCTCCTGAAGGGAGGATAGGGTAAGCTTTTAGCCATGCAATAAAATGGCCAGGTTAATGCAACAAACAACCCCTTACCGGCACCATGCTACAGCTAGGATAAGGCACCTTCTGGAGGAAGGACGGAGTAAGCCTTTATTCGCACCATAAGATGGCCAGGGTAAAGCACTGAAAAAGTCCCTATTCACACCGTAAAAGGGCAAGGTAGGGCGTCTCCTGGAGGGAGGTTGGATAAGTCCTTGCTTCTAGCCTCAAAGATGAGCTAACGAAGAGCACTAAACAATAATGGACTATGACGTACATGCCTAAGAAGAGGCCCATCAAACAATGAACTATGATGTCCAAGCCCAAGAATAGGCCCATCTGGTGTGACGTCCAAGTCTAAGATTAGGCACATTCAGCAATGGTCTAAGACTTCCAAGCCCAGGAAGAGGTTCATCAAATTTTGAACTAAGAAGTTCAAGCTCGATAAAAGGCATTTCCATTTATAGACTAAGACGTCCAACCCCAAGAGGCAGCTAATCAGATTATTTCTATATATTCAAAGCCTGAAGGGTTCATACATGTCAGAAAAGATAGAAGCAAAGGAGTGGAACATTTCTCCGTTTATTATAACATAAACCTGGGTTTTATGACTTTCGCTTCTAAAACATCATCTGGCCGAATTTGGATTTCGGGTCTCTCATATCTGAATTTCAACAATTAAACCCAAATCTGGTAATGTGCACGTAAATGTCCATATTTTACCACCATATTGAATCTATTTAAATTAAATAAATGATCATATTGGGTATTTTAACTTAATTTAACTAAAATCTATATTAATTCCAAATTGTCACATATCCATCTTTATATAGGGGCAAAACGGTCATCTGTGTGCATATATTTCTTTGAGAAAAATTAATTGAAAATTTATATATATTTTTGTAGGAATTTGATCTCAAATATGAGTGGTTTCATGAAGGAATATGCATGTACAAAGAAGATACAAAAGAATGAAGATGTAAATAATTCAAAGTGAAGAACATGGAGTACTCCACCTACCCGCCACCTTAATGTACAATCTAAAGGAAAATGCACATGCTTATGGAATTAATGGCTTCATGTAAACTTAAATGGGGATTATGACATGTTAATGATTACTTGGTGGCCACATGATGCAGCTCAGAACAGAGAAGAAATGCAACCAAAATTTCTAACAAGGATGAGTCGTACACGACTCATAGAGAGGTTAAGTCGTTTCCGACTTAATGGAGCACGGGATAGCAAGTTTCAAGTTAGCAACAATTCAAGCCGCATAAAGGAGGCAGATTTGAGTCGTATACGACTTAACGACGAGGGCTTGAGTCGTATACGAGTTAACCAAGCGCAGGAGAAGATATTCCGACCTAATGATATTCGCATAAGTCGACTACGACTTAACATGAAACAAAGAAAAACCCAGCAAGTGAAGACTTTGAGTCGGAGGGAGTTAAGGCGGCAAGGAGATGAGTCGGCATGGTTTGAGTCGGCCTAAATTGAGTCGTGAGCGAGTCTTGATGTATGTATGTATCTGTATAAGTCGTAAGTCGTATGACTTCGTATGTGAGTCGCTTGTATGATGAGTCGGTTGTATTTTTGAGTCGTGCATTGTTGGGGCTGTACATGTCTTGAGTCATATTACCTACTTTGTCTATGAGTCGTGCCTTGTTGAGTCGGCAGCGACTTAGATGAGTCGGCAACGACTTAGTTGAGTCGTGAGGTATGAGTCGGTGCCGACCTAAGAGTTGGGTGTTGCTGTGTTGAGCTGAAATGCCTATAAATAGCAAGTGTGTTGTAATTTTTGGGTTGTTGAATTTGAATAAAATTTCCTTTTGTTAGCTTTGTGCTTTCATACAATTGGTAGTTGAGTGTGATCTCCTATCTCCTCTTTCGGTTAATCGAGTGCGCTCGACTCAACGATCGAAGAAGCCGATTCACGGAATCTAGTGCGCTAGATCAACGTGCGAAGAATCGTAGATCTTTGAACACGGTATAGTGCGCTATCAACGTGTTTGAGATAGCTAGAGTTCGGTATCTTTGGATCAACGAACTTGGGCATTTTGGTATCTTCAACTCACCGATCGCTACATTTCATCGATTGAAGCTTTGTTTGATTAATCCGCTGCGTCATTATTGGTATCGGAGCCATACTTAGCCAATCATAGCTAAGTTTGATTCTTGGAGCCAAGTTTTTGAAGTTTTTGAAGTTTTTGAAGTTTGGAGTTGTTCATTGTGTTCATATTGAAGTTGCATCAAGTTTGGGGTGTTTGATCCATTTCATTTTGGATCGAGGAGTTGGACTTTGTTTGGATTTTGAATTGGAGTTTTGCGCGCCAAATTTTGAAGGGTTTTGGAGTTGTAGGCCGAGCTAAGCAAGTGGCCGAGATAGTGTGAACTGAGTTACCTTGAGCCGTGAAGTGTCAAGACCGAGATAAGAGGGAGCCAACCTGCTTAAGTCGTTAACTCGTTGCCGAGTTAGTTTGAGCCGAGACAAGCATAGCCGTGTAGTGTTGAGCCAAAACTTGTTGAAGTTTTGAAATCTTGTGAGTGAATTGTTGAAGTGTTTGTGAAATTTTCAACCATGCCACCAAGGAGAGCTAACCGACATCAAAACGTTGAAGCTTTGTATCGTAGAGAAGAAGCCGAACTTATGGAACAACGTATTAATGATAAATTCGATGAAGGCATTGGTAAACTGGAGAAATTGATGATTGATATGAGTCAGAATCGTAGAAGAGTTTCACCTGAATCAAACCGTGGAAATAGCAGAGTTTCATCACATTCTGAACGGGAGAGAAGAGGAAGTCAAGAGCATAGAAGTGTTGACAATCGAAGTAGGAGGAATGTTGATGATCATGATAGAAGGGATGTTGGTAGTAGGAGTGGTGTTAGAGATGTTGGAGGACGAGAACGACAACGATATACATCAGACTTTGAGGATGAGTTTGATGGTGAAAGAGGCAGTGTTCATTACAGAGATAGAGATCAAGGACAACGTTTGTATCGGGTTATTGATGATGATCGACGTTGGGAGTCGGGTATGAAGATGGAGATTCCGGAGTTTAAAGGCGGGATGGTTGCTGAGGAGTTTCTAGATTGGTTGTCTAATGTGGAGGAAATCTTTGATTTCAAGGAGGTGCCGGAGAATCGAAGGGTGAAGTTAGTTGCTACAAGGCTGAGGGGGAGAGCATTGGCGTGGTGGCAGCAAACTAAACTTACTCGAGAACGGATGGGGAAGTCAAAGATAGAATCTTGGGAGAAGATGAAAAAGTTGATGAGATCTACATTTTTGCCTTATAACTACCAATCACTTATGTACCAGAGGTTGCAGAATTTGAGGCAAGGGACGAAATCTGTTAGTGATTATGCTGATGAATTTTACCAACTCATTGCCAGGAATGATATTATGGAGACAGAAGAACAGCTGACTGCTAGATTCATTGGGGGATTGAGAATGCAGATCCAGGATATGGTTAATATGTTTGATCCTAGATCCGTTGCAGAGGCACATCAAAAAGCGTTAGCTTGGGAGAAACAAGGAAGGCGTGGAGGTGGTGTGTTTACTAATTCTAATAATCCAGTGAAGGGTACCGGTGGAAGTTCTAGTGCTCCTAAACCAGTTACAAAGCCAGTGGTGAAGGAGGCTGAGAAGGCAAGGGCTAGCAGTGTTTTCAAATGTTATAATTGTCAGGAGTTGGGTCACAAAAGCAATGAATGTCCAAAGCCGAAGAAGAGAACCATGGTTGCAGAAGTTGAGGAGGATGATGGTGAGAAGGCAGAATGTTCAAATGTACCTTATGTTGAGGAGGAAGAAGAAGTGTCGGGAGATGAAGGATGTAATCTTATGATGAGGAGAAGTTGTTTGACACCAAAGCAAGAAGAGGATTGTAGTTGGCTGAGAAGTAATATTTTTCAATCGACTTGTACTATTCTGGGGAAAGTCTGCAAGTTCGTTATTGATGCAGGAAGTTGTGATAATATTATTTCTACAGAGGCAGTTAGAAAGTTGAACTTGAAGACCGAGAAGCATCCTAAACCATACAAGCTTGCATGGTTAAGGAAAGGGGGTGAAGTGAAAGTGTGTCGAAGGGCTTGTGTTAATTTTTCTATTGGGAAGAAGTACAAGGATGAAATTTTGTGTGATGTCGTAGATATGGATGTTTGTCACTTATTGTTGGGCAGACCATGGCAGTTTGATAGAGCAGTACAGCATGACGGTCGTGCCAACAGTTACAGTTTCATGTTCGAAGGTACTAAAATCACTTTGGTTCCTAAGAAGCAACAACAGAAGGAGAGCAAGCTAGAAGAGATTGAAGAATTGAAAACTCTGTTGACTTTGAAGGAGTTTGTTAAAGAAGTGGAGGAAGAACCGGAAGTGTTTTTGTTGATTGGGAGAGAGAGTAGTGACGAAGTTGAAATTCCCAAAGAAGCAAAGCCAGTTTTGGAAGAATTTGAGGATGTCTTTCCAGATGAGTTACCAAAGGAGTTACCACCACTTAGAGGCATTCAACATCAGATTGATCTTGTTCCAGGAGCAGTGTTACCACATCGACCACATTACCGTATGAGTCCGAAGGAACATGAGGAATTGAGAAGGCAGGTGGAAGAGTTGCTTGAACAGGGTCGTATTCAGGAAAGTTTGAGTCCGTGTGCTGTGCCTGCATTGTTAGTACCAAAAAAGGACGGAACTTGGAGGATGTGCACTGATAGTAGAGCTTTGAATAAGATTACTGTTCGTTATAGATTTCCTATGCCGAGGTTGGATGATTTATTGGATCAATTGAGTGGGGCAACTATATTTTCGAAGATTGATTTGAAGAGTGGTTATCATCAAATTCGAATCAGACCAGGAGATGAATGGAAGACAGCTTTCAAAACAAGAGAGGGGTTGTACGAATGGTTGGTTATGCCATTTGGTTTGTCAAATGCACCTAGTACATTCATGCGGGTGATGAATCAAATCTTTAGACCATTCATTGGAAAGTTCGTCGTGGTTTATTTCGATGATATTTTGATTTATAGCAGGAGTACGAAGGAGCATGTTCTACATCTAAGGGAAGTGTTGCTTATTCTTCGTGAAGAACAATTTTATGCTGCTACAAAGAAATGTGTGTTTATGACACCTAGTGTGTTATTCCTGGGGTATGTTGTTTCAGGAAAAGGTATTCAAGTTGACCAGAGTAAAGTTGAAGCAGTCAGGAATTGGCCACAACCAAAGACAATTACAGAAGTGCGAAGTTTTCATGGGCTAGCGTCATTCTACCGAAGATTCATTCCACACTTCAGTAGCGTGATGGCTCCAGTGACTGATTGCATGAAGGGTAAACAGTTTGTGTGGTCAGAAGAAGCAGGGGTTGCCTTTGAGAAGATCAAGGAATTGTTGACGTCTGCACCAATTCTTGTTCTACCTAATTTTCAGTTATTGTTTGAATTGCATACTGATGCATCGAAGGTTGGTATTGGAGGAGTTCTGAGTCAGAGTGGGAAGCCAGTTGCTTATTTTAGTGAGAAGTTGTCAGGGGCGAAGATGAGATACAGCACATACGATGTTGAGTTTTATGCTGTTGTTCAGGCTGTTAAGCATTGGAGACATTACTTATTTCAGAAGGAATTTGTTCTGTACACTGATCACGAAGCTTTGAAACATTTACAGGGACAGGATAAAATTTCAGCGAGACATGCATCATGGATTGCTTATCTGCAGCAGTTTACTTTTGTCGTTAAGCACAAATCTGGGGTGACGAATCGAGTAGCTGATGCTTTAAGTAGGAGGAGTCATTTGTTAACAACAATGAAGGTTGAAGTGACCGGGTTTGAAATGTTGCCAGAGATGATTGAAGAAGATCCTTACTTTGTGAAATATGTTGAAAAGGTGAAGGATGGGAGTACCGATGAATTCATGTTGGTTGATGGTTTTCTGTTTAAAGGAAATCGTTTATGCATACCGGACTGTAGTTTGAGGATGAAGATTGTCAAGGAGTTACACGAGGAAGGACATGTAGGCCGTGATCGTACTTTACAGTTGATTTCACAGTCTTACTTTTGGCCGTCGATGAGAAAAGAGGTTGAAAGGTTCGTGGAGAGATGTCATATTTGCCAAGTTTCAAAGGGGACAGCAACGAATGCAGGGTTGTATATGCCATTACCAGTACCATCTAAGCCATGGGTTGATATTAGCATGGATTTCGTTGTGGGTTTGCCAAGAACTCAAAGGGGAAATGATTCTATATTTGTTGTGGTGGACAGGTTTTCAAAGATGGCACATTTTGTGGCTTGCAAGAAGACAGCAGATGCAGTTCGAGTCGCACAGTTATTTTTCAAGGAGATTTATCGACTTCATGGTTTACCAGAATCTATTGTTTCTGATCGAGATACTCGTTTTCTGAGTCACTTTTGGTTGAGTTTGTGGAAAATGGTCGGAACGAAGCTGAATTTTAGTAGCGCTTACCATCCGCAAACTGATGGGCAGACAGAAGCTGTTAACAGGTCATTGGGAAATTTGTTGCGTTGTCTTGTACAGGATAATTTGAGAAGTTGGGACATGAAGCTATGCCAGGCTGAATTTGCTCATAATCATGCAGTGAACCGTAGCACGGGATTCAGTCCATTTCAGATTGTTTATTCAAATTTACCCAGGGGACCGTTGGATTTGGCAGTAGTACCACAGTCGAAAGGAACAGTTAAACGAGCTGTCGATTTTGTTGATGAGCTGACTGAATGTCATAAAATCGTTCAGGAACGATTGGAAAAGTCGAATGAGAAGTATAAGAAGTTTGCAGATTTGAAACGTCGAAATGTTGAATTAAAAGAAGGTGATTTGGTTTATGCTGTATTAACGAAGGATCGATTTCCGGTGGGTGTTTATAATAAGTTGAAAGCGCGAAAAATTGGTCCAGTTGAAGTTTTAAAGAAAATCAATGAGAATGCTTATCGATTAAAGTTACCAGATGATGTTTATACTTCTGATGTTTTTAACGTCAAACATTTAATTCCATATCATGGCGGTGAGATTGTTGAAAAGGAATTTACAAATTCGAGGTCGAATTTTTCTCAACCAGGGGAGGATGATGCAGCTCAGAACAGAGAAGAAATGCAACCAAAATTTCTAACAAGGATGAGTCGTACACGACTCATAGAGAGGTTAAGTCGTTTCCGACTTAATGGAGCACGGGATAGCAAGTTTCAAGTTAGCAACAATTCAAGCCGCATAAAGGAGGCAGATTTGAGTCGTATACGACTTAACGACGAGGGCTTGAGTCGTATACGAGTTAACCAAGCGCAGGAGAAGATATTCCGACCTAATGATATTCGCATAAGTCGACTACGACTTAACATGAAACAAAGAAAAACCCAGCAAGTGAAGACTTTGAGTCGGAGGGAGTTAAGGCGGCAAGGAGATGAGTCGGCATGGTTTGAGTCGGCCTAAATTGAGTCGTGAGCGAGTCTTGATGTATGTATGTATCTGTATAAGTCGTAAGTCGTATGACTTCGTATGTGAGTCGCTTGTATGATGAGTCGGTTGTATTTTTGAGTCGTGCATTGTTGGGGCTGTACATGTCTTGAGTCATATTACCTACTTTGTCTATGAGTCGTGCCTTGTTGAGTCGGCAGCGACTTAGATGAGTCGGCAACGACTTAGTTGAGTCGTGAGTTATGAGTCGGTGCCGACCTAAGAGTTGGGTGTTGCTGTGTTGAGCTGAAATGCCTATAAATAGCAAGTGTGTTGTAATTTTTGGGTTGTTGAATTTGAATAAAATTTCCTTTTGTTAGCTTTGTGCTTTCATACAATTGGTAGTTGAGTGTGATCTCCTATCTCCTCTTTCGATTAATCGAGTGCGCTCGACTCAACGATCGAAGAAGCCGATTCACGGAATCTAGTGCGCTAGATCAACGTGCGAAGAATCGTAGATCTTTGAACACGGTATAGTGCGCTATCAACGTGTTTGAGATAGCTAGAGTTCGGTATCTTTGGATCAACGAACTTGGGCATTTTGGTATCTTCAACTCACCGATCGCTACATTTCATCGATTGAAGCTTTGTTTGATTAATCCGCTGCGTCACCACACTACCTCATGGTCATTTTGGGCATTCCCCAAAAAATATGAATTTGGGTTTCATACATGTATAAATACCCCATATGTTTCATGTAATCTCTCTCTCTTACTTAGTCTCTCTTTAGTTAGTTTTAGGCTCAAAATAAAACCAAGCTCTCTTCTTTCTTTTCATGGCTACTTTGTCATTTCTCTTTTATGTAATTTTTTATGAAACTTCAATACATGTTTTTTTTCATGCTTATTTACTTTCATGTTGTAGTGTAGATTTATTTTCTTTTATGCAAGTAGAATAGTTCTTTTTTCCATTAGCTCTCATTTTCCTTTCATTTTTGTTTCATGTTGCTAGCTACATTTGTTAATCAAATGACAAATACGAGAGGCTAAACCCCTTCAATTCAGGGGGTAATGAAGCTCTCTAATTATGTAGCTTCAACTATTTGTTAATTCATGCTCTCTTTTTGTGCTTAATGATGATGATAGAAATGGTTTAATTGTTGTTTTTTCTTTGAATTTGATAGCCTATATTGTTGACATCAAATAGGCTATGCTTAAACAATCACTAACACTAATTGCCTCTTCATCAAAATATGATTATGGTAAAGAAGGTGATTTGAAATAAAAATTTGATGGTCTATATTTCTGATCAATAGTTAATAAGTCATACTTAAAATAGATTTCATTTTCATTTTCTTTGTCAAGTTTCATAAAAGTTAGTAAGTGCTTTAAGGGATGTGTTATAGTCTGATGGCTTATGTTGGCTAATCAATAGCACAAATAAGCCATAATTATGACAAGCACATCAATTAAATCACTAGTGGACATAAAAGAGAGATCATGATTTCATTTGTGTTGAAATACATGATCTAGATAGTGGATTTATTCTCTAAATTGTCACTTAACCGTTATATTTGTTTCTCTTTTCTTTTAGTTAGTTAGTTAATTCTTTAATTCTCTAGCTTAACTTTCACTCGACTTTGGTATGATTTGATTGAATAGAATTTTTAAAATCATCAATTCCCTGCGGATCTACCCGTATTCGCCACGTGATACATTCGTACACCGTGCGCTTGCGGTTAATTTTTATTTCTAAATTTTTCGACGGCTTTCTAATCCGATAGAATTTCCGTCGATTAACAAGTTTTTTGCATCGTTGCCGAGGAATATGTTTTGATTTTGATTTTCTATTCTTTGAATTATTTTTCTATGATTTTTGTGTGATTTTTATCGTGTGTTTATTTTGTGTGTTTGTGGTTGCAATTAAAAAAAATTGTGTTGTGTGTGATTTTTGTTTGCCGTGTGTGTGCTTGTTTCTTGTTTTCTAGTAGACTTTGCATTTGTGTATAAAAAACATCCACACTTTCATTCAAAAAAAATCCATTGTTTTTTCACATTTGGTATTTTACATTTGTTACTACATTTTCATTTGTACAAGCATTTTCATTTTCTTTTCACTGCTACAATTTTACTCTCTGTTCTTTGCATTTTCTGTCTTGCTGCCATTACTCCTCCCCAAACAACCGCACCATCTTCCACTGTTTCTACCACATCATCACAGTTTAAACCCCACTTCCCATATCATCTACAACCAAATACACCTTTCAACTTCAACATCCACTTCATTTCAAACCCTATATACAACTTCAACCTGCTACCCCATCCTGACTTTAACTTCTTCATCCCTGCCTACATACATACTTCAACCCCTCTGCCTGTTACAAACCCTGCTTGTCTCTCCCTTCATCACCAAACAAGCACAAACAATCCCAGCAGCCACCATTGCGTATTCATCCACCAAATTTACAAACCGACCACTTCTTACTCCAGACAAACTATGCATCACCATCACACCCACATATTTACCTCTGCCTCCTACCCTGACCACTGCATCATTTTCAAGCTACATTGCATCACTCGACAACAACCAACAGTGGAAACTTCATTCCACTTTCTACTGCCTTTCTACTTCTTGATCCCCTTCACTGCCCTGATATCATAAACCTACTGCCTTACTCCATCAACAACAGTGCTACCTCCAAAAACTGACATTGCCTTCATAATTGTCGTATACTACTACACTGCATATCATCCTTTCCCCAACAACACAACCTGGCCATCCCCCTTTGCCTGCATGTCAATCAACTACTTCAAGCACATAACAGCTACATCAACCATCACATATTCATCATCATCCAGTGCCCAAGCGCTGCAACAACCTCTACAAACCAATACAAAAGAGCATATAACAGAGCTTCCACTATCAAACTCAACGCACCATATAACAGTCAAATCAAATAGCCTGCTTCAAGATTTACCGAACTACAACCGCTGTTCACAGCTCCACCACCTTCAAATCACCCACTTCAACGCGATTGGAAAGTCCATACTAGGTCAACTGCATTTGGGCATCACCATTCCCAATACGAACCAACAACACAAGATTTCTGCACTGCAAAACTTCCCTTCATCCAAAAATCTGCTGCTAAACCAGACCCGAAATCATCACCGCGAACGCTCCAATCATTTCCCATCGCCGCCTACCTCCTCCACTTCATCAACTTCCAACCCGAACAACACTCCTACCTCCCCTCAATCTCAAAGCACCAATCTCCATAAATCTCCTAAAACTAAGTCGCGAAAGCCGAAGCCTCAAATTTGCAAAGCAATTCAACTCGATTAGAAAACCCAATCGCCTCCATTGCGACATAGGATGCAGATTTGAAGAATTTTTAATTGAAATTTGGTTTATGGCTCTGGGAATTCTTCAGTTTTTTTGAATGAGAAGTTGGATAAGTTGATTAATATTGGGATCGGGTTATAATATTTCTGTGTAGCAGGCTAATACTGGGCCGGGCTCAATGCTTTGATACAATTTTCTTTTTTCTTTTTTCTTTTTATTGTTTTTTTTTGTGTTAGTTTGTTTCCTTTTTATTATAAGTTGTTTAGTTTTCTTTGTAAAAAAAAGAGCGAGTTGCTTTCAACTGGTTCTAACTTGTTGTGTTTTTCGTTTGTTTTAAGACTCCTTTGATATTAATTTATTTTTCTAAGTAAAACATCACTTTTAAATTTTGTTTCTTTTTCAAAAAAAAGAAAAGAATTATGTTTAGAGTATTTTTCTTTGCAAAACTTTTGCTTTATAAAAGAGAAAAAACAACCAAAATAATAATAATAACAACAACAACAATTGTACATATCTTGTTTTTAATTTTCAGGTTGCCAAAGCAGGAAATAAGGGAAGAATAGCTTGCTGAAAACTGTGGCTCCGCTTTCCAAAAAAATTGCTAGCTTGCTTATATATGAAAATTTGCTGCTTTTAACCTCATCTCTAGTTTTATTTGAATTGCATTATTGGTTACTTGCATTTGCATTTAATTTAAAAAAATCGAAAACAAAAACAAAAATCCATTCGTAGTTGCATTGTTAATACACGTTTAATTTCCTCTTTGCATTTCATCTTAGAATTTGATTAGTAATAACTGTTAGACATCAATAACTTTTAATTGTATATTCATAATTCTTTTCTTTGAATAATTTTATTTCTTGGTGTCTAGGCTACGGCAGAGTAATAGACAGTTATAAATATTACGGCGATTCCTAAATATTATAATGGTTGTTCCTCTAAAGGTACATAAACCTTCGGTTGCATTGCTACGGTGATACATGGTGCACCGATAACCCCTACCCATTACCTGGCTGAGAAATATTTTTGTTGATTTAAGACAAAGTGTGATTATACAATTTTTAGTTAACTTAGGATAAATAATTTGTAACTAGACCACTGCATTCATTTAATTGCATTAGTTCATGCATATTTAAAAAAAAAACTAAAAAAATTCAAAATCCAAAACGATTTTTTTTTGTAAATATTCCCTTTCCTCTGAATTTTTAAATCCTTTTGCTTTGAAATTTCAAAAATCCAAAAAAAATTAGAAAAACCAAAATAAAAAAATTATAAAACTTTCAAAAACAAAGAAAAAATTTTAAAAACCAAAATAAAAATAAAAAACAATTTCTCTTTTGGAAAATAAATTTTATTTGTGAATATGTTTCCTTTATAACAAAACCCAAAACATTCTTCAAAATGTCCGAATTTCCATATTCACATGAATTTTGCGATAGTTGCGAAAATCAATATAATCCATATAATTTCACTTCAAATTCATATGGATATTTTAACAACAACTATTGTTTAAATGATTCAAATTTTAAACCATAAAAATCTTGAAAAGAGCATTTCATCTATACTTGAAATCGCTACACAACAAAGTCAAATGATATACGAGTTGTGTAATTCATATTTTTGCGATAACTCGAATCAAAGTTTTCAATATAATCAATATTTGAATTTACTTCAAACTTCAAACGATTTCGAGTATAACCTATGCCGATACTATTTCAAACTCCAAAATGAATTTCAAAATCAAAATGAAAATGTGATCCACTTTTCAAACAATTTTGGCAATGAGAATAATCTCGACTAAGATGCGATTGAAAAATTTTGTCCTCAACAAATCCAAACCGAAAATTTTCAAGCTAATGGTTACAAATTTGACTTTGTTGAGCAAATGAATGAAATCTACGATGATCACACGGATTCGTTGTTTGAAACATATAAGAAACAACCTGAAAAAAATCAAATCACAACGTGTAATGAGTCAAATAATGATCCATCTTTCACCATAATTGACGATTTTCAAATAACAACTTATGAAACTGAAAACGAAAATCTTAACGAAGTTGTTGAAAATATGTTAATTGAATTGGATTTCAATTATTTTGAGGGTGTGGAACCAAATTTAAAATTCAACCTTCCTTTTCTCGATTTCGAAACTTTGAATACAACAACTTTGGATTTTGAAATAGATATATACAATGATGTTGTTGATAATCCAACAAAGGAAGACGAATTCAATGAACATGATTTCTTTGGAATTTTAGAAAATGAGTTGTTAAATTCTAAAGGGGAAGAGTTACATCACCATTTTGATTTTGAAATCAACAATTTTGAAGAAGCTTTCAATGATAATTTTGAATTTCAATTTGGTGAAAATAAACTTGACTTTAATCAATTGTTATATCAACCCCAAAAATCATCGAAAATAAAACAGCTCATTCAATTTTTAATAAAACAAAATTCATTTTTCCTAATCGACAATCAACTTCAAAATCTTTTGCTATTTGGTTTTTCATGCTTAAGTTGTGTCTCGCACATTTGACGAGACAAACGAATCGGTCTTTAGAAGACCGTTTCATTTACTTTTTCACTGTATACTTTCTCATCTCTTGTAACTAATAATCTTTCATGTAAATGTAGGATTTTTATTTTATTTTTCTCCTTCCACTTGGGTTAACTGTGGGGACACAGTCAAATCAAGTGTGGGGGGGACACATCTTCATTTTTTTTTTGTTTTCCATGGTTTATTTTTGCTTTAAAATCTCAAAAAAAAAAAAAACAATCCCAGAAACAAATTTTCTTTTGATTTATTTTTAAAAGAAACAATGTAATATAAATATATGGTTTTGGTTTATTAAATTGAAATTTTTGAAAATTTATTTATCTTAACAAAAAATAAAAATGAAGTTTGATTACAAATAATAATGGTTTAAAAAGCATATAGGAAGATTCATACATTTTAATTATGAAGTACATCCTAAATGAAAATCTTTCTTTTAAAAAGTGGTTGATTTAAAGTAAAGATATAATATATTTTTTGTCTTCTAAGTTAAATAGTGCTGAGATGATTTCGCAAAACTCTCTCACTCTTAAAAAAATAAAAAATAAAAAATAATAATGTCCAAGTATTGACACTCATTTAAAAGTCCTCACGGTTATGCATGGGTGAATTACTTGGAATCTTGATTATGTGCTTTCATACTCATTTAAAAGTCCTCACGGTTATGCATGTATGGAACACATGTAAAAAAAAGAATTAATAAAGACCACCCATGGTCGATAGGTGTATGCACGAGAGTGTGTGCACTCGCCATGCTTTGTACTCCCCTCACATAAGCCCGAAAGGCAGTGCATGGGTGCTATATCTGGCCTCAGTTTACCTGAGCTAGGTGTGTAAATTTTCTTGCAAACAATGAGAGAGCAAGCAATTGAAATCCTACCACTATTTTTACTTATTTGATTTGATTTTCTATTAAAAAGAAATTAAAATGCCACTTTGATAAACTTTGGTAATCAACTAAGGATCCATTTCATAGTTACATTGCGTTATTAACCAAAACAACGAGTTAAACTATCTTCTATTTGTTATGATAACTTTGATTTTATTGAAAATTTGGACGAGTAAATAACTAAAAATTTTCAAGATAATAGCCAAAACCTATATTTAACTTATTTGTGTCAATTTAAAAATAAATCCTTCGTTTGTAAATATTTTCAAAAACACACATTCGTCTCTTTGTAAATAAATCTTCCATTCTGTAAATATTTTCATCATGCATTTGGATTTTGTGGGTAGTATTCACTGAAAAACCTCACGAGACAACACATTTCCTACTGGGACACCTAGAGGTTTAACGACTTGTTTCATAAGCTCAATGCAATCGTGCTCCTTATGAAAACGGGTTTATCTTAGTTTTTCTTTATTCGAGGACGAATAAAAAGATAAGTGTGGGGGTATTTGATGTGCACGTAAATGTGGATATTTTTACCACCATATTGAATCTTTTTAAATTAAATAAATGATCATATTGAGTATTTTAACTTATTTTAGCCAAAATCCATATTAATTCCAAATTGTCACATATCCGTCTTCATATAGGGGCAAAACGGACATCTGTGTGCATATATTTCCTTGAGAAAAATTAATTGAAAATATATATACATTTTTGTAGGAATTTGATCTCAAATATGAGTGGTTTCATGAAGGAATATGCATGCACAAAGAAGATACAAAAGAATGAAGATATAAATAATTCAAAGTGAAGAACATTGGGGACCCCACCTACCCACCACCTTAATTTACAAACTAAAGGCTAATGCACATGCTTATGGAATTAATGGCTTCATGTACACTTAAATGAGGATCATGACATTTTAATGATTACTTAGTGGCCGCACTACCTCATGGGCATTTTCGGCATTCCCCAAAAATATGAATTAGGGTTTCATACATGTATAAATGCCCCATATATTTCGTGTAATCTTTCTCTTACTTTGTCTCTCTTTAGTTAGTTTTAGGCTTAAAATAAAACCAAGTCACTTCTTTCTTTTCATGGCTACTTAGCCATTTCTCTTTTATGTCATTTTTTTAATGCAACTTCAATACATGTTTTTTTTCCTTTTCATGCTTATTTACTTTCATGTTGTAGTGTAGATTTATTTTCTTTTATGCATTTACAATAGTTCTCTTTTCCATTAGTTCTCGTTTTCCTTTCTTTTTTCTTTCATGTTGCTTGCTACATTTGTTAATCAAATGACAAATATGAGAGGCTAAACCCCTTCAGTTTAGGGGTAATGAAGCTCTCTAATTATGTAGCTTCAACTATTTGTTGATTCATGATGATGATGACAGAAATGGTTTAATTGTCATTTTTGCTTTGAATTGATAGCCTATGTTATTGACATAAAATAGGCCATGCTTAAACAATTACTAACACTAATTGCCTCTTCATCAAAATATGATTACTGTAAAAGAAAGTTATTTGAAATTAAAATTTGATGGTCTATATTTCTAATCAATATTTAATAGGCCATACTTAAAATATATTTCATTTTCATTTTCTTTGTCAAGTTTCATAAAAGTTAGTAAGTGCTTTAAGGGATGTGTTATAGTTTATGGCTTATGTTGGCTAATCAATAGCACAAATATGCCATACTTATGATAAACACATCAATTAAATCACTAATGACCATAAAAGAGAGATCATGATTTCATTTGCGTTGAAATGCATGGTCTATAGAGTGGATTTATTCTTTAAAAGCTGGAGTATTCGTAAGTCCAAACAACATAGCTAACCATTCGTATGATCCATATCCCGTCCTTAATGCTGTCAAAGGTATACTATCCTCTTATATTCTGAGCTGATGGAAACCCGTTGCCAAATCCAACTGAGAAAATACCTTTGCTCTGCTTAGCTGGTCGAATAAATCATTGATCTTGGGCAGTGGATATCGATTCCTTATCGTCCTCTCGTTCAACATGCGATAATCGATACATAACGTTAAAGATTCGTCCGGCTTCTTAGTAAATATTTCCACTACACCTTATGGAGAACTGCTCAGCCTGACAAAACTTTTGCCTTCCAGATCCACCAACTGGACATTCAACTCCCTCATCTCTGAATGGGTCATCCTGCTTGGCGGTATACTCACTAGTTCTGCTCCCGAAAAAAATCTATCCAAAACTCAATGGCTCGTTTCGGTGGCAATCCTACTACAGGCGGAAACACATTTGCGTATTATTTAACCAAACTCGGCTCAACTCATCATCTATATCCAATGCACCCAACAAACCAAACACTGCACCACCAAAACCTCTTATGGTGAATACAATCCGATCGCTACACTCTCTGTGAGTCAGAGATATCTTCCTACACTGGCAAAATATCTTAGCATATACTCACTTAACGAATCCATACGCCGGATCATCCCAAACCATACAAAATCAATTACATGCAAACTGCACTCAAAAGTATGACCTAATAGGTCAAAGTCAAACTGGTCACACCTTAACCCTAGAGTGCGTACCCTCCTATTGGATTCGCAACCCGTAAGGAAGTAGCTAAATATGTGGGTTCAAGTTTAAGCTTATCTATCAAACATCTAGATATAAAAGAATGCAATGCACTGGTATCAAATAAAATTCTAACTGACATAACATGAATCTAAAGCGTTCCCCCAAGAACTGACTTTCCCTTCTCCTGGGCTGTTGGCTTGGAAGCGGTAGGCTCCAATGCATACACCTTGCCTTTACCATGTCTAATAGGCTCCTTGCACTAGTTCTTATACTGTCCTATCTGGTCATAGTTAAAACGCCTTTCATTCTTCCCCCTAACCATAGCCTTCGCTTTCCCAAAGTGGCACTCTTTAGCAAAGTTCCCTTTCTTATTGGATTTATAGCGGACAACTTTGGACTCCGCTTTCTTGACCGCTCCACCCTTCTGAGCACCTATTATAGGAAAGAACTTCCTCTTCTGGCCTTCTCCAAAGACTTAAGTACTTCTTCCTGCCTCAAAGCCATCTCTATAACAATATCAGAAGGATCTCTAAGATGAGACAATGTAGCACCAGTCATTTTTGGTTTCAATCCTTTGATAAACTTATCATTCCGCTTCAACATGGTATTTATAGGAGCGTACCCATATCGAGCCAACTCGTCGAACTTCCTTGCACACTAAAAACATACATCTCACCCTGCACAAGCTCAGCAAACTGCCTAATCAAAGCTGACATTGCCATTACTGACATAAACCTCGGTTGAAATCTCCTCTTGAAATCCTCCCAGGTTGTAGTCCACTCATCAACTATCGCTGATACACTCTTCCATAAGAATAATATGGTCCCCTGAAGCTGCTAGGACCCAACCCACCTCTTCTGCTCGCCATGGAGCCATAAATCTGCAAAAATCCTTTCGTAGTGCAACAACAAATTCTCCACTTCAATGACATCCTCCGTTCCCATAAACTGCTTCCCTCCTAGCTTCACATAACCACCGCTCATCTTATCGAAATGATTAACTACTGGAATCTTTGGAATGCTTGTTCCTGCGATATTTTCTCCTACCACTTCGGGTGTAACTCTTGCCTGCATCATATTCCTGAAAAACTAATACACGGCATCCATTCCGACCTGTAGGAATTCAGCACCAACATTTTCTACCGAACCTTGGCCTCTTCCAGCATTAGGTTTGGCAGTCCTTTCGGTGCTTCCCCATCCTTGATTAACACTGCATCTTCTACAATCCATATCTGTATTCAAACCTCATGAGGTACAGGAAAAACCTAATCAAAGATAGATGAATAGAGATAAAGCGCATACTTGTATATAGCAAATAGAAGTAAGTTACTATAGCATTAACCAAACTCCAAATCTTATTCCAATTTCCTCCGATTTTTGTTGTACGAACCAATTTTTTGTTCAATTTTTTTTCTTAAACCTATGCTCTGATACCAAGCCGTAACATCCCACATCTGGAGGCCAAAATCTAAGCGCTATGGGTGCTGCAGTCATCCACACTATTAACTTCTGGTGATGAAATACGGTAGTGTTAATGGTTTCCATAATAGCAGAAGCATTCGAGTATGAAAAAAATCATAGATTTCCAAAAACTATAATTTCATTGGTTATATTTCGAATAAATCATATCCAAGTTACAAAAATCCCAAACGTAATCTCATTCATTGATCAAATATAATTTATAACAATATGCCAAGAGCGACATACGAAGGTACCCCTTGGATGATCAACGCAATATAGACATAACAGTCTTAATACACAACATAAATAATTTTAAAATTGGATTCCTAAATTAGCTATCTGTCAATGACCTTCTCATCTTCGGATGCCTTATTCGATAAAATCTGCTAAAACATGAAGACCTTAACCCTCTACCTACTCAAATCAAATTTTAAGCATCCGTGAAATTTAGGTGAAACGAAAACTTCGAGTCACACTTAAAGCATAGTATGAATAATATCTATTACATCTCAGTTTACTGATAAATAGCGAGACCACGCTGCTTTGCGGTGTATGGGTTTTCTCTCACTAATATCTCTACTCAAGACATATAATTTGCAGATCCTTTCTAGCAACCAAACTGGTTAATCAACTTATTATAATAATAATATAGCAATATTCATTATATTAAAATAGGAAATGAAATGTACTATTTGTCGAAAATCGAAACTATCCATTCTAAATTTTGAGCTGTCTATTATTTTTCTTGACTCTCTGTCCTAAAATTAAATATAGAAATATCTTTCATACTAAATAATGGGCAATCTCCCAAAACAGGAAAAGAGGGTGGACTAAATGCCCTCAAAAATTTAGGAAGATGCATTATGCTGATAGATGAACTATATGTTCATATCAAAGCCGACCGCTCTTTCTTGACTAACTACCCTGGTCTAACTATCGTCTTGGTTGACTGCCCTCAAAATGGACTAACTATCCGAATATAAAATGAGTTGACTGCACGAATTTTGTTTTGGGCTTACTACCCTTCAAATATCTGAGCTAACTGCTCTATAAAATAACTAAGCTAACTGCTCCTTGAAATATCCGAGCTAACTTCTCTTTAAATTTTCTTTGAACCCTTTTCATAATGATTTAATCTATCATATCATATACATATAAGGAAAATATATCTTTAGTTTTACTCTAAGCTACTTTTTCTATGTCATATATACTTTAGTCAAAATAATGTTGATGATGTTCAATAAGGATTGTCTATCATTTATAATAAGTTAATGACCTTTATAACTTAGAACATTAGGCTATGTGCCTAGTTCTTATATTCGAAACCTTTGTTTAATACCCTTAAATAACCTTTCGAAAACATGGAAGGTAACTCCCTCAAAACCATTTATAAAACCCTTCGAAACTATTGAAGCTAACACCTCATTTCCTTTAATAAACCTTTCAAAATAATTGATGGTAACTCCTTCTAAACCTTTAAAAGCCTTTCTGTCTTAAGCTTTAAAACATATGACATCTGTATTTTAAATCCTTTAAGCCATGGCCTTTCAAAAACATTACAAAACCATACCTTTCAACCTTGTCGAAAGGTCCTACCCTTTGACCATGTCGGAAGGTTTCTTTTCGACCAAGACTAAAGTTTCACCTTTCCACTTTGTCAAATGCCTAGGGTAACTCCCTTATATAATAAACCTTTCGAAAGAAATGTAACTCAAAAACTTCTGAAGAAATTGGGTTAAATTTTAAAATAGCGGAAACCTTTCGAAATCCTTTAAAGTTAACAGCTTGAAACCTTTAAAACGTTTCAACTTAAAACATTTGGATTGTGCAAAAGCGTCAGAAAAACATTAGAGTCAAAAGAAACTGCTTCAAAACCTTTATAAAACCATTCAAAAACAATGAAGTGTTGGTGTTGGAACTAACCCTTCGAAATCAACGGTGAAAGGTAGCAAGTATTTAGAAAACAAAAGATATCCTTTGACTCCATCTGTGTTGAAAGGTTTGGAAGCGACAACTAAGCTTTCGACCTTGTCAAAAGCTACAACTTTCTACTTTGTCGGAAGGATTCATTTAAAACAAGAAAGCAAACCAATCGAAACCTTTTCCTTTTAAAACTTTTGACAGTTTCGAAAGCTCTTTGTCTGAAGATAGCAGGCATATTTTCTTTAAACCAAAACAAAACTTCATCTCTTCCGAAAGCTATAACCGTTCGTCCCTAAACCTTTCAAACTCTTTCAATTCAGTATATACCAGTTGCCTGATACCTTATGCCTTGGTATTTGACCGAACCGAAGGGTTTGATACCTTTTGGCCTCGTCGAAAGGTCTAGAAAGAAGGCGGAAGCTCTATCCAAAGGGTTGAAATAGAAGAAAAACTATATATTTGTAATTTAAAATGGTTCATTTGTACCCGACGTGCCTTGTCTGTCTAAATTTGATTGGTTGCCAGAATTTTATATTCCAAAGTGCTGCCAATTTTCCTTATTTCGAAATTTGAATAGTTTTTAAAAAGCCTTTTTCCCCTTATAATTGTATAAAACATTTAACTCCTATACCTTAAATAATTTTATATAACTATTAAAACATCTTCCAAAAATTCCAGAAAAATTCAAGAAAATCAAATAATATATTTTCTTTAACATATAAAATTTTCGTATTCAAACTATAATTATTTCTCCCATAAATAATTTTATAATTCAATTCTTCCTTAGGAAATTCATAACAATTCCACAAAAATTCTAAAAATTCTAAAAATCAAAACCCATCTTTAAAATTAATTTTTAGATCGTTATAAAAATTCGCAAGGCTAATGGATGTCATATAATAGGGTTTTAATCTCAAAACATGTCATAAAATCTATATGAACATACATAACCCATCAACGTGTATATATATCATTTTATCTTTCAAAAACATGGCAAACCTTTTGCAAAATCATTCGGAATTAGCCTTAAAACCGAAACCATAAAATTTTTGAGATGTAAACATTATTCACCTTTTTCTTTAATGATTAAGGAGCTTGAGATTTGAATAAGTTTAATTTGAATTTGCCTTTCTTAAGCTTTTCTTTTGTTTCCTCTTCTTCTTCCTTTATTAATGTTGGTCTGCAAGCTTTTCAAATTTCAAAATGAGAATGAACGTGTTTTGAAATACACGGCCTAAGGAAGGTGATAAAGGAGTAGCCTCTTTCCCATAATACCCCTCTTCTAAATCATTTTTAAACTCTTCTTTTTATTCTTTGCTTAAAAGCACAACTACTTTAATTAAATCAAATCTCAATCCCCTTATCAATTATCTAATTATATCTCCTAAATAATATTATAAAAAATATGTGGTGTTGCAAATTATTAATTTTAGTATGCACGAATCTGCATATCACGACTATTACTTATTTGAGCCCTAATTTGGGTGTAAGATTTCAATAATGAATTTCTATTTATCCATCACAAATGCTAGAATCTAGGTCAAAGAATATTGTCATAAAGATAATTATTAAGAATTTTCGAATCCAAATCACGAATTTCTAATCACTCAAATCCCATTGATCCCAAGGAATGGTCGAAGGTTTCTACTACTGAAATTCAAATATTGATTTATGGATTTAATTGTTTATTAAATATCTCTTGATGATAACATTCCAACATTTGTGCCGTCATGATAAGGTGGGATATTCTATCAACAAATTTCATATATTATAGCCAAATGGTTGAAGTTAAATTCTTGAATATCTCTCATCGCGATTAAAGATGAGGTTTAAACATTTAATATAAACTACTTTTCATCCAATTAACAAGACAGTTTGTTGAACTAAGCGAATGTCATACATAGACTAATATATTGATATAAAGCTGAAAAATAGAAATATTGTTTGCTTCATGCTTTTCAGGAAAATCATTATAAAAAAGAATAACGAAAGATTCAGCAAGTACGGAAATCAATGTATGAGCAGTCAAAAGGCACATCAAAATTGACATTACAAAAAAGGATTACAAATCAGGTGACATTTATGAAGTTTGTACAATTTACATAAGTCGTTAAATTATTTACAAAACTCCGAGGTTATACACATATGTACAAGATGAGTTTATTCATCTCAAACATACGAATAAATTACAAGCCTTTAGCAGCCTTGTCAAGAGTCTCTATGACTGAAGGATCCACTACACGACGCATCTCAACGCAGAGAACTTCTTTAAAAAAAATTTCATTCCTCCATACTCTGTTTTCGTCATTGATAGCATTAGTGTTAGTCTTCATGGCATTGTTGAAAGCTCTATTTGCTGCTTTAATGGTCTTGTTATCCCTTTCTTACTCTGCTACGCGCTTTTGAACTAATAATATTCATGTTTGAGCTTTTGAATTTTGGGAGCGTATGCGTTGATAGTCTGAGAACATTTCACATTTTTCGCTCATCCAAATACTTATAAATTTCAAATTTAACCTTCCTGCAGCAATTCCCCACGACATTTTCATCCAAGCCCAGGAGAGGATTGGCCATAGTAGGGAATTTTTGAGCCAAAAGTTGTGATGACCTTGTGAATTTAGTAGTCGAAGGCGTAGTGTAGGGAACCGGTAGATCAATGCTTGAAATCTTCTCTCCCATAATGAATTCCACTAACTTGTGATTCGCACTACACCTGAGTATCTTTTAGCTTTAACTCCAAATCACTAATTTGTTGAGTAAATTATGAGATCGTATGATCGAAGTCAATTGAGGGATTCGTCTTCACCAATAGCATAAGTGCGGCAATTTTTTCATCCTTAAATTTAACATCAGCCTCAATATAGGCAACTTGATCTTTCAAATTACTAGCAATTGTTTTATATACAAAATGTAATATATGCCATTTTAAAGCTTCGATGTTGCTACATAAGCATTCTAGTAAAATATGATCGCTTAGCTCAACCCTTCCACTTGATTCTAACTGTTTCTCTCTTACAGAAGCTACACGTGATGATAGATCGTGAGGGAGAGGAAGTGTAGACACTTGTACCTCCTATTTAAACAAAAATAAACAAAATAAAATCAAAATCAAGATGGAAATCACCTTTTTAGTATGGTAACAGATTACAATTCAAACAATAATGAAGTCGAAACACACAATAAACAATTGTTTTACATCTAAATTTTGGAAACAACATTTTTAATCTTTTCTAATGAATTGGCAGAAAGATTAACTGTAAAATCAAAAGAAATATTTAGTCCTTCCAGGATTAACACCGAGGGACATTTGCTTTAGTCTAATTGCCCATCTGGAGGACTATCACTGTCGCAAATTAGTTTTGTATGGAATGTTCTACTCTCTTTAAGGAACTTCTCTTTTTGACCCCCAAGGAAGTCAAAGCGAAGGCGAGGATATCCAAGTGGAGTTTTTGTAAATCTCTTAGCAAACAATTTCTTTCTAATTTCTATGACTTTAAATTTGATGTCTTTTCAAGATAAAATCTTATCAGTTTAACATATTGGCTCAAATGGTCTCTAAAATCAAGGCGGCCTAACAAATAATCACTCTGTGATAATATAATAAAGTAAAGCTAAGCGTAAAGAGAGAATCTAAAGCAAACATTCATAAATTGATACACGGTTACATATTTACAACAACTCATTTGGTTCGTACAAAACAGACATAGAAAATAATCCTGATACAAATTTACGTCTATAATACTTATGATTTTAGGAGGGATATCTTGAGGAATTGATCAGACCTGTAGTAAGTTCCAACAAGCTCCATGTTATGGGTTTGATCTTAACTCATCTAAGTATCTTTTATGAAAACACAAAAAGTCAGTAATTGAATGTCTACAATAAGCTTCATATACAGAAAGTTGACTAAAATGTCCCTTCCTTCAATCAACATCCAAAATAATTAATGTAACTATCTCCCGATTTTCTTTTATGAGAACGTCGCATCAGAGGAGCTCTCACTTTAATAAGAGGGCACCATTCTGATGTTTAAAAGATGCTAGCACTGAGGCACTCCCATTAAGCTTATGATACTTACTAGAAAGTATATTATGCTCTCTTATTTGCTTGTCTAACTCCCAAGATAACCTGTCTATTTCAGCTTGATTTCTTTCTATTTTGGTTTTATAGGGAAGGATGGGCTTCTTTCTTTTCTAAAATGAATGATTTGCACTATTATTATCATTGAAGTGAAAGTTATTTAAAAAGAGAATCACATACCATGGGAAAGAAGTTTTGGGGCCCTACACTTTCCGTTTAGGTTCTTCAAACTGATCTGCAAAAGACTCATCCATTAGAGGAGCTGAAGGCCTGGGGATTCAGGCGGGACATCCCTCTAGGGAGATGGCTCTTTTTTAGAAGCTTTAGCATTGTCACCACCATCCTTCTCGAAATTTCTAGAATGACCCGTCTATCTCCATCAGAACCATGGCCGCCAGCAAGGTTACCATCGTCATCATCATTATCATCATCATTGTCATTACCTTCATCATCACCTTCTTGCTCAACGGCTTTAGCCTTGTCACCCTTGTCCTCGGAGTCTTATTCAATTTCAAAGGAAGGGACGTCAAAGGAAAGGATTTCAGAATCATCAATTTCCTCCACATTTTCAGGTTCAATCCCTTGCTTAATTTGGTTTATCTTACCCATTACTCTATCAACTATAGCAAAGTCAAGTGAGGGGAAACTGAAGTCATGACACTTCTTGAAGTCATCATCGTATGCAAGCATGATGGCTTCTTCATAGGAATTCAACAACATTTGTCCAAGAGTAGTACTTGTAAACTAAGATACTCGCTACTTAGCGTCCGAGATGTTTTTTTGATAGCGAATTTTAGTGAAATCTTGGTTTTCTTGAAATTGTCCTTCAAAGAAACATTCTTTACAAATAAGCGAGATTTCTTATCATCAAAATCTTTTATAGTAATATCTACAACAAATTTCTCGTCAACTAGAAGTTGAAGAGCCTTTATTTCTACCAAGAAATCAGTTTCTACTCAAGCAAGAGAAGCTCGTGGTTGTTCCGACTCTGAAATCGCTTCATCTTTGGCCACTGAAAATGTAGACACTTGATTCTTGAGGGCGGAAATTTATTCTTGGGACTCAGATGATTCGAGGGATGATTTGATGCATGTTCATGAAAAGCTAACAAACAATTAGAAATATGAGAGAAGAAATGTTGCATAAGTTAGTGATTTAGAGAAAACTAATGATAGTAAGGTCAATTAATGTGGAACTTACCAGAAATTGTTACTCCATTAGAGAGCGATAGTTCCCTACCAAATCTAGAACGAAGGAAGGTGGGTGAACGAAAGTGCAGAACTCAGAGTGTAAGATAGACTCGGCTATCACTCCAAAATTGATGGTGGAAGGAGAAGAGGATGATGGCTGAGAAGGAGTGCATTTTGGAGTGGGGGGAATATCCAAGGCCGGTTGCATTTGTGCAAGACCAACTAGAGAGTCTGAAATAGAAATGTGTGATAGCGAATCAATCATAACAGGGGTTTGTATTGGTTTGTCTTTGGAAGCTTCCGTAACTGGGCTCTTCGAAGTTTTATTAAGAGACAAACATTCCTCCTCCTCTACATCTATAATTTTAGCAACTTTCTTTGGAGGCTCCATTACAGACAGTTCCATTTGCTTCCTTTTGAATGCCTTCTTGGTTTTGGCAAAGGATTCGATAAACGATAGTGCACCAAAAATCTCAGGAAGGGAGACAGCGCCACTAACAGGTGCTTTGACTTGAGAAGCAGCCGAAAAAATTCAAGCAGATTAAAATCAGCAAAATAATTCAAAGAACGCCAGGGGTAGAAAGCGAATACTTGGCCTCTAACTTATCAGAGTGGCCAGCACAATGGGTGGCATGGGTGGAAAATGTTTAGAATCTCCCCTAGCAAGAAAGTGCTATCCCTTTAAAGTATGTTAGATCAAAAGGGAAAGTCATAGAATCCTCTGATCAGGGAGAATAAAAGGATGTTTTCTCATGTTTGATGGTATTAGCAGCTTTTTTTGATTTCCTATCTTAACAAAAGTTGCGATAAGAGACTCCACCATTATTTTGTCTCCTTCGTTAAGTTCTTTAGTAGGAGAAAGTGGTATGAGTTAAAGGTTAGACAAGGGAAGAAATAACATATAAGGAAGATGGAAAAAATTTGAACTTACGTCGATAAGAATAGATCCCACTAATTTTTTGGAAACACCTTACAAACAAAAATTAGTTTTCCCAATCTTTGAACTTATTAACCCAATCCGACATAAGCTTCTTTGGGGGGTTAGCTCAGAAAATCTTCTGACTGAAGGCGCTGAGCTTGGCCAATCGAGTTAAGTAATTCAAACTTTGGCATTTAAGGAGGGAAGCCCTAACTCCAGTGCCATCAGCTCCAGAGATAAAATGTAGGTGTATACATTTGGAGATAGCTGAATTGGAGAAATCTTAAGATGAGAAAGGAATATGGATGTGAACTCAGGAAAAGGCAGGAATCCTTCATGCCATATGTGGATTACAGTATCGGTGAAGAACCATTTAGGATATTTTCCGATAGTGTCCATCTCCCTTGGTGGGATATCCTCCACACCCGTAATTCCAATGTTCTTAAGGATGTCATCAACTTCATTCCGAGAAGATACCAAAGAATGCTTCGGAATGGCATCGAGTATCTTTGGAGAGCTAATGATTCTGCTAGGTGAAAATGTTTTAGTTAAAATTTTCAAATTTAATATGAACATAATGTTCTTTCAAGAATTAGTCAAGAAACATACTTGGAAAGAACAAACATAGATCAAACAAGAAACTTCGATTTGAAGTAAAATGTTTAAATTAAAAGTCAAGACCATGGCTTTCGACAAAGTCGAAAGGAAAAGGATATCAACACTTAGCAAGTTCATCTCGATATTGTCGAAAGCCCAAACAAGTGCGTTACTTGAGCTATCGACAAGGTCGAAAGGATAAGTGAAAATATTTGTTCAGTTGGTACTTCTCAACAGTGTTGAGCGTTCTATAGGAACCAAATTGCTGAAAGGAGAAAGTTATGGTGAACTTAAGAATTTGAGTAAAAACTTACACTATAAACAATCCACAAACAATGGAGAAATTCACTTCGACACTATCAAAACCAATAACTTAGGTATTCTAAGGGTCGTACAAATGTTTTCGAAAACTTATATTCTCATTTAGTCGAATGGTCCTGATTTAAACCCATGTGCGCTTAGAACGTTTCGACCTTACAGGAGAAAGATGATTCTAGGGGGGGGAGGGGGTTGGTTTCTACTCATTTGATTTAAATGGCGTCGAAAGGGTCAAAGGGGTCTGACGGCTTCAAAAATTCACTAAGGAAAATGGATTGCAATCGAAACAAAAGATGCCGACTAAGTCAAAACGTTTTTGCTATCAAAGGGATTACTGCACTCTATTTAATTACACATCCTTCTGACAAGGTTGGTTAAATTGGCACTGCAATACCTTTCGACCCCATTGGAAGGGGCTATGGAAGAAAAACCCATGTTGCTGCCTCAATCCCTTTTGAATGGGTAGAAAAGTGTTCGTACATTTTAAACTTCCATGCGAAGAAAACATGTTCCACCGCCTTCCCCAAACCCCATTGAAAATCTAGAGTTTCAAAATTTATCAAAATAAGTAAACCAAACCACATAAGAAAGTGGATGTTGAGAAAATTTATGGATTTCAACAGGAATCGACCTTTTCCAATTTCAAAAGTATAAAAATTATTTTCAAACTAGAAATCCAGATTTTCTAAAACGTAACAAAAATCGTATATGTTGAGTTAAATTTAGACTGGGGGATAAATCTCATTGATTCATATAACTGAATCGTTAAGTACTCTCAAGTAAATCGAACAATAAACTTAATCGATTCATAGTAAATTAAACCATCCCTCAAAAATCGAGATCCAAACAATTTTCGAATCAAAATCAAAATTCTGAAATCTAAAAAGATGAAGTTTACTGTGAAGAACTAACAAGAGAGGATGAAGAGTAGAAATAACCTTGAACTTACATTTAAATCTGACTAATCTTTGATTTTAAGAAAGGAAAGTTTGAGAATTTTTGGGATTCTTTTACTGGCACTTAAATTTCAATTTGCAAAAATGTGAAAGAAGTAGAAGAGGCGAAGCACATTTTATAAAAAAATGTCACCCAGAGTTATCAGCTGCTAGATAAGAATTGAATGGATGACTCAGACCCACACGGGAAGACCAAAAGGTGGGATGCTTATAGGTTTCAACAAAGTTGAATTGGAAAGACAAGTGCATCCCTTTGCAAGGGGGCAAATATTACTTCAAAAATCCACCTTCCAACTTAGCTGACACCATTGCAAATAGAGAACTAAAGGAAGCAAGAGAGAAAAACATAAGCTTGACCTTTCAAAGAGTCGAAGGGATGCTTCCATTAATGTATGGAAGCTTCAAGACCTTTCAACGGTGTCAGAAGATTTCTCTAATCTATATCAAGAAGGTTCTTACCTTTCGAAGGAGATGAAGGAGTTGAAAGTACCCTTCCGCCTTCATTAACAACTTTCAACTAGATGAAGACCTTTCAATTAAGTCGAGGCCATACCTTTTCGAAGACAATGAAGAACAGCTCTTTAAACATACTCCAAACCATTCGAAACCAGGGTTTCGCCTTTTTTCACATAGCTAAAAAGCAGTATTATCCCGAGACACCATTATGAAAGCTATAATAAGCCTTTCGAATCGGTTGAAACCAATGTAGTCCGAACCAATATCATTGAAACCAATAAACAAGGGCTATCAAAAGAAAGAGTGAAACTGTACCTTTCGATAATGGTGGACACATGCTTAAGTCTTACGGCAGCCACCTTTCAAACCAGTCAAAAGCATCAGATTCGAATGTTGCTGACCTGCATCTATAAATAAGACCCAAGGGTTCACGTTTGAGTGAACCAATTTTTCTCATTCTTAACTTGCATACTCTTAATAAAAGTGTTGTAACACTAATTAAAAAATCAATATGGGGACTTCTACTAATAAAACCATCTCTTGTTTGCAAAAGGGAAGTTGTCAATTTTTGGATTATTTTACTAGTCTTAAAGCTTTTATCTGGTCTAAAGTTGTGTTTCAGGTGTCACCTATGTCGACAGGACCCTTTCGATATAGTCGAAACTTTTATAACCAAGTAAATACAAATGCCTACTCCGAACTATTTTCCCCCCAAACCATTGCTTTAACAAGGTTGAAACTAAGCCACAACTCACCGAAACCTTCAACCAGCATAAGGAGCCCAGGGACCAAGCTTTCGACAAGGTCGAAATCCATCTTAGTTTCACTATCGCTTTAGATTACCAATTAAAACACAAGAAGGGCAAGTCCATGGCCTTCGACAAGGCCAAAACTCTCACTTTTGATCATTAACCTAAATCCAAGTTATTCAACGTCTTTAGGCCTCCAATCAAGTTGAAACCTACCAAGGTGAACCTAACTATGGGTATGTCAATCGAATCGAAAGGAAGGCTTTCAAAGGGGAATCCACCCTAACCCAACTGGGATGAAAGGTCATTTAGCACAGAGAACAACCCTTACGATAGAGTCAAAAGGTCTATTTGAGAAACCTTTATCAACTAAAGCATACTAAAAAAGGAAAATCAAGAAGGATACATACCCCCTTTCAACTCTACTTGCATAAAGGATAACCTTCATTGTTTAGCACAACTTTAGGGTGTTGACAAGAAATCTTGTTAACAACATTCCTTACGACACAACATACTATTTGATAAAAAGCTTGTCTCATGCGTGGCAACAGACAAGGAGAAGAATTCATGCAAATATCTTCCATGGGACACATGGCTATAATATAAGGGAATTCCGACATTTGAAAGGCACCGTTGAGGAGATGGTACGTGAGAAGTGACTCTAACCGTAAGTTAGAAATTAAATTAAAAGTGGGCAAGGGAATATCAATCTTTAGGGCAGCTACCCAAAGGTAATATAGTATTGACTTGTGGAGAGGCTCTGACGCAGCGGATTAATCAAACAAAACTTCAATCGATGAAATGTAGCAATCGGTGAGTTGAAGATACCAAAATGCCCAAGTTCGTTGATCCAAAGATACCGAACTCTAGCTATCTCAAACACGTTGATAGCGCACTATACCGTGTTTAAAGATCTACGATTCTTCGCACGTTGATCTAGCGCACTAGATTTCGTGAATCGGCTTCTACGATCGTTGAATCGAGCGCACTCGATTAACCGAAAGAGGAGATAGGAGATTACACTCAACTACCAATTGGTATGAAAGCACAAAGCTAACAAAAGAGAAATTTTATTCAAAATCAACAACCTTTAAAAATTACAACACACACGCTATTTATAGAGTTTTCTGACCCAGCACCCTAAGTCATGACCGACTCAACATCCTTAGGTCGGCACCGACTCAACTTATAACAACTCAAGCCCTTTACAACACACGCAGACTCATCTGAGTACAATCTCATACGCACCCGACTCAAGTATATACATGTGACCGACTTACGACTTAACTATATACAAGACCTTCGGCCGACTCAACTAACTCGGCAGCGACTTAAAGAAGCTTCAGCAACTAAAGCATGTCTCGGTGGCGACTCAAGTGACTTGGTGGATATGAGGGAACAGGTACTGGTCTGAGCCGTGTCTCGTGTCTCGGTGGAGTTGAAGGGATTAGGTCGGTGGGAATTGGGTCGGAGTTCTGTCTCCTGTGGCCAGTTAGGTCGGGACCGAGATAAGCTTTTAATACGGAGTTCTTTTTCCTTAGGTCGGATCTCTTCCATAACCCGTAGCTCTTCCACTCCTGCTTCCTTAGGTCGGAGACGACCCAATATACCTCTGTTAGGTCGGTGACGACTCGTTGCTTTGTTAAGTCGGCTTCCTTTTCCCCTTGGCTTGTTATCTCGTGGCCTTTCTTCCATAGCTCGTAACTCGTCATCTTTGACCCTGTTGACTCGGAAACGACTTAAAGTTACTTCATTAACTCGTGAATGGTTTAATTTCTGGACTTCTATAGGTCGTGCTACATCATCCTCCCCTGGTTGAGAAAAATTCGACCTCGAATTTGTAGATTCTTCCTCAACAATTTCCCCCCCATGATATGGAATTAAATGTTTAACGTTAAAGACATCAGAAGTATAAACATCATCTGGTAACTTTAATCGATAAGCATTCTCATTGATTTTCTTTAAAATTTCAACTGGACCAATTTTTCGCGCTTTCAACTTGTTATAAGCACCCATCGGAAAACGATCCCTTGTCAATATAGCATAAACCAAATCTCCTTCTTTAAATTCAACATTTCGTCGTTTTGAATCTGCCAACTTCTTATACTTCTCATTCGATTTCTCCAATCGTTCCTGAACGATTTTATGACATTCATTCAGCTCTTCAACAAAATCAGCAGCTCGTTTAACTGTTCCCTTTGACTGTGGTACAACTGCTAAATCCAACGGCCCCCTGGGTAAATTTGAATAAACAATCTGAAACGGACTGAATCCTGTGCTTCGATTTACTGCATGATTATGAGCAAATTCTGCCTGGCATAGCTTCATGTCCCAACTTCTCAAATTATCTTGTACAAGACAACGCAACAAATTTCCCAATGATCTGTTAACAACTTCTGTCTGCCCATCAGTTTGCGGATGATAAGCACTACTAAATTTCAGTTTCGTTCCCACCATCTTCCACAAACTCAACCAAAAGTGACTCAGAAAACGAGTATCTCGATCAGAAACAATAGATTCTGGTAAACCATGAAGTCGATAAATCTCCTTGAAAAATAACTGTGCTACTCGAACTGCATCTGCTGTCTTTTTGCAAGCAACAAAATGTGCCATCTTCGAAAACCTGTCCACCACAACAAATATCGAATCATTTCCCCTTTGAGTTCTCGGCAAACCCAAAACGAAATCCATGCTAATATCAACCCATGGCTTAGATGGTACTGGTAATGGCATATACAACCCTGCATTCCTTGCTGTCCCCTTTGAAACCTGGCAAATATGACATCGCTCCACGAACCTTTCAACTTCTTTCCTCATCGATGGCCAAAAATAAGACTGGGAAATCAACTGCAAAGTACGATCACGGCCCACATGTCCTTCCTCGTGTAATTCCTTCACAATTTTCATCCTCAAACTACAATCCGGAATACATAAACGATTTCCTTTAAACAGAAAACCTTCAACTATCATGAATTCATCGGTACTCCCATCCTTCACCTTTTCAACATATTTCACAAAGTAAGGATCTCCTTCAATCATCTCAGGCAACATTTCAAACCCCGTCACTTCAACCTTCATTGTCGTTAGTAAATGACTCCTCCTACTCAAAGCATCAGCTACTCGATTCGTCACCCCAGATTTGTGCTTAACGACAAAAGTAAACTGCTGTAAATATGCAATCCACGATGCATGTCTTGCTGAAATTTTATCCTGTCCCTGTAAATGCTTCAATGCTTCATGATCTGTGTAAAGAACAAATTCCTTCTGAAACAAATAATGCCTCCAATGTTTGACAGCCTGAACAACAGCATAAAACTCAACATCGTATGTGCTGTATCTCATCTTCGCCCCTGACAACTTCTCACTAAAATAAGCAACTGGCTTCCCATTCTGACTCAATACTCCTCCGACACCAACCTTCGAAGCATCAGTATGCAATTCAAACAACAACTGAAAATTAGGTAGAACAAGAATTGGTGCAGACGTCAACAGTTCCTTGATTCTTTCAAAGGCAACCCCCGCTTCCTCTGACCACACAAACTGTTTACCCTTCATGCAATCAGTCACTGGAGCCATCACGCTACTGAAGTGTGGTATGAACCTTCGGTAGAATGACGCTAGCCCATGAAAACTTCTCACTTCTGTAATTGTCTTTGGCTGTGGCCAATTCTTGACTGCTTCAACTTTACTCTGGTCAACTTGAATACCTTTCCCTGAAACAACATAACCCAGGAATAAAACACTAGGTGTCATAAACACACATTTCTTTGTAGCAGCATAAAATTGTTCTTCACGAAGAATAAGCAACACTTCCCTCAAATGTAGAACATGTTCCTCCGTACTCCTGCTATAAATCAAAATATCATCGAAATAAACCACGACGAACTTTCCAATGAATGGTCTAAAAATTTGATTCATCACCCGCATGAATGTACTAGGTGCATTAGACAAACCAAATGGCATAACCAACCATTCGTACAACCCCTCTCTCGTCTTGAAAGCTGTCTTCCATTCATCTCCAGGTCTGATTCGAATCTGATGATATCCACTCTTCAAATCAATTTTCGAGAATATAGTTGCCCCACTCAACTGATCCAATAAATCATCCAACCTTGGCATAGGAAATCTGTAACGTACAGTGATCTTATTCAAAGCTCTACTATCAGTGCACATCCTCCAAGTTCCGTCCTTCTTTGGTACTAATAATGCAGGCACAGCACATGGACTCAAACTTTCCTGGATACGACCCTGTTCAAGCAACTCTTCCACCTGTCTTCTCAATTCCTCATGTTCCTTCGGACTCATACGGTAATGTGGTCGATGTGGTAACACTGCTCCTGGAACAAGATCAATCTGATGTTGAATGTCTCTAAGTGGCGGTAACTCCTTCGGTAATTCCTCTGGAAAAACATCTTCAAAATCTTTCAAAACAGGTTTTACTTCTTCTGGAATCTCTACTTCTTCGCTGCTCTCTCTCCCAATCAACAAAAACACTTCCGGTTCTTCCTCTACTTCCTTGACAAACTCTTTCAAAGTCAACAGAGTTTTCAATTCTTCAATCTCTTCTAGCTTGTTCTCCTTCTGTTGTTGCTTCTTAGGAACCAAAGTGATTTTAGTACCTTCGAACATGAAACTGTAACTGTTGGCACGACCGTCATGCTGTACTGCTCTATCAAACTGCCATGGTCTGCCCAACAATAAGTGACAAACATCCATATCTACGACATCACACAAAATTTCATCCTTGTACTTCTTCCCAATAGAAAAATTAACACAAGCTCTTCGACACACTTTCACTTCACCACCCTTCCTTAACCATGCTAGCTTGTACGGTTTAGGATGTTTTTCAGTCTTCAAGTTCAATTTCCTCACAGCTTCTGTAGAAATAATATTATCACAGCTTCCCGCATCAATAACGAACTTGCAGACTTTCCCAGAATAGTGCATGTCGACTGAAAAATATTGCTTCTCAACCAACTACAATCCTCCTCCTGCTTTGGTGTCAAACAACTTCTTCTCATCATAAGATTACATCCTTCATCACCCGACACTTCTTCTTCCTCCTCAACATAAGGTACATTTGAATATTCTGCCTCCTCACCATTATCTGCTTCGACCTCTGCAACCATGGTTCTCTTCTTCGGCTTCGGACATTCGTTGCTTTTGTGACCCAACTCCTGACAATTATAACATTTGAAAACACTACTAGCCTTCGCCTTCTCAACCTCCTTCACCACTGGCTTTGTAATAGGTTTAGGAACACTAGAACTTCCACCGGCACCCTTCACTGGATTATTAGAATTAGTAAACACACCACCTCCACGCCTTCCTTGTTTCTCCCAAGCTAACGCTTTCTGATGTGCCTCTGCAACGGATCTAGGATCAAACATATTAACCATATCCTGGATCTGCATTCTCAATCCCCCAATGAATCTAGCAGTCAGCTGTTCTTCTGTCTCCATAATATCATTCCTGGCAATGAGTTGGTAAAATTCATCAGCATAATCACTAACAGACTTTGTCCCCTGCCTCAGATTCTGCAACCTTTGGTACATAAGTGACTGGTAGTGGTAAGGTAAGAAAGTAGATCTCATCAACTTCTTCATCTTCTCCCAAGATTCTATCTTTGACTTCCCCATTCGTTCTCGAGTAAGTTTAGTTTGCTGCCACCATGCCAATGCTCTTCCCCTCAGCCTTGTAGCAACTAACTTCACCCTTCTATTCTCCGGCACCTCCTTGAAATCAAAGATTTCCTCCACATTAGACAACCAATCTAAGAATTCCTCAGCAACCATCCCGCCTTTAAACTCCGGAATCTCCATTTTCATACCCGACTCCCAACGACGATCATCCTCCACATCACGGTAAGAATTTCGAACTTGGTCTCGATCTCGATAATGACTACTAGCTCTGTCACCTTCTTCAACAAAATCAAAGGTACGCCTACATCGATCTCGACCAATATCATCCCTTCGTTCGTGCATGCTTCGTTGACTATGTCTCTCTTCATCTCTATATGCTTCATGGTCAAATTCTCGATGACTTCTTCTTTCTTCATGTGCATAGTCATGATGATCTCTTCGTGATGAAATTGATGTTTCTCTTCTATCTCTACAAGAATGTGGCGATACCCTCCTCGCTTCCGTAACCGATGGCGAAACTCGGTTTCCTCCATGGTTCGAGTTTGGTGATCTCCTCCTTTGATTCAAATCATTCATCAATCTCTCCAATTTTCCAATGCCTTCATCAAACTTTTCATTAATACGTTGTTCCATAAGCTCGGCTTCTTCTCTACGATACAAAGCTTCAACGTTTTGATGACGGTTAGCTCTCCTTGGTGGCATGGTTGAAAATTTCACAAACACTTCAACAATTCACTCACAAGACTTCAAAACTTCAACAAAATAACAAGTTTTGGCTCAACACTACACGGCTATGCTTGTCTCGGCTCAAACTAACACTTGGAACGGCTCAGCTTAGCTCGGCAATGTAGCTCGGCTCAAGTTAAGTCGGCTAGCTTTCACGGCTCAAGGTAACTCAGTTCACACTATCTCGGCCACTTGCTTAGCTCGGCCTACAACTCCAAAACCCTTCAAAATTTGGCGCGCAAAACTCCAATTCAAAATCCAAACAAAGTCCAACTCCTCGATCCAAAATGAAATGGATCAAACACCCCAAACTTGATGCAACTTCAATATGAACACAATGAACAACTCCAAACTTCAAAAACTTCAAAAACTTCAAAAAACTTGGCTCCAAGAATCAACTTAGCTATGATTGGCTAAGTATGGCTCCGATACCAATAATGACGCAGCGGATTAATCAAACAAAACTTCAATCGATGAAATGTAGCAATCGGTGAGTTGAAGATACCAAAATGCCCAAGTTCGTTGATCCAAAGATACCGAACTCTAGCTATCTCAAACACGTTGATAGCGCACTATACCGTGTTTAAAGATCTACGATTCTTCGCACGTTGATCTAGCGCACTAGATTCCGTGAATCGGCTTCTACGATCGTTGAATCGAGCGCACTCGATTAACCGAAAGAGGAGATAGGAGATTACACTCAACTACCAATTGGTATGAAAGCACAAAGCTAACAAAAGAGAAATTTTATTCAAAATCAACAACCTTTAAAAATTACAACACACACGCTATTTATAGAGTTTTCTGACCCAGCACCCTAAGTCATGACCGACTCAACATCCTTAGGTCGGCACCGACTCAACTTATAACAACTCAAGCCCTTTACAACACACGCCGACTCATCTGAGTACAATCTCATACGCACCCGACTCAAGTATATACATGTGACCGACTTACGACTTAACTATATACAAGACCTTCGGCCGACTCAACTAACTCGGCAGCGACTTAAAGAAGCTTCAGCAACTAAAGCATGTCTCGGTGGCGACTCAAGTGACTTGGTGGATATGAGGGAACAGGTACTGGTCTGAGCCGTGTCTCGTGTCTCGGTGGAGTTGAAGGGATTAGGTCGGTGGGAATTGGGTCGGAGTTCTGTCTCCTGTGGCCAGTTAGGTCGGGACCGAGATAAGCTTTTAATACGGAGTTCTTTTTCCTTAGGTCGGATCTCTTCCATAACCCGTAGCTCTTCCACTCCTGCTTCCTTAGGTCGGAGACGACCCAATATACCTCTGTTAGGTCGGTGACGACTCGTTGCTTTGTTAAGTCGGCTTCCTTTTCCCCTTGGCTTGTTATCTCGTGGCCTTTCTTCCATAGCTCGTAACTCGTCATCTTTGACCCTGTTGACTCGGAAACGACTTAAAGTTACTTCATTAACTCGTGAATGGTTTAATTTCTGGACTTCTATAGGTCGTGCTACATCAGGCTCTAAGGTGAAAAGGATATAACTTGGTGATGAACACTATTTTTAGTGGTTTGCATTAGTGGAGTAAAGTTTAAATGTGATGGAAAGGTATCAGAGCTAGCTAAGAAATTCTCCACAAGAGATTTATTATGATATAAGGGAAGGTTCTTTGGCAAAACAAAAGTAGAGAGTTCAAAACGACGGTCATTATCAACAAAGATATTAATTGAGTCAAAGATCCTGCATTCGGCACAACGGTGATACCAAACATGGTTAAGCCTACAACTATTCATCGAGTGATAATAGGTAGCAGATTCTCAATATACATTCTTTTCGAATGAACATTAAATGAGACGTAACTTCATGGAAAGGGTTATCTACCTTGCAAATCACAACTTTAGGGATTTTTTAGAGAGGCATAAGCAATGATTTTATGCATTAAGTTGTCTGGTAAATTTGGAGATAGCCTCTATGACGTGATATAGTTTTGAAATTTTGGTCGTGGTAGATGTATTTTCCGCCTACTATGCTTTTTAAGCCTACTGACCGATGCTAATTTTCAGAATACACTCCTTTTATGGAGCTTAATAATAAATTTTCCAATGAATAATAGAGTTGGGGTAATACAAGGAAACCAAGGCACTTGTCATGAAGGCTAAGTCACTGTGTAAAGCACGCCATAAGGAGATTAAACAAAATACATAGAAAGCTCTATATATTAAAATTCAAAGTGCATAACTAACATGTAAGCATCGACTTAAGTCCACTAGTTATAAACACAATGCTATAGATCTATAAAAAGAGTTAGATGAGACGAAGGACAGACTGGTGGAACTAATGGGCGAGATTCAAGTGGATGCAATTGGTCCAACCAATATTGCCAAGATTGGATCTCAATTCAGCTTGAGGGTCAATAAAGAATTATTTTGGTTATTAAGTGAGATTATGGATGTGCTTACATGGATACACACCGATATTTGAAGGATATTGCCATAAGTGGCATGTTATTACAGTATGTCTTTCTAAACTTTACACTTATGAATTAGTAACGATGAAATACAGAGCTAGAACAATAATCTACATTGAAGGAAGAAGTGGATAAGTATTTAGCAAACAATTTTATTTGTGATGCTCCATACCCAAGATAGGTAGCAAATCCTGTGATGATTAGGAAATACAGCGAAAAGTGTATGCATTCACTATTTCGACTCAAACAAAGAATGACCAAAGGATTGTTTTCCAATTCTATGGATCTAACAACTCATGGAAGAAAGAGCTAGATATGATTTTTTTATTGTTTTAGGATGCATACTCTAGCTAATGTACTTCCTCGATTAATAGCATGCGAGCTTTATCATGCACTTACACTGCTACGAGGTTATGCTATTTGGTTTGTAGAAATCTAGAGTTACTTTCCAATATTTGGTTAATAAGATATATGTAGTGCAAATTGGACGGACAATGGAAATCTATGCCAATGATATACGGATAAAGCCACAAAAATCAATGGATTACAAAGGCAACTAATTAGAAAGGTTTGTCGTGCTTCAGAAGTATGGAATGACCATTGAATTATTCTTTCGTGGCTGCACTAGGAAAGTTTATAGGGTTCATTACGAACCTAAGGTGCATAGAAGCTAGCCCATATCAGAATGATGCTTGGAAGAATGTTAAAGCAAAAAACACAAGCAGGGGAACGCAGTGCTAGAATGGTAAAATCGACTCTTTGACTAGGTTCCTCTCGAAGGCAATTGATAAAAGATGATCATTCTTTATTGCCCTAAAAAGGAATTTGATGTTCTGATGGATAGACAAACGTGAAACTGCTTTTTTGAAATTGTTGGAACATCTCCAGAAGCCACTGACTCTACCAAAGCCTTTGGAAGGATAATGTTTTATATTTATTTTACGGTATCAAATCTACCACTGAGTGCAACAATTAAATCCAAGGAGGATAAAATCCGTTGGTCGTCATATTATATTAGAAAGTGATTCACTGAAGTAGAGAAACATCATTCGAAATTTGAGAAGTTGGTTTACTACTTGTTTATAACATCAATAATGCTAAGATTGTATTTCTAGGCTAATCTGTTATAGCTTTTGGTGAATTAACCTCTTAGGAAGGTACTGCATTACCCTAGGACTTCATGATGATTATTTAAGTGTATCTTGAAGTTGAGTCCATATGAAATTGCATATCATCCTAGGAAGGTGATTCGAGGATAAGCGTAGGTAGATTTCACAAAATTCATATCTATGATGATGAGTTGAAATACGAATTAGAATTCATATCCCAAAATTCATATCCCAATAGAAATAATACATTGTCGGAGCATCAAATGACCATGATTCTATAGTGTTTGGTCACTCTGGAAATTGAAAGATCTGGCTTACACTAAGCTTGAGTTTTCTGCTTTGAAATGAAGCACTTACAAAGAAATTATAGTGGGCCTCATGATAGCAAATGAATTGGGTAGGCAGACATTCAACTGAAGAAGGAATTTCGAGTTAAGGGTAAACAAATCGCCCCTTACCTTTTTAAGGCATTGGAATTGTTGGAGTATATCGAACACTACATGGTAATGCATACCTTAGTGAGGATAATACGAATGTTGACTCATTAGAAAAATTAGCAAACTCCAGTAATATACGCCTATTAGGGATCATTCTAACAGAGGTGTTGAAATCTCCAAGCATCAATGAAGTGGATATTGATGATATCCTGGAGTTTGAAGAGGTCTTGTGGTTGTTTCTATTGAAGGATTATCTGCCAAAGGGAACTCTCTTGGAGAATCAGAAAAAAAAAATCAAAAGCTTTTGCGCAAGGTACCACGTTACATTTTTCAATAAATGACATTGTATAAGAGAAGATTAATAGTCCTCTTCTAATGTCGGCAAGGACAATGCTAAGAAGGTTCTAGTGGATATTCATGAAGGGATTTATGGCGATCGCGTGAGGGAAAAACTTTGCTAAAAAGATGTTTCGCTATGGGTATTTATGGAAAATTATAATTTTGGATGCTACCTAACAATTAGGGAAACGTGACAGGTTCTAGAGATTTGCAAAGATACCAAGATCCTAATCCAATGCGCTTAAATAGATGGTTGGACCATTAACACATAGATTTTGGAAATTATATAATTGGATTGCTAACAAATCACATCAAGGAGCAAAATGTAAAATCATAACAGTGTGCTGTGAACAGTGGGCTATTTCACAAAACGATCTAAGGCGGATCCCATCACTGGGATTATTTAGGCATAACTGATCAATTTTGTTTTAAATTACATTTACACTACATTGGGGTGCCATTTAATATTTTTATGGATAATAGAACGCTTTTAGAAAGTGTGGGATTCTCATAATTCTATGCTTGATATCAAATTAAGAAAAACTATTTCATGATAGTACATCCGCAAGTGAATGGACAAGAGATGACGGTGAACAAGATCATCAAATCCATCATAAATAAGCTACCAAAGCAAGCTAAGGGCAATTGGGTGGTTTTGTTACCATTGGTACTATGAGCTTATCGAATAACCCAAAAGTCCATAATCATATGCACTCTATTTGCTTTGGCTTATGGAATTGAAGCCATGAATATAATTAAATTTGAGGTTCCTATGCATTAACGAATGCATTATGATCCCACCGTGAACTGGGAAGTATTATTAGCTTCCCAAGACTTAGTGGATGAAAATAGAGAAGAGGCTAATCTAAGGGTTGTTGCTCCCCAACAAGGAATAAAACGGAAGTATAGTGGTAAGGTCCATAACTGTAGTTTTGACAAAGGTGATGTCGTTTTGAAATGGGTCTTTCCGAGTATGGGGTCACTTCGTTCAAATTAGGGAAAACCCTATATAATAATACAAAATATTGGACATAACACTTTCGAGCTAGCAAAGAATAATGGGGACCTAATTGCATGAGCATGGAATAGTGAGCATTTTCTCCTTTATTTCTCTTGTTTTGATTCTTTTGTATTATGAATTTGATTTCACTGAGATTGAATATAATAAATGACTTTCACTATTAGATAAGGAATGAATGTAATTTTATTTAATTAATGGAAATATATGCATTATGACTGATTTTTTGGTACACGTTCAGTAGCATTATCAAATATTTTGTGTTTTCAAAATTAAATGTCTACATATCCATAAATATGTACTAACGGACTGCTATAGACTAAGATTAGTTCCCTAAAGTATAATCAAGCTAGAAATAGATCGAACAATTCACCCTACACATCTTAATTTGAGTAATCTCTGGAGATATGTGATGTTAGAGATGGATCATTCTATATAATCATGAACATCGATGCCCAGAGATGGCTGTGGGGTGTAATAAGATTATTGCATCTATAATCATTTGTTTATATTGGTGCACGTGTGTGTACATAGAAGGAAGCCCATACGACTTCATTTGGAGTGCTATGACATAGAAATATTTTTTTTAATCAAGGCACGCATAACCGGAAATTTACAAAACCAGAATAAAGGAGAAACAATACGTAAAGGTGGAAACTTGTTTACATTTATAAAGTTACAATACATAAACGAATTGCATCGACCGCATACACAAAAAGGTGTAATATATAAGTAACTAGTAAAAAATTATATGTTTGTACAGATGCATGAATAGTATGTAGATGGAGAGTATAAAAGATGCAATAAAAATAAATGGAATAAAGCTTGAAAAAAAATGTTTTATTACTCGCCTATTAGATAAATAGTTTGTAGTTGGACTCGTAAAGATTTCAGCCATGTACACAGAAACATGAAAAAAAATATCAAAAATGTTTTTGCAATAGGAGCTTCACATTGCAGCTCTTGTGCTTGTCTTCTTTGGCATCGTATCGCCTTTCATAAGGCACTATGACATTGAAGGGTAACTCCCCTATAGAGCTGTAATATCATCTTCGACAGTCGAGTGATCATTAGCCCAAATGACATGCTTACGCTTAGATGGTTACAGAAGGTAGTGAAGAAGTAGGAAACTCAAGTAAAGATATTGACAACAATAGTGGAGGTTCATGTTGGCCTTATGTTTCACTTTCACCAGTTTGATAGTCACCTTGGCAAGATTTGCGGCCATGGAAGTCTCTTCTCTAGATGTGTGTGTGATAACGACTTATTTCTTGTAATGTAGGAAAATAGTTAGTTCATTTTTCACCTTCAATGCAACAATCTTTTTAGCATTAGGTAGGGTGTGGGCCCAGCTGAGGAGGTGGTGACAGCAAGAGTATACAACTACTGTGGATGTTGTAATAGTCACACAGCTAAGGGTCTGAAGCAAAGATAATTATTAGAAGTGCAACACGTTAGGTCTGGCCCATTCCAATAGTGGGTGAATGGGTAAATTTACAAAATAGTTCCCTATTTGTATCATGATAGGCCCATGTAATCAATTAATTAGCGTTACATCTAATCTATTAATTAAAATTAAATTATACTATATTTTAAATACTTTAAATATTTTCAGTTAATCATATTAACTAAATTTACTTAATATTTGGGCTGTGTGTAGTTAATGAGGATAATTTTCTATTGGTTAGGTATGTGAAAAGTAATATTCTTGTTTATGGGGCATGTATTAAAAGGTCGTATATGTGAGATGTGTATAATTAGTCGGGATTTTGTTTCATCTCCTTAGTTTTTTTGAAATGGTACATGGACATATAAGGTGTACTCTGAGAAGTGAACACATATATGATAGCGTAATATGATAAAAAGTGAGTATATATAGTTTTTACGTACATGTACATATACATATGTGGTGTGTGAAACCACCCTCCAATTTAGAACTGGATCACTCATAGGGCTATTAGCCGGGGAATTACTATGCTATGGCGCAGTTATTCGAACGTGTGGAGTTGAGAGTATTTATTATTACTCTCGCTAAGACTTACCTCATTGAGAGTATATTTTGTTGTGTCCTCTAAGGACCAAATTGTCAAGTATCATTATCTAATCTTAGGGCTAGCTGTCGAGGTTTATTATATGGAGCGGCACTCATGAGGACCCACATGGTCGTGAGTAATTGACAAGACTCTCATTACGATGACGAGTCAGAATATTAGTTATCACTTACAATATGAATAATCGAGTCATGAGCGGTAGTTATCACTTTCATGAGGACTCCTACAATTGAGGGTACCAGTTATTACTCTCATCAGGACTTACATAGTTGAGAGTACTTATTGGGAATCTACATCATAGGGTTCATGCCACAATGGAGAGCATGTAATTAGATCCACTAAGTAGATTAGTTATCCATCCTAGATGACTTGATCGCGAGGTCAACTTTAGATCCATGATGTCTCCTTGATGACATTGTGGGCTTAGACTTATTTCTCTCATTAGAGTCATTCCCTCAATGTCACTTAAGGACCAATGATCTGTTACCATGGGCAAAAACGAATCATGCTCATTGCTCAACGAAGACTGGTGGAGCGTTTATGACATCCAATGGACATGAGTGTCACCGTTTTGGATGTAACTTAGGGATCGTAGAAAATGGGCTGTAGTCACTAGTGTTTCCTGGATTAGTGTTATGGTACTTCAGTTTCCCACTTGGATGATGTGACGTATCCAATTTTAAGGCCCAAAACTAATAGCTATGGACATTGCAGTCATTCATAGTTATTAATTCTCGGTGATAAAATGTGATATTGTTAGATACATTGATATACCAGAAACACAAGGATATGAAAAAATTTAAACTTAATTTTTACAAAAATTCTTATTGCACTTCAAATCACATTTCAAATTTATTACATATTCCTAATTCGTAAACTACGTTCAAAAAAATATAATTATTACAGAATATGCCAAGTGTGAAATATGATGTTTCCCACTTGGCCGATTAGAGTATAAATATGTGCACTATATAACTTTGCCATTGCACCCAATAACACAATGGAATCAAATGGAAAGAACTCCTAATAGCAAGCTTGCCTCTTGCATCTCTGTGGAAACTTATTCGTCCAAAGGAGAACTTGAAAAATGTAACTTTAAAGCTACTCAAAATCACTTGAGCAACCAAGAGTTTAAGGGGAAAATATAAACTTCAAGTCAGACAAAAAGTCTAGTGTGAATGATAACCTACTACCTCGAACAACATAGATATCTAGTGAGACCACACTATTTAGTAGAATGGGTTTTCCCCTTACAAGTATCATAACCCAATTTGTAATGACTATATATTGCGCACCTATATCCACAATGGTTAAGACATAACATAATAAAATGTATCAAGGTGATATGCAAACATGAAATATGCTTTGGATTTCTTATCCCCATTTACTTGACTATCTGCATCAAGTTATAGATTCTAGGGTCACTATTAACCTATAAGTTTTCATGGGCCGATTAATAACATGTTCCAAGCAATGACTTGCCCTTCCGATTACATAATTTTCGTTGAATCACTAAGAACTTATTGGTATCTACCAACAAATATGTCTAACCATAGTTTTCATGGGCTTACTATGAACCTATTGGATTCTCCAATAACATCTCTCATGTCATAGTATTCATTTGCCGACTATGAACCTATTGGTATCTGTCAATAACTTTTTCCAAACATAAATTTTCATGGGATCACTAAGAATATTTTGACCACTGCCAATAACAATTTCCACAACAAAGTTTTTATGCACTCACTAAGAGCCTGTTTAAACCAATGATCTTCGATCAGCTTTGCACATGCTATATTCTAGTCCTCCTGACCTCCTAAATGAAATTCTACTCACACATGAATTAATTCAATGCATATTCACTACTAGGCCATCCTAGCCAGTTATTCTACCCTTTACACCCCAAAATGCAGTTATGGGTTAATTATAAAGTGAGTATGATTACAAAAGCATACATGATGACTGATTAAACCATAACAATATAAACATCCATGATTTAGTTCCTTGTAATCATTTTCTTCTAAAACATGGTTAATACCATTAAACAGCTATCCTTAGTAAGGATAACTTACTCTAAGATTCAAATTTTAAATGTCATTACAAAACTCTTTTACATAGCCATGCGTACCTTTAAAAATGAGATTGGGTTTTCTTATTTAAAAGCAAAGACTTTCGACTAGATTCTTCAGATCATTATGAAATTATGAGTTACCCTCCGTCACTATCCCTTTCGAAAGCATTACTTAAATCTTAGACCTTCTCTTTTGGAACCATTAAAAAAACACCTTTCAAAAGCATTGGGGGACTTCCTTTGAAAATAATACCTTTTGGAACACTGAAAATATACCTTTCAAAACACTTAAAGCATACTCTTCGAAAGTATTGGGTCCGATTAAGGGCTTGCGGAAACATAGCTTCAAAATTATTTAAAAGTATACCTTTCGAAACCATTGGGTTTAACATTTAGAATAACTACAGGGTCGGAGAGAACAGAAGCGAAAATAACTCTTTCGAAAGAATTGATAACAAACTAAAGAATTGGGGAAGTGGACTGCTTCGATAGCAACCTATTGAAACCATTTCCTCGGAGACCTTATTAAAAATAACTAAAGAAACCCTTTCGAAAGCATTAAGGAAGACGCTTTAAAATTGAAAAGAAATCAATAACTGATTCCAAAGGTATGAATGCGACAGCTAGGGGGCGAACAGGTTCAAAAGCGGCAACTCTTTGGAAGGTTTATTATAAACCAAAGGCATTTTGAATTTATTTGAAAGCTAAAAGAAGAGGCTCCTACCCCTTCGAAAGCACACCTTCGACATAGTTCCATCCCCCTTTCGCCAATACCCTATGTACTAATGGCTTAATATCATGTGCATTGGTTCGAATGGGGGCGAAAGATCGTTAGCGGAAGTATGGTGATGAGAGCAAGCAAACGGAAGTGGCAAAATTGTAATTTGAAACAAAACTCATTTTTATGCCTTTCAAAGTAATTCCTTTTTAGTTAAATTGCCTAATTTGTCAAAATATGATTGGTTGCCAATTCTTTATCAAAATTCTTTTCTAGAAGAGCTGTCTAATTCAACAATTAGCAGTCGAAAACATTTTAGCAAATAAGTCCTTCTTCTTAACCTAACAATTAAAACATCTAAGTCCTTTAAGTTAAATAATTTAAAAATCATAGCAAAACACTTAGGAAAAATCCCCAAAAATCATATTTATTCACTTTTAATATGTTTACTAACATATATAAAATTCAAACCCAAAAACATTACTTAATTGCATTAATTTGGATACAAAGTTAACTATTTCTTTCATTAAAGATTCATAATGATTATCCATAGCTTGGAATACTATGGGAATTTAAACCCATATCCAAAAATAATATTTTGTACAATATATTCAAGCATCATGGCATTTAGTAATCAATTTGCATGTTTTTAGCCTAAAAATCACACTATATATCCCACGATAATTGTTGTTAAATAATAACATGGCATATATATCAATGCATATTATCGTTCATTCAATCATATGGAACCCGAATGAAGACATTCATGATGACTTATATAAAGTTGGTTTAGATCATTATTCACATTGTTTGGATAAGGAACGTGCGATTGGTTTTTGTATTAATCTTCCTAGCTTAAGTCTTGGCTCCTAATTGGATTTTTCTTATTTTCTTCTTAGGGTCATGGCCGGCCTTAACTCTCTTTGCCTATGTTTTTTGAAAATGTGAATGAATATGAGGTAAATTGTAACGACCCGCCTTTTTGGACAGTTTAAACCGACGATCAAATACACATGTCGATTCCAAACCATTCAAAAGGGCAGATGGTTATTGGGATAAATAAGAAAAGAAAAGAAAGAGTAATAAAGGAAATGAAACAACACAGAATCTTGCAGCGGAACGATAAAATATAATAGTCAAATAAACAGTTCATGAAGCTGTTTACTATACTTTGACAATTATTTATACAACATTTATCAGATTTATACATTTACAACAGAATAAATAAATAATGCAGCAGACAATCATGATGCAAAGATAATAATAGTAATAGTATACCAAATCTTCGTCTTCGTCCTCCAGAATAGATCTTCAAAAATCTGAAAAACTCACGACTGACCCGAGCGTAATGAAAAGACAAAACACTCGAGCCAGGACTAAAATATCCTTATGAAAGTTAAATCAATCGTAAATAAATATGAGTGTAACGGCGTCGAAGATGTTTACGGGGTTTGACATCTCCTATCCAGTGTCAACGTGCGTGCAATAACTCAAGAGATGTTACGGGATTTTCCATATCTCAAGGATCCGTGAAACTATCTACTATGTAGTAATATACGCTAAGTAGATAATGCCTATCATTAATATAAAGTATCAAAATAGCGTTAAGGCGTTACCATAATCCCCCTTAACACATTTTTATAATGCCATAGTCTATACAGCACCGTAAGCCCCACCGTAAACTGGTGGTTATCAGAGGGTACCCCATAAGTATAACACAAAGCATAACGTAGTGGTCGCGAATAGGATAATCAGTATGACAAGGTACATGAGGCGATACCAACTAGGATACTAGTAGTTGCATGATCCGGACTGATGTTGGGCATAGCCAGCAGCCAACCCAACACCGCGAAACAACACTCCCAAATCAAGGGGTGCACCCAAATCGAATCACAAATGTAATAGAAATGGTATCGAAGAAGCATGTCCGCTGGAGGTGGCGAACCTCAATGGCCCAGCGCGGCTCCTTTTTTAGTCATGTCAGGGGTCATCCAATATCGTTCTCTTTCTTCAGTCAACGCGTTCACCAAACCATCCACTTCATTCTGGATCAACACTCCGCGTATAATAGTTATTAAAGTGGTGTTCGGTATCGACAGAGAGTATGTGCATATCTGATCCCGGTCTCTTTAATAACTACGTATTATTACACCGTTGGCTCTTTTATATTTCAAATCGATTCATAATTGATATCAAAATATCATATTCGCTTCAAAAATCAAGTCCATTTCTAATATCATCGTATCTATTCAAATGTAAGATTCCGTTTCAAAAATCATTTTTCACATCAATATCTCATTTCGATTTTCAAGATCATTTCGAATTTCAATTTAGGTTGCAACTTCATTTAACTCAATTCGTATTTAAATTCAAGATTTAAACATAAACATTTCACCTTATTAACCAGTTTGGAATCTTAGAAAAATAGTTTTAAGTAGTTTAAAAGTAGTTTAAATAACTAAAATACTTAAAATACTTAAACTCTTAAAATGGATGTGAAATAGATAAATTAGTTTAAAATAATTTAAATCGGGTTAAGTAGATTTAAAATAGATTAAAACAGTTTAAGTATCCAAAATGGTTTATATAACCGAGTAATTTGGAAAACAAATAAAACTGCTTCAAAACCAATCCATTTCAATTTATAACTTCCCAATTCAAATCACTTTCAATTTCCATTCTACGGATTCAATTTCGATTTCAATTCGAAACAACGTCAACTTTAACTTCAAATCAATTCAATTCTACATTCACCTTCAATTTATTCAATTTCAATTTTTATCGATTTGGAGCTTGATTTCAAAATACCCATTTATAACACTTAACAAATTTTCCATCAATATTCAAGTTTAAATCCAAATTTCAATATATGATTCAATTCCAAGCTCGATTTCAAAATATCATTTTATATCACTTTTACTTAGTAATATTCAAAGCTCGAATTAAGGTTAAATCTTTATACAAATCAAATTTCGAAATTCAATCAAATCCCAATTTTTAAATTTCAAAGTCTCCACTTATATTATTTAAAAATTTCTTTTAACCAAAATTTATTTCAACATTCCAAACTCAATTTCTCCGATAAATTTGATTTCTATTTATAACTTTTACGTCTAACATTTAAATAAATTTCAAATCGACGATTTTTAAAAATTATTAATTTAGCCAAATCGGTGTCCGTATATAATTTTCTATCCTATGGCCAAGTAATTATTTATTTCAATTAAATGTCAGGGATGAGTATTTATTACTTAAATTAATTCACAGTATCATATGTATGCATAGTAGGATATATATAAGCAAATAAACATCCAAACATTCAAATATCAACCAATAGCATCCATCGAAATACATCATCCAATAGGCAATACAATTCATGGCAATTTCATAGTTATCGGTGTCAGGTAATTAAATCGCAATTCAATTTCAATTTTAATTTCAAATTAACTGTCAATTTAATTTTCAATGGTTAATTCAAATGACAATTAAATTCTATCAAACAACGACAAAAAAATTCATATCACTTCATAATGTCGAATTTAACTAGCATAAAGATATTTAGTACGTTGTGAGCGTTATAAAACACTCACCTTGATTTTTACGATTTCAAATCAAATCGAACGACGTTCGATTTAACTCAAAATTTTCTCTAGTTCCAAATGATTCCAATCCAGTTCTATTGCTAGTGCTCGACAAAACGATTCCAACACAAAAAGTTTCGTCGAATTACAACCTCGTACGAACAAGTTATGACATTTATAAGTTTACACAAATTTTTATATAAATTAATATAAACTATAATTTTTTTTTTAACCCTACAACATCATAGCCGTTGATTCATACCCCCTAGATCTGAGCCGCACCCTCTCCTTTCCCCTTTTCTCCATGCGTTCCTTTCCAGATAAAAACACGCAACCCATACACGCCCCAAAACCCTAATACTCGCACCCAATACAAACATCTTGAACACGATCAGGATACACCACTTCGAAGGCCTTCATCAACTCCATCATCGGCTGGAATAGGGTAGAGCTCGGCCATCCATAGGCCTGGAAAAATGTGAAAAATGTGTTGACTTTGTGGTCAATTTCCCGACGATCCGAAGCTCCATTTTAGATCATGACCGTTGGATTTGTAGATCTCGTCGAGATCTACAACTTTGTAGTTGAGAGTTTTTGCTAATTCTTCACGGATTTGGAGATAATTGAGGAAGAAGTTTCGAAATTTCTGGCCATTCAAAATGAAAGTGGCAGCTAAGGGCTGAAACCCTAGGGTTTATGCAAAACAAAGAAAGTGGGGGTCCTTCTATAGAAAATCGCCAAAACACTATTCATCGAAAATTTTCCGAACTCCAAACGAAGCGTGCCGGCTGGCGTTTCTAGGGTTTACCCCGCGTTTCGGACACAATAGAGCAGGTTTCGGAAGCTAATTCGATCGTATGTGTGAGTTACGGCAATAAACGATCGATTTGAAATTAAATCGGTTAATCAAATTTCTGTGCGTTTGGGTTCGCCCCGGACAAACGGTAAATCCGATTGACTCGAAATTTGAAACCTTACAATAATATGACATTACGGATCCGATGAAACTAGTGTCGTCGAAATCCGAGACCGTTTGAAAAATGACTATTTTAACTCGCCAAATTAATATTAAAACAATTTCGATGCGTTTCGAGCTGCCACGGTCAAACGAAAACTCCGATTCCTACGAAAATTGAAATCCGATAATAACAAACTATTATGGATCCAATGGAACTACTTTCGTCCAATTCTGAGACTGTTCGAAAATTGGCTATTTTTCAGTCGATAATTAAATATTAAAATATTCAATTTTCACAAATTTACTTTTAATTCGATTTTAAAAGTTCTACAACGTCATTCTAACTTTAATATGATAAAATAAAATTTTACAAATCATTTTTAATCATATTAAACTCGTTATTCAATTATCCAATAAATTCCAATTTTAAATTCTTATTAACTCTATTATAATCCCGATATAACTTACATTCACTTTGGAAACCAATTTGAATCATATTAACTCAAATTGCAATTGTTCACTCTATTTCCATATATTAAATTTCAATATCAAATTAATCATATCAAATTCGGAATTTAATTATTCAAACATTTGTAATATTAAATTTAAACAATTTTTATTATTCTTGAGTCACTGTCTTTTGAGATATTCAAAACGAACTTAAAAATTTAACTTTTGAAACAAATTAAAATTATAGAACAACCATTTCTATTATACGGTTATTCAATCCCCATTATTAAATTATTCAATAAATTCCATAAGTTTTAAATATTTAATTTAAACAATATACCTGTTCAATATTCGATATTTGATTTGAATAGATTTTACTTATCAATCAATTACTCTATTATACCCAATGAATTCAACATTTATTATTATTCCAAACGACTTACAAATTTTTTTCTAACACTAAATCACGAAATCTTATTAAAATAGCTATTTTAATTATCGAAAATTTACGGGTGGTTACATAAATCTTTAGGGTTACAGTATATGGTTATTCCCATTTTTCTGTTTCCTTATTCTCTTAAGTATTTAAGTCATAACTCTTTCTCATTAATTAATTTAGTTAAGGCATGACTTTAATTAGTTTTCAAATCTCAATTCCCTTATTAGTCTAACCTCCATGTTATTCTTTTTAATTTATCTAATTAAATCTGCTGTACAATGCTACTTAAAATAAGGGGTGTTACATGCGCCTCTCCTTAAATAATTTCATCATCGAAATTCAAAAAAGACTATATACTAAGCAAAACATTCATTTGTAACATCACCTAACTACCATATTAGCTTACCTTACTAGCGGACAGTCTACATATATAATAGATACAAAATATACCCTTATAATAGATCAGGATAAGTATCTCTAATCCTGTCTTCTATCTCCCAAGTATAGTCCATCCCATTGTCCCTCCATTGAACTGTCACCAACATGATGTCTTGTTTCTTAACCACTTCTTATATCTTTCCATAACAAGAACTAGTTGTCTAACAAAGGTCAGATTCGGTGGTACTATTAAATCTTCTAATGCGGTCGAAGGGATAATTGTCTTTAGGTCATGTACATACTTAAGGAGATGGGGCTCATGAAACACATTATGGACACCTACCAAACTGCTCGACGACTCTACTCTGTATGTGAACATTCTGATCTTCTCTATAACTGGGAACAGTCCTACATATCTTAATGCCAGTTTCCCTATCTTCCTGAATCGTACCACACCCCTCATCGATGGTACTTTAACAAAAACCCTATCTCATTCTAAGAACTCTAGAACCTTACGTCCTTTATCTTCATAACACTTTTGTCTAGATCGAGCTTCCGTCATCCTTCCTCGGACTATCTTAATCTTCTCTGTGTCCTCTATTACCAGAACTAGACCTAAGACTAATCTGTCTTCGGTTTCAAACCAACATGCTTGTGACTTGCATAGCCTTCCATACAAAGCTTCGAAAGGCATCATTCCTATACTATTTTGATAACTATTATTAGAGGATAACTCAACTAACTATAGGTGACATTCCCATCATTCTCCAAAATCTAGTACACAATCTCTTAACAAATTCTCGAGTACCTTATTGACTCTCTATGTCTACCTGTCTTCCTGATGGGGATAACTGTGCTCATCTTGAGCTTGGCACCTAATACATCCAATATGCTCATCCAGAACTAGCTAGTGAACAAAGCATCCCTATCACTTACTATCCTACTAGGAATCCCATGTAGTCTAACTAGTTCATCACATACAAATTAGCTAAAATAGGTGTCGTCCCGACTGACTTAACTGCAATAAAATAGGTGATCTTGGCCAATCTATCCACTATGAGCCATATAACTTCATTTCCCTGATTCAACCATGGCAACCAGCAAATAAAATCCATCGATATCAAATCCTATTTCCAAATTGGTATGCACAAAGGAGAAGCAACCGACTCGGCTTCTAATGTTTGGCCTTCACTTGTTGACAGTTCACACACTTCTTTGCCCAAAAGGAAACATCCTACTTCATCCCATCCCAATAGAAAATCCTCTCCATATCTTGATGCATCTTGGTTCCTCTAAGATGAATCGTAAATTTGGATCGATGACATTTGCTAAGGACCTTCTTCCTTAGTTTTCTACATTCGAGATACACAATCGTCCCTTCTTTCTCAACACCCTCTCTAGTCAAGACTAAAATCTTTAAGTCATCAATCTCGTATCCAACCTTTAGCCTTTTAATCCTCTCAACTAACGCTGGTCTTCCTTCTTCTTATATGCAATCCTTTGGATCAAAATTTGTTGGACTTCCAAGTGGGATAACATGGCAGTGTTCTGACTAGATCTAGTAGTCGATATTAACTGCACACTACAAGTAGTCAAACACTCCAGGTCCTTCCACTCTGCAAACTTGCTAACACAACATTCTATCGTATTCTGCTAAGAGCATTCACCACTTTATTCCCTTTCCCAAGGCATATACTCTATACCAAAATCATAAGATCCTAAAAACTCAACCTACTCTGCTGCCTCATATTCAACTCCTTCTGAGAGAATAATTACCATAAGGACTTGTGATATATGTATAACTCAAATCTCTCCCCTAGGAGATAATGCCATTATACTTTTAGTATGAATATCACCTCTGCCAACTGTAGATCTTGAGTAGGATATCTCATTTCATGCGATCTAAGTTGTTACGAGCATATGTAAAAACTTTAACTTTCTCCATCAACACAACCCCTAATTAGGTGCTATACGCATCGATATGCACTACTGATACTTGATTCTCATTTGGAATTACTAACAAAGGTGCATTGGCCAATAAGTGCTTTAACTTAAGGAATGCTTTCTCACATTTTTCAGGCCCAATTAAACTTTGTGTCCTTCCTGGTTAGTTTTGCCAGAGACACTGCTATTCGTTAGAAATCCTTAATAAACCTATGGTAGTAACCAACAAGCCAATGAAAACATCTAATCTTTGTCACTATCTCTGTTCTCTTCCAATTATTAATAGCCTTAATCTTATATATATCAACTGACAAACCCTTCTTAAAAACCACGTAACTGAAAAACATAACTTCTTTCTTCCAAAAATGACACTTTGAAAACTTCGCATTCAATTGATGCCGCCTCAGCTTCTCAAACGCTACTCTAAGATGAACTTTATTCCCATTTTCATCCTTATAGTATAGTTAAATGTCATCTATGAATACCAATACGTACTTATCAAGTGCTCTCGAGAAACTCGGTTCATCGAATACATGAAGAAAGCTGACGCATTCGTTAACCCAAATGGTATCACTAGACACTCGTAGGAACCATATCTTGTCCAAAACGTCGTCAACGGAATACTATCCTCTGCCACCCTTAGATGATGGAAATCTGTCTCCAAATCCAATTGGTAAATTCTCTGGCACCACTCAAGTGATCGAATAAATCCACAATTCTCTACAAAGTTTACCTATTCTTGATCATCTTTTCGTTCAAATTATGGTAGTCGACACATATTCTTAATGACGCATCCAATTTCTTCACGAACACCGCGGCCTCTCCCCAAAGGCGAACTGCATAGTCTAATAAAATTCTTTCCTTCTAAATCCACAAGTTGCACCATCAATTCCCTCATCTCTGTAGGTGTCATCCTACTAGGTGGTCTACTTACAGGTTCTGCCCCTGGCACAAGATTTATTCAAAACCGAATGGCTCGCTTTATTAGTAGTCCAGTGACTGGCTAAAATTCAACTATAAACTTTACTACTACCAAAACCTGATTCAACTTTTCTTCTACTTCCATTGCATTCAGCACAACCCAAGCGCTTGAGTCTAACTTCTTCACCGAAGTGGGTTATGACTATTGGGATGTCTTAGCGATATTTCCTAATCATGGAAAAATATCCTAGCATCATATCTATTTAACCAATCCATACCCAAGATGAACCCGAAGCCTACAAAATCAAGAACATGCAAACTTGTGACCTGACAATTCAGGTTCTAACTTGTCACATCTCATCCTAAGAGTGGCATACCCTCTTATCAGATTCGCAACCCTTAAGGAAGTAACAAGGTATGGGGGTTCTAAACATAACTTAGCTACCGAACACTGAGATATAAATGAATGCAATGCACCAACATTAAATAGTAACCTAACTGGTATACAATGAATCAAAACATACCATCCATTATAGTCTTCCCCTTCTCAACAACAATCGGTTTTAAAGATGTTGGTTCCAAAGAAAAAACCTTTCCCTTGTCCGCTCTAGCTGGTTCTGGACACTAATTCTTGTACTGTCCAATCTGATCATAGTTGAAGCACCTCACTCCTTTCTTACTTGCAACTTTCTTCTCTTTTCCAGTTCGACATTCATGAGCAAATTGTCCCTTCTAGTCGCACTTTTAGCAAAATACATCGGTTTTCCCTTTCTTCGCAGCTTCTGTTTTCTAAGCTCCTTTCTTCTTATAGAATTTACTTTTCTTGCCTCGAGAATCTTGGGTTTCAACCTACTTCTCTTTTCCAAAAGCAGAAAGCATCTCTTCACTCCTGATGGCCATTTCCACTACAAATGTACTTGGATCATGGAGGTCTGACGTAGTTGCCATGGCAATCTTCGGTCTAAATCGTCGAATAACCTTTGCACTTATTTTGATAACGGTGTCAATGGTAGCTTATTCTTATCTGGACAACTCATCAAACTTTGTAGCATGCTCAATTACCGAAATCTCACCTTGAACTAAGTCCCTGTACTTTCTCACCAATACCGACTTGGCAACTTCAAACAAGAACCTCTCTTCGAATCTCCTTCGAATCTCTACCCATGTCAACTCTTCCTCGGTAGCCCCAACAGAAACACTATTCCACTAATAAAGTGCCGCTCCTTGCAACTGTCTATATGCAAGTATCCTCTTCTGCTCATCATTTAATCCAAAGTGGCGAAATTTTTTTCATAGTGTAATAACTAGTTTTCTACATCAACAGCATCCTCTATTCCCAAAAATGGCTTCCCACTAAGACTGGTGTAATACCTACTTAGCTTAGCATAGTTATTTCCAACTAGGGCCATGAGATTTTTTTTGTCCAACATTTACATCATTTCCCACTGCTACTACTGCAGCTGCTCTAGCTTGCAATAGATTAACAAAGAACTAATACATCATCCCATTATCCACTTGTAGGATTCCAACACCTACATTGGCATTTGGGTTTGGATTAACATTTGCCCGTCGTCCCGGATTCCTTCAAGTTTTGGGTCGAGCATTTCCACTAGTTGTGGTGCTTCTTCCACGTAGATTTCCTCTTCTGTTTTCTACCTCCATATCTCCATTTCTCGTATGTCTACGTACGATCCCTAGCAAGATACTAAAGAATGGTCTAAAGGAGAGGGGAATGGGTACTTTTATATATACATATGTTACTCCAAATATTCACCATTCGGTCAAGTCGAGACCTCCATAAGCAATACGCAAGCGAGAAGAGCTCCAATCAAACCTTTTGAAGGAGTTGAAGAGATACCGCCATCAATGTTTGGAAGCTTCATGACCTTTCGAAGGTGCCAAATGGTTTCTCCCTTCAATATCCAGAGATTTCTTAACTTTGGAAGAAGATGAAGGTGTCGAAAGCACCTTTCCATCCTCATTAACCATTCGACTAGTTAAAGACCTTCGATTAAGGTGAAGCAATGCCTTTTGAAGACAATGAAGAACAGCCCTTTGATTATACGCCAAACCATTCGAAACCAATGCTTTCGCCGTCATTCAAATTGATAGAAAGCAAGCATTTTCTGGCGCAACCCCTATGGAAGTTACAGCAAGCCTTTCGAATCCTTCGAAACCAATATGGTCCAGGATGGGTTCCACATCAGATCATAAACAAGGGAATGGGCGTAAACAACTTCCTCGAAACCAATAAGCAAAGGCTATCGACAAGTCATAAGCACTTACATGTTAACTCAAAGAGGAGGAGCAGCACCATACCTTTAGATAAAGGTGGCAACATGGTTAAGTCTCTCAGCGGCCACCTTTTAAACCAACCAAAAGCATAAGGGTCGAAAGGTGCCGAGCCACATCTATAAATAAGACCCAAGGGGTCACATTTTAGGGGATCCGATTTCTCTCATTCTCAACCTATATACTCTTAAATAAAGTCTTTTAACCCTAATTTGTGAGTCGGTTTTGGAATTTAGAGAAATAAAATCTTTTAGTTGAGTAAAGAGAAGTTTCGAATAATTTACACTTCTTTACTGTTTCCTTAAATATTTTGTTGGAGTCACCTTTATATTTCTGGTTTTACTTCCATCGAAGGGCTGCTAATGATGTAAAAAGTTCAAATAACTTCTGTAACTAATTCAAAAACATCTTCTCTCTAAGCTATAGCTTTAAACAAGGTCGAAGCCCATCCTCAGAACATTGGAGCTTGAAATTACGGATTCAAACTAAGGAGGATAAAACCGCAACTTTCGATAAGATAGAAACCCCTCATTTAGGATCGTAATCCAATGACAAAACTACCCTAAAGCATAGAGCACTCGACATGGTCGGAACGCAGACCAATTTTTCTACTTTATAGACATCATCAAGATCACTACGCTTCCAATAGGATCAGAGCCATTATATCAGATTCTTGAGATAAGTCCTAGTAAGACAATCCTTAAGGCTTCAGACAAGGTCGAAACATTTCAAGGAAAAACATTCAATGTACTTCATTTAATTCGAAAGGAAGGCTTTCAAGAGGCGGATCAATCCATCCCAACTAAGTCAAAGTTCACTAAACACGTAATCTAACCCTTTCGACGTAGTCGAAAGCTCTCACTAAATAATTTCTATATGCTATGGCCTAATCAAAAGGCAATTCCAAAAGGATTCACAACTTCTTTTCCACACTTGTTGAAGAAATGATATTTCACTTTTCCTAGCGTAATTTTTGGGTGACGACAAGAAATCTTGTCAACTTTTTTGGTGCTAGAAGAAGGGCTCGAAACTCCACCTAGCAAAACCCGTAACACTTCTATTCTCTGACCCCATTTAACCCTACCATATGTTCATCTACTTTGGTTTGATCATGGCCAGAAGGACTAAGAGATCCGAAAAAGTGCCCTCTTAACCACTATTAAAAAGGTTCTCCCTAATAATTATCAAGGACTCAAATAAAGATGAAGAGCAAAGACTAAGGCTTCGGGCCCTAAGAATTATAAACAAGAAGAAAGTAGAATATTATGATCAAGAGAAATGGAGTCTAAATCCTTTTCATGTTGCTCCCACTCCCATCTTTGCATTAGGAAAGAAAACCAATAGAAGCGACAATGTTTTCAACTAAATGAGAAGAACAATCCAACACTATTCAAAAGGCATAACATTTGAGAGAGTGATAATGGATGATTACATGCTTTTGCACACAAGTGGCAACAGATTATAGCAGGACCACTTCTAACTCAAGAAATCCAAAGGGTGGAAAAAGGAAAAGAAATTAAAGAACATGAAACAATAAGGCCAAAGACCAAAAAGTTGAAAATCCATCCTCAAGAATTAAGCTTCAAATCTAGACTTCCAAAGGAATGCAACTTCACAACATCTATGGAAAATATCTACTTACTAATTAAGGATGAGTTTAACTGTTGGCCGTCACAAAAGAAAAAGCCAAAACAAAAAAGAAACTTGGGGGGATCCTGCTACTACAATCATATGATGAATGTTCATGAAACCAAACATTGTAGAGCCCCAAAGAATGTGATTATAAATTACTTTTGACAAGAAAAAATACATGATTTTGTAAAAGAATTTGAGATAAAATTAACAAAGAGAAACTTTCTGTAAAGAGAAAATCGAGAGAAAATCGACATGGTTGGGAGTGAATGCTCCTTATATTTGGATACTAACTAAGATGGTTGGCTGCCTAAAATGGTAGAAAGGCCTCTGTCTATGCCAAGATGGCCAGGGCAGAGCACCTCCTAGAGGGAGGGCGGATAAACCTTTAGCCACGTAATAAGATGGTCAGGTTATAGCACTTGATAAGCCCTTAGCAGTGCCCCTAGTCAGGTCAAGGAACCTCCTAGAAGGAGGTCGGACTAAGCCATTAGTCGCGCCCTAAAATTGCAGGGTTAAAGCACCGATCAAGCCGTTATCCATGCCACACTATGGCTAGGGTAAGGCAAGTTCTAGAGGGAGGACGGAGTAAGCCTATTCCGAGCCATAAGATGTAAAAGGGCCATGGTTGGGCCTCTCTTGGAGGGAGGTCGGGTAAGTCATTGGTTCTAGCCACTGAGATGAGATAACCAAGGAATCAAACATAAATGGACTAAGATGTCAAGGCCCAAAAACAGGCCCTCAACAATGGACTAAGATGTCCAAGCCTAAGAAGAGGCCCGTCAACAAGGGAATAAAATATTCATGCCCAAGTAGAGGCTCACCAAATAATGGACTGGGACATCCAAGCCTAAGAGGAAGCACATTCAGAAATGAATTAAAATGTCTAAGCCTGTATCAAATCATTAGCTAAGAAGTTCAAGCTCAAGAAAGAAGCATATTAGACCATGGATTAGGACATCCAAGCTCAAGAGGCAACTAATCAGATTATTTCTATATATTCAAAACTAAAAGGGTTCACACTTGTCTAAGAAGACGGAAGCAAAGGAGAGGGATAGAACTCTACTTGTTATTACCCTAATCCGGGTTTCGGGAATTTTATTCCTAAGTATAAACTTTAAATACCCGAATCTTGGTCTCGGGTCTCTCACATCTGAATTTCATCAATTAATACACGAATTTGGGTTTCGGTGCATTTATTTCAAGATTTCATTAACTAATACCCAAATTTGGGTTTCAGGTGTTTATCTATCAATAACTTTAATATACCGGAATCGAGTATCAGGACTACTACATGTTTAAGCCCTAATCTGGGTATAAAATTTTGATAAAGGACTTTTATTTTCCCATCACAAATGCCTAAATCTGGGCCTAAGAATATTGGCATAAAGATCATTATTAAGAGTGTTCGGATATGAATTTGGGATTTATAATTTTTTTAAAATCATTAATTCCAAGGAATGGGTCGAAGGGTTCCTGCCACAAAAATTCATATATTGAATTTTGGATTTAAATTTTTATTCAATATTGCAATACAATATTTATGCCCATACGATGAGGCGGGGTTTCTTATCAATAGATTTTAGATATTCCAACCAAATTGTTGAAGTCAAATTCTCAATTATGTCTCATCACAATTAAGGATGAGAATAAGACATTTAGTATAAACTGCTTTTCAAAAATTAACTAGATGATTTGTTAATCCAAGTGGATGGCATACATAGAATGATACAATGGTTTCAAGCTAACAATTAGAAATATTGTTTGCTCTTTGGTTTTTAGGAAAATTAATACAACAAAGAGCATCCAAAAATTCATCAAGCACGAAAATCAATAAAAGTGCAGTAAAAGCGCATTACAAAAATTACATTATAGAAAGGATTACAAATCAGGTGATATTTACAAAGTTTATCCGATTTACATAAATCATAAAATAATATACCAAAAATATGAAAATATACATACATGTACAAGACGGGTCATTCACATCGAACATATAGATAAATCGCAAGTCCTATGCAATTTTTCCAAGAGCTCGAGGATTGAAGGATCTACAATATGGCAAATCGTAGCATAGAGAACATCTTAGAGTTTTTTCTCTTTCTTCCTTACTTTGTTTTCATCATGAATTTAATGTTAGTTTTCAAAGCATGATTGAAGGTTCTATTTGTTGCTCTAAGGGTCTTGTTATCCCTATCCAAATCCGCAACACGCTTTTGAGGAAATAAATATGGCGCTTGAACTTTTGATTCTTGGTGGCGTAATCAATAATATTCTAAGAATATTTAACTTCTTGTTCTTCATCAAAGTATTTGGCTATCACAAATTTAACTCTTTGGCACTACTTCCCCACTACATTTTTATCTGAGCCTGGGGGAGGGTTGAGCATGGTAAGGAATTTCTAGGAGGCAAGAAGCTTCGACCTTGTGGTTTAGTGGCTAGAGGAGTAGCGTGAGGGACCAGAAGTACAGTGTTTTGGAGTCTTGTCCCCATAATAAATCTCAAAGAAGTGCATTATTCTTGATATTCTTTAGTTTCAGCTCAAAATGACTAATTTGTTGAATAAGTTCAGACGTCTTGTGCTCAAAGTCAATTATGGGATTCGTCTTCGCATGACACATAAGTGCGGTAATCGTTTCACCTTTACTTTTAATTTCAACCTTGTGATAGGCAATGTTGACTTTTTGATCGCTAATGATGGTTTTCTGAAGAAAATATCTCTTGTGCCATTTCACAGCTTCAAATTTACCATCGAAGTGTTACAATAAGATGCCATCACTAAGCATAATCCCTCCACTCGCTTTCAATAGTTTCCCTTTAAGAGCATCAATGCGAGACGATAAATTATAAGGAGGAGAAGTTGCAGATAATTGTAGCTCCTATTTAAGAAAAAGAAATAAAATAAAAGTCAAGATCAAGATAAAAATATCTTTATTATTATAATAAGGGATTACAACTTAGACAACAGCAAAGTTAAAAGATACAGCAAGCAACTGGATTACATCTAAAGTTTAAAACTACTTTTCTAACTTTATTTAGAATTAGCAGAAAGTTTAACTGTTGAATCAAAAAGGATAATGTCTCCTTCTGGGGTAATTACCGACGAGAATTTACCATAGTCTCACTTCCCAACTAGATGACCATAGCGATCACAAATTAGTTTTGTGTGAAATGTTTCGATGTATTTAAGAAATCTTTCTTTCTCATGTCTAATGAAATCAAAGCAGAGGTAAGGGTATTCCAAATAATGTTTTTATAAACCTCGAGGAAATCAATATCTTGCTAATTTCGAAGACTTTAAAAGTGTTGCCTTTTTGTGATAAATTTTTCTCTGTTTAACATATTGAATTTAGTGGTCTATAGGAACAAGTCAACCTAGTGAACATACATTATATAATAGCATAATAAGGAGGATGTAAGCATGGAAAACAAGGCTTAAACGTATATTTATTAATCAATAAATTGTTACATATTTACAATTACTCATACGGTTCGTATAAGATAGACTTAGAGAACAACTCAAAGAAAAATTTATCTTTGTAGTACTTAAGCTTTTCAGTGGAGAGATTTTGAGGATTCAACCCGACCCATAGTAGATTCCAACAAGCTCCAGGATGCGGATCAGATCCAAATTCATCTAAGTATCTCTTGTGGAAGCATCTATGTAGACCCCCGCTCAATTCGCCTAAGTAGGAAAAGTCAATATTCAATTGTCCGCAATAACCCTTATACAAAAAGTTAACTAGCATCCAAAATATAGCAACTAATTCTCGATTCTCCTTTAAGAGAGCTTCATAATGGAGGCGCGCTCTCTTTAATAATGGGGCAGCCCTTTGATGTTTAAAATATGCTAGAACCAAGGTACTCCTGTCAAGATTATGATACGTTTTGGTAAGAACATTGCTCCTTTATCTGTTTATCTAGTTCCCTATATAACTTGTAAATTTCGACTTGTTTTCTTTCAAGTTTTTTCCTATAAGGAAGGGTGGACTTCTTCCTTATCTAAAATAAATGATTTTGCACTAATTATTATCTTCAAAGTGAAAGATATTTAAACAGAGAATCCTATTCCTGAAAAACTGGGTCGGATGCTTGGGAGACCTGCTCTTTCCCTTTTGGATCTTTAGTATGAAGAAGAGTAGGCACACCTTATGGACCAATAAAAGGCCATGGTGATGTAGGTGGAACAATCTTCTTAGGAGATGGCTCTTTTTTAAGAATTTAGCGTTCTCTCCACCATCCCACACAGAAGTTCCAGAAAGACGGCCTTTATCTCCGTCAAAACCTTGGCCGTCGGTAAGGTCATAATCATCACGGCCATTATCATCATCATCATCGCTGCCATCACCATCATCATCACCTTTTTCCTCAGCCACGTCATCTTTGTCACCCTCCTCCTCAGACTCTGATTCGGTTTCGAAAGAAGGGGCATCAAAAGAAAGAATCTCAAAAGCATTAATTTCTTCTTCATCCACAGGCTCAATGCCCTGCTTCATATCCCATACTTCATAAAGGTTAATTTTGCCCATCACTCTATCGACAAAGGCAGAATCTTGTGAAAGAAGGCAAAATTCTGGGCATTTCCTGTAGTTGTTGGCATTTGCAAGCATAAGAGCATTTTCGAAAGTCTTTAGCATCATTTGTCGTAGAGTAGCGCCGACAAATTAGGACAATCGTTGCTTGACATCTATAATGGTTTAGACAATAAGTTTTAATGAAGCTCTGTTCTTCTTGAATTTTTTCCTTCAATAAGATATTCTTTGTGACCATGCGAGCCTTCTCATCTTCATAATCTTTTAAAGTGAGCTCCAAAACAAATTTCTCATCGATAAGGAGTTGATAAGCAAGCCTTTTTGCTTCTGATCAATCTCAGCTTGAGCAGGAGAAGCTTTTACTCGTTCCAACTCTATGGAAGCATAATTTTTAGTAGTAAATAGAGAAGACACTTGATTTTTGAGCATAGAATTTTCCTCTTGATGTTTGGAGGATTTAGAAGAGGACTTTAAAACATTATCATTCAAAGCTAACCAACTCTTAGAAATCTGAAAGAAAAATGTAAACAAGTTAGTTATTTAGGAGAAAAGCGATGATGATAAGGTCAATCGAAAAAGAGCTTATCCAAAGTTGTTGCTTCATTAAAGAGCGACAGTGCCCTATAGAATCTAGAGAAGAAGAAGCTAGATGAAAAGAAATGTAAGATTCTAAGTGGAGGATAAACTCAAACATCTATTCAAAGTTGATCGTGGAAGGAGAAGAAGATTCCAGTAGAGAAGGAGCATGTCTTAGGATAGGAGGTATATTCAAGGCCAACTGAATTTGGCCAAAAGCGCCTGGCGAATTTGAAACAGGAATATGAGTGATAGGATCAATGGAAGCTGGCGTTTACGCAAGCTTAAGTTTAGGACCCTCCGTAATTGGTCTCTTTAGAGATTTTTCAGAAGATAAGCGCTCCTCCTCCTCCGCATCTACGACTTTAGAAACTTTCTTCGAAGGCTTATCTTCAAAAGTTTCCACTAGTTTCCATTTGAAAGCTTGCTTGGATTTAGCAAAGGATTCAATGATCGATGTCACTATGGACGTTGGAGGAGTAGGCGCAGCACACTGACAAGCACCGTAGCTTAAGATGTAGCTAGAAAACGTTGAAACAGATTGATATTAGAATAATAATTTAGGAAGCAACGGAAATAGAAAGAAAATACTTGACCTATAACATACTGGAGCGGTCAGCACAAATAGGAGACATGGAAGAAAAAGTTGATTGGTATCCGAGGGAAAGAAAGCGCTTGCTGCGAGAAGTATGCTAAGCAGAGATTGGAGCTCCTAAGATCTTCTGGTCTGCTAGCAGAAGATAATGCTTTCGCAAATTTGAGGGAGTCTATAGCATCAATCTGCTCCTAACTTGGCTCGAGAGTGCAATTAAAGACTTAATCTTTTTCTTATCATCATCATTAAGCTCTTTAACTAGAACAACTGATAAAAACAGAGATTGAGTGAAAGAAAACAATGAGTAGGGAAAGGCAACGAAAATCAAGACTTATGAGGAGACGCGGAAGTCCTGCAGATGTTAGAAAAGCACTTGATAAAGAAGAACTAGTTTTCCCCATCCTTTATTTTATTAACCCCATCTTATATCAAATTTTCAGAGTATTGGCTTTATATATCTAGCTATTGAGATTTCTTAACTTGACCAGACATGTCAAAAAGTTCAACACTTCAGCATCGAGAGAAGGAAGTCCGGATTCCAATGCCATCATTTCTAGGGGTAAGAGATAAGTATAGACATTCGATGACAACTAGATTAGGGCAATCCCGACATTAAATAGAAACATAGATCAGAACACTGGGAAGGGCAAGAATATACCTTACTATATATGGATTGCAATATTGGCAAAAAACCCTCTAGGAGGGTTGTTGATGTTGTCAGTCTCCTTTGGAGGAATGGCTTCAATACCGATAATGCTAAAGTTATAGAGGGTTTTGGTTCCTATAGAACTTCTTTGGAGAACTCATGATTCTGCTAGGGGAAAACATTTTAGTTAAAAAATTTAGGGTTAACTATGAGTTTGGCAGACTTTCAAAAATCATCAAAGAAACCTATTTAGATAACTAAAATGTGAAAAAAATTGGAATCTTCAAACTTTTGAAAAATATTTAAGTTCAAAATCAAAGACATTGGGCTTCCGACAAAGTCGAAAGGAAAAGGACATTAACACTAAACATTGTCAAAAGCCTAAGTGAAGGTTTCCTTGAGCTATCGACAAGGTCGAATGGATAAGTCAAAATAATTATTGTACTAGCACTTTTCAATAGTGTCGAAAGTTATATAGGAACCCAATTGTTAAGGAAGGATAGTTAAGGTCAACCCAAAAATTAAATAAAAATATATAGTATAAACATTTCATCAACCAAGCAATGGGACCATTTGACACTATCGAAACTAATAACTTTGGTTTCCTAAGAAAAATTGTGATGTTTTCGAAACCTAACATGCTCATTGAAGTCAAAAGGTTCTAAGTTAAGCTCTCACACACTTAGAACAATTCGACAAAGCTGGACAAAAATTGCTCTTGGGGGTTCCGATCTAGTAGGTATAGGTGGTGTCGGAGGAGTTAAAGGGATCTAATGATTCCAAAAACAAACTAAGGAAAATGGATTGCAATGGAAACAAAGGGTTTTGACTAAGTCAAAATGTATTTCCATCAAAGGAGTTCCTACTCTCAACCTATGATAAGGCGGAGCTTTCTATCAAAAAATTTCAAACACGCTAGTCAAGTAGAAGAAGCTATTTTCTTGAACATCTTTCATTGTCGTTAAAGATGAGATTTCAACATTTAGTGTAAACTATTTTTCATATAATTCACAGGATGATTCGATGATCTAAGAAAAGTAACATGCATAAAAGATTATGCCAATTTCTAGCTAACAATTAGAAATATTGTTTGCTACATGCTTTTTAGGAAAGCTATAATAACTAGGAATGACAAAAGATTCAGCAAGTCAAAAAATCAATGAATTAGCGATCCAAAGGCATTTCAAAAGTAATATTACAGAGGAGTTCTACAAACCAGGTAATATATACAAAATTTATGAGATTTATATAAGTTATGAAATTGTTTAAAAAAACTACAACATCATTTACATACATAAAAGATAGATTTAAAAACTTACAAACATGTTACAAATGTTGAGCTGCTTTGTTAAGAGTATCCACCACTGAAGGATCCACAACATAAAGAATTACGGCATTGAGTACTTCTTTGAGTTTGTTTTCCTTTTTTCACATTTTGTTCCCATCATCAATCGCATCGATGTTGGTCTCTAGGGCATGAGTGAAAGCTCTATTTGCAGCCCTAACTGTCTTCTTTTTCCTTCCTAATTCTACAACTCGCTTCTCAAGCAAGTAATTGCTATTCTCCAGCTTTTGTTTTTTGTAGAGTTTTCATTAATAGTTCGAGAATACTTCGCTCTTTGCTTCATATCAAAATATTTGGTGATTCTGAATTTCACCCTCTGTTATTTCCTCTTTTCTGGCGACCTAAAGATAGCCGACCTAAGCCTTAAAAGGATGCCGACCTAAGGACTAAAGGAATACCGACATAAGAGGGGTGCCGACTCAATGCTTCAACAAGTATGCCGACCTAACACTTCAACAAGTATGCCGACCTAACACTTCAAAAAGGATACCGACCTAACAGGCTAAGAGAGATGCCGACTTAAGACCTAAGAGGTATGCCGACCTAATGCTTCAACATGGTTGCCAAACTAATGCTTAACAGAATGCCGACCCAAGATAGCTACCGACCTAAGTCGCAGCCGACCTATGACCAATGTTAAGTCGGTCACGACCTAAGCAAAGGAAGGTAAGTTCAATGCAGCTACTTGGCACAGTGGTCTCTTAACTCGTACACGGTCAAGGTCTTACCAGTTGGGCCGTGACTTGCGACTCACCAAGTTAACTCGTCCGCGACCTAAAGACACTGAATATAAGCCCGATGCCATATTACTGAGAAGAGGGAGTGTTAACTCGGAGGCGACTTAGGACTTGTACAAATGAACTCTTGTGAAGCCATGAAGGGGCCACATGAATCGGCCACAACCTACCTTAGACCGGCCACAACTCACCTTAGACTGGTCACGGCTTACGACCGAAGAAGGGAGATTTTCCTATAAATACCAACCTACCTCAAGCATGAAGGGGACTTTTGGCCGATCACTTTAAGCACCGATACTCTGCTGAATTCTCGACTCACTCGACACTTCAAGTACAAAGGCATTTCAACTAACTTCGGAAGAAAATCTAACGCAATCTACATGGATTCAAAGAATTATTCTGCATCAAAGTTTTAGTTGTTTGTCTCATCAGAATTGTAATTGAAGATTGTTGTAAAGTTGTAATCGATTCAGTAATAAAGAGAATTAAAGTGGACGTAGGCTTACCCTAAGCCGAACCACTATAAAAACTGTTGTTTTTTCTGCTTTCTCTGTGATTTCTCTACTTGTTTTTTAGTTCCCGTGTTCACGGGTGGTGCTTTCGCTCAACTTCAATCTACACCAGGGTGTTAGCGTCTAATTTTTGCGTTAACATTTTTGGTGCTTTCATTGAGAGGCCAACTCAGGAAATATCCACTATTGCTCCGCAAAGGATTTTTGAAAGGTTTTCTTTTAAAACCAGAAGTTTATTGGAAATAATGGCTCTTGGGAGAAAACGAACTTCTGTAAGATCCGACAATGTTCAAGGTAATACTGCTACCTCTCCTCCTTCAAGCCAAGCAGCTCCAACTGTTGGAGTTACACGAGCAGAATTGGACGCCGTAGTTTTGGGATTGAACCAGCAATTGAATGCTCAGAATGCGCAGTTGGAAGCCCAAAATGCCTTGATCTTGAGCAAGTTGAATGATCTAATAGGGGCAAATCATCAACCGGTTAATAATGATGGGAACCCTACTGCGGGAGTTAATGATGTTGAAGGTAACATTTCTCAGAGAGCTGCAGACCCGGTAGAAAGGACTCCTCTTCAAGCAGGAGGATCAGGGCTACAGCCGACCCTCCGTGAACGATTGTCAAGGCAGAATTCAGAGAGGGAGGCTGATGTGTGCCCTCTAGAGCCTCTAAATGATGAAGAGTATTTTTCAGGTATGGTTCGTCAAATCATGAAAGAAAGTATGCGAAGAGATGAAGACGAGAAAGAGTGGGGATTTGCTCCAAGAAAAACTCCATTTACTAAAAAAATCTTGAAGGCGGAGTTCCCAAGGAAATTCGTTCCCCCTACTATTCCGGCCTACAAGGGGACGAGTGATCCAAACGAGTTTCTGTATAAGTACGACTGGCATATGACTGGTGCCAGGGCGTCTGATGAAATTAAATGTCGATACTTCTCGGTTTATCTAAAAGGTGTAGCTCTATTGTGGTTTACAAAGCTGCCGGTCAAGTCCATCAATCAATTTTCCGATTTGACCAGGAAATTCAAGGAGAAATTTCGATTGTATGCTTCTAAAGCAAAGGATATAATGTCGCTATCAAGTCTAGAGCAAAATCCGGGAGAATCCATCAGGTCATTTTTGAATCGTTTTAACATAGCATTGGCCGAGGTGGATAATGCCGAGCCACGCATGGTCTTAACATACTTGATGAGGGCGATTGACAAGTCGAGCGAATTTGGAAAATGGTTGAATGAAAGAACCAAACTCGCTCGACAAATTCTACAAGAAAGCGGACGAATTCATGCGCTTGGAGAGCCTCCAAACACCGGCTAAAGCGGTATCAGCGGAAGCCGGGAACAATGGCGCTGCTTCGAATAAGAAAGAACCTAACACTCAGAAAAGGGGAAACGATGGTGGGAAGAAACAGGGAGACGCTAAGAGAGGCCGTTCTTTCAATTTCACACCCTTGACCGATACCTCTGAAAACATCTTCTTTGCGACCAAAGATGATGTCAATTATCCCGCACCACCTAAAATGAGAGTTGCGATTAAGATGGAAAAAAGTGGTAGGTTCTGTCGGTTCCACAACCAGCCCGGCCATGACACCAATGAATGCCGTCAGTTGAAAGAGGTAATTGAACAACTCTTGAAAGAGAACAAGATCCAGCAGTATGTGAAAAGGAACAGAAATGCCCCAGCTTCATCAACTCAATGACAACAAGTTCCTGCTCATTGTCCTGCCTCAAGTGAGAAGCCCGTAGAGCATGAATCGGAAAGACCTGTTATCAATATAATAACTGGAAGACCTCACCCAGCAGGCAAAAGCTGGGGCGAGATGGAAAGGTACGCACGGGCCTTGAGGCATGTAGCAGCTGAAGAAAATGTTTTTGTTTTAGAGAATGATGCGCCTTTAAAGCAACAAAAGACTTCCATAGATGATATTGTGTTCTGTGCCAGGGATTCTTTGGGTATCGAGGCTCCGACCATAGATCCTTTGGTCATATCCGCTGGTATTGGGCCGGCAATTGTGAGAAGAGTTCTAGTTGATTGTGGAGCTTCATGTAACATCCTCTTCAAGAAGACCTTCGATCAAATGAAAATTCCAATGGCTGACGTTCAAGCTTCATCACTTAAGATTGCTGGATTTGCTGGAGAACCCAAACAGCCGATTGGGACCATAGATTTGTTTGTAGAACTCGAAAAGGGACCGAGGAAGGTGGCTCGAAAGCAAACGTTTATAATTGTTGAAGAATTCTCTGCCTACAATGCCTTTTTAGGCCGACCAACTCTTGCTGCGTTTAAAGTTGTTCTTGCCCCATGGTGTCTGACTCTAAAATTCCCCACAGATAATGGAGTTGGTGTGATTAAGGGAGACCAAGATGCGGGGCGAGAATGTTACTTTGCAGAGTTGCGAGAATCAAGGAAAAGAGAAATGGGAAAAGGTGCGGCGGCTCCAGTCCGCACCAAGGAACCAACCTTGTAGCAACTACAGGGTGGACCCTGCACTAGCGAATGTAGTCGCGCACGAAGAGAGATGGATCCAAGGAAACCCAGTGCAGGGGAGAATTGGGTAGTACCGGTAGAAGTAGCAGTGCCGGTGCCCGTTGACCCAAAGGACCCAAACAAAGTACTTAATGTGGGTTCGCAGCTCAACACAACAGTTCAGAATGTTCTGATTTCATTTTTGAAGGCTAATTTGGATGTATTCGCTTGGATTCATGCTGACATGTGCGGAATATCCCCAGAGATTGCAGTACATACTCTGAACATTGATCCAAAGTTTACACCTGTGAAACAGAAAAGAAGGACTCAGGGTCCTAAGAGAACGGCAGCGTTAAAAGAAGAAGTGGATCGGCTCATGGAGAAAGGTTTCATCAGAGAATCTACTTATCCAAATTGGGTATCAAATCCAGTGCTGGTGAAAAAGGCTAATGGAGAGTGGAGAGTATGCATTGATTTTTCAGATCTGAACAAAGCCTGCCCCAAAGACTATTTCCCGCTGCCCAGGATCGATCAGTTGGTGGATGGGACGGCAGGACACGAATTGTTATCTTTTATGGATGCATACTCCGGATATAACCTGATTATGATGCATGAGCCATATCAAGAGGATACTAGTTTCATCACAGATGTAGGACTCTACTGCTACAAGGTCATGCCTTTTGGACTCAAGAATGCAGGGGCAACTTACCAAAGGCTTGTTAATGCCATGTTTAAACCACAGATTGGCAAGACAATGGAAGTTTACGTTGATGATATGCTAGTAAAGTCTAAGAAAGCAGTGGACCATATGGATCACTTGGCAGAGATGTTTGCAGTACTCCAAGTACAAAATGAAGCTTAATTCCCTGAAATGTTCATTTGGAGTGGAGTCCCAAAAGTTTTTGGGTTTCATTGTGAGCGCTAGGGGCATTGAAGCCAATCCAGCTCAAATCACTGACCTGAGAGAGGTCAAGGCTCCTAGAATGAAGAAGGAGTTGCAAAGTCTCAATGGAAAGGTTGCTGCTTTGAGTCGGTTCATTTCCAAAGCTCCTGACAAATGCATTCCGTTCTTTAATGCTCTGAAGAAAGGAAGGAAAAACTTTGAGTGGACTCCTGAATGTCAGAAAGCCTTTGATGAGTTGGTTCTTCATATGGAAGTGCCTCCGATACTTTCAAAGCCTGACGGTGGTGAAGATCTCTTCGTATATTTGGCAATTTCGTCTCATGCTCTCAGTGCAGTGTTGGTACGGGAAGACGCAAGGATTCAACGCCCAGTCTATTATATTAGCAAAAGATTCACTGGGGCAGAGATGAACTATTCAAGATTGGAAAAGCTTGCCTATTGTTTGTTGTTCGCATCAAGAAAATTGATGCCGTATTTCCAAGATCATCCTATCAATGTCCTCACTGATCAACCTCTAAAGCAAGTACTATTCCGTCCTGAGACTTAGGGCCGTCTTTTGAAATGGAATATTGAACTCAGCCAATATGACATCACTTACCATCCCCGAAAAGCAATCAATGGACAAGCTTTAGCAGATTTCATCGCAAAATGTACAGATAAGGGTGATAGTGAGGAAGAAGTCACTGACAGCATCCCAATCCAATGGAAATTGTATGTCCATGGTGCGAGGAATGATTACTGTTCCGGAGCAGGGGTTGTCCTTGAAACCCCAGAAGGGCGATCGCTATGTTATGCGCTGAGACTAGAATTCCGTTCGACGAACAATGAAGCTGAATACGAAGCTCTCATCGCTGGTTTAAGGATCGCTAAAGAACTAAACATCAAGGCATTACAGATCTTTAGTGATTCTCAACATATTGTTTGCCAAGTTAAGAAGGAATTTCAAGCTAAAGGAGGGAATCTACCCGTCTATTTATCAAAAGCCTGGGAGCTCCTTCAAGATTTTGACCGTTATTCAATAAACCATATACCCCGTGAAGAGAACATGAAGGCGGATTCTCTCGCAAAGTATTCAAGTACCGGTGAAACTCAACTATTGGGATTAATTCCCGTCGAGGTCTCGTCAGCTCCAAGCACGGATGAAATGGATGTTGATTGGATTATGAATGTATCCCAAGAACAGGAGTCATGGATGACTCCGATACTTGAATATCTACTCAATGGTTCTTTGCCAGAAAGTTCAAAAGAACGACAGAAGCTGATGAGGAAAGCCTCCAGATATATAGTTCATGATGGTCGTTTGTACAGACGAGGATTTTGGATGCCATTATTCCGATGTTTGACAAAGGAAGAAGCTAAGACAATTCTAAATGAAGTACACGGAGGGGAATGTGGGGATCATACAGATGGTCAAACTTTAGCGAATAAAATCCTTCGTTATGGATACTTTTGGCCGGAAATTAATCAGGATGCTGCTGATTATTCCCGAAAGTGTGATAGATGTCAGAGATTCCCTAAAATTCCTAGAGCACCTTCCACTGAGCTAACACAAATGGTCAGTCCATGGTCGTTTGCTATCTGGGGAATAGATCTCATTGGGCCTTTACCAACTGCCAAATCGGGGATTAAATATGCTATCGTTGCTGTGGATTACTTCACTAAATGGGCTGAAGCCGAACCATTGGTTACTATTACCTCTACGAAAATGATAAGTTTTGTGACTAAAAATATCATTTGCAGGTATGGTGTGCCTCAGAAGATAATCAAAGACAATGGTACTCGGTTTGAAAGTGAGGAGTTCCAAGATTTCTGCAAACGGTTCAAGATCCGGAAAAGCTTCTCAGCAATGGCTCATCCGCAGGCAAACGGGCAAGTGGAAGCAGTAAACAAAATCATCAAATCAACCATCAAAAAGCAGCTGGAAAAAGCAAAAGGTGGTTGGGTCGATAAGTTACCACTTGCACTATGGGCATACAGAACCACCCACAAAACTGCGACTGGGCATACGCCATTTTCATTGGCATACGGATCAGAAGCGATGATTCCAGTAGAAACTGAAGTCCCCTCACACAGAAGGATCCATTTTGATCAAAATGAGAATGAGAAATTGCAATTGGAAGCACTTGACCTCCTCGATGAAAGAAGAGAAGAGGCTAGACTTAGAATTGCAGCTCACCAGCAAAAAATAGCCAGGCACTTCAATTCCAAAGTTCGTCAGCGCAGCTTTGAAGTTGGGGACTTAGTCCTGAAGAGAATTATGACAACCATAGGTGTGTTTGGGCCAAACTGGGAAGGGCCATATGTTATAGACGCGAAACTCCTTGATGGCACATTCAAACTCACAACTGTCGAAGGAGAACCATTCCCAAGAGCTTGGAACAGCAATCATTTGCGTCCCTATTTTACTTGACAGCTTTGCTGAAATGTTGTAAAAGAATTATGAATATATGATTCTTGTATTGAAAGCAATTGTAAAGCAAGTGAATAATGAAAAGCTATAAAGTGGATGTAGGCCCAACTTTTGGCCGAACCACTATAAATCTTGTGTTCTCTACTATTATAAACTGCTTTGTTTTATTTCGACATGTAAAATACGTTAAGTGTGTCACTGAAATGTCGATTTAATAATCCAGGCCATAAAAGCAAAGCTTACCCATCGCAAGACCAAGCGATCTCCGACATCACTCAGCAACCAAACACTAAGCCATTCAAAATTTCCACACTCAAATCCTACAAAAGAAGTGCTTCGAACAAAAGTTAGCAATGTGGATGGAAGTGGACCATTTTTAACTAACTGCAAATGTTTGAACAAACAAACAACCAGTTAAATAGCCTGTGTCTACCACCACCAACTCGTTTGACTATGAAGTATATTCCTTTGGATAAGGGAAATTATTGGCAACTAAAAAGGGATGACACTTGCAAAAGACAACGGGGATCGCCAACATGAATAGATGACAAAGAGACGAGGGCGAGCAAGCATAAAAAAGCAAAAGAACTCTTCGGAGGCACGAGCCCTCTTCGGAGGCACAACTCTTTGGAGGATAAAGACCTCGAGCGGGCCTAGCCAGAAAAAGAGAGATCCTTCTCGATACAAAGTTACGGAATGATCGGTCGATACACTCCCGTGAATCCGTCCAACCGAGAGAAAGAAACTCCAAACTTCCAGGCAAAAGCCCTACTCAGAGGCACACGTTTCACCGAGATTGAAATAAAACTTCCAAGTGTTGAAACGTGAAAAGCCCTCTTTGGAGGCCCATTTCACCATAGTTGAAATGCTAAAAGACCTCGAGCGGGCCAAACCAGAAAAAGAGAGATCTTTCTCGATACAAAGTTGCGGAATGATCGGTCGATACACTCCCGTGAATCCGTCCAACCAAGAGAAAGAAACTCCAAACTTCCCGGCAGTATCCCTACTCAGAGGCACACATTTCACCGTGATCGGTCGATACACTCCCGTGAGATGAAATGTGAAAAACCCTCCTTGGAGGCCCGCTTCCCAGCGAACAGGGAAAAGTAAAAGCCTCTGCCAAGGGGCAGAAACAAAAAGACCTCTTCCTAGAGGCACAACCAAACAAAAAAGACCTCTTCCCAGAGGCAAAAACAAAAAAGACCTCTTCCCAGAGGCAGAAATAAAAAGACCTCCTCCCAGAGGCACAATCGAACAGAAAGACCTCTTCGGAGGCACACGTTTCACCGAGATTGAAATAAAACTTCCAAGTGTTGAAACGTGGAAAGCCCTCCTCGGAGGCACAACTCTTCGGAGGCACACGTTTCATCGAGATTGAAATAAAACTTCCAAGTGTTGAAACGTGAAACAGCCCTCCCTAGAGTTACAATTTTCAAAAGAAGCATTTCGTCAGAAATGCAAAGCAAAGATCAAAGCCCTCGACCGAGGCGCAATATAAAAAAAAGAAGAAGGAAGCCCTCTTCAAAGGCACACTTTAGCTTTCAAAGGAAGATTTGTTCTTCTATTCTAGGAAATGTTCTTCCTCAAAAAGAAGTTAAAGTGTCCTTCAGAGACCCGCTTTACCACATAGAGGAATTCAATTGGTTAAAATGTGTGAAGGCACAAAAGAAAAAAGTGATATCTTCGAATGATGAAACGTAAAAACTCATATGGAGGGAACTGTACTCTATTTTTAACGAAATAATATTCCTCCAAGTATGGAATAATTATTCTCCAGAAAATAAGAGTACAAGTCCCCTCAAAGTATAAAATATTGCAATGAACTTATGGTATAGGGGCAACGTGGTATAATTACATTGGTAAAAATTACGCTCAAACAACATACCACAAGCTCACTACAATATCATATAAAGAAGCTTGTACAAAAATAAATAGTAAATGCATTCTCAAATACAGGCAGAAGTTTGTACAAACAAAAAGAATCATTTTATTCAATACTGTCAAAATTTTGTACAGGTACAGGTTTCAAAATAAAAAAGAAAAAGAAAACTGGAGGCCGGTACCCGCACAATCTCCGGCCAGTACATGCAAAAATCAAAAAGTAAAGATAAATCGAAGCAGGACCCCTTACTTCTTCTTGCCACCACCCTTAGAGCCTCTACCTGACCTAATAGGCAGCTTTTCAGGACGGCTTGGGAGAGTGGGGGATGAAGGAGAAAGGGTTACTTCCGGATCAACTTTCGTTTCCTCTTCAGAAACAAGAATGCCTTTCCTTCTCTTCTTGGAAGTGGCACGCTTCCTTCTTCTCCTTGAAGAAGACTCACTTCCCGGAGTAACAAGAGCAGATAATTTAATGTTATCAGAAGTGGTTCTCTCTGGAGACTCATTGCCTTCTCCAACTTCTTCTCCCCCATGTTCTTGAGAAGCAATAGGATCATCTAAGCCATGAAGAACTTCTATCTGCTCCTCTTGCGACCCGGGTTGAGTGGCGGACGGAGGAGTGACCTGGAGAACCGAAGGAGGAATAGTTGCAGGAGGGGAAGTTTGAACAATGCTCGATGCTTTCTCTACAGAAGAAAAGAAGTTAAAGTCAGTAAAGAGAGGAGATAAAGGCTCATTGAGGTTCAGGAAATAGTCGAGAAGCTCATCGAACTCATAAGAAGCAAATGAGAAGTCTACTTGGGCAAAATTAATAGTAGAATTACCTGGAGTAGTCGGCTTCCTGATATCAACCTCATAAGACTGTGCTTCGGCGCTTTCTTTGCCTTCATCTCCGCCCTATGTACTTGTAATCTCAGTTGTAACTTTGACCAGGGATGGAGAATGAGAACTGGAGCCGACGATGTCGATTTCGGCAGAAGGAGAAGGCTGGACTGGAATAGTCGAAGTAGTTTTTCCTAAACGTTCCCCTTCGGCCATCTCGGCTCTTAATTTTGCAAGTTGTTCTTTTCCCTTGGCGAGAGCAGCGCGAGTGTCATCATCTAAATAATGTTCCTCAAGAGCTGATTCAGCATAGCCAGCGCTTTTACCGCCAAGCATGTCAAGTGCGGCCTCCCACACTTCAGCCAGAGTAATTTCATACTTGGGGCCTAGAAAGGCGAGACTACCGCGCCCCAAGACGCTGTGCAGGTAGAAGTCAAATAGTGTCGAGCTGATGTTGGTCTTCGTTGCCTCATGGGATTCTTCAACTGCAATTTTACCATCAACGGCCTCATCACGCTCTCTTTCAGCTTTGGAAAGTTGAAGCTTTAGCAATTGAATTTCCGCCTCCTGAGAGTTGACTTTCTCCCGTAACTCTGTAACCTCAGCATGATACCTTCCCGCTGTTTTCTGCTCAGCTTCAAGTTGTGCCTCGGCATGTCGCTGAGCGGCGTGAGCATCGCGGACTTGCTTTTGAAATACTTCTTCTTTTTGAGTATATGTGGTAGAAGAAGTAGCAAGCTCTTGTTTAAGTTCCTCAACTTTTGCTTCAAGCTCTTCATTGTAAGTAGTAATGCTCCTCATTTCGGCATCATGCTGCTCAAGAACCTTCTGCCATTCGGCATTATCATTCTCCATAGCATGCATGGCCTCTATATTCGCACGGTTGACCCTTTGAAGCTCATCAACAAGCTTTTGCCAGTTCGACATCCTTTCAATATCAAGCCTGACAGCATCGAGATTTCGCAGTATGGCAGGCTTGTCGATAGGCACCAAGTCAAGGTCGAACCACACTCCCTTCAGGCACGAGTGCGGGAACCGGCTTTGCAGAGTAGACGAGCCTGATCCAACTTGGAACTTAGGCCTACTGATTATTGTTTGAATGTCTGTCTTCCCGAGAGCAGGAGAGCCAGAAGGAATGTCAAGTGAGACGGGGGCAGTGACCTTTTCAGGAGGTGTAGAAGCATGCTTTTCACCGTGCCGGGCACGCTTGCTTGGGTCCTCAACTATGTGGCTTTTTCCCCGATCACCATGCGATTTTCTCTTGTGAGAATCGTCACCTCTCTGGGAAGAGTCATGACACTCCTCCCTTTCCTTTCTCTCATAACGCTCTTCTTGAGCCCTCCTCTCCTGAGCCTTTCGGGAGGCTCTCTGTTCATCGGTTTCTCTGTGAACGGGAAGGTAGAGCCTATAATCATATTGGCTACATCTCCCTTAGCGCGGGAAGTCGTCATAGTAAGAGCCGCTGCGTCCCATCGGAGAATCTAAAATAAAAAAAAGAGAGACAAGTCTTAAAAGTCTTTAGAGAAAAGAAGCATAACTTTAGAATCTTCAAAGTAGAAAGAGTTAGGAGTATAAAAGTGCCGAAGGATTCTAAGTGTGTGTGATGTGCAAACTACGCGCATCAAGTTATGGACCACTCTTTGATTGCGGAGCAATCACGGGGGTAGTAATCAACGTCAACTCGTGGGTCGACGGAGCTTGTTGTAAAGAAGAAGTCGCTTCCACTATTGAAGAAGAAACTTTAGTAGTCACGGGGTCGTCTTTAAAAAGCTCTTGTGAGGTGACATAGAGATCGCTCAACCTTTCGAAAGCGTCGTCCCCGCTCTGCCTAACAGGGCTTGTTTTCTTGGCTTCTTCGCCGGACTTCTACGAACGTTGGGGAGATCCCTGAGGCTCTTCTTCCTCAATAACTGGGGCAAGTGTGAATTTGCCAGATGACCCCGCAACATCGACAGTGGTAGAGCATTTTACTAGAGAAGCTTCAGAAGCGGGATCTTTTGGTACGGGTGTGTCAGAGGAAACCGGGGCATCTGATGCTCTAGCCGGGGAGTCTGGGATCTCATGAGGATGTGTAGAGCGAGAGATGTGTAAAAGCCCGTACTGATGTAAAGAATGAGTTTAGCAATTGATAATTCGGATCTTGGAAAAGTTTGGAAATGGAGAAAATAGAAACAGGTAATCTTACTTCCTACTCTCCAGATGGCATAAAACTCTTGGGGCAGCGAGCAAAGAAAAACTGGTTCAAAAATCCATGGACGCTTTCTGTAAGATCGGAAATAAGCTTGCGATTTCTACCACTTCTCACAATAATGAGGGAAGGGTGTCTTTATACTTTGCAAACGAGCATAAGTAGCGAATTTCTTCAAAACTCGGCAAGCGATCAAGAGTTCTCCTAAACAAAACACACAACCCCATCAAAATGGCGTAGCCATTAGGATGAAGTTGGAATGGCGAGATTGTCAACCGAAGGAGAAGGGTTCGAAGGAAGTCGTTGAAAGGAGGGATCGCCCCGCTTAAGCACATTTGACGATTGACTGCAACAAAACCATGAGGTGGACTATCGGCAGTATCATTTGGTCCGGGTAGTAGAACATCATTTTCAGCAAAGCCAAACTGAGTGCGTAGCTGAATAAACGCTCTCGGAGTTAAGATTGTCGAAGTTCTCTCTGGAGGGTTCTCTACGGGAATAGCCATCGGAAAGGTCTCTTCAGCTTGAGCTACCTCTTCTTCTTCTTGATGGGAAGTCATTCTACACAAACTACTGGATATTCAAACATGAAGGTGCACGTTTCCTAAAGTGTGTGGAGTGTTGTGTAAAATCAATCAAACAATAAGCAAATGCAACTGGAATAAAAACTAGCAAAATATTTGTCAGTTATAAAGTCCAGGGTTCATTGTCTTAACATGCAAGTGTAATGTTGATGCAAACAAATTAGTTCAAGTTAGTGATGCTTTGCATTAATACTTCACTTTAGTTGATTTGTTCACAGCATTTCATACAGTATATTTAAGTTGACTATGTTTTATGTCGACTAATCTGTCATTTGATGTGGGCGATCAGTGACAAGTATATTTGTCCCATTTTTCTGCAAAGTGTTGCGTTTAACGGGTCGATGGTAATAAAACTGGTGTAATGCAACAAAGTTCAAGCAGTTTATCCTAGCAATTCAAATTGGAAGTACAATCAAGTTCTATCAACATCTCTAAATTTTCAAATTCTGCTCAGGCCATTGAGTCACAATCCAAAAGCACTCAAAGTCATGAGCCGTTCACGACCTAGCAGGGTGGGATGCAATTGGCTTAGGCTAGAGGAAACAATTCGGCAAGTGGAATATTGTTCAAGTAATGAGTCGTCCGCGATCTAAAGGTTGGGTCGTCTAAGACATAGAAATTAAGTCGTGCACGACTTCAAAGATCTCCTGAGGTTTAAGTGGTTGACTCGGTTAAGTGGTTGGCCCCTTAAATCGTTGGTCCTATAGGCCGCAAAGCATATTGAAGAGATAGATCTTAACTCGGCCGCGACTCATAGCTTATGACGTATCTAGTTAAGTCGTGAAGGGTTATAGGTCCCTCAAAACTACTGAGTCGTGTCCAAGTCGGCATTCCACTTCATCGACAAACCCCCCATCTAATCGGAAACCCTTCACCTTCTTAGCCCGCTAACCCGTTAGCCTCTCCACCAGCACAAGCCCTAATTTTCACCCGATGACGAATCATCCAAAAACTAAATCACCGCAAATTCAATGCCTTTCACTCCAACGCAATTCAAAAATCGATTAGCTTGAAGCATCGAAGCCCACCAATCAAACGCTTAAACCTAAATTCAGCCAACCAGAGTTCGCCAACTATGGAAAGTTCACGACGCATTGCGTGGAAAAGTGAGTTAGGGTCAGGAGAAGAGAACGAAATCACTTACACAATGAGAAACAAAAGTTGTCGGTAATCGATTGGAGTGAAATCGCCTTTTGGAGCTCAGGAAAATTGTTAATGGCAGAAAAGGATGTGGGAGCAGTTGACGAGGAGGAAGAAAACGAGCTAACGCTTATATAGGGCAGAAGCAAGTAAATGTGCTGATTAAGCCATCTGTTAGGTCGCCCGCGACTTAACAAAGTTTGGTCGAAGTACACGACCTACGACCTAGGCGCGCACTTCGAGGGGCAAGTGTTATTTCCTCTTTTCTGGCGACCTAAAGATAGCCAGCCTATGCCTTAAAAGGATGCCGACCTAAGGACCAAAGGGATACCGACTTAAGAGGGGTGCCGACTCAATGCTTCAACAAGTATGCCAACCTAACACTTCAACAAGTATGCCGACCTAACACTTCAAAAAGGATACCGACCCAACAGGCTAAGAGAGATGCCGACTTAAGACCTAAGAGGTATGCCGACCTAATGCTTCAACATGGTTGCCGACCTAATGCTTAACAGAATGCCGACCCAAGATAGCTACCGACCTAAGTCGCAGCCGACCTATGACTAATGTTAAGTCGGTCACGACCTTGGCAAATGAAGGTAAGTTCAATGCAGCTACTTGGCACAGTGGTCTCTTAACTCGTACACGGTCCAGGTCTTACCAGTTGGGCCGTGATTTGCGAATCACCAAGTTAACCCGTCCGCGACCTAAAGACACTGAATATAAGCCCGATGCCATATTACTGAGAAGAGGGGGTGTTAACTCGGGGGCGACTTAGGACTTGTACAAATGAACTCTTGTGAAGCCATGGAGGGGCCAGATGAATCAGCCACAACCTACCTTAGACCGGCCATAACTCACCTTAGACCGGTAACGGCTTACGACTTAAAGAGGGAGATTTTCCTATAAATACCAACCTACCTCAAGCATGAAGGGAACTTTTGGCCGACCACTTTGAGCGCCGATACTCTGCTGAATTCTCGACTCACTCGACACTTCAAGTACGAAAGGCATTTCAACTAACTTCGGAAGAAAATCTAACGCAATCTACATGGATTCAAAGAATTCTTCTGCATCAATGTTCTAGTTGTTTGTCTCATTAGAATTGTAATTGAAGATTGTTGTAAAGTTGTAATCGATTCAGTAATAAAGAGAATTAAAGTGGACGTAGGCTTACCCTAAGCCGAACCACTATAAAAACTGTTGTTTTTTCTGTTTTCTCTGTGTTTTCTCTACTTGTTTTTTAGTTCCCGTGTTCACGGGTGGTGCTTTCGCTCAACTTCAATCTACAACGGTGTGTTAGCGTCTAATTTTTACGTTAACACCCTCTGACACAAATTCTATGCTACAATAACATCTAAGCCTTGGTGAGGGTCGAGCATAGTGGGAAATTTCTTAGCCGTGGGAATCCTTGACCTAGTAGTCTTGGCAGCTAGAGAAGTTTCTTGAGGGACCAAAAGTTCAATCTTTGAAGTCTTATCACCTAAAATGAACTCTAAAGAGGCACAATGTGCATGGCTATCTTTTAACTTTAACTCCAAAGCATTTATCTGCTGAATAAGTTCAGACTTTTTTGATCGAAACCATTTGTGGCATTAGTCTTCAATTGTCGTTTGAGTTTAGTGATCATCTCATGTTTTCTAAATATTAGCCTCGAGATAGGATATATGGTATTTGTAGCCACTAGAAATGGTTTTTTGATTAAGATATCTCTTATGCCATTTCACGGCATTAATGTTACCACCAAAATGTTCCAACAAGACTTCGTCTTGGGCCACTGTCACTCCACTTTCCGTCAATGGTCTTTCTCAAATGGAATCGACAATATGAGACCTTAAGTTTTGAGAAAGATGAGTCGTAGATGAGTACAGATCTTATTTAAGCAGAAGAAATGAAACCAAATCAAAATTTGGGGTAAAAGATATCTTTATTATTATAGTAATAGATTACAACTCAAATAGCCACAAATTTAGGAGTTACAATGAACACTGTTAACACTAAAAACCATGAAACTACTTTCGTATTTTATCTAAAGAATTAGCTGAAAGCATAATTATGGAATCAAAGGGAATACTAACGTCTTCGGGAGTTATGACAGGTGGATATTTGCTATAGTCCCATTTTCCAATTGATGGACTATCACGGTCGCAAATTAACTTGGATTGAAATGTTCTGATTTCTTTAAGCAAGTTTCCTTCTCTTCACCGAGGAATTCAAAACGGAGATGAGGATATTCCAAGTATAATTTTTGTAAATCATGAAGAATGCAATATCTTGCTAACTTCAAAGTTTTCAAAATCGTCGCTTTTTCACAGTAAAATTTCCTCAATTTAACATATTGGCGTAGGTGGTCCTTTTGGATGATTCGACCTAAAGAATTGATATTATGAAATGGTATAGTAAAACAAGCTAGGCAGAGAAAACAGAGCCAAAACATATGCTTATAAATTGACCAGTTCTTACACATTTACAATTATTCATCTGGCTCATACAATATAGACCTAGTGAAAAACTCTGAAACAAATTTATCCTTATAGTACTTACGCTTTTTAGAGGGAAGATCATGAGAAATCGATCTAATCGCCGTAAATTCCAGGAGATTGTAGGATGTGGATAAAATCCAAATTCGTTTAAGTACGTTTTATGAAAACTTATGAGTAGACCCCCACTGTATTTTCCTGAGTGAGAAAAATGTATGATAAAATGTCTACAATATACTTTGTATAAAAAGTTTGCTAAAATGTCCCTCTCTCTGTCATTATCAAGAATAGAGTGATTGACTCCCTATTTTCCTTCACGAGAGCATCGTACTGGAGGCACGTTCTCTTTAGTAAAGAAGCAACCCTATGATATTTAATGGATACTAATATGGAGGTACTCCTGTTAAGATTGTGATATTACTCAGACAAGACATCGGGCTCCTTTATCGATTTGTCTAACACCATATATAACTTGTTTAATTGTTGCTTGTTTTCTATCAAATTATGTTTTGTAGGCGAAAGTACTCCTTCTTTATGTAAGACAAATGATTTAGCACTAATTATTATCTTTGAAGTCTAAGACATTTAAAAAAGGAATTTCATACCAGTAAAACTAGAATGGAAGCCTAGGGGGCTTGGTCTTTCTCTTTTAGATTCTCCGAATGGGTGGGAGCACGTTCCTTCTTGGGAAGAGTAGATGGTCCGAGGATGAAGGAAGCATATCTTTATAAGTGGAAGGCTCCTTTTCAAAGAATTTATCTTGATCACCATCTTCTTCTTCCGTAGCACTAGAAGGACCCCCTTTATCTCCCTTAGGGCCTTGGCCTTCGGATCATCGTCGTCGTCACCATCATAATCATTATCCCTACCCTCATCATCGTCCTCATCTTTTTCCTCTTCAGCATCATAAGTGTCACCCTCTTCATCAGAATCAGATTTGATATGGAAGGAGGGGATATCAAAAGAAAGAGCTTTGGTTGCGCTAATTACCTCTTCTTCACCTCCAGGTCCGGTACCCTGCCTTAGCTTGTTGATTTTTTCTATTACTCCTTCGGCTAAGGCTGGATCGAGAGAAATGAAGCAGAAGTTAGGACATTTCTCATAATTGTCTACGTATGCGAGCATGAGAGCATCTTCATAATTTTGCAGCATCATGTGCTCTGGGGTGACTTTAGAAAACTAAGAGACTTTCTTCTTGGCGTCGAAAAGGATGCAAACTACCAGTTTGAGTAAAGCTTTGGTCCTTTTGAATTTGTATTTCAAGGATGTATCCTTAGCAATCAAGCGAGCTTTTTCATCTTCTAAGTCCTTTAGAGTATGCTATATTGCAAATTTTCCATCTTTGATGAGTTGTTGAGCTTGCCTCTCTACTTCTAGATCAGTGTCAACCATGGTGAGGGAAGCCTTTAATCGCTCCAAATCAGTGGAAACTTCGTTTTGAGCAATAGTCAAAGAAAATAACTAATTTCTGAGATCAGAATTCTCCTTCTACGGCCTAGAGGATTCAGTCGAAGATTTCGAAACAAGATCATTTAGAGTTATCCAGTTCCTTGAAATGCAGTGATGGTATGATCAATTGGGTAAACGCTTACCAAAAGTTGCTGCTCCAACAAAGAAAGATAATTTTCCACCAAGACCGTAGTAAAAGTGGGCAGATAAGAAGGTACAAAGGATTCAGAATGTAGGATGAGCTTAACAAGTTTATAAAAAATAATTGGTGGAGTAGCATATGATAACGACTCTGGAGGAGTTTGCTTTAAGGATGGGGTCGTCATCTAGGCCAAATACATTTGCACAAGTGCAGCTTGGGAGTCGGAGATTGTGATATAAGGAAACGGTTCAGGAGCTGGTGCAGTTTGATTCATTTTATCTTTAGAAGCTTCAACGACAAGGCTCTTCGAAGCTAGTTCAGGAGATATACGCTACTTTTCTTTGTCCATATTAATAATCATTTCCACTTTCGCCGAAGGCGCATCTTCAGAAAGCTCCATTAGTTTTCTTCTAAAAGTTCTTTCGGATTTAACAAAAACCTTTAAGATTGATGTTGCTGCCGAAGATGACTGGGATGGGACAGCACCACTAGAATATATAATAGCCTATGAAGAAGTTGGAACAAATTCAAGTTGATATAAAGTCAGTCAAAGTAATTTAAGAATGATAGGGAAAAAAGGAAAGTTCTAAATCGTTAATATAAGTGGAGAGCAAGCGCAAATAGGAGACGTCGAAGTGAAGTGTTCGGCATTGCTTAAGGAAAGAAAGCGCTTGCCCCGAGAAGTGTGCATGATAGTAGGAGGGATTCGTAGGGTCCACTGGCTAGATTGCAGCAAAGAGTGCTTTCTTAGGTTTGAATGGGTTAAGTGCATCAGCCTGATCCCAATCTGTTTTGAAGCTGCAGTTAGAGAATCAATGGTTCTCTTTTTGGCATTACTAACTTTCTTGGTAGATTCACCTAAACAAAAGAAGGTAAGATATTAGTTAACAGAAAACGTAAATTAGGGCAAAGACAACCCTAGAGCAGAGTTACGGGGTGAGGCAAAAGTCCCATGAACATCAACGAAGCACTTGACAAAGAAGAATTGTTCTCCCAGTCCTTCAACTTGTTAATACTATCAAATATTAGCTTCTTATAGATGTTGAATCTGAATATCTTCTTGTTAAGATTTCTCAACCTTGCCAACTTGGTCGAAGTGTTTAGTATTTCAACGTTAAGCGAAGGAAAATCGAATTCCAACGCCAACATCTCTAGAGATAATTGATGAGTATAGACATTTGGGGATAGTATCGGAGAAACTCCAACATGAGACAAGTATGAGATCAGGAACTCGAGAAAGGGAACAAATCCACCGTGCCATACGTGGATGGCAATGTTAGGAAAGTACCCATCAAGAGGGTTGCCAATAGTATCAGTTGGTTGAGGAGAGATAGATTCGATCCCAGTAATACCAAAATCTTTAAGAATAGCATTGAATTCATATTGAGATACGATGGAAGATTGCTTGGCAACAACTTCGACTTTAGGAGAGTCCATGATTCTACCAGGTGAAAACGTTTTAGTTGAAACCCTTGATCATTCACGAATTTAGAAAGCAACCAAGAATTAATAAATAAATTTACTTAGACAGCTCAAGCTTGAAAACATACATGAAGTTCTAAAATGGTGTAATCAGTTTAAGTCTAAAAGCTAAGTAGTTTGAGCTTTCTACAATGTCAAAAGGGCAATAGCTCAAGCTTTTGACATTGTCGAAAGGTCAGCATTTCAAGATTTCAACTATGTCAAAAAGAAAATAGCACCAGCTGAAGCTATTGCACTTCAACATGACTAAAAGCCTAAAAAGTAAACAAGTAACAGTATAAATTCCTTGGGCTATCGACAAAGTCGAAAGAAAGAGATGAAACATTAATCCATTCATCTCCTTTCGACAATGTCGAAAGCTCCATGGAAACATGGATACACTTCGAATCTAACTTAAAGCTAAGTGGAAAGAACATTCGACATGGTCAAAACCAACAATTCCAAATTCCAAAGTAAAAATAATAGTGCTAATAAAATTGTCGAAACATATGGTCAATGTTTTGAAAACATGTCTTACCCATTAAAGTCGAGAGGTTTCAGGTTCAACTCATAAATGCTGTAAAATGTTTTGACAAAGATGGGCAGAGACGACTCTAAGGTCGATAAATTTCAACCTTGCCCAATGGTTTGAAAGTCTTCGACTTTGCCTAGAGCTCGTCGTCGAAGGGTTAGATCTATTCTAATTAACTACCTCGACAATGTTGGGAAAGTTGGCATCACAACACCTTTCGACCCGATCGAAAGGTACTAAGAAGGCGAATCCATGATTTTCCCCTCAATCTCTTTCGAAGGGGTAGAAAGGTCCTTTTGTGCTGCCAAATTGTATGCAAGAGGGTTCCAGCTAATCAAATTGGGTTTAACCAACCACAAACCCGATTGTAAATCCATTTTTCAAATCTATCTTGAAGAATAAGTAAATCAAACTTTTAAAAAAGGATTTAAATTGAAATCTCTTTAACTTAATTTCAAAAGGGGTATAAAGACTTTAATAAAATGAAAATCCATGATTAAAACAAAGGACAAAAATCAAAAACTTTGGATTAAGAATTAAACCCGATAAGAGGATTTTCTTTATCAATCGCCATCAACTTCAAAATCCAAAGTCAAAGAAGATTTCTATTAATTTGTGAAATCGAATTAAGAAGAAGTTTTTAGCAAACCTAACAAAAATTGAATTTCAATTATGTGATCCAGACAAAGGAAAATTTGATTGAAAACTAATAAGAACAGAGATTAATCTAAAACTTATGAATCGAATTTGTGAAAATACTTTGCTGTTTTAAAGCAAAATTTAGGAAGTTTCGAAGAATTCTTTTACTTGTACATGATAATTTTAATTTTAGGTAAAAGAGAAAGAAAGAGAAGGAGCGTACTTTATAAGAAAAGTCATCCAAATTCTTAACCATTAGATAAGATTTAAATGGACATCCTACATCAACGCGAGAAGGCCAAGAGGCGAGAAATTGTTTAGCTTTTGACAAAGAAGATTAGGAAAATCAATAGCATCCCTTCAAATAGTGGGGCAAATGTTACTCCAAAAAATCCACCTTTCGACTAAAGCGAAAGTTCTTTCAACAAAGACTAAGAAAGAGGAGTTCAGACCAAACCTTTCGAAGGAGTTAAAGTGATGCAACCATCATAGTTTAACAGCTTCAAAACCTTTCAAAGGGGATGAAAGGTTCCATCTCACAGTATCCAGTGAGTTCTTACCTTTCGAAGAAGATGAAGAATTTAAAGCAAGAACTAGCAACCCCATGGAATCCTTTTCGAAAGTATAGCAAGCCTTTCGCACCAGTTGGGACACATCCAGGATTCCCTTCGACAACGTCAAAAGGTTCTATGAATAAAGCAAAACTCAAAACTCAACAAAGAATGAAAGACAACCTTTCGACAACATTGAAGGGGAGCACAACTCTCGAAAACATTCATGTAAATTATGAACATTCCAATAATGTCGAAGGGTTCATGACAACAAGTGAAGACAAACCTTCTGACAAGGTCGAAAGGTTCATGGAAACAAGTGAAGAAAAACCATTCGTCAAGGTTAAAGGGTTCACAACAGTATATAAATGGAAACCTTTCCACAAGGGGAAAAATACATGTAGGCATAAAGAAAGGCAGACCTTTCGATAATGTTGAAAGGCCAATAATGACATATAAGGGGCAAACCATTCGACAAAGTCAAAAGGTTCTTAACTGCATAAAAAGGGGGACCTTCCGACCCAATTGAGAGCATGGATGTCGAAATGAGGGCCGCCTGTATCTATATATAAAACTTAATGGGTCATGTTTTAGGTATCTAATTTCTCTCATTCTAATCTTGTATATTCATAATCAAAGCATTTTAAACCTAATTAGATGATGATTTGGGAATTTGATAAAATAATGTTTTCTTGGATTAAGAGGGATGTTTTGAATATTATTGATTACTTCACTGTTTCCTTAAATGTCTATTGGATTAATCTCTACTTTCTATGTTTTATTTTATCAAAAGGTTCTTGTTGACAAGGTTGACAACTAAATTGACCCATACAATCACTACAACCTTTCGAATCCATTAGCTTTGTGGCTTAGACCTTCCGACAAAGTTGACAGCTCTTTATGCTCTCACATCATCCGCTACCTTTCGAAACTATAAACTTAGTACTCAAACCTTTCGACAAGGTCGAAAACTACTTCATATAAGTGGTGTAACCTTTCAACAAGGCGTAAACCTACATAATCTACACTAAAGTATTTGACTTCCTCATTCCACCCAACGAAAGCTATCAACCTAGCATTCAACAATATTGAAGCCTACCTTTTAAGGACTTAACTCAAGGAATTTCAACCTAAAATAAAAGAAAACCCTTCAAGGAGAACTCATACTAGTTCAAAAAAGTCGAAAGGTTTCTTAACTCTGAATTAATATATTTCTACGTCGTCGAAATGTCCGGTTCAAGAATTACCAACAAGCAAAGCTAAATTCAAAGGTTGTTCCTAAAGGAATCACGCCAACTCTTCTCCCAAAGTTTATCTATCTTACTTAACATTACTTTAGGGTGTTGACAAGAAATCATTTTGACACTTTCTTCATAGCACCTTTCGACATTGTCGAAAGGTATCTAAGTTGGGTCTTAACCAGTTCAAATGTCTTGCTATGCTTTAGAAAAGGTCACCATGGGATTGCTAATACTTGCCTTGACTTCTTCATCTTCTTCAAAAGTTAAGACCTCCTTGGATAATGTTAACCATAAAATCAACTTGAAAGTAGAAGTGCGAAAGAAGGATACTAAGATCGAAGTTGTGATGAAAAGATGGGCCAAGTCATCTTGAAAGACTTAAAAAGGATGTTTCAAAGGTCCAACTATTTATATAGTTCAAAAGGTCTTCTACCAAGACAAAAAAAAATAGGACCTTCTACCATAGCCAACCTTTCGACAAAGTTGGGAAAGCAATCATGATTCCAAAGCCCCTTTCGAAAGCAGTCAATAGTTTCCCTTCAAGTACACATCAAACCTTTCGAAGTCAAAGGTTTCGCCACAAAGTGACATTTTCAAAAGCTTAGTAAGCCTTTCGAACCGGTTGAAACACATCTATAATATTTTTTGACACCATCGAAAGGTGTTATGAAGGAGGCAAAATTTAGGAGTTAGAAAAGGCAAATTAATGGAAGAAAACCTTTCTATAACATTAAATGGAAATACATTGCTCGACAATGTTCAAGTGGAGTACAAACCTTCTGACAAAGTCGAAGGGTTTGTAACAACAAGTGAAGACTAACCTTTCGTTAAGGTTAAATTTTTCACAAAGGGATATAAAAGGAAAACCTTTCGACAAGGTCGAATGGTTCATGAAGGCATAAGAATGGAAAACATTTTGATATGGTCGAAAGGTTCATAATAACACTTAAAGGGAAAACCTTTAGACAAGGACGAAAGGTTCATAATAAAGGCATAGCTTTCGATGAGGTTTGAGGGTTCATAACAGCATATAAAAGAAGATATTTCAACCCAGTCGGAGGTAAGTAAGTAAGAGGTAAACCAAGAAGCATAGGAGATTCATAACCATTTGATCGTATTCAAAGGTTTCGTAGCCTTTTAGTAAAGTCAAAAGGTTTAAGGCGGCAAATAAAGGGGGACCTTTCGAATCAATCAAAGGTAAGACGCCGTAGGGGGGCCAACCTACATCTATAAATAAGACCCAAGGGATCTAGTTGGATGGACCGATTTTTGGATACAGAATTCATTTCCTTTCCTCTACTTTTGGGGTGATAATTATACTTAGAAGAAACCCTAAATCGAATGAGGGAGAGAGCTTATTTTTTTGTAACTCATTTTGGATATGAGCAAAATGGTGATGGCTTGTTTATGAAGGATATTGGCAATGAGGAGAATAATTAAGATCATTAGCTAGACTAATGATCAATGACACATGATTTCAACCTTTTCTCATAATCTCCTTTGATTTATGCTATATCTATAAGATCGACTTACACATTTCAACTCGAAACACATCATCGTCATCAAAAACAATCCTTGATATGGAAAATAAAAGCGATGATGATGAGGTGTCGACTATGTTGAATGCATGGGCTAAGGGAATATATAAATTGATCCTATATAAGGAAATGAAATAGGTTGTAGATCATTAAACTAGGTCTACTTTGAAAGGAGGAATACCTTTAGACTAAGTCGAAAGGTTTATTTCTTAAATGATTCCTGGTTGATATATCTAATAAACAACCATGGTGGAATCCATTCAAGGTAGATCTTCCCTTTTATGCATCATTAATCCTTTCGAAGGGATTCCAGGAAAAGAGTATTTATACTATAAGGATGAAAGCAATTAGAATTTACAGACAAGACAAGCATTTCCTTTCGATAAAGTTGAAGGGTCTCAATCGACACCTTTCGACGTGATCAAAAAGGAAGGGTAGGTTATCAAAGGTTAATTGCTTTCAACCCCTATGATAGATTGAATTCTAAAAAGTGGTAATGAGAGAAAAATGATTGTGAATTACATCAACCTAATTAGAAGGCTGGAATGGCCTTGTCACACCTTTCGAATGAGTAGAAAGGTTTGGCAACTTACTATTATTCCAACCTAATTGAAAGGTTTGAGTGATCTTGTTATCGACCTTGTTTGGCTATTTGCTTATACTCCTACTTAGTCAAAAGGCTGGAATGATCTTACCTATAACCTTTTGATAAGGTCGAAAGCTTTGAAAATTTAAAATATGATCAACCTGGTCGAGAGGTTAAAGCAACCTTATATTTCCATTCGACACAGTCGAATGGTTTGGCAATCACTGTTCCTTTCACCAAGGTTGATTTGATTAAGCCATTTTATCCAAATATACATTTTCAGAGGCAAGAATCATCTCAAACGCATGATTATGTTCAAATAAAATTTATTGTAACAGCACCGGGGTTGTTAAAATAATTTCTTGTTAACATTTTTGGTGCCAGAAGGAGGGCTCAAATCTCTGACCCCATCATTATGTATGAATTAATTATGGTTCGTTTCTCTAGGCCTAGGAAAAATGAGATTGAAACATTTGAGTGGACTCAAAGAGGGAGTGGAGCACACTACTAACGTGATGGAGAATATTGCTCCAACATTCAACCTGGATGGGGTCATTCGCAGTCAAACTTCATCATCATCATAGTAGGATGAAAATACAAAGAAAAACAATTGCTTGGAGCAATAGATACAAGAGAAGTAAGATCGGTTGAAGATGTCTTTATCCCAAAGATCATCAAAAAATCCAAGGCAAACTCGAAGAGAAGTAGTTTCTCCTAGGAGAAATATGAAAACCAATTCCAAGGAATGCAAAGATAAGGTATAATTGACCTCCCTAAAGAAGAAAAAGGTTCTACAAGCAAGAGCTTATCATTAAGGGAGAGTTCTTGACAAGTCGTTAGAGCAGTTTGGTAGCTCAACTTCCAAAAAGTATTGCTCGAGTTAGAAAAATTACTGCAATATTGAAGCTTTCCACAGACTATCAAAAACACCCTAAATACAAAAGGAAAAAAGAAACATGGATGTGAGTGTAAATGGCAATGAGAGGGTGACACCATTCACTTATGAGATCACGGCAACAGTAATTCTTCCTTATGTCAAGATCGTGTCCCTGAAATATGACGGGAATACGGATCCAAACGATCAGCTTATGGATTTTAATAGCCATATGGATCTATACAATGCTTCTGGGGCAGTTAGGTGTTATCTATTCCTTGTTACTCTTCAAGGGGGCGGCAACAAAGTGGTATAGACAATATAGAGAGAAAACCATCTACTCTTGGAAACAGCTTTCTTATGAATTCTCAGCACAATTCTGCATTTACAAGGATCCAACTATTGATTATATAGTCCAGGAAAACATAAAGCAAAGGCATGGTGAATCTCTAGGGGATTATCTGAGAAGATTCAATACAGAATCTTTGAAAGCTAAGGACTTGAATGATCGAGACAGGCTCATTACCATCTTGTCTGGTTTAATCGAACATACTCCTTTTGGGAAGCCATTATTTGCCATTGGCTTATAAAAATCATCAAGACTTATACTTCCAGTTGATAAATTCCTTCGGATGGATGAGCTTTGCTATTCTAAGAGAAAGATAATTCTCAAAAAGGAGGTAGGAAGATTTATCTTGGACCATAGCCATAAAAGTGTTAGGTGGGAAGAGCCAGTCGTTAATACAGTCATATTAAACATGCCACTATCTTACATATGTGTCATAGCTAAGGAAAGAGTCAACATTTTGATCTCCTACAAAGCTAAGAATAATATGGAGCGTAAGATGGGAGGAGATTATTGTGCCTATCATAAAGCTAACGATCATAAAATAGATGAATGTAGAGTGCTGGTTGGCATAACTCAAAAGCTGATACGAGAAGACCCTCTTAAAGAATTTATCCCGAATCAGCAAAAAACCCAACAGACTGAAAGTGCTACCTAGAAGAGTCCAGGCAATGCTGTAAACGTTCTGGAAGATGAAGACCACCCCAGCTTAAACCTACCAATTAACAGGATTGATGTGATCCACGGTGGGCTACGTCCGGTTGGAAATACTAAAGGAGCTTGAAGTAGATATATCAGGGAAGCCCAAGAGGGAAATTATTCTATTCAAGAAGAGTGTCCAACGAAGAGCCCACATCTTAATATCCAATTTACATATCTAGTGGTCACACCTTAAGAGCTACGCAAGGGAGTCCACCAGCTTCATAACAATCCCCTTATGATCGCCGCACAAATTGGGCTGTCAATTGTATCGAAAATTTTGGTCGATACAGGGAGCATAGTTAATGTCATTTTCAAGCATGCTTTAAATCAGATGAATATCCAAGAGTACAAGATAGAGCTATGCTATGAATTGATATTATAGTTTAGCAACCAGGGATCAACTCCGATCGGCCAAATAAAGCTACTAGTACAAATGGAGGTAACTCCAACCTGCTGAACATTTGAAACCATCTTTGTGATAATCGACTCACCCCTCCTACTACAAAACTTTCTTCGGCAGGCTAGTCCTAAATTAAATTGATGCTTTTGTCTCACCAATGTGCCTCATGGTGATGTTCTTAACAAAATAAGGCTAGGGAATAATGCAGGGAGATCAATTCAGCTCCCGTGAATTATACATTGCCACGCTCGATCGATATAAAATGGAGTATTTTGCTAATGTTGATTCTTTTGCTACTATACAGAGTTTGGATAATGGATTTTCACATCCAACATTTGAAGCATAGATTAACGATAAGAAGTCTAATAAGCATATGTATCAAAAGTATATTTTCGTATGAAACAAGAGAAATGGGATTGATACTAATTCAAAAGAAGAAGGTCCAATAGTCACAGAGTTTGATTGTTGGGGGTGAGATAAAGCGAATTAGGCCCATAGAGGACCTTGAAGAAAACCATATAGATTTTGAAGATGTTTCTAAAGTGGCAAAGTGGGAAAATATCTTGATGGCGTGTTAAAGAAAGATATGATTCAGTTCCTCAAAGACAACAAGGGTGTGTTTGCTTGGTCACGTTCCGATATGGTGGGTACTGATCCGACTGTCATGTGTCATACCTTAAACATCAACCCAGAAGCAACCCTCAAAAGATGAATAAAGTTAAATTTGGATAAAGTTCGAACAAATGCTCCGAAAGAGGAAGTTGATAGGCTCCTTGAAAATGGCTCAATTTGGGAAGTATATTACTCGAAATTGTTAGCCAACCTAATACTGGTGAAAAAGTCAAATGGGAAATGGAGAACATGTATTGATTACACATATCTAAACAAAGCCTACCCGAAGGATTGTTTCCCGTTGCCGTGAATAGATAAGTTGGGGGATGCAACAAGTGGAGACAAGTAGTTATCTCTTATGGATGCTTATTTAGGGTACAAATAGATACCGATATTCAAGCCAGATGAAGTTAATACCAGCTTAATAATATATATGGGAAATTATTGTTAAAGGGACACGCCATTTGGTTTAAAGAATGCAGGGGCCACTTATCAGATATTGTCTAATTGATTGCTCGAGGAACAGATTGGCCGAAATATGGAAGTTTATGTTGATTACATGCTGGTAAAATCTAGAAAACCTGAACATCATCTCAATGATCTGGAGGAAATGTTTGAGATATTACGGAGGTATCAATTGAAGTTAAATCCACAGAATGTTGTTTTAGGGTCCATTTTGGAATGCTTTTAGGCTACCTAGTAAGTACTCAAAGAATGCGGGCAAATCCCAACCAAATTCAAGCAATAAGGGATGTGGCCGAACCAAAAACTAGCTAGTAAGTAATGAGCTTAAGTGGAAGAGTAGCTGCCATAAGTAGGTTTGTATCAAAAGCTATTGATAAATGCATGCCTTTCTACGATGTAATTAAGAAAAGGAAGAACATCAAATGTGGAGAAGATTGCAGAAAAGCTTTCTTGGAATTAAAAATCCATTTGAAAAAACTACTTATACTCTCATGACCGAAAAGTGGGGAAATTTTGTATCTATATATAGCAGTATCAAATCATGCGGTCGGTTCAATACTCATTGAAGAGGATAAAGGAGCACAAATCCCAGTATACTATGTGAGTAAGCGGTTAAAGGATGTAGAGTTTTGATACCCAGTTATAGAGAAATTAATTTATTGCTTGATCCTTACAACTTGAAAGCTCATAGCATACTTTCAAGAACATTCGATCAAGGTATAGACAAATTTCCCCCTTAAGCAAGTTTTCGATAAGCCTGAGACTTTAGGGAGGTCGATAAAATGGGGAATTGAACTCAGCCAATACGAAATAGATTTTCAACCATGGGCTGCAATCAAACGGAAGGCACTAGTAGACTTTGTTAATGAATTCCCCGGCTTTATAAAGGAATAATCTGAAAAGGAGATGGTCCAAAAGCCCATGTGGTAAGTATTTGTGGATGGGGCATCAAACGAACAAGGTATCGACGCAGGATATGTAATTATAACCCCAAACGTAGCAGGACTAACAATGGCACTAGAGTTGAAAATCACGTAGATATAGATTTTCAGTGTCTCATAGCTAATGGTCAACAAAGTTGTTAACGCTAAAATTTGAACGCTAACACCCCGGTGTATGAAGTGTAATTGTGAAAGCACCACCCGATAGCTCTGGAACAGATTATAAGCAGATAATAGCAAAAAAGCAGTAAACAACAGCAATTTTATAGTGGTTCGGCTTAAGAGAGAGCCTACGTCCACTTTGAATATCTTTATTGACGATTTGATTACAAGTCGATGCAATTACACTTTGATTACAACACACTTCGAGTTACAAGTGATTTAGAACAAGTAGCCTAAACTTCAATGTCGTTCAAAATCTTTGAACTCATGTTGGACATGTAAGATTTCTTCGTGAAGTTCGTTGAGGAGTCCTTTGTATCTCAAAAGCTTTAAGTGTTGAAGTTGTTCGGAATGCAGCAGAGTAACGGGGCTTGAAATGAATGAGCCAAAAGTCCTCCCAAATGTTGGAAGTGGTCATGTATTTATAGGAGTTTTCGGCCTTGAGTCGTGATTCGTACCCAACTCATCATTAACTCGTAGCCGAGTCAGGTTGGGTCGTGGACGACTCAACAGGTTGAACCCCAGCTTCGTACCAGAGCGCCTTTGATCCTCTGAATATAGCACAAGTCTTAAGTCGTATACGAGTCATTCCTCTTTGATATAAGTATCATGATAGCGGGCTGCGACTTAGTGACTTTAGGTCGTGGACGAATCATGGTGAGTCGTCTCATGTTAACACGCGGCCGACCTACTGGGTTAGCTCACGGCTAGGTCCAAACTATGCTCCCATTCAAATGAATAACACAAGTCCTGAGCCATTCACGAGTTAACCAGTGCAACTTTCCTTGATCTTAGTATGAGTCGTACACGACTCATCATAAGTCGTATGTCGTCAACGAGTTATCTCATTATAGCATGGTATTGAACTTGTCTCTGAAGTCTTAGGTCGTATCACCTTCATGTCGCATTCCTCTTAAGTCGTAGACCTCCATAAGTCGTGACATTCCTCAGGTCGTTAATGTCTTAACTCGCAAGCCTTCCTTAACCCGTAAGATTCCTTAAGTCGTATGGTTCCTTAACTCGTAAGGTTCCTAAAGTCGTAAGGTTCCTCAAGTCGTACAATCTCTCCTTGGGTCGTTGAGTCGTAACCCTTTAAGTCGCTTTGAGCTTTAGGTCGTTAACTTGTTGAGTCGGTGACTTGTTGAGTCGTGGGGCTTCCTGAGTCATAGATCCTTCCTGAACCGTTAAGCACCTTAAGTCGTGGCCCATCCCGGGCCTTAACTCGTTGACTCCTTTAACTCATGGGCCTCTCAACTCGTAGGCTGGAACGGGGTTAACATTTGCCCCTCGAAGCACACACTTAAGTCGTAAGTCGTGTGCTTCGACTCATCATAACCCGGGTGTGCGATTCGAGTTGCAGCTCTTCCAGATATAAAATGCTTGATTCGTTCCTCCTATCTCCCACTTCTCATTACCTATCCTTTAAATCGCATCCGCCATTAACGCATCTCCAAGTTCTTACAGGCGATTCCAACTTGATTCTCCTCCGATCATCTTTGACATCACACTACGTAAGCAATCTAGCTTCCCTTCCGATTGTCGATCATCATTAACCTATGCGCCCTGTCCTTACCTCCAATTTACTCCCTCGAGCCTTGCAAGTTTGGTTACTCTAACCATCAATGGATTTAAGGTTGTCTGATCTGATGATTTGCGTCTTGAGGCGATTTAGTGGCGTGATAAGACTAGGGTTGTTGATTGAGAGTTTATTGGGTTAATGGGTTAAAGGTTGGAAGATTAACGGGTTAGGAGTGAAATGGTTTATTGGTTAAAAGTTAGAAGGTAAACTGGTTAGGAGTTAGGTGGTGAGTTGGCCAAATAGAGTTGAATATTGCCTTAGGTATGACTCGGCCATTTTTGTATGATCCAGCAGCCTTTGCGACTTAACCATGATCCGACCCAACATGCTTCACGACTTAAGCCTTGAGTCGTGGCCGAGATAGGACTTGGAGATTTTCTTATTACTTTGAACTAGAGCTTTTCCCTTTTTCCACAACTTACGACTCAGGGCACTGCCGACTCAAAGCATCAACGACTCAAAATTGAAGTGACCTGACTCAACTTGCTTCCTAATCCTTAGGCCATGGACGAGCTAGCCAGAGAACTAACGATTTATCTTAACCCGTAGGAAAAAATTTTGAGCCGTTGACGAGTTAGGACTTGTATGAATTCTGTTCGAACTTTGAACCATTGCATAAACTTTGAACTGTTGAATTTTATTGCATTCATTCACAGGTTACTTTGACTTGCAGGCTAACAATCTGTTCAATACAACATTCATAGAAAATTGGGACGAATACACTGCCATCGACCGCCCGCATCAAATGACAGATTAGTTAATAACAGATAATCAACTTAAATAGATTGTGTGAACGAAGTGCTATCGATTTCTAGTAGAATATTAAAGCAACATTGAAATAGTCAGTTGAAACTGACCAGCCTGCACTAATATTATGCTTGAACTTTAAATTAACAAGTTCTGAAATTACCGTAGTCGATCAATCGTCGACCAGTCTAATTCCAGTTATATTTACTTGTTATTTTTATTAGTTTTGCACGACACTTCACACTTTTAGGAAACGTGCACCTTCATATTTGAATATCCAGTTGCTTGTGTAGAATGACTTCTCAGCAAGAAGAATCGATGGGCCAGGCTGAAGATGTCTTCCCAATAGCTAACCTATTAGATAACCCTCTGGAGAGAACTCCCACTACTCTGAATCAGCGGGTGTTCAACCAACTGCGCATCCAGTTTGGTATTGCTGAAGATGATGCCTTACTCCCGGGACCAAATGACACTGCAGATAGGCCCCCTCTCGGCTTTATCGTTGTTAATCGCCAAATGTGCTTGAGTGGAGCCATTCCTCCTTTCAATGACTTCTTACGACAGCTTCTTCTTCGCTTAACTATCTCTCCATTTCAATTACACCCAAATGGTTATGCCGTTTTAATAGGGCTATGCGCACTGTTCATGAGGACATTTAATCGCTTTCCCAGCTTTTAGGAGATTTTCTATTTATGCTCATTCATAAAATCTAAGGACCATCCCTCTATTACACTTGTGAGAAGCGTGAGAGGCCGTAAATTGATTATGGGTCTCTCTGAAAGTGCTCATGGATTTCTGAATCGGTACTTCTTTGTTCGTTGCCCCCCTGGGTTTTATAGCATCTGGAGAGTTGGAAGTAAGTTTTGTTCTTTCCATTTGGACTTTTCCAAAATTCCAGTTGTCGAGTGCTAACTTTTGCCCTTTACCTTTGCAGCATTTCCTACTCTTTCAAGAGATTCAAGACATAAGGCGACCTTTGAAAGATTGAGTGCTGTGCCAGTGGAAGAGAGGAGCGCTAGGTTCTTACTGAGGGATGAGTATTTGCACCAACTCGGGCTTCTACACCCTTCTCGATCTATCCATCCTCGCGAAGTCCCTGATTCTCCTGCTGAAGCATTAGATGCCCCAGTTCCCACTGAAGAGCCTGTGCGGAGTGAAACTGCTATCGAGGCTTCACTAGTTAAGTGTTCAACTCCGAAGGATGCTGCGGGGCCGTCTGACAAGTATGTACTTGCCCCAGTCATTGAAGAAGGAGAGCTTCCGCATCGGGCAGAAAAGACCATCGAAGAAGGAGCTGATGGAAGGAGCCTTGCCGGGCGTGATGGTGAAGACATCTTTGGGAATTTAAGTGACATAATAATCACCTCTCAAGAGCTTTTTAAGGATGACTCTACCACTGCTAAAATTACATCTTCGGCGGCCGAAACGACCTCTCTTCTTAAGCAAACTCCTTTAGCACAAGAACTGCCATTAGTTACAAAGCCTGTCACTACCCCCCGATTGTCGAGCGGTTCGTCGTTCGGCGCGTATAGTTTGCACGTCACGCACAACTTAGGATTTTTCAGCACTTCTATGCACTTATCTTCTTATACTTTAAAGATTTCTAAAGCTTGTCTTTTTTTTATTTCAGATTCTCCGATGGGGCGCAGCAGCTCATACTACGATGATTTCCAGCGCTACGGGAGGCGTAGCCAATATGAATATAGGCGTTACCTCCCATCTTACAGAGAATCTGATGAAGAAAGAGCTGCCCAAAAGGCTCAAGAGAAGAGGGCTCAAGAGGAGCGCTACGAAAGAAGGGAGAGGGAAGAGCGCCACGATTCTTCACAGAGAGGTGACGATTCCCATAAAAGAAAAACCCATGATGACAGAGGAAAAGGTCATGTGGTTGAAGATTCGAGCAAGCGAGCGCGACATGGTGAGAAGCACACCACTATAACTCCTGAAAAGTTTACCGCCCCTGCCTCGCTTGATATTCCTTCCGGCTCTCCCGCTCTCGGGAAGTCAGACATCCAAACTACAATTAGCAGACCCAAATTCCATGTTGGACCGGGTTCTGCCACTTTGCAAAGTCGATTTCCTCAATGGTGTCTGAAGGGAGTAAGGTTTGACCTTGACTCGGTCCCCATTGACAAGTCTGCCATGTTACGAAACTTTGACGCCGTTAAGCTTGACATTGAGAGGATGTCGAACTGGCAGAAACTTGTTGACGAGCTTCAGAGGGTTAATCGTGCAAACATAGAGGCCATGCTCACCATGGAAAATGATAAAGCCGAATGGCAAAAGGTGCTCGAGCAACATGACACCGAGATGAGAAGCATTGCTTCTTACAACGAGGAGCTTGAAGCAAAAGTTGAAGAACTGAAACAAGAGCTTGTTGCTTCCTCTACTTCTTATTCTCAAAAAGAAGAAGTGCTCCTCAAACAAGTGAGAGATGCCCATGCTAGCCAAAGGGATGCTGAAGACAGGCTCGAAGTGCAGAAAAGAATTAGTGAGGGCTATGTCGCTGACATTGAAGAGCTTCAGAAGAAAAACAGCTCCCAAGAGGCGGAAATTCAAATGCCGAAGCTTCAACTTTCTAAAGCTGAAATGGAGCGTGATGAGGCCGTTGCCGGAAAAATTGCAGCTGAAGATTCTCACGAGGCAACGAAGGCCAACATTAGCTCAACATTATTTGATTTCTATCTGCACAGCATTTTGGGGCGTGGTAGCCTCGCCTTTCTAGGCCCTAAGTATGAAATTACACTTGCTGAAGTTTGGGAGGCAGCACTCGATATGCTCGGTGGTAAAGGCGCTGGCTATGCTGAGTCAGCTCTTGAAGAGCATTATCTTGATGATGATGCTCGCGCCGCTCTTGCCAAGGGGAGAGAACAGCTTGCAAGATTGAGAGCCGAAACAGCGGCAGGAGAATATTCAGGAAAAATCACCTCAACTACTCCAATTCAACCTTCTCCTTCAGCCGAAATTGATATTATCGGTTCTAGTTCTCATTCCCCATCTCCTACTAAAGTCACCACTGATATTACAAGCATACAAGGTGGAGATGAGGGCGGCGAGAGTGCCGAGGCACAGGCTTACGAAGTTGACATCAGGGAACCGACTTCTGTAGGTAACCCTACTAACAATCTAGCCCAAGTAGACTGCTCATCTGTTTCTTATGAACTTGATGGGCTTTTTGACTACTTCTTGAATTTCGGCGAACCTTTATCTCCGCTTTTTGCTGACTTAAACTTTTTTCCTTCTACAGAGAAAACGTTGGGCATTGTTCAGGCTTCTCCTCCTCCAATTATTCCTTCTCCGCTTCCTAAGGTCACTCCTCCTTCTGCCTCGCAACCCGGGTCACAGGAAGAGCAAATAGAAGCCCTTCACGGCTTAGATGATCCCGTTGCTTCTCAAGATCAGAAAGGAGAAGAAACTGAAGGAAGCGAGAGGACGCCAGAACCCACTGGCTCCGACGTTGAACCGTTATCCAAACTTCTTTCTCCAGGGAGTGGGCCTTCCTCCAAGAAGAGAGGGAAGCAGGTAGTTTCCAAGAAGAAGAATAAGAAGGAATCTTTAACTGGCGAAGAAGAGACGGAAGAAAGTCCGATCGAGCCTCTTTCTCCTTCATCCCCTACCCTTACAAGCCGACCTAAAAAGTTGGTCATTCGGCCAGGTGCGGGCTCGAAAGGTGGGCGGAAGAAGAAATGATGGCTCTGGTTTTGTGGCTTTCATATCGCTTTTTTGCCTTTTTTGCATGCAATGATCGGAAATTGTGCGGATACCGGGCCCCCGCTTTTCTTTTGTTGGAACCTGTACCTGTATATAAAATAGTGTTGAATAAAATGATTCTTTTTCTTTGTATAAACTTCTGTCTATATCTGAGAATGCATTTACTATTCATTTTTGTACAAGTTTCTTTGTTCGATATTGCAGTGAGCTTGTGGTATATATATTGTTCGAGCGCAATTTTACCGATGTAGTTATGCCATGCTGCCCCTATACCATAAGCCCATTGTAATATTTCATTTTATGAAGAACTTGTGCTTTTATTTTTTAGAGAATAATTATTCCACATTTGGAGGAATATGATTTCATTAAAAAATAGAGCACAAATAAGTTTCTATGCTTCAACTTTCGAAGATATCACTCTTTATTTTGTGCATATACACATTTTATTGAATGAAATCTTCTATGTGGTAAAGTGGTTAATTGTAAGACACTTCAACTTCTTTTTGAGGAAGAGAATTTTCTATAACAAGTAGTTCACTCTTCCTTTGAAAGTTAAAGTGTGCTTTTAATGAGAATTTTTTTTTTATTTGCCACAGTGAAGGGCTTCTTGATTTTTGTTTCTTTGAAAAGTTGCACCTCTGAGGAAGACTTTTTCACGTTTCAACACTTGGAAGTTTTAATTCAATCTTGGTGAAACGTGTGCCTCCGAAGAGGTTTTTATTTTGTTTTACATTTCAACCCTGGTGAAGTGAAATTCCGAAGAGCGGTTGTAACACTTCAACTCCTGGTGAAATGGGCCTCTGAAGAGGGCTTTTATTTTGTTTTACATTTCAACTCTGGTGAAGTGAAATTCCGAAGAGCGGTTGTAACACTTCAACTCCTGGTGAAATGGGCCTCCGAAGAGGGCTTTTATTTTGTTTTACATTTCAACTCTGGTGAAGTGAAATTACGAAGAGCGGTTGTAACATTTCAACTCCTGGTGAAATGGGCCTCCGAAGAGGGCTTTTATTACCTGGAACTTACTCTCTCATGGTTGGAGGGTCATGACTCCCCCAATCTTTTTTGTTGAGTAGAGAACTTTCTTTTTTTCGGCATATGCCTCGTTAAAGGTCTTTATCCTTCGAAGAGTTGTGCCTCCGAAGAGGGCTTTAGGCTCCGAAGAGAAGCATTTGGTCTCCGAAGAGAAGCATTTGGTCTCCGAAGAGAAGCATTTGGTCTCCGCAGAGAAGCATTTGGTCTCCGAAGAGAAGCATTTGTGTCTTTCTACCATGTGCTTCTTAGCGATTCCTTGTTATCACTTCGGGTATATGCCCCTTTCTTTTGCGAGCTATTCCTTTTTGCTCAAAGAGAGTGCTATATTACCGAGTGAAACCACGGGGCAATATAGCACTTTCTTGTTCAGAAAGTGCCAGTTTTAGTGGAATCCTCAATTGTTTGCAAATAGCACTTCTTTGAGTTCGGAGCTTTTGCAACTTGTGATTTGCTTATGTCGTGGTTCATGAGAATCGCTTAGCCTTATGATACGCTGAATGGACAGGCTTTACTTTGATTGCCTGCAAATTTAAATCGACATTTTAATAATACATTCAGTGTATCTTACATATCGAAATAAAATGAGCAATAGTAAAGAACACAAAGTTTATAGTTCTGAAATTCGAATCAGTTTTACAATGGTTCACAGCGCTAGAATTATACATCCATCATCGTTTTACAAGTTCAAACAATGAAATTAAGCAAGGTACGGATGCAAATAAATGCTGTTCTAAGATCCCGGAGGATTCATTGTTTTTGATCCATATGTCAGTTTATGACAAGTTTCTCGGACTCCTGCTCTCCAGTTTTGTCGCGTGAGCCGGATTGATTAGCAGGACGTTGTACCCCCTGAGCGGATGAGGTTGGGTCAGTTCTGTCTTTCTTCACATATTGTTGCAGTTTATTTTGTTTCAGCAACTCTTCAATCACATTTTTTAATTGGCGGCACTGGTCAGTGTCGTGATCGGGCTGATTGTGGAATCGACAGAATTTTCCGTTATCTTGTGCACCTCTACTCATCTCAGGTGGTTTGGGATACTTGATGACATCCTTCGTTGCCAGGTAAATCCTTTCCGGTGTATCAGTAAGGGGGGTAAAACTTGAAGGGTCAAAGCGGCGAGGTTTATTCTCATTTCCCTGCTTCTTTCCTCCGTCGTTTTCCCTTTTCTGGCTTCCGGACCCTTCTCTGTTAGAAGCATCATTGTTATCTTTGACCTCAACTATAATTATCTTAGATGGCCCTGAGAGGATTTCTAGCCGCATGAATTGGTCGGCCTTTTTATAGAACTTCTCAAGTGAATTAGGTTCTTTCATTTTCAGCCATCTTCCAAACTCGCATGATCTGTTGATGGCTCGCATCAAGTATGTTAAGATCATTCGGGGCTCCGCGTTATCTACCTCAGCCAGAGCTATGTTGAAACGGTTCAAAAAAGACTTGATGGATTCTCCAGGTGCTTGTTCAAGGCCGGACAGTGACATTATATCTTTCGCCCTTGATGCATACAACCTGAATTGTTCTTTAAATTTTCGGGTTAAATCGAAAAATTGATCTATGGATCGAACCGGTAGCTTGTTGAACCAAAGCAAAGCAACCCCTTCCAAATACACTGGAAAGTATCGACATTTAATCTCATCTAATGCTCGTGCCCCAGTCATATGCCAATCGTATCTGTATAGGAATTGGTTGGGGTCACTAATCCTTTGATAAGCCGGGATAGTAGGAGGTACAAAATTCTTAGGAAACTCTGCCTTTAAGATCTTTTCGGTGAATGGAGTTTTGCTCGGGGCAAACCCCCAATCCTTTTCGTCCTCTTGCCTCTGCATGCTTTCTTTCATAATTGAGCGAATCATCCCTGATAGGTACTCCTCATCATTCAGAGGCCTCTCCTGGCAGATGTCAGCTGCTCTTTCGGAAGTTCGAAAGGTTGGCTGTGGCCTTGAACCTTCAGCTTGGGAAGGTGCCCCTGCGGCGGTGCCTTCTGCTCTTTGAGGAATACCTTTCTCTTGGGAGTCACGGGCATCTCCAGCAAAGGTTGCCTCATTATTCACTGGTTGACGGTTAGTCCCAAGCAAATCATTCAGCCTATTCAAGATTAAAGCATTTTGTATATTTTAAGCCTCCAACTGCGCATTCTGAGCATTCAACTGCTGATTCAACCCTAGAATTACAGCGTCCAATTCTGCCCTTGTAACTCCAACAGTTGGATTGCCTGATTTGGTGTCGGAGAAGTGGAGGTTCCCTCATTTGTACCCCCGGATCTGACAGATCTACTCTTCCTACCAGGAGCCATAATTTCTGATAAACTTCTGGTCTTCAAAGAGATTCTCTCAACAATCTTTCGTGGAACAATGGTGAAGACAGCCTGAGTTCAATTCTCAGTGAAAGCACCAAAAATGTTAACGCTAAAATTTGAACGCTAACACCCTGGTGTATGAAGTGTAATTGTGAAAGCACCACCCGATAGCTCGGGAACAGATTATAAGCAGATAATAGCGAAAAAGCAGTAAACAACAGCAATTTTATAGTGGTTCGACTTAAGAGAGAGCCTACGTCCACTTTGAATATCTTTATTGACGATTTGATTACAAGTCGATGCAATTACACTTTGATTACAACACACTTCGAGTTACAAGTGATTTAGAACAAGTAGCCTAAACTTCAATGTCGATCAAAATCTTTGAACTCATGTTGGGCATGTATGATTTCTTCGTGAAGTTCCTTGAGGCGTCCTTTGTATCTCAAAAGCTTTAAGTGTTGAAGTAGTTCGGAATGCAGCAGAGTAACGGCGCTTGAAATGAATGATCCAAAAGTCCTCCCAAATGTTGGAAGTGGTCATGTATTTAAAGGAGTTTTCGGCCTTGAGTCATGAGTCGTACCCGACTCATCGTTAACTCGTAGCCGAGTCAGGTTGGGTCGTGGACGACTCAACAAGTTTAACCCCAGCTTCGTACCAGAGCGCCTTCGATCCTCTGAATATAGCGCAAGTCTTAAGTCGTATACGAGTCATTCCTCTTTGATATAAGTATCATGATAGCGGGCTGCGACTTAGTGACTTTAGGTCGTGGACGAGTCATGGTGAGTCGTCTCATGTTAACACATGGCCGACCCACTGGGTTAGCTCACGGCTTGGTCCAAAGCTATGCTCCCATTCAAATGAATAACACAAGTCCTGAGCCACTCATGAGTTAACCAGTGCAACTTTCCTTGATGTTAGTATGAGTCGTACACGACTCATCATAAGTCGTATGTCGTCAACGAGTTATCTCATTATAGCATGGTATTGAACTTGTCTCTGAAGTCTTAGGTCGTATCACCTTCATGTCGCATTCCTCTTAAGTCGTAGACCTCCATAAGTCGTGACATTCCTCAGGTCGTTAATGTCTTAACTCGCAAGCCTTCCTTAACCCGTAATATTCCTTAAGTCGTAAGGTTCCTTAACTCGTAAGGTTCCTTAAGTCGTAAGGTTCCTCAAGTCGTACAATCTCTCCTTGGGTCGTTGAGTCGTAACCCTTTAAGTCGCTTCGAGCTTTAGGTCGTTAACTTGTTGAGTCGGTGACTTGTTGAGTCGTGGGGCTTCCTGAGTCGTAGATCCTTCCTAAACCGTTAAGCACCTTAAGTCGTGGCCCATCCCGGGCCTTAACTCGTTGACTCCTTTAACTCGTGGGCCTCTCAACTCGTAGGCTGGAACGGGGTTAACAAAAGTGAAGCAAGTATAACAAAAGAAAAACCCCAAGTTAACTATATATGTGAAGAAAATACTATAAATGCTTGCTTTGTTTTAGAATTTTTCGGTAAATCATGTTCCAAGGGCAGAGAATGGGCAAGCAGACCCATTAGCAAAATTGGACAGCTTAAGGGGAGCCCCAGAAACACAAATTGTTCATGTTGGATATCAGGAAAAGCCGAACATTGAAAAGGAGACATCCAACAACGTAAAGAATTTCTAGTTATGGCATGATCTCAAACAAAGTCTTAGAAAAGAGATGAAATAGGAAGTGGTTATGAGTTAACAAATGAAAGGATGGACCAACCCAGTCCAAAAGGCACATGTGATCGTAGATGGGTGTCACCTATTATTGAGTACTTAGTTAAAGAGACATCACCCTTTGATAAAGGAGAAGTAACAAAAATCAAGAGACAGACTCCAACCTTTGTCATGATAGATGAAATCCTCTACAAGAAGGGATATGCTCTACATTATCTTCGGTGTGTGAGCATGAGTAATAGGATGAAACGAATGCTTGAAGCACGCAAGGGGTTGTGTGGCGATCATTAAAATGGAGCAAAGCTTGCAAAGGAAGTAATGAGGTAGGGATTTTACTTGCCACACAAAGCAAGCCAAGCCATAGACTTGTGAAAAGATGTGAGAAATGCCAGAAGTTTTCAAAAATACCTCGGTTGCCTCCAAGTCAATTAACTCCAATCGCAGGTCCACGACCCTTCAATGTGTGGGGAATAGATTTGATCGTCCCATTTCCAATTTCAAAAGGAGGAGCTGAATAGGCCTTTGGGGCCATTGATTATTTTACCAAATGGGTTAAAGCCGAGCCACTCCCAAAAATCATGTCGGGGAAAGTATTGAGATTGTCATTAAGAATATCATAACCAGGTTTGGAATTCCCCAAAAGATAATATTTGACAATGGAACACAATTTGAAAGTGAAGAATTCTTCCGATTCTGCCACAAAAATGGGATTGTTAAGAGTTCTCCATCCATCGCACATCCAAAAGCTAATGGAGCAATTGAAGCTGTTAACAAAACCACAATAACCATTCTAAAAAACTACTGAATAAAGAAAAATGAAATTGGGTAGAAGAGCTACCATTAGTGATATGGGCTTACCGAACATCTGCTAGGATGACAACAGCACATACCCCGTATTTTTTAACATATGGATGTAAGGAAATGCTAACAACTGATATTGAAATACCCTCACAATGACGGATTGCCTATGATTATGATCAGAATAAACAATCGAAGAAAGAATCACTAGACTTGATACATGTTAAGAGATGAAGCAGCGGTAAGGACCGTCGAATATACAAGAGAATCTCTAAATACTACAACTCAAGAGTAAGAGTTCAGTCATTTCAAGAGGGTGATTGGGTTAGCCACAGAGTAATGGCCAATACTAACAATCTTGTTGATGGACCCTTAGGAGCAAACTGGGAGTGGCAATTAATCATATGCAAAGTAATTCTTCTAGGAGCTTACATATTATGTTGCCCAGACGTCAGTAGAGTGCCTAGAACATTGAATGCTGAACATTTAAGGCCATTCTTTTCAAATATGGATTAATAAGGGGCCTCTTTTTGCAAAGAGGAAAATATACATAGTTGGGAGTGAAATGCTCCTCAAATATGGATACTACCTAAAATGGTAGTCTACAAAAGATGGTAGAAAAGCCTCTGTACGTGCTAAGATGGCCAGTGCGGAGCACATCCTAGAGGCAGGATGGAGTAAGCCTTTATACGTTCCATAGGATTACTAGGTTGAAGCACTAGACAAGCCCTTTTCCATGCCACTCTGTGGCTAGGTTAAGGCGCCTCCAGGAGGGAGGATGGAGTAAGCTTTTATCCACGCTGGAGAATGATGGACTAAGCATCAAAGCCAAAGAAGAAGCTCAATCAATAATGGACTAGGACGTCCAGGCCCGAGAAGTGGCTCAATCAATATGGACTAAGACATCCAAGTCGAGGAAGAGGCTCAATCAATAACGGACTAAGATGTCCAAGCTCGAGAGGTTGCTTAACCAACAATGCACTAAGATGTCTAAGCCCGAGAAGAGGCATAATCAATTAAGGGCTAAGATATCCAAGCTTAGACAAAGGCTCATCAAATTATGGGCTGAAATGTCCAAGGCCTAGAGGAGGCACATCGATTGAAAGACTGAAATATCCAAGTCCAAAAGGCCGCATATCTAATTATGGACTAAGACATTTATGCTTAACAGGCGGCTAATCAAATTATTTCTATGCAAATCCTTAGGGGTTCTTATATGTCAAAACGAACAAAAGAAGAGGAGTAAAACAAGATCTCCATTTATTATTACCTGAATCTGGGTTTGAAGACTTCCTTGAAAGCATCTATTAATGCTCGATACTGAGCTTTGGGATTCTCATAAATGAATTTTAGCAACTAATAGCAGAATCTGGGTCTTGGGATTTTATCAATCGCCATCTTTACTAAAGCCCAAATCAGAGCATGAGTACATTGTAGTTACTGCAATTCCTAATACTTGAACTCGAATTTCGTGATTATTATATGATTTTTTTTAAATACCCTAATTTGGGTTGAAGACATCTACTATGAAGACAAGTTTTATGAATTTATGGTTATTCAAAATATACCCCAATACGGGCAGGGATTTCAATTTTAATAACTATCTGCTTACACAATATGGGTCCTAATCTGGGCCAAAAATTCTTTCTGTAAAGATGATCGACTAACATATGTTTTAAATCTGTGCTCAAAGCCGAATACGAGAATAATACCGCTAATTCACATTTACATGGCCATAAAAACCTGAATCTTGATTTAGAAATTCCATATATAGAACAATTTTTAGGATATTATCATCTGGATTTTGAAAATCACGTTATCAATCTCTAAATGTCACTAGTTAATACCCTAATCAGAGTTAAATTTAATGGATGATATAATGTAATTGAGCCTATTGCAGGCAACCAGAAGTCCCAAACTGATCTTCTTAATGCCAAAATTAAAAGTTGGTGTTTATAAATTCCATGTGATACTTATCAAGCAAATAAGCGCATTAATATGCTGACCAATAACTGAACATACATGTAAGTATGATAGTAACAATAGTTCTTTTAATTTTGAATTATTCAGGAAAGACAAAATTATAAAGAGTAAGAACGCAATGAAAACTTTGCCCTGAAGAACAAAATCTTCTATTAGCACCAAAATTCACCACCGAAACTGTGTTTTGGCACTTAGTAAAGATTAATGAAGGATGTTACAAAGGAGCCGAAGGGATGCATCTAGAAAGGTCAAAAAATTTTTTGCAACAAAGGTGACGTAGGGAATGGTTCCGCACAAAAGAGGCTTCTACATTTATTAACGACCTACACTTTTAGTTCCGCATAAGAGGGTTCCATAGAAGTGAACTCACTGCTGATGGAAGTCCATCAAGTCCATCCTCAAGTGATAGTTCTGCATTAAAGATCTTCTGCAAGAGTCAACGACATCATGTACAAATATTACCTTCCACAAATCCAACTTGCCACCTCATTCCAAAAGAATCATTCAATGGAATCGAAACGATGCTTCTGCAATAGAAGATCGGGTCATTAGATGCCAGGCAATTCCAGTCAATCACTATAGAAGTGTCGCTTGCCTTTAGAAAGATCCTTTTGATGGAGTCGAAAAGTGCCCATCTGCTTCAAACAAGCTTTCTTGCTAAACCAAGAATGCAATGGATCGAAACTGTGGGTGCCGCATTCTCACCTTCCAATGGAGACAAGGGCATCCAGATATGTTCACAGTGCTATAAGCCAACCTTCTGACAAAGCCGAAAGGCCACCCTTTTACATAAGGCTAGAAGGATGAAAGTGAAACCTACCTTTTGATACGGTCGTCATGACCCCCGCGGAAGGTGCGAACCCACACCTATAAATAAGACCCGAGGGGTCCATTTTTAGGGGCAGGATTTTAGTTTTCCAAAACACTACTATTTTTAGAGCTTGACCCTATTTTTTAGATAGATTTGGGGCTTTTTCCAACAAGTGTTAATATGTATTTCTTCCAATCATAACAAAGAGTTACATGTTTGAGATTTATGTCTTCAAGTCTTTTATACACTTTATCTTGATATAATCAAATACCAATCCTCTTTTACATTTCTTTGGTTTAAAAGGCTCAAGAAAACCTTTCTATTGGGTTTAGTTTCCCATCAAAACCCACTCTGGTAAGGTATTCCCTTAAGATCTAATCTACGGAATCAAAACAATTTGAGGCCATTCAAAAGGACCGAAACCAACATCTCTCCTTAAGAAATTTTTACTGGTTTACGATTCCTATTTTTTTGGCCTTCCGATAAGGTCGAAAACCGCTATGGTCATAAGAATACTATACCGGCACTAACCTTTCGACCAAGTTGAAACCATGGATCTTCATAAAGATCATGCTACGGATTCGAAACCATCCACCACGATTAGAGCTCCGCTAGTTCTTATTAATTCTTTTAACATGTTGATAATTTGCAAACTTGATTAAGGATCTGCCTAATTTAAATTCTCCCGACCCCTTTCGGTGGGATAAACTTTTAAAACATGTCTACATTAGTTCAACAAGGAAAGTAGTTAGAACTTTCAAAAGGGACGGAACCCCTTTTGCAAATGCCTTTCAACGAAATCTAACTTTACCCTTCTTCCGCTACGGTATTGACCTACGAATTACCCTTCTCACCTTTCAACAAGGCGTAAATGTACGAAATTAAAATTCTCCTCTCCTAATATTGAGAATCCATCAATTCGAATCTGTCGGAGATCATTTCACATCAAATCCTTCAAAAAGGATTCTGTAGGGTGTTAACCAAAATTTGTGTTAACAATTTGGTGCGAATAGGGCACGAACCTCCAACTTTATCGATTACCCCACCATCTACTTGTCTATTCCACTATCTACCTGGACATTCCATCATTTAGTATTGATTCGTTCAAAGCTTGAAAGTCATTGAATAATTAGGGATGTCACTTCAATGATTAAAAAAATCATTGTGAAAAAGAATCCGATCATGGGTCTACAGGATCTTAAGAAACGGTCTTATCCCGTCTAATGGACTATAGTACTCGTTTTCGAGAAGAGCGTTCCCTAAAGCTTCGAGCACTATATATAATGAAAGAAAAGAGCAAGAACCAACCTTTTGGTTCTATGAAATGGAGCCAAATCCCTTTTCATATAGGATCTGCCCTAGTCTTTTCTTTGGGAAGAGAAAGTGAAGGGAAATAACTTATCTATTACTTATAAAGGAAAGCAGAAACTAGGGAAGTCAATTGCTGCCACGTGTTTTTCTTACTTGACTCCCTGTCGTTTTCAACTTCCGCTCCAAAACCGTTCTTCTCTTCGTCCGATGACTCCTATACGTCTGTTTCCCTTTTCCTCCCACCCAACTTCTGCCCCTTTTCCTCCAATTTCACCCTACTCCGTCCTCAACCACACCATCTATCTTCCCATTCCTGATCAGTAAATCTCCCCATTACCGTTCTCTTCCCCCATTCCTCTTTGCCTGCTCCTTTTAGCAGCTACCCACCGTTCATTCACCTAGTCTTTGCCCCTTACTCCTCTCTTCCCTTCTTCCCCCTCTAAGCGTCAGCCCGGCTATCAATTCCTCTGCTGTCGAGTTTGCCCGCGCCGTAACCTTCGACCACATCGTAGGTCAGTACTCTTTTGATATCATTTTTTACGTTTTAGTGGTTTACTGTACATTCGTCAACGATTTACCCAATCTCTGCCTTACGCACCACCCAATGCATACGGTTATATGATAACCTCCTTTCTGATGTTGTGACTTACGTCGCAGTCACCACAACGTTGTTCACCCTTACCCTACGTTGTACTAAGCCAACCATCTAAGGCTGTTTCTGTTTAATTTCAGTTGGGAGTCAGGAAATGTGGTTTGTTGACGCAGACATCCTATTGCATACAGTTTGACCACCATATAGCACAGTATGTTCATACTTAGTGCGAGATAATGTTTTTCCCCTCCGACCATCTACTACGCTTACGTCCCCTAAACGCCGTTTCTAGTACAATATCATTGCAAGATCACAAATGTCATTGTCTTAGTTTCCTTTTTCTTCCAATACAACATTTTACCGTTTGAAAACTATGTATGTTACGGGTTTATGTAGCATGTATGACATAATTTAGGAACACGACATTAGTTAACTGTGGGGAAAAAAATGCTGTTTCAAAACTGTGGTTGGAAATTATCAACCAATCTTTGTTCGCCTACAATCTCTACTTTACATACCGTGACACTTCCATCATACGAATGTAACATGCGGAAGGATTATCAAGTTATGTGGTCATTGCTGAAAGCCCGTTCGTTCATGCTGTAGATAGTACTGTTAGCAGATGTTAGGCACGTAATATACATAACGCTGCCAACATGACACCTACCACTCATGTTCATGTGTCATGTATGTACGTTTATAATTCTTCTTAGTAGATGTGTCATTACAGTTAATCAAAATATGGTATGCAGTATGGTACGCTGTCCAACATAGCACATACACCCTGCTAAATTGCTCTACCCTGACTTCTGCAGGAAGTAAGTGAGATGATACTGTCTGCGCTGTACGGAAGACGGATGACTGCAGGAATGGTATTACGCCGCTGACCCGTTCCCTCTGATTGTCTTTGTACTTTTTTTTCATCTCCATTACCTACTGTTGAGCTTGGTTACCAAGTCACAATGTCATATGACTAGATGTTATTCAGTGCTTACTGCTGTTAACCCTTTTTATACCTTCAAGATTATTATTTTATCCCTTCCCCACTTCCCCTTCGTATTATCTGCCTCTTATCAGCGTCACACTGTTATTTGGATAGTCACATACACAACCCCACACACATATGGAGACATACGGACAGTTGCAACTTAGTTTGTTCGCTATTTGTACTATTCAATATATATGACACATGGTTAGTAAGAGTTTTCGTTGATCGCGTGATGTTGTTCAAATCAAACTGCTATTAAATTTAGGGTGTAATGCACACGTTAACTCTGATTCTTTGCTGTCCCCTGGTCATGGTTTATTTTATACATTTTCCTCCGATTCGATTCCACTAAATCAGTCAGTATTGCAAAGTTATGAACATGGCCAAACACATTTTGTTTCAAATTCGATCTCATTTTTTTACACGTCACACTTACTGCGATGACAATGCTGTGATTTAATCTGATTATGCCGACAGAATATATATGTAATTGCAATTTTTGGCCACTTATTATTTTTGACGTACATAAATTGAAGGCTTTGATAAGTGAGTGAAATACAGAGTTAGTCGCACGTAGTACATTATTACAAACTGCTGTTATATTAGTTTGAATTGTAGCAAGTATCGTCAAGTATTTGTATGCCATACAATTTCACGGACGTTGTTTTATAAAGTATTAAGTACTGTAAGCAATATGAAACGTTGTACAGAATGTCTGTTCGACGGCAGAAAGTAGTCCTTACTGTTCCCTATTCCAACAGCCGCCAGCTCATTAGTTTTACACTTATAATCTACCATGGATTTAACTTGATTTTAATATTTGTTGAACTTAAGCAATAACAGTGAGCTTTGCCCAAGCTGTCATTCCCGTCGGTGAGACAACAGTCAGTTATGGCCTGTGGTGCGAAGTCAAATTTTTTTTCCTCCTTTTCTCCTTTTACAAAGTCAACTGTCCCTCCTATTTTTTTTCTAAAAAACCTTCTGAAAGAAGCAATTTTGTTTTAAAACAAAATGTCCATTTTTTACGCACTGAATTTTTTACAACCAAATAGTTGACAACCTCCTTCTCCTCATCTATCAACCATTTTTCCACCGTGTGTAATCGGACTTCGTTATTTTTGATTTACGTAAACATTTGTGGATTTTCGCAATTCATTTCATGCAATGTCGGATAACGTTTTGTATAATTCATCTTATAGGTTTCAACGCTTTTTTCTGTACACACTTGCTTCCTGTGCAGTCCAATTTTAGGTTTCTTATTCGTTGATTTTACTAACCATTTGTTGTAAGTATTGCCTTTTAACCTCTAAACGTACCGACTACTTATCCAGTGTTTGTGAATATGTAGTACCGCGTGCAGTTAAAACGGTAATTTAAGTTTGCACAAGTGTATTATTTTTGATATACCGGTATGTGCGCTGTTTTTAAAGCAAATGTTATTTATGGTATTGGTCTTGGCTTCTCTACGTCAAATTCATGAACAGACATTGTTCCACCCGTATACTGGTAGGATGACATTGTGTTACAAATACATAATACTCTTGGTAACCTCCTGTCTTAGATTTAAGTGTTGTGTTGTCAGAAGTGGTAAGAGATAAAACTAGCCACAATACAAGTTCGTACGTGGTTTAACAATCTGAAATAAATGTAAATGGTTACCTGTTGTATTTCAAAAGTCATGTCCACAAGAAATATGCTTTATTTTACTGTTGTTCAGACCGGAGTAATAGTTGTGTACAATGCAGTGTTGAGCTATTTGTTGTTGTTGTTGTATGAAGCTGTAGTTTGCATTACATGTGAAATTAAAATATCCTGTCTGGTATAAATAATAACAGTTTACTATTCCAAAGAATTGTAAGAAAAATGTTTCGCCTAATTTTGAACATTGTTATTTCTATAAATCTAACACTGATGTTGATTAAGATATAGAGTTAATTAATTAATTTGGAGATCTATTAATTAATTAAACTGTAGTCTGAGAAGGTTAATAAGAAAATTCATGTGTCCACGAAGGCATAATGTATAAATTACTTTTGTTCTTAAGACTTATGAAACTCACAAGATCATATGTTAAACAGATATAACATGATCAGTCAAATATGTTATGGCTGCTATTTTATCGTTCTGCACATGTGGAGTTAACCTAAAAAGAAAGTTTTAGCATATTATTATATCATATAATAGACTACATAAACAAATCCTACAGAAGTTAAACTATAAACTACATACTGTGCGTAAGAATGGAAAGTAAATATAAAATAAGAACTTTATCCTACTGAAGTTATGTTGTAGGATAAACAAACGTGTCAGAATAAGCAGTTGAATATATAACTAGACTGAAGTTATGTTTGGATTTGCTTTGCCATGAAATACAATTGTCTGTTGTAGCCTTAAATTATAGCCTTGAAGAAAATTTGATGTGGATGTCATGTGTCTCATAACTTTGTTTGTGAACACTTATTTTCGTCCGTTATTATAATTTGGATGTTTCAATTGGTCAACTGTGGTTATTTAAATCCTTCACTGTTGACAAATGTTTACATACTTTATGAATGCTTATGTTCGACTCACATGAGGCTGGCAGTTAACTTATTGTTCGGTAGACTTTGTGTATTTGAATTGTAATTACTTTGATGTTATCAATTAATGTGAGAGCAATATTTGTTAAAATGTAAATGTATTTGTTACTGCCTTCTTATTGAACCGAACACTTACAACCATATATTATTCTGTAATTAGATAGATAAAATTAGGTACTACAAATTTGAAGAATTCTTTAAACTATTACCTTTGAAATGCAATTAGTTGTCCAAATGAAGAGGCGTCAGACATTTTGAGAAAGCAAAGTTAATAGTGAACTATTCATTTTGGCTACCAAAATCATTTGTATCTTCGTTCTGTATATAATAATTGCATCCTTAGTCTGTTTGTACTTAAAGCTCATACTTTACTTTTTTTCATATGAACTTTGTCCATCTGTGATTTCATAATAACGAACATTAATACATATTATTTACTTTCATATGTACACTAACTATTTTGGGACTCTTTTACTTTGGACGTAGCTTTAATTTTGGTTAATAACCGAAAACAGTCAAATGCATAGAATATAAAAGATGTTTATTCAATAATCGTATTGTTTAAATTTTGAGTCATTGTGCAATTCACAATAACGGTTTTGCATTGCACGATACATAACTCCATCATACCTGTCCCTCCTCTCCATTTACAGACAGCAATAACGTGGATCCTTGATAATTGCATCGCTTTGGTGCCTATAATGCCTTGCTGAATCGTGTTTCTAAAGTTTGTAAGATATAAGTTGGTCTAATTTTATGTTGTAACTGTTACTACTACGCGTTTATTTATTACTGTATTCCAACTGACTATATGGTGGATAGTTGTGCCGTAATTTTGTTACAGATTTTCTTCTTCCAAAACCAGTATACTGTTCGCCTTCTATGTTCGTACGGCCTACTGCTAACCGTACGGACATGGATGTACCTACTGATCATATAAATCAGTAGGTAGACCAACTGTACGTAAAAGCTTAGTGATGATATGTTGCTACAGCTACGAAGCAGATGAAATTTTTAAATTTCAAATAAGAGTGCTAATTATATCAAAGCAATATGACAACCTATTGGAAAGTTTAGGATGTCATAACGATCCTAAATTTGATAGACAGGGTGTAGCGGGGGGAAAAAATAAAGCATAAGTGTAGATTTAACAATTTCCCCCGTCAATTTCATAAGCGAGTATACATCAAACCTATACTTAATGAATATTATTTCTGGAATAGATTAAGACTTTTTAGATTCTTTTCTCTATGCTAATCCTTTAGCTGTACTGTTTTATAATTTCAGATGGTTGCTTTCCTGATCATATGACCAATTGTTTTCAGTTTTCTTCACTACACAGCATATTGTTACACCGTATAGCACGCTGAATTTCACCAACCATTGTTAATTACTAATTCTCTTTTCTACCTACATAAATACTTTTTGTTTGCGGTTCAATTAAAAGTTTTATGTAGGATGATGTTGTGCTAAGAGGATTAAACCGGTGTAAATCTTGGTAAGGAAAATGTAGTTGGAGGTTGAAACATGGTATATTGCTAATTTGATCACGGATGTGGGAAGTAATAATGTGTAACAGCAATAAGTTTATGAATACGACTGTATAGACGTAGAATATAATTTGCTTAGCTCTCCTCGCGCTGCACAGTTTGCATCTTAGCTGATTACTGAAGTAACATCAACACAGCTGTCGTAGGATTTCAGTCAGGTTTTCACGTTCTGTGGTTAGTTAACTGTTTAACTTCCGGTTAACATTTGACTCCCGTGTCAGCTACTCCCATTTTCTGACTCTATGGTAGATTGAAATGTGAATGTTCAGTAAGGAAAATGGTAGTTGTACTTATAAATTTTTATTTCAATTGTCTGTGGCTTCACTGTTCTGTTCAAACCATATAATCGAGTTGTTTTCCTTCTGACGTACCATGACGAAAATAGTGACTGTATTGTACAACCAAACTACTAGACATTATTTTCTCCTACACAACCCCTGCTGATCATATTTTTGTGCAGAAGCCCGTAGGCTAAATATATTTTTTTGTCCTCTATGATTGATTGATGGACCACACGACCTGTATGTAATTAAGCATTTTGATTGCTGTCCCTAACTGCTATCACCGTTTATACAATTTGTAGTGAAGTAGTACCATATTGATTTTTAATCAGTACCTACCGATAGTTACTGCCACTGATGCAGGCTGTATATACTAGGTACTGTCCACCCGACGAGTGTAAACCCTTGCAGTTCATTTGATTAATCAGAAATTATGGATACCACAGCTGTGGCTAGTGATGCTAGAGCTGAAAGAAGAGGTGCACTGAATGTGAGAAAAAGAAAAAGGTCTGCAGTTTTACAGCAACAGGCGACAACGATGGAAGATACAAGCACATCCTGTAGACATGCGTCATATAGGCCAAAGATAACTTCTGGACGGACTGGCCGTAACGGTACGTTATGCCGGTTTACATACCGTTGTTTAGTTCACAAATTAACACACCACAACTACTGCTTTATACTGTAACATAAACAGGGAAAAAAGCAAATGGACAATATTCCTCACCGAGTTCGCGCAGCAGTGTGTTTGCAAAAGTATGCATAGGTAATGGTGTACTCTTATTCTTTCTCTCTCTTCTAAACTGTAATATAACCTGGAATAACCCATTTACCTGCTGCGTTTTCCACATATTTACGTTTGCTACTATCAACTTTACATACTGTATGGTTTACCCAATGTAGTTCACTTTGCTGAAAGTTCACGGCTAAAATTTTGGAACAGGAGCTGCAGTGTAGCCATGGAATTTTGGTGGTCCTAACTATGTTTGCTCAAGTTGTAATGCAGCGGTTTGGTACAAAGAGAGGAATAGGAAGTCAAGAAGACCCGTGAATCCGAATTTCTCTATTTGCTGTAAGGGCGGTAGAATTAGGTTAGCAGGGTATAAAAAATGCCCTGACTATTTACATAACCTCCTTGATTACAATGGTGGCCGTGACAGTTCTAATTTCAGAGAGAACATTCGGGTATATAATGGGATGTTTGCATTTACATCTATGGGTAGCCGGATTGATAATTCAGTGAACATGGGTCGGGGTCCTTATGTATTTAGAATTAGCAGGCAGAATTATCATAAAATAGGCTCTATGCTACCCACCGAGGGGCAAGCTAAATTTGCACAACTATATATCTATGACACAGCAAATGAGGATACAAACAGAGTTAATGCTCCGGGATTGTCAGCTAACCAGTCTACAAACCCTCTTATTATTAAAAATTTAATATCTATGTTCAATGACTGTAACGAGCTGGCTAAGGTGTTCCGGATGGCCAGAGACAAGTATGAAGTAGTAGTTTGACCAATGTTTCGCTTCATTTGTTGGAAAGGAGGGGTAGAGATGGTAGGCAGTACAATATACCAACAACTTCTGAGATTGCAGCGTTGGTTACAGGGAATGGTAGCCGAAGTGAAGGTTATAGGGACATCATAATTGAAGAGAGAAGTGGACTGCTTAAGAGAATTAACGAGAAACACCCCAGTTTTATGGCATTGCAGTATCCCCTCTTATTTCCCAATGCAGAGGATGGTTATAGACTAAACATACCTTATCAGTCCATCGACCCAGCTGATATCGACAAGGACGACATGGTAACCATGCTTGAATATTATGCATACATATTGCAATATAGAGAGGGCGATGGTAATACCTTGCTTTATGGTGGGAGATTGTTCCAGCAGCTAATAGTTGATGCATACTGCTGCATTGAGGAGGACAGATTGAATTGGATTAGAAATAACCAACATAACATCAGGTCTGAATTGCAAAAAGGGGTGAAGGATGCGGGTGCAGCAGGTGACACATCGGCGTTGTCTGTTGGCAGGAGAATGGTTTTGCCTTCCTCTTTTATTGGTGGGCCTAGGTATATGATTCCGAACTACCAAGATGCAATGGCAATTTGTCGATGGGCTGGTTCTCCAGATTACTTTATCACATTCACATGCAATTCTCACTGGTCAGAGATTAAGTAGTGCTTAAAAACAATTCTAGGTCAATGGGCCGAAGATAGACCGGATATAATTTCACGCGTTTTTCACATCAAGTTGCAGCAATTGATGCATGACATAAAGGAGAAAGAACATTTTGGAAAATTAAATGCAGGTCTGTAACATCATCCACTAAAATTTTGTTTAAATTATTTACATGCACTGAGATTATTGATTAATCGTGGTAAATTTTTTATTGCCTTTGTACGCTATTGAATTTCAAAAGCGTGGCTTGCCTCATGCACATATCTTACTGTTTGTACGGAAGGAGGACAGACCAAAAACGACGGCTGAGGTGGATAAGGTCGTTAGTGCAGAATTACCCGACCGTCATGCAGATCCTGTTGCATACCAATCGGTCAGCCAGTTTATGGTACATGGACCATGCGGCGTTTATAATCCTAACTGCCCATGTATGATAAACGATAAATGTTCAAAGCATTACCCAAAACGGATTAATCATGAAACGACGTATGACAAACATGGTTTTCCAAATTACAAAAGACGAAACAACGATAACTTTGTCACCACTTTATCTGGGGTTAATTTAAATAATTGTTGGGTAATACCACATAATGTGAGCTTAGTTGTGAAGTATCAAGCACACATTAATGTTAAGATATGCAATCGTGCGAAGTCTATTAAATATTTGTTCAAGTACATTCACGAAGGCCATGATAGGGCTGCTGTTGTAATCGAGGAAAACAATGTAATAGGCCACAATTTTGTTCGTGCTGTGGATGAAATAAAGACATATATTGATTGTTGTTACATATCAGCTTCATAAGCAAGTTGGAGAATTTTCAAATTTGATATTCACCATCGAAAACCTGCAGTCGAACGATTACACTTTCATTTACCTGAAGAGCAAAAAGTTGTTTTCCACGATGTCGATAATTTGGCTGAGGTAGTATGTCAACCTGTTGTTAATAATACTATTTTCACTGAGTGGATGAAAACTAATAAACTTAGTCAGGAGGCACGAAACCTAACATATGTAGATTTTCCTACAAAATGGGTATGGAACAAAAAAATTGGCAAGTGAACAGCACGGAAGAAAGGGGACACAATAGGTAGAGTTTATTTCGCTTACCCAACATGCGGCGAAAGATTTTATTTACGTCTACTACTAAACATTGTCAAAGGACCAACCTGTTATAGAGATTTGAACCTTAATTCGGTTGTTTATGACTCTTTTAAAAGTGCATGTGTTGCACGTGGATTACTTGAAGATGATAATGAATGGAACATAGCATTAACTGAGGCGTCACGTTGGGCAACTGCATCGTCTCTACGCGAACTTTTTGTCATGTTGCTAGTCTTCTGTGAAGTATCCAACCCACTACAACTTTGGAATACAAATTGGAAAATGTTGGCGGAGGGTATTGAATGGTGTCACCTTCACGCGTATGAACAACAAGCAGATTGTGTTGATGAATGTCAACTGAAGTTGGAGACTGTACGTGAATTAGTGAAGATATTCAGTAGAAGTGGTAGATCTATAGCAGAATTTAACTCATCCCTCCATCAGAACTTATTCCAATTTTCATAGGTCACTGTGGCTTACCAGCAATTGAAGCTAGTTATGATATGGAAGTGTTGAAAGCTGAGTCACAACCACTTCTGTCATCTTTAAATTTTGAACAACAAAAGGTTTTTAAAAGTGTATGTGATTCTGTTGAGCGTAACGAGGGTGGTTTCTTCTTTGTTTACGGAAGTGGGGGTACGGGGAAAACTTTTCTATGGAAAACCATTATCATTTACTTCAGGGCAGAAGGGAAGATTGTTTTAGCTGTCGCTTCTTCTGGTATAGCATCTTTACTTCTACCTGGCGGTACAAACGCCCATTCAAAATTCAAAATTCCACTTACTGTGGATGATAATTCAACATGCAATATATCAAAACGGTCTCCTTTAGGGCAGTTGCTCAAATCTACTGATTTAATTATTTGGGATGAAGCACCTATGATGCATCGTAATGCCCTTGAGGCCTTTGAAAAAAGTATAGAGGATATAATGCAGGTTGGTATTGCTGCCGGACCCTCCAGGCTTTTTGGAGAAAAGACGGTTTTACTTGGAGGTGATTTTCGACAAACTTTGCCGGTAGTTTATAAAGGTACTAGAGATATGGTGGTCTCTGCTTCCATCAGCAATTCATATCTATGGGCAAACTGTACGGTTTTCACCCTCAGAAAAAACATGAGACTACAACATTCAACATGCACCTCCCAGAAAATGGAGAAAGTTGAGAAGTTTGAACAATGGGTGCTTGACATTGGAGATGGAAATGTTGATGCAGTCTAACTAAACGGTGACGATGATCCTTCTTGGATTACCATACCTTCTGAATATCTTATCGACGCTGGAGATTGTGGTCTTCAAAATATGGTTGACATGATATATCCTAATTTGCGTAATAGGTTAGCGGACAAAGAGTATTTACGCACACGGTGCGTGCTCCCTACAACTAACGAATTTGTTGAGGAAATTAATTCCTACATCCTTTCTCAAATTAATGGTGAATTAAGATCCTATTTCAGTGCTGATTCCATTAGTCCTACGTCTGAACAAGTGGACGATCAACATGCCCTTTATCCTACCGAATTTCTTAACAGTCTAAAAATATCTGGATTACCTAACCACAATCTACAGTTGAAGATAGGAGTTCCAATTATGTTGTTACGAAATTTGAACCAGAGGTTAGGGCTTTGCAATGGAACACGGTTAATTGTAACTCAACTTGCTGAAAGGGTTATTGAAGCAGAAATAATTACTGGTACTAATATCGGTACGAAGGTACTAATTCCTCGCATCATCCTTACATCCGCGGATACAAAATGGCCATTTGTGTTGCGTAGGCGACAATTCCCCGTTAAGGTTTGTTTCTCGATGAAGATAAATAAAAGTCAAGGGCAATAATTGGACAATATAGGCATATGTCTGCCCCTTCCAGTTTTCAGCCATGGTCAGTTGTATGTTGCCGTATCAAGAACATTTTTATATCAGGGTATAAAAATTATAATTGGTCAATTGGAGGGTGGACGTCGTGGGCTAACCAAAAACATTGTATACAAAGAAGTTTTCAACGGTTTATCAGGTAATCACACCTTACATCGTTTGCTACATCCATTTCCGTCCTGAATTTCCCAAGCACTTCTCTTAACTCTCTTCCCTCTGCTTTCAGGCTGAAGTTACGGAGGAAAAAAAGCGGTTACATGACCACATCTGCTGTAACCCCTTTAATGGACTACCATCTACTGAGCTGCACCCTGCAACTTAATTTATCACTATTTCCTGCACAATTTATCATCACTACTACTATCTGCATTTGTATTGTTTTTTTTCCGTGTACAACTTGGATGTTTGTAACTTGGTGGTATGATTTATTCATTCTTAACACCGCTCACTAAATGTACTTGTTGTTTTCTCTCCAACACCTACATTTTCAACTGCTCTGTGCACGACGACCATACTTATAGTTACACACTACACTGTCACCGACGTTACCACTACTACCTCAGTTTCTGTTGTCTCTCCTTTTTTCCCCTGAGCTTGGATATTTGTAAATAAGTGGACTTATTTATTCACTGTTAAAACGGCTCATTCTCTGGTTTTCCTGTTTTCCCTTCCACGCCTACATGGCCAAAGGGACAGTTTTCTGTCTCACTTAAACAATTCTAATTATTGTTTGACAGTACGCAGAAAATAATTAAGGACTAGAGAATCGACCTCCTTAGGAGTATCATTTGCTACATTGATGTTTATGTTATACAACTGTTTCCCTAATTTTTTCCCCACATTATTAGTTAAAGTAATAACACATGAACACTAACTTTACCGCATTTAAATTACAAGTAATCAGCACAAGCATTAAGCAGTGCTTATTTATCCACTACGCTCCATACCACCAATAAAGTTAGTTAAAAATCAAAATTTAATACTGATTACTGCTCAAACAATGTACTGTACTGTTATGCACATTTCTATACTGTGAATTTCAGTTTAGCCTTCATTAACGTGTTTGACTGCTTATTCGCAGCAATTTGCTTCAACCTGTTTGTATACAACATTACTGACTACTTTTACATGTTTTACTTTTACTGCTGGACAGTCAATATTAATTTGTCTTACACAATTTAAAATACTGAACGATTTTGAAGCGATGCTCTTCACATCCTAGGTGAACTCAGTTTGGATGTTCGTTAACATTCACATTGTATTTTAAAAAATGCAGGGAAATTTTTTCCCAACTTTATTATATTGCCTTAATTTATACACACTTACAGAACAGTACGGTTTAGGAAACGAAGTTTACACATTTGACATATGAAATAAATTAAGTATACGGCATTCAGTTAGTTACAACCCCGTGGCTTCAACAAATTAACAGCTTATTACTGTCGAAGAAGTTCTTCCCACTTAACGACACCTTCACTTTTTTTTCCTCCTCACTGTTTCGTTGTCAGGTTCTTCTTCTGTTATTTCCTCCTCATTTGATGCACGTCAACACTTGGAATTGCTCCAAATTCAGGTAAAGACAGGTTTTTATTCTCATATTTCATCTACCTGTCGTTTATTTCATGGTGTTTGAAACATACTTGCTTAGCATAACAATTTTTTAGACTGCAGATTATATTTTAAATTGCAGTAGTTCATAGTAAATTGAGTAGAAACAACGCGGGAAGATATAATCGCCGTTTATTTAAACCTGTGATGTATCCATATTTTTCCAGCATAATTTTCCCAGTTGACCTTATAATTCTCATTACAGTCTTTGTTAGAACAACAGTTTTTACATCCTTCGTCCATTTTTTCCACGTATATGATACTGTCCTCATTTATAAACACTTAGTATAAATTTAAGTCCGCAATCCATTACACTGGCTGACTACTTATTCGTATCAATTTACTTCAATCTCTTTGTCTGCCACACTATTCACTACTGTTACAGTTGCTACTTTTAATGGAATATTTTCAAATTAACTTCATCTTCCATAGTTCAAAATACTCAGCAACTCTGAAGCTTTGCTCTTCACGTCTTATGTTCACTAAGTTTGGATGTTCGTTAACATTCAAATCGTACACAAACAAATGCAGGGAATATTTTTTTCCCGTATATGATACTTTCCTCCTGTATAAACACTTGCAAACCAGTACTGTTCAGGCGATGAATTATACGTAAATTTAATCTGTGAAATAAATTAATTATACGGCACTCATTACTTTACAATCCCGTGGCTACAAATAATTATCAATTTATCCCTATCAATGTTCGTTGCACTTAACCACGTCTCCACTATTTATTTCATCACACCGTTTCTTTCTCACGTTCTTCGTCTTTTAGAATTTTACTTCTCCTTCCCTTCGTACTTCAAACAACATTTTTTACATCGTTCATCCTCAGTTATTATCCATATATTGAAACAATATATAATATACATTTACAAGTTATGGCAATTCATCATCTACACTCTCACAATAACATTATGTTCACTTTTGAACAGCAGGTACACCTTCATACTGTACGACAATTTGTGTCCATTTTCAACCTAAACTGACAAATTTTTTCTTCATCAACTACTTTTGCTTAATTGCCATGAAGAGGGGCTGTTCAGGATAGGGATTTGGCAACCAGTCGTTCGGACACTATTATGCTCCTCCCGTACTCAATGCTTAGCAGGTATTTTTAACATTTGGCCATTCGAAATAGAGAGCGAACAGTAAATGTAGTATTGCATACAAAATAACTAATACTAGGTGCACTTATCCCTGCTTGAACTTATCTGCAGTCGACCAATGGATTCACGAACTAAACTATTCAGCAGCTGTATGCCACCAGGTCATTTTCAAATTTCGAATAAACTGTTCTGCAACTTTCAATACTACAGCTTTAAGTATGCGCTCCAATAAACTATATGCTTATTTGCATCAATTTTCGTCAACCCGTTTCTCTGCCACAATACTCAGTACAGGTAGAAGTTGTTTCTTTAATGTTATACAGTCCATATTTACTAATCTTCTGTGGAAGACAATTTTGCGCTCTTATATACATAGATGCTGCAATTTATTTTAACCCAAGCAATTTTTTTTTTCATTTACCAATTCAGCTCATTAACAGGTTCATGTACGTTGATGCGGGCTTGAGTATTAGAGGCTTGCCTGCAAATTGATCAAGTTGATTATATCTTTCTGATCGGTTCAACTTCATCAGCGACCCACGAACAATAGAATTCTTTTCGTTGTTCATCATCAGGTACGGTTTCGTAATATATGACAATTTGTGCCCATTTCCAACTTAAACGGGCGAATTTGCTTCAGACTGTCCAGATTATCTACTACACCGAAAATGTGTTTTAACATTTAGTGGAATACACAATTTAATTAACATTTTTTTCCACCAGCACATCTTGATTTGAGGATTGTAAATCGTTGGCAACTATTTCCTAAATATTTCTGTAACTGAGTTTTGAGTTGTAGGTTATTATTGGAAAAGTAAAGGAATTTGGAAAATGCACGTTATTCATTTTTAGGCTGACCACAGACATACAGGGCCGAGCACAATATGTAAGCAGTAATACTCTTTATTTAAGTACATGAAATTATTTGGGTACTCAATTTACAATATTTGATTATTACATCTGCAGTGTTTGAACAGTTTGTGTTAAGTACTCTGTACTGTTCTTTTTCATACAAGTACTGTGTACAAATTTAATGTATTTGCGATACTGCTTCTAGCTTAAGTCCTAATACAGATAGCTTTACCCTTCTGTAAATTACTACACTTTCTTATATGGACATACATAAGTTGCCCATCTCTTCTAAAGAGCAAATTACGGATTGTACATTGGAGTCATATTACATTTTCTTCCACAATTTACACCAGTTTTTTTATGCTGGTGGATAAATGTAAAGTAAACAAAAAGTAGATTATCAGAAAATAAGGTAAAAGATCGTAGCACTGTTTATATTTACCATAAACACAATGTAAGATAACATTTTATGACAAATGTTGTTGTAGTTATTGTATTGGCACACCCACACCATCATTTAAAATTTATTAATTTCTTCGTATAGTTGTAATTTTGAACCACTTTCCTCACATACTAAACTTACACAAACTTTATTACAAACAGTTTTTGCAAATGCATAACATGAACAGTTTACACAAATGGGAAGGTAGTCGTTGTGCACTGCCATATACATAACGAACTATATGACAATGCATACCTTTTATATTCTCACTCATTATTTCCCATCTAATAAAAATACAAAGTTGGTATAAATGATCCATGTCAACCTTATTCTACCTTCATTTACTGGAAGAAAGGAAGTGTGAACTCAAACATCATTTCACATCGAGCAATTCAAGATCACACTTTTGAACTGCGGAAATGCCCAGGCGCGTACCGCGGTCCTCTCATCGAACAATAACTAATTGTTTTAACATTTCATTTCCTGTACACACCACCTACAGTCAATTTGTTAAGTCAATGTCTGATAAAACAATGAACATATCCACAGTTATATAACCTTCCTCCTACTCTTTATTAGTAATATACTAATATGGTATTGATTGCAGCACGACTGTCCCTGGCTAATCTGTACAACGCTGCTACCCGCCGTGTTACAAAGACTGTACATAATAGCGACATCACGATGCATCCCCTCTGACCATAGATTTCATGTCCAGACTGTCCCTTTCTCCAATCAACATCTGTCAACACCCTTCGCGGTAATACTATACACTGTCCGGTATGCTTTCAGTTGACGTCCACAGTTTTCTCTCCATATTTAATCAGTTGAAGACGGATTAAAGGTATGCCAGTTAACCTTGGAAGCAGTTTGGATAGCAACATGAAGAAGAAGGCGCCCATACGGTGGACACACCTCAAATAAGTCGTCAACGTCTCCACTCCTCCGCCTTTCTGTATTATTATCAGTAAATGAGATGAACGCGCATTATATGTCCTAATATGTTTTTTCTTAGTTGCCACAAACATTGAAAATGTGTTGTCCCAGTACTATATGTCCCGGTATTATATGTATGCATTATATGTACTGATTCAATTGTTTAATCGTCCAGTTACAGTACGAACGTGGATACCAATTTGTATAGCACATCAAATTTAATATCACTACTCTTATCTTCATCTGCATGCTGTATACATTATTTACTTTCACTGTATCATAAATACAGAACTCATATTCGACATCCCATTATATGATATTGATATTTGCACTAATATATCAATTACTACAGTGATATTTTAATTCTAAATTCTCTTACGTCCTGTATACGTTCAAAATCATTTGTCCCATTATCTTTCATGCACTACAATTGCTAACGTAGGTTATAGTACGCTCTGTTACTTTTTTGTTGCATGTTTCATGAGCAGACACGTACTACATCACTCTAACCGTCATTGTCCATCAACGACAGTACCACTTTGCCCTCTGTGAACGTACTAACTGACCCGTGCTTTACATTTTACTCTATCATCAGCACAAATAACATAATAAATATAACGTACTTAATTTATGGTGTACAGAGACCTGTACTACAACCATGAAGTCCAAACATTTCACTAATGTTGAACTATTATCACCACGTACTAACCCTTTCAAATGCACGTAATTTTTTGACGGTTGCAATTGTCCTTTGGATAAACTTACTTTCCCACAGTCAACCGATCAACCCCACTTCCTATGGTAACTACATCCACTACAATCATGTACAAATGAACTATTGCACACGTGTTCAAACAACGTCTTCTCTTAACCGCCAATCACTTACATATTAAATTTCCAACTACAAATAGTTCATCAACTTCGTTTCCTATCCGCCCTACAGCTCATCAAACTATTATCTACCACTCTACAGTACTACCCAGGTACTTCCCTGGCTTTAAACAAAATGACATTCATTCTGCCAGTACGCCTTCTACGCAACCTACCCCACTTCATACATCAAATTTCTACCCTTTTCTGCTACTATTCTGCTTACCACTATTGTTAACCTTTCTTCAATTTCCTACGACAGATATCAGAATGGAGAACGAATATCAACTACTGTCTGAGTTAAAAGTTGGTCCTAATTGGGATCGCATACATGTGTGACTGTCCAGGATGTAGAATTCAATCTCCAAAGCTGCAAAGGAGATTTACTCGACAAATCTACATCTTCTTGACGTAAAGGTAAGCCGTAAACAAATTTAATATCTGAACATTTTTGTTCACCCCCGATATCCATGCTTCAAGCAAATCTCAGTTTACTTCACGGTAGGGCAACCAAAAGCATGCGGTCGTGCCAAAGAGTTTGGTCGACAAATACTCAAAAACGTTTGAAGAACCATGTTTATACGAGATTGAAACGTTCAACGTCTACCCTGCGCAACATACGTACCGCCCTATAGATGACGAGTTCATGATCATCTTTCGTACTGACACGAAAGTCAAACAGCTGCCACAAACAGTGCACGATATTCCTAGATACAAATTTGGTTTTGTCGACAATGAAACTCTTGCTCAACGCATAGATATGGTGGCTCAACTTACAGGTGTACTCACTCATCGTGCTACGACACGCACTACCCTATCGCTCTACCATTTACCCTACCACTATTAATCAAATTTGTTTTACATTCCGCGTTTTTCGATTTTCCTACCAGATGTTGCTGGAGTGGGGTGAGGTGTTTCAGATGTTGTCCAGTTGACAACAAGGACCGGATGCCAAACATCTAAAAGAGAGATTAACGTTTACACTGCAAGGTTTAACGTTTATCATTGTCTCACATTTACTTCTACATATTCACATGTTAACACTCTCCATTTCAACTTTTACATAGTTTAAAAAATACAACTATTACTTTGTGGGATGACATAACAGACCTCCTACATGTGACTGCTATTGAATCAGAAAAACAACCACCGTCTGTCATATTCACTTCTCTGATAGTCAAACTATTCAAAGGTAAATTGTCTTTACTCCTTCATATTTCCTTCATGAATATCGACCTTATCACCAAACTAATAGTTACAGGCGAGTTTACATTTTCGTCAACTAATGCTACACAAATATACTTCGGCACTGATTGTCCAGAGATAGGAAAATTACTTTCCAGGTATACCACCAATTCATTTGTACCAACTATTGCTGATGCGAAGTCTTCATCCATAACCTTATTCCTACCACATTACTTTTCAGCGTCACTACCACCGAAGGCAGTACCGTTACATCGACAGAACGTCAACAACCTACATCTTCGACTACTTACGACTAGGAAATTAGAAGTACCATAGCTAATATGTTAGACGACATACGCTCTAATGACTGCCACGTAAATCAATTATTTTATTCCTATCATTATTTTACCTTTACTTTTTCATTAACATTCTTCTTTCTCACCCTCCTCTGCAGTCAAAGAAGTACGTCGTAAACGCAACGTTGATGAGGATTAACACATCTTCAGGGTGGAATTATCTTTCATGTCCTATTTGTAGGAAGACGGTGACAAAGGAAGCAACCGGTTTTAGCTGCTCTAAATGCAATAACAATATTACTCATCCACTTAATAGGTGCTCACAAGTAAGTTTACCGTTGAATTTCAACTCCCTCACATTATGTTATATCCTCAAAGGTACAGGATATCTATGGAAGTTTTTGACCACACCGGTACTGTGACTGCTTTCGGCAAAGATGCTGCCTACCTCCTCAAACGAAGCGTCGATGAGATGATGGATATATCCAAAACGGTACACATCTTAACCTACACTTTTTATATCGACTGACATTACTAACTTCAAACTGTCTAACCTTACCATGCAAATGTTGTCCCCCTCCATCATCCACTGCCTCACCCTGCATGACACTAATGTTTCTTTTTCTATAGACCAACGGTGACGAACTGATTGGGAAAATGTTCACCAGCTTGATGGGTACGGAAGCTCAGTTTGAATTTAGACCATCTAAGTATGACGTAATGAATTACGGAAAATCTCTCACTGTTAGTAGAGTTTCACATATTCAACACCCTAACAACTCGCTGCCTGATCAACCTGAACCCCTTGAACTAAAGGATACAAATAAAGGTGATGGTACACAGCTAACTGCGGAATCCAGCAACGTCACAAAAACTGGTACGGCTCTTTATACAACCTCTGTCCACTCTTCTTAACATATCTTCCATACATTTTACCTACCAAAAACTTGCTTTTCTTACTCAGGTTTGACAAACATAGAACTGATTACAGTTAAACAGGTCTGTATTCCACCCCATAGTTCGTTCTTCTTTGCACATAACAGAACAAGTAACACATACACCCCGTCTGCCTGTAGGAAGCTGAGGAATGTTTACAAAAAAGCAGCATAACCGACCTCACCGTTGGACATGACAATGAACCAACCTGTCACATGCTGCCTGCTGGTAGGAAGAGGAAACGTGGACGACAAACTGGTAAGAGGAAGAAGTAAGCAATATGTGAGCAACTGCAAGCCAAACCACCATACGTCCGCAACAACATCCTACCTCCGTGTTCCCCAGTCATGAATTTGGTGTTCTGTTTGCAATTGTACATCTTCATCTATTCCTGTACCTATTTCTGCCTACATGTGAAAAGTTTAAAGGCGGTTCTATTTACTTGCCATATCTTTTTATGTTTGTTTAAAGATGTGTACTGCTGTTTGTTTGTCCCACTATATTTTTAACCATTGTAGTAAATGACATACTATTACACTGTCCACTCTGTTTCCTTCACACACTTCACTTCACTACTACACACTGTTCATATAAACATTCTACACAGCTACAAACACTGTTCGCCACCCCTACCTCCCACTACAGTCATTGACATCCTCTTCAATTCAACTATGACTGCCATTTTGCATTTATCACAACTTGAGCTTCCGTCTGCACCACTATACGACATGTCGCCCATTTGTTCACTACTAAATGTACTCTATGTAACAACCACTACTGTGATGATTCATATATCAAAATCATATCCACGGTGCAATCCAGGGACCATTATCCAACGAAAATGTTAAATATTTTTACCTAAACTCGGCTAACATCCACTACGATACTGCATACCTGCAAACGGCAACCCTTTGCTTTCTGCTACTGTTCATTTCACCAATGCATATATATTTCGTAAACAACACAATGCAACAAAGTGTGGTAAACAACTGAAATTGGCAATGAACTGTCATCTCAGTGTTCTACGTAAATCGAACTACAATGAAAACTGCCAATTTTTGCCTACCATTTTCAAAGTCGTGACTTGCTATCTCCCTATAACATTTTACATGGTTTTACTCACAGCTAAAAATATCATGTTTATGAGGATACATATTTTCATTTCTCACTGTAACCTGCATTAGTGCTACCGCTCCCCCACTTTGATAAATAAATTTAATCATGCCCTGCTCTCTTCCCCTCTGCTTCTCAAATTTGTGACGGTCTTTTTCAACCTTGATTTTGCAATCCTCATGTTTCTAAACAATTAGGTAAAGTATACACAGATCCTCCAACTACAGCTGGATGAACACGGCGACAGCGACTGTTAACTCCACTTTTTCAACAAGGCCGTGATATCAAAAAATCCACCGAGAAGCCAATGATAATTCGTCTCGAAGAATGGTCAACTCAACATCTCAACAAAGCAAGTTCTGTTGAATGGTTTTTCAGGTAAGATCCCCTACGGAGGGGGGGTCCAGGGGGGTGCCAACCTCCCAAGGTGGGGGTGCGGGGGCAACACCACCTCAATGGTAGTCGACCCGATCGGTCAGGTCGCAGGGATCCAAGGGGCAGCGCCCCGTCCAAAACGGTATACGACTTAAAGAATGGAGCGACCTATCTTCTACTCGAGGCAAGCGACTTACAACCTAGTGGTTTCAGCAACCTAAGAGAACCTCCTGACCTAAGAAGACCTCGCGACCTAAGACGTGACCAAGTTATGCGACCTAGCGGCTTAACACGTGAAGCGACCTAAAGTGGACTAAAGGTCAGCGACCTAACGGGTTAACCTATCAGCGATTTAAGGCATAAAGCGGCTCAACCGGGTTAACGAGCTAAGAGGAAGCCACGACCTAACAACTTAAGAAGTGGATGACTTAACGACTTAAGTACTTCACGACTTAAGAAGTGGACGACTTAACGGCCTAAAGGTGGGACGACCTAACGACCTAAAGGTGGACGACTTAACGGCTTAAGTTCTCTATGACCTAAAGAGTTAAAGCGGCAGCGACCTAATGGTTTCACAACCTATCTTAAGTCGTTCACGACCTAGTACTTGGTGAAAAAAGCTATGTCGCTTTCCCATTGGTCGCTAAGACCTACCCGCTTGTTCATATGGCAAAGGGCAGACCAGTTAGGTCGTAGCTCGTATCTCCTTAGCTCGCCGACGACCTACCTTAGGTCTCTCACGACCTAAGGCCCGTTCAGAAACACCTATAAATACGTCCTGGGCTCCAAACATTAAAGGAATTTTGGCTCATTCTCCGAAGCGCCGATACTCTGTCATTCTCTCGACTCAAATAGCATTTCAAGCACTCCAAACACCAAAGGCGCTACAACAAACTTCAAGAGAAGATCTGGATCATTCAACATGAACTCAAAAGATTCTTCTACATCAAAGTTTTAGCTACTAGTCAAAAGTGTGTTGTAATCAAAGTGCATTGTAAAGAATTGTAATCAAATCATCAACAAAGGAATTTAAAGTGGACGTAGGCTCGATGTTAAGCCGAACCACTATAAAACTGTTGTCTTTTACTACTTTTCTATGATTTCTCCGCTTATACTTTGTTCCCTTACCAACGGGTGGTGCTTTCACTTAATCTCTATTTGCGTTGGGGTGTTAGTGTTTGATTTTTACGTTAACATTTTTGGTGCTCTCACTGAGAACCCAACTCAGGCTGCTTTCACCATTGCTTCACAGAAGTTTGTGGAAAGAATCTCTCTAAAGATCAGAAGTTTATCTGAAATCATGGCTCCTGGAAGAAAGAGTAGATCTACCAGATCCGGAGATGCTCATGAGGGAACCTCTACTTCCCCGGCACCAAATCAGACAACCCCTACCGTTGGAGTCACAAGAGCTGAATTAGATAATGTAGTATCTCGATTGTTCCAACAAATGGAAACTCAGAATGCTTTGATGATGGACAGGTTGAACGCCCTGCTTGGGGCAAATCGCCAACTACAAGACAATGAAACAGCTTTTGCCGAAGATGCCCGTGACACCCAAGAGAAAGGTATTCCTCCACGAGCCGTTGGCACCGCCGCAGGGGCACCTTCCCAAGCTGAAGGTTCAAGGCCACAGTCAACTTTTCGCGAACATTTGCCAAGGCAAACTTCCGAAAGGGCAGCTGACGTCTGCCTGGCGAGGCCTCTGAACGATGAGGAGTACCTATCAGGGATGGTTTGCTCAATTATGAAAGAAAGCATGTAGAGGCAAGAGGATGAAAAGGATTGGGAGTTTTCTCCGAGCAAGACTCCGTTCACCGAAAAGATCTTAAGAGCAGAGTTTCCAAAGAAATTTGTACCTCCTACTATCCTGGCCTATAGAGGGATAAGTGACCCTAATCAGTTCCTGTACAAGTATGATTGGCATATGACTGGGGCACGAGCATCAGATGAGATTAAATGCCGATACTTTCTAGTGTATTTGGAAGGAGTGGCTTTACTTTGGTTCACCAAGCTACCAGTCCGGTCCATAGATCAATTCTCCGACCTAACTCGAAAATTTAAAGAACAATTCAAGTTGTATGCATTAAAGGCGAAAGACATGATGTCACTCTCCAATCTAGAACAAACCCGGGGAATCTATTAGATCATTCTTAAATCGTTTCAATATAGCCCTAGCTGAAGTAGAGAACGCTGAGCCACGGATGGTTTTGACTTATCTGATGCGGGCTATCGATAAATCGAGTGAATTTGGCAAATGGCTAAAAATGAATGAGCCAAACTCACTTGACAAATTCTATAAGAAGGCCGACGAATTTATGCGTTTGGAAAGCTTTCCTGCGCCATCAAAAGCGATCGTGGCCGAAATTCAGAATGTCGGTGTTGCTTCTGATAAAATAGAGAATGTCGGTGTTGCTTCTGATAAAAGAGAGTCTGGAGGATAGAAGAGGAAGAACGATGGTGGAAAAAAGCAAAGAGACTTGAAGAAAGCTCGTCGCTTTAAACCTTCAGACTTTACTCCCTTAACTGATACCCTTGGGAACATCTTTCTCGCAACCAAGGATGCTATTGATTATCCTAAGCCACCTGAGTCGAAGATTGGGAAAAATGCTATGCATAATGGGAGATTCTGTCAGTTCCACAATCAACCTGGTCATGACACCAACGAATGTCGTCATTTAAGGTATTTGATTGAAGAACTATTGAAACAGAATAAACTCCGACAATATGTCAAAAGAGAGAGGAATGACCCATCCTCATCCACTCAGGGGCAAATACTTCTTGCTCATCAATATGGCTCAAATAAAAGAACTGCAGCGCAGGGATCTAAGAGGCTGATCATTAATGCTATCATAGGAGGCCCTCACCCAGCGGGCACAAGTAATGATGAGATGGAAAGATACACTCATGCTCTGAGAAAAGCCCCGGAGGGAGAGAATGTTCCTGTTCTCAAAGATGCTGCCATATAGTCTCCTCACGCCGGAGATTCGATTCCGAAAAGCTTGGGACAGCAATGAATTGCATCCATGTTTTACTTTAAGGCTTTGTTACAAATTTGTAAAAGAATGATGGATGTATCATTCTTGTGTTAAAATCCATTGTAAAAACATTGCAAATGAATAATAGGAACTATAAATCTGGTGTTTTCTATTACTATAAAATGCCTATTTAATTTCGATATGCAAATATATTTAATATATTGCTAAAATGTCGATTTAATATTGCAGGCAGTCAAAGCAAAGCTTACCTAGTCAACATATCACAAAGCTAAGTGATTCCTATAAATCATTCAACAAACAAATGTCAAGCCGAAAAGTTTTGAATTCAATTCCTGCATAAGAAGTGTTACTCACAAATAGTTGATTCTACAAAAAGGGCACCTTCCCAATGCGAAGGTTCCAGGCACTTGCTAACTGACGGAGATCGTTTGTGCAAACAGACATCCAGTCGGATAGTTTGGGTCTGCCCTGTGGATTCACTTAATAATGTAGATCACGTCTCTGGAAAAGAAACAAATAAATGGCAAAGAAAAGAACATGGGCTTGGAAATGATAACGGGGAGTCACTGTGGAGCAAATGGTGAAAAGACATGGACAAGTAGACAGAAAATACACAAGCCCTCTTCGGAGGCACAAGCCCTCTTCGGAGGCACAACTCTTCGGAGGAAAAAGTCCTCCAATGAGGCACACTTCCCAAGTTTATAGTGCAAATTAAAGTCCACTAATGAGGCACACTTTCCAAGTTTGAAGTGCAAATTAAAGTCCTTCAATGAGGCACACTTCCCAGGTTTGAAGTGCAAATTAAAGTCCTCCAATGAGGCACACTACCCAAGTTTGAAGTGCAAATCGAAGCCCTCCAATGTGGCACACTTCCCAAGTTTGAAGTGCAAACTAAAGCCCTCCAATGAGGCACACTTCCCAAGTTTGAAGTGCAAAGTAAAGTCCTCCAATGAGGCACACTTCCCAAGTTCGAAGTGCAAATTAAAGGCCTCCAATGAGGCACACTTCCCAAGTTTGATGTGCAAATTAAAGCCCTCCAATGAGGCACACTTCCCAAGTTTGAAGTGCAAATCGAAGCCCTCCAATGAGGCACACTTCCCAAGTTTGAAGTGCAAACTAAATCCCTCCAATGAGGCACACTTCCCAAGTTTAAAGTGCAAATCGAAGCCCTCCAATGAGGCACACTACCCAAGTTTGAAGTGCAAACTAAAGCCCTCCAATGAGGCACACTTCCGAAGTTTGAAGTGCAAATTAAAAACCTCCAACGAGGCACAACTAAAAAAAAAGGAAAAAAAAGAACCCTCTTCAAAGGCACACTACAGCTCTCAGGGGAAAATTAACTTTTCCATCTTGAAAATGTTCTCCCTCAAAGGTTGTAGTGCTAAATAAAGCCCTCTAATGAGGCCCACTACACCAAGTTGAAGTGCCAAAGCCTTCTTCGGAAGCCCGCTTCACCGCAAAGGAGATTCCACTTCTCAAAAACAAAAGTGACCATCTCCGAAGGATGAGGTCTCCTTGGTGCAAGTTCCTCTGTGGAAGCTGGGGCATCTGAAGTCTCTGCTCGAGAATCAGGGGCATCATAAAGCTGAGTCGGTCAAAAGAGTGCAAAAGTCCGAATTAGTGCACGAATTCGTCTTTCAGCAGAAATTTGATGCTCCTCTCCTTAACCGCCACAGCACTTAGCCTTTTAAAAATTGACTTGTGACTGGAATATTTGGAAAGAGGAAGGAAGTTCTGCAAAAGTAAAGAATGAAATTAGCACCGGACAACTTAGATTTCGAAAATCTCAAAAATGAAAAGATCCAGCTTGCCCCACTATTTCGTCTTATCGAGAAGACTTTCTTTATAAAGAACTGAATATTCGAAAATAAAGGTGCACGTTTCCTAAAAGCGTATGAAGTGTTGTGCAAAGCTACTTAAATAACAAGTAAATAGAGTAATACTCGAAATAATACTGGTTGGCAAATATGTCAATTCAGACAAATTCGAGGCTTGTTATTTGAAAATAAGTGCAATATCAATGCAGATAGCAGTTATAACTGTGTAAATTTTGTGTTGATACTTCATTCAAGATAGTTGATTCGCAACACTTCATCGAATCCATACTAATTTGCTTACAGTAAAATATCAGTTCTTTGATCTTATCCATCACTCGATATGGGCAATCGGTGATGAGTATATTCGCCCCATTTTCCCGTAAATGTTGCATTTAACAAGTTGTTAAAATAATCTTTAAAGATATGCAACAAGTTTTGGTCAAAGATCCATTAAGTCGCGCCGGTCAAGTTCAAAAGTATTCAGGTCAAAACAAAGCAAGTTTGCCTTGGTACGAGCTTAGCAGCGACCTAAAAATTAAGCCGCAAGAGGTTAGGTCGTCAATCGCTCTCGACCTAGCAATTCAGTAAAGCACGAGTTAAGAAAAATCGAAGCACACGACCAAGTCCCTAGGCGTATACTTCGAGGGGCCAGTGTTAACTCCACTTTTTTAGCAAGGTCGTGATATCAAAAAATCGACCGAGAAGCCAATGATAATTCGTCTCGAAGAATGGTCAACTCAACATCTCAACAAAGCAAGTTCTGTTGAATGGTTTTTCCGATAAGATCCCCTACGGAGGGGGGGTCCAGGGGGGTGCTAACCCCCCAAGGTGGGGGTGTGGGGGCAACACCACCGCTACGGTGATCGACCTGAATCATCACCTTAGCTCGTATCTCCTTGGCTTGCCGACGACCTACGACTTACCTTAGGTCGCTCATGACTTAAGGCCCGTTCAGAAACTCCTATAAATGCGTCCTGGGCTCCAAACATTAAAGGACTTTTTGCTCATTCTCTGAAGCGTCGATACTCTGTCATTCTCTTGACTCAAACAGCATTTCAAGCACTCCAAACACCAAAGACGCGACAACAAACTTCAAGAGAAGATCTGGATCATTCAACATGAACTCAAAAGATTCTTCTACATCAAAGTTTTAGCTACTAGTCAAAAGTGTGTTGTAATCAAAGTGCATTGTAAAGAATTGTAATCAAATCATCAATAAAGGAATTTAAAGTGGACGTAGGCTCGATCTTAAGCCAAACCACTATAAAACTGTTTCCTTTTACTACTTTTCTATGATTTCTCTGCTTATACTTTGTTCCCGTACCAGCGGGTGGTGCTTTCACTTAATCTCTATTTGCATCGGGGTGTTAGCGTCTGATTTTTACGTTAACAGCGACATCATCAACGGCGATGACCAAACTGCCCACTCTACTACGATATGCGCAGTCATGAGTGCAAGTAATGAGGTGATGTACCATGTCCGTCCGGTCTTACAACGACGCTTGGATGTGCTGTTAAATATTGAATATTTATGACTGTATAGCACGAACTTATGACATAATTTGAAGCAGGTCAGAGTAAATGCTACATGCTTCATCTTCTCTTAAACAACGTAGATTTATTTTTCGGCTTTTACGTACTACTGGTTTTTATTTACCATGAGTTATTTCATTTCAGGAATTGTTTACAGCCTGTAAACTTTTTTACTAAGATCCTCTCTCCGTTGTTATCTGCACTGTTCTTGCTCGACTTAATTTGCTCCACTAACCTACTGTTTATGTGTACTGGCACAAAAATTTGTTAAAACTAGCATTGTCCTACGACTATTTCTGAGTAATAATTTACTGGCCTGTTTCTACTTTTCACATGTATTCAACAACCATTCACTCTTGGTTCATTGTTCAGGATATCAATCCTTCCACACGATTTTTTCAACCCTACTACAGCTCAATTTTTCTCCCTGCCGTCACTGCAGTTCAATTATCCAGTTTTGTATTTGCAGGTTATTAAAATTATACATTGCTAAAAAAACTTCATGATGGTCCACCTTTAAATTTTTATATTCGTTATATCAAGTATCTATAATCAGTATTATGTCTATTATCAATCCAAGAAAATATCCCAAGCATCATTTTAATTTTAAGCCAATTAACAATAATGAATTTACTATTGCTATTCAACACATTATATTTGAATATTTTACCTGTTCCAATTTTTCGTGGCATACAACACTACTGTCGTAAACTCAAATCAGAAATTATAGGAAAGTAAAATAAAAACACCATGCACCCTTATGTATACGATGGTACACTAAATAAAATATAAAAATTCAACATTTTAAGCATTCAAACATTGGACAATATGACTTAGGACACATTCGCATATCCCATAGACAACAGATAGGAAATCACAAAAATGAAATTTTGGTAAAAAAAAAATTAGACAAAAAAAAATACCTCATTTCACAGGTACCGACCGTACAATCTGAACCCAAAACGGTTATTTACACCACTCCTATGCGCAGCACAGGCCACACATTTTCACCTGCCCTCCACCAGGACGCTAAATTTACAGTCTTCCCAGCTGATTTACGACAACTTATAATACTCAAATGATAGTGCTGCTGGAATACCAAAAAAACAACAACAATATTCATCATTCCTGCACAAGCGACAGTTTGAACATATGTTTGTCCGTGCACGCAAACGTTTTGAACTCTTTTCCAGTCAAATGTGGTAGATCCAACGACACAAGCTAAACAATACTTCAATCTATTTCCACCACTGTGCGGCACTCTACAACAGAATTATTTTTATATCTTAAACAATTAAACATGTCTTTACCACCAACATAGAATCCTCATCTTTTAATAACACACATGCCCGTGTGCGTAGCACGGGCGACGCACTAGTTTCAATGGATAAGGAAAATGATTCAGTCTCGCGTATCGGGAACCATTTTTGAAAAGGAAATGATAAGGGATTTTGACAATTTTGCCATGAAATGGAGTAGAGTCATCCATGACTCTCGATTTTTGAGCAAGAGTCATCAAGTTGAAGAAAGATCTTCAAATGAAAACTCAAAGATTGCAATGAGATTCTTAAGTAATAATTAAAGATTTTACGATGATGATTAAACATAAGTCCAAGGGCTACAAGAAACTTTCCAAGACAAACTCTGAAAATCATGGGAAGATCCATTTACAGGGAACAAAGAACAAGAAAAAGAAAGATAATTCTATAAGAAGGAATTCCTGAATCAAAATAGAAAAGGATTAAACGCCAACTAAAAATGTTGCCAGCAACATGATCTCCTGAGTGTTATTGAATTTACTACTTTGATAAAAGGGGTTTTCTTTCAAACCAAAGAAAACCTCAAATATTGGTCATCTGAGAGAAAAAAGCCTGTGTTTTAAAAGATGCTTGGGAAGTTATACTGCCATTTTCACATGATGAATGGATATGATACCAACGAGCATAAAAATGCGAAGAAGATGGTCCTTATATTTCCTAAGACAAAGGAAACTTAAATAGTTCATAAAGGAATAAACACAAATAATTATAAAATGTAGTTTCATTGCCATAATTGTAAAAGTCTACAATGGTTGGGAGTAAAATTCTCCTTAAACTTGGACTACCTAACATAGTTGGCTAACTAGTATGTTTGAAAGCGCTTGGTCGCGTAATGATGGCTAGGTCAAGGCACCTCTTGGAGGGACGGCGTAAGCATTTTGCTACGCCAAAGTCATAAATAGCAGGTTAAAATAGCATAAGCCCTTATCTGCGTCATGCTATGGCCAGCATACCTCTTGGAGGGAGGACGGATAATTCCTTTGTCCCGCCACGCTAAGGCCTGGCATAGGAACCGAACAAGCCCTTACCCTCATCACGCTATAGCTAGGTTAAGGCACCTTTTGGAGGGAGGTCATGTAAGTTCTCGAGCCCTTCTTGAGAATGCCTAGTGCACCGTAAACCTCAATGAAATGTCTAACAGACTAAGAAAAGTCCCTACCGGAAATGGCCATGGCAAAAAATTGGCACTAGCTAAAATGGCAACCGCCAGAAATTGGCAATGTCTAAAATGACAATAGCCTAAAATAGGCACTGCTTGAAATAAACATGAGAATTGGACTAAAGAGTCCTAGCCTGAAATAGGCCAAAACAAATCAATAATGAAAACTTAGGCCCATGAAAGAAAAAGCTCGCAAGATATCATCAAAGCCCGAAGATGGCACATTGAATTAGAAAGAATTCTCTGACATCTCTTTATGAACATCTGCTAGATTGGCTTTCTGGTCTTCCATTACTTATTTGCAGATTGGTTTTCTGGTCTTCTATTATTAACTAACATAAATGGTTTTCTGGTCTTCTATTATTAACTAGGAGAATAGTTCTTTGGTCTTCTATTATTAACTACTGGAAATGGTTATATGGTCTTCTACTACTTATTGCCCGCAGTGATTTCCTTAACTTCCATCATTAATGCCAAATTGGATATTCTGGCCTTCTGTTACTTATTACCAGCTATGGAGATCTGGTCTTCCATTACTTATTATTAGATATGGATTCTGGTCACTTATTATTACTATTAGACTAGAATCATCACCAGACTTGAGCTTTTGGATTTATTCTAACATCAAATATTTCTATCCCTAGATCCATGTTAACCTCGCCTCGGCCGTGGCTCACCGATCCAAGATAATAAACGACCTAACACTCTGCCGACTTAACAAAGGATGCTGACCTAAGGCTCGAATGGATACCGACCTAACTACTTAATGCCTTATAGGAGACCGACCTAACGCTTTGCCGACTTAACGAAGGATACCGACCTAACGGGCTTGAGAAGCAGACCGATCTAAGGCCTCAAAGAAAGTTCCGACCTAACGCCTTGGAGTAATGCCAACTTAAGGCTCAAAGGAAGTTCCGACTCAACAGCCTTACCTTGTTGCCGACCTAACGTATGAACCGACTCAGAATGAGTGACGACTCAACTTATTGCCGACTTAACAGGGACAACGACTCACCGGGTTATAACCTTGATGCTTTAAAGATGTTGGCCGACTCATGGGGCAAACCAACCTAAGGCCTATGGTAGGTCCTTCACGACCTAAGCAAGCGAATTGGATACCTCATCATTTTATGTCATGGCCCCATAACTCGTACACGACTCATGACCAGGCCCCATAACTCGTTTACGACTTTGGACTTGCGTGAAATCAGGTAAAGTCGGCTTAACTCTACTAGACCGTGAATTTGCCTCTATAGGTCTGCCGCGACTCAACTAAAGTCGGTCACGACTCAGGACTTGGGTGAAAAATTCTTACCCAAATTTGCCTATAAATAGAGAGCCATCTCCAACATTCGGGGAACTTTTTTGGAGGATTCTCTTCGTGACATCAAGGCTCTACTATCTTCAAGACAATCTAAACTCCATCACTTCAAACTCACGCAAGATTTTTAGACCAAACTTCACACAAAGATTCGACATATCCAATCATGGATTCAAAGAACTCTGTGGCATTGAAGTTCTTTCTAGCTACTTGTCTTTTTGAATTGAGTTGGATTGTAATTGAAAGAGATTGTAATAAGTTGTAATTCATTCAGCAATAAAAAGGATTGAAGTGGACGTAGGCTTGATCATAAGCCGAACCACTATAAAACTGTTGTTGTTTACTGTTTTTTCTGTAGTTTTCTGCTTATACTCTGTTCCCGAATCATCGGGTGGTGCTTTCACAACTACACTTTACACACCGGGGTGTTAGCGTTCAAATTTTAGCGTTAACATTTTTGGTGTTTCCATTGAGAGCTGAACTCAGGTGAATTATCATCATTGCTCCACGAAAGTTTGTTGAAGTAATCTCTCTGAAGACTAGAAGTTTATCTGAAATCATGGCTCCGGGGAGAAGGAGTAGATCTGTTAGATCCGGAATTGTTCAAGAGGGAACTTCCGTTTCCCCAATACCTAATCAAGCCACTCCACCTGTTGGGATTACAAAAGCAGAATTGGATGCTGTAATTTTAGGGCTGAACCAGTAGATAAATGCCCAAAATGCACAATTGGAGGCTCAAAATGCCCAAAATGTTCTAATTTTGAATAGGTTGAACGATTTGCTTGAAGCAAACCGTCAACCAACGAGTAATGAAAGGAACTTTGCTGGCAACGTTCATGATGCTGAAGAAAGGAACGTTCCTGAGAGGGCTGCCAGCCCCTTTGAGCAGACACTTCCTGAAATTGGTGGATCTAAAGCTTGAAATGATGAGGGGTATCTTTCTGAAATGATTCGACAAATCGTGAAAGAGAGCATGCAAAGGAATGAAGATGAGAAAGAATGGGGTTTCGCTCCAAGTAAAACCCCGTTTACCGAAAGGATCTTAAAGGCTGAGTTTCCGAGGAAGTTCGTCCCTCCAACCTTTCCAGCTTATAAGGGGACAAGCGACCTGAACGAATTCTTGTATAAATATGATTAGCACATGACAGGTGCCAGAGCTTCTGATGAAATAAAGTGCCGATATTTTCCTATATACCCGGAAGGTGCAGCCCTGCTTTGGTTCACCAAGCTACCAATCTGGTCTATAGATCAGTTTTCTGACCTAACCCGGAAATTCAAGGAGCAGTTCAGACTATATGCTTCAAAAGCCAAAGATATCATGTCATTGTCAAGTTTAGAACAGAATCCAGGGGAAACTATTAGATCTTTCTTGAATCGCTTTAATATAGCGCTGGCCGAGGTAGACAATGCAGAACCACGGATGATCTTGACTTATCTGATGAAGGCCATTGACAAGTCGAGTGAATTTGGAAAATGGCTAAACATGAAGGAACAAAATTCCCTAAAAAAATTCTACAAGAAAGCAGATGAGTTCATACGCCTGGAAAGCCGTCCTGTACCGTTGAAGGCAGTATTGGAAAAAGCTGAAGATAACATTGCTGCTCCACGCAAGAGTGAATCTGTAGGACAGAAAAGGGGAAATAACGATGAGAAGAAACAGAAAAATCTGAAGAAACCTCGTTCCTTCAAGCCATCGGAATATACTCCTTTATCAGATACGCCAGAGCGTATTTACCTTGCCACGAAAGATTCTGTTGATTATCCTAAACCTCCTGTTCTGAGAACCGGGAAAAAAGCTGTACAAAGCGGGAAGTTCTGCCGCTTTCATAATCAACCCGGTCATGATACCAATGAATGCCGCCAATTGAAAAATTTGATTGAAGAATTGATAAGGGAAAACAAGCAGCAGCAATTTGTGGAAAAGAATAGCAGCAATCCCGCTTCGTCTAGTTAGGGGCAACGAGCTCCTGCTCATCAACCCAGGACAAGTGAGAAGGCTGTAGGGCATGAATCCGGAAGGCCTGTTATCAATGTCATTACGGGAGGACCTCACCCAGCAAGCAGGAGCTGGGGTGAAGTGGAAAGGTATACCAGGGCTTTGAAGTATGTACCGGCCGAAGAAGATGTCTTTATTTTGGAAGAAGCTACGCCCCTGAAACAACAAAGAACTTTCAATGATGATATTGTGTTCAGAGCCAGGGATTCCACAGGTCTTGAAGCTCCTACCTTGGATCCCTTAGTCATCTCGGTTGGTATCGGGCCAGCTATTGTTAGAAGAGTTCTCATTGATTGTGGCGCATCCTGCAATATCCTCTTCAAGAAAACATTCGACCAAATGAAGATCCCTATGGCTGATGTGCAAGCCTCGTCACAGAAAATCGCTGGCTTCACTAGGGAGCCAAAACAGCCGATAGGAACCATTGATTTGCTTGTAGAACTTGGAGAAGGAGAAAGAAAAGTAGTCCGCAAGCAAACTTTTGTGATTGTCGACGAATTCTCTGCTTATAATGCTTTCCTTGGCCGTCCAACTCTTGCAGCGTTCAAAGCTGTTCTGGCCCCATGGTGCCTCACCATTAAATTCCCCACAGACAATGGAGTAGGAGTTATAAAAGGTGATCAAAATGCTGGGCGGGAGCGTTATCTGACAGAGCTGCGAGAAGCAAGGAAAAGAGAAATGGGAAAGGATGCGGCAACCCCAGTCCACATCAAAGAACCAGCCTTGTAGCAATTACAGGGCGGACCCTGTACTGGCGAGCACAGTGGAGCACGAAAAGAGATGGATCCTAGAAAAGCCAGCGCAGGGGAGAATAGAGTGGTACCAGTTGAAACGACAGTACCAGTACCTGTTGACCTGAAGGACCCAAATAAGGTGTTGAATGTGGGTTCACAACTTAATGTGTCAATTTAGAATATCTTAATATCTTTTTTAAAAACAAATTTGGATGTTTTTTCTTGGACTCATGCCGATATGTGCGGAATATCCCCAGAAGTTGCAGTACATGCTCTGAATATTGATCCAAAATTTACGCCTATGAAACAGAAAAGGAGAACCCAAGGTCCAGAAAGCTCAGCAGCATTAAAAGAAGAAGTTGATCGGCTCATGGAGAATGACTTTATCAAAGAATCTACCTATCCGAGTTGGGTTTCAAATCCAGTGCTAGTTAAGAAAGCCAACGGAAAATGGAGAGTGTGCATCGATTTTTCAGATCTAAACAAGGCTTGCCCCAAAGACTGCTTCCCATTACCCAGGATCGATCAAGTGGTAGATGGAACAGTGGGACATGAATTGTTATCTTTTATGGATGCCTACACCGGATATAACCAGATCATGATGCATGAGCCAGATCAGGAGGACACGAGCTTTATCACCGATGTTGGTCTTTACTGTTACAGAGCTATGCCCTACGGGGTGAAGAATGCGGGGGCAACCTACCAAAGACTTGTTAATGCTATGTTCAAACCGCAATTGGGCAAGACTATGGAAGTCTACGTCGACGACATGTTAGTAAAGTCTAAGAAAGAAGTGGATCACATAGAACACTTAGCAGAAATGTTGGCAGTCCTCCGGAAATACGGAATGAAGCTTAACCCTTTAAAATGTTCATTTAGGGTGGAGTCCGGAAAGTTCTTAGGTTTCATTGTGAGCGCTAGGGGCATTGAAGCTAGTCCAGCTCAAATTGTCGCTTTAAAAGAAGTCAAAGCTCCTAGAACGAAGAAGGAATTGCAAAGTCTTAACGGAAAGGTCACCGCCTTGAGTCGGTTCATTTCCAAAGCTACTGATAAATGCATCCCATTCTTTGACGCTCTAAAGAAAGGAAAGAAAAACTTTGATTGGACTCCCGAATGCCAAAAAGCCTTTGATGAATTAATTCATCATATGGAAACGCCTCCAATACTTTCTAGGCCCGGCGATGGTGAGGATCTTCTTATATACTTGGCAGTGTCATCTCATGCTCTAAGTGCAGCGTTGATACGAGAAGATACGAGGATTCAACATCCGGTTTACTATATCAGCAAAAGACTCATCCGGGGCAGAGATGAATTACTCCAAGTTTAAAAAACTCGCCTATTGCCTACTGATTGCATCGAGGAAGTTGAGGCAGTATTTCCAAGCTCATCCTATCAGAGTCCTCACTGATCAACCCTTAAAGCAAGTCCTGTTTCGCCCTGAGACTTCGGGTCGTCTTCTAAAGTGGAACATTGAACTCAGTCAATATGACATCACTTATCAACCCCGAAAAGCAATTAACGGACAAGCTTTAGCGGATTTCATCGCAGAATTCACAGATAAGGGTAACAGTGAAGAAGAAACGATCGATGATTCCTCAATCCAATGGAAGTTATATGTTGATGGCGCGAGAAATGACTACTGTTCTGGAGCCGGAGTTGTACTTGAAACCCCTGAGGGTCGGTCATTATGCTATGCGCTATGATTGGAATTTCCTTCAACGAACAACGAAGCAGAATACGAAGCTCTTTATCGCTGGCTTGAGAATTGCTAAAAACTAAACATCAGAGCATTACAGATTTTCAGTGATTCTCATCTTATTGTATGCCAAGTGAAGAAGGAATTCCAAGCGAAAGGGGGAAATCTGCCTGCCTACTTGTCAAAGGCCTAGGAACACCTGTGTGACTTCGACCACTACACGATAAGCCATATTCCTCGAGAAGAAAACATGAAAGCAGATTCTCTCGCAAAGTACTCTAGCACAGGCGAAGCTCAATTTCTGGGGTTAGCTCCAGTGGAAGTCCTGTCAGCTCCAAGCATTAATGAGATGGATATTGATTGGATCATGAGTGTGTCTCAAGAGCAAGAATCATGGATGACTCCAATAACAGAATATCTGCTCAATGGCTCTTTACCGGAAAATTCACAAGAACGACAGAAGCTACTTAGGAAAGCCTCTCACTATATAGTCCAGGATGGCCAATTATACAGACGGGGATTCTCAATGCCATTACTTCGATGTGTATCCAAGGAAGAGTCCAAGACAATCCTAGCTGAGGTACATGGAGGGGAATGTGGTGATCATTTAGGTGGTCAAACTTTAGCGAAGAAGGTTCTCCGATACGGATATTTTTGGCCAGAAATTAATCGAGATGCTGCAGACTATTCCCGAAAGTGTGACAAATGCCAGAGATTTGCCAAAATTCCCAGAGCACCTTCTACTGAACTCACACAGATGGTCATTCCATGGCCATTTGCAGTCTGGGGGATAGATCTTATAGGACCTTTACCAACTGCCAAATCTGGAATCAAATATGCCATTGTTGTTGTAAATTATTTTACTAAATGGGCTGAAGCTGAACCATTGGCTACTATCACCTCTAAAAAAATGATAAATTTTGTGACTAAAAGTGTCATTTGCAGATATGGTGTGCCTCAAAAGATAATTACAGACAATGGTACTCAATTCGAAAGTGAAGAATTCCAAGATTTTTGCAAGCGATTCAAAATCCGAAAAAGCTTCTCAGCAGTGGCTCATCCGTAGGCAAACGGGCAGGTGGAAGCAGTAAACAAAATTATCAAGTCAACCATCAAGAAACAACTCGAAAGAGCAAAAGGTGGTTGGGTCGATAAGCTACCACTAGCACTATGGGCATACAGAACTACCCACAAAACTGCGAATGGGCATACTCCGTTTTCATTGGCATACGGGTCAGAAGTAATGATTTCGGTAGAAACAGAGGTCCCTTCACATAGAAGAATCCATTTCAATCAAGAGGAGAATGAAAAACTATAGCATGAGGCACTAGATCTCCTTGATGAAAAATGAGAAGAGGCCGAGCTCAGAATCGCGGCTCATTAGCAAAGGATAGCCAGACATTTCAAATCCAAAGTTCGCCAACGCAGCTTTGAGATTGGAGATCTAGTCCTGAAGAGAATCATGACGGCGATAGGTGTGTTTGGGCCAAATTGGGAAGGACTATATGTCATAGGTCAGGAGCTTCTTGACGGCACATTCAAACTTGCTACTGTCGAAGGAGATCAAATTCCAAGGGCTTGGAATAGCAATCACTTGCGTCCATTCTTTACTTGATAGCTTTGTTGAAATATTGTAAAAAGAATTATGAATGTATGATTCTTGTAATTGAAAGCAATTGTAAAACCCATGCAAGTGAATAATGAAAGACTATAAAGTGGATGTAGGCCCAAATTCTTGGCAGAACCACTATAAATCTTGTGTTTCTTATTATTATTACATGTTTGCTTTATTTTCGATATGAAAAGTACATTAAATGTATTGCTGAAATGTCGATTTAAATTTTTGCAGACAATAAAAATAAAACTTGCACATTACAAGACCAAGTGATTCTGGTTATCATTCAGCAAACAAATTTCGAGTCACAAAAGCCCCGAATTCAAATCCTAGAAAGGAAGTGCTTCAATTGAACGGCCTATAATTTCGCCGGAAACGGGTCATTGCTCATAAATTGAGATCGTTTGAATAAACAAACATCCAATTAAGAAGCTTATGCCCATTCTCGTGAACTTGCCTAACAATGAAGTACACTTCTTTGGATTAAACAAACTACTTGTAAGAGAAGGGAGTGTGAGATTGAAAAGAAAAAAAGAGGATCGCTGAAAAGGCATAAGCAAGTAGACAAGGAACAACTAAAGCTCTCTTCGGAGGACAAGCCCTCTTCGGAGGCGCAACTCTTCGGAGGATAAAGACCTCTAACGAGGCATACGCCGCAAAAAAGAAAGTTCTCTACTCAACAAAAAAGATTGGAGGAGTCATGACCCTCCAACCATGAGAGAGTAACTTCCAGGCAATAAAAGCCCTCTTCGGAGGCCCATTTCACCAGGAGTTGAAGTGCGACGGTCGCTCTTCGGAGTTTCACTTCACCAGAGTTGAAATGCAAAACAAAATAAAAGCCCTCTTCGGAGGCCCATTTGACCAGGAGTTGAAGTGCGACAGCCGCTCTTCGGAGTTTCACTTCACCAGAGTTGAAATGCAAAACAAAATAAAGACCTCTTCGGAGGCACATTTCACCAAGAGTTGAAGTGCAACAGCCACTCTTCGGAGTTTCACTTCACCAAAGTTGAAATATCAAAAAGACCTCTTTCCTGAGGCACAATAAGACAGAAAGACCTCTTCCCAGAGGCAGAAATGAAAAGACCTCCTGACGGTTACCTGTAGAAGTCGGTTTCCTGACATCAACTTCGTAAGCCTGTGCCTCGGCACTCTCGCCGCCTTCATCTCCACCTTGTATGCTTGTGATTTCGGTGGTAACTTTAGTAGGATATGGGGAGTGGGAACTGGAACCGATGATATCAATTACGGCTGAAGGAGAAGGCTGAAGTGGAACAGTTGAGACAGTTCTTCCTGAATATTCTCCTGCCGCTATTTCGGCCTTTAATTTTGCAAGCTGTTCCCTCCCCCTGGCGAGAGCGGTGCGAGCATCATCATCAAGATAATGCTCCTCAAGAGCTGACTCAGCATAACCAGCGCCTTTACCGCCAAGCATATCGAGTGCAGCCTCCCAAACTTCAGCCAGAGTAATTTCATACTTGGGGCCTAGAAAGGCGAGGCTACCGCGCCCCAAGATGGTGTGCAGGTAGAAATCAAATAATGTTGAGCTGATGTTGGTCCTCGTTGCCTCGTGAGATGCTTCAGCTGCAATTTTGCCGGCAACGGCCTCATCACGCTCCATTTCAGCTTTAGAAAGTTGAAGCTTAAGCATTTGAATCTTCGCCTCTTGGGAGCTGTTATTCTTCTGAAGCTCTTCAATATCAGCAACATAGCCCTCACTAATTCTTTTCTGCACTTCAAGCCTGTCTTCGGCATCTCTTTGGCTGGCATGAGCATCTCTCACTTGTTTTAGGAGCACTTCTTCTTTTTGAGAATAGGAAGTAGAGGAAGCAGCAAGCTCTTCTTTCAGTTCCTCAACTTTTGCTTCAAGCTCTTCATTGTAAGAAGCGATGCTCCTCATTTCAGTGTCATGTTTGCTCAAGAACCTTTTGCCATTCGGCTTTGTCATTTTCCATAGTGAGCATGGCCTCTATGTTTGCACGATTAACCATTTGGAGCTCGTCAACAAGTTTTTGCCAGTTTGACATCCTCTCAATATCAAGCTTGACGGCATCGAGGTTTCGTAACATGGCAGACTTGTCGATAGGAACCAAGTCAAGGTCGAACCTTACTCGCTTCAGACACCACTGTGGAAACCGACTTTGCAAAGTGGCCAGGCCCGGTCCAACTTGGAATTTGGGCCTGCTAATTATTGTTTGGATGTCTGTCTTCCCGAGAGCGGAAGAGCCGGAAGGAATGTCAAGCGAGGCGGGGGCAGTAACCTTTTCAGGAGTTGTAGAGGTGTGCTTCTCACCATGTCGGGCTCGCTTGCTCAAATCTTCAACCATATGACTTTTTCCTCTGTCATCATGGGATTTTCTTTTATGGGAATCGTCGCCTCTCTGCGAAAAATCGTGGCGCTCCTCCCTCTCTCTTCTTTCATAACGCTCCTCTTGAGCCCTCTTCTCTTGAGCCTTTCGGGCGGCTCTTTCTTCATCAGATTCTTTGTAAGAGGGGAGGTAACGCCTGTAATCATATTGGCTACGCCTCCCGTAGCGCTGGAAATCATCATAGTAGGATCCGCTGCGCCCCATCGGAGGATTTGAAATAAAAAAGGAGCTAAATTTTAGAATTCTTCAAAGTACAAAAAGTCAGAAGCATAAAAGTGCCGAAAAAATTCTAAGTGCGTGTGATGTGCAAACTACGCGCAACAAACTATGAACCACTCTTTAATTGAGGAGTGGTTGTGGGTGTAATAGTTAGCGTCAACTCTTGAGTTGACGGAGTCGGTTGCAGGATAGAAGTCGCTTCAACTACTGAAGAAGAAACACCGGTGGTGATAGGATCATCTTTAAAGATCTCTTGAGAGGTGGCAAAGAGGTCGCTCAGCCCTTCGAAAGTATCGTCCCTGCTATGCTTGACAAGGCTAGTTTTCTCGGCTTCTTCGCCAGATTTCTGTGAACGTCGGGGAGATCCCTGAGGCTCTTCTTCCTCAATAACCGGGGCAAGTTCGTCAAATGGCCCCGCAACATCAACAGAAGTGGAGCACTTCACTAGCGAAGCCTCGGGAGCAGGTCCTTTTGGTATGGATGTATCTGTAGAAACTTGGGCATCCAACGCTCCAGCCGGGGAGTATGGGATTTCATAAGGATGTGTAGAACGAGAAGTATGTAGAAGCCCGTATTGGTGCAAAAATTCATCCCTCAACAAAAACTTGATGCTTCTCTCTGCTACGGCCACGGCACTCAATCTGTCAAAAATCTGCTTATGGACCAGATCTCTAGAGGGAAGAGGAAGTGCTGAAAAGAGCAAAGAATGAAATTAGCAATTGGTAATTTGGATCTCGAGAAAGCTTAAAAATGGAGACAGGTAATCTTACTTCCTACTCTCCAATCGGCATAAAACCCTGGGGGGCAGCGAGCAAAGAAAAATTGGTTCAAAAATCCATGAACGCTTTCAGTAAGATCAGAAATAAGTTTGCGGTTTCTAGCACTCCTCACAATTATGAGGGAAGGATGATCTCTACTCTTTGCAAATGAGCATAAGTAACGAATTTCTTCAATACTTGGTAAGCGATCAAAGGTTCTTCTGAACAAAACACACAACCCCATCAAGATGGCATAGCCGTTAGGATGGAGTTGGGACGGAGAGATTGATAACCGAAGGAGAAGAATTCGGAGAAAGTCGTTAAAAGGAGGAATCGCCCCGCTTAAACACATTTGACGATTGTTTGCAATAAAGCCACGGGGAGGACTGTCGGCGGTATCACTTGGCCCAGGAAGTAGGACATCACTTTCAGTAAAACCAAATTGAGTGCGCAGCTGAGTAAATGCTCTCGGAGTTAGAATAGTTGGGGTTCTCTCTGGAGGGTCCTCTATAGGAAGGGCTATCGGAAAAGTTTCTTCCTCTTGAGCTGCCATTTCTTCTTGATGGGAAGTCATTCTACATAAATAACTGGATATTCAAACATCAAGGTGCATGTTTCCTAAAATGTGTAAGGTGTTGTGTAAAATTAACAAAGCAATAAACAAATATAACTGGAATGAAAACTAGCAAGCATTTGTTAGTTATGAAACCAAGGATTATTGTTTTAAGCCTAAATATGCAGGTATAATATTGATGCAGACAAATCAGTTCAGATTGTTGATATTTTGCATCAATGTTTAACTTTAGTTGATTAATTCACAAACATTTCATGCAATATATTTAAGTTGCTTGTCTCATCTCGACTAATCTGTCATTTGATGTGGGCAGTCAATGGCAGTATTTTCGCCTTGGTTTCTTTGTTTGTTATTTTCAGCAGCTTGGCAGCTTATAAGTTATTGCGGCCTGTGAAATAATACAATGGGATTCAGGCAAATTTAAAGTTGGGGCAGTTCAGAATCTAGGCAAACTTAGTTCGGCAGTTCGAGTCAAATACTCAAAGTGGGACTGTGCTCCTAAATGACAACACGTCCAAAGCTCAAGTATTAGGTCGGCTACGACTTTAAAAGTCTTTCGCGAGATAAGGCTAGGTCGGTAACGGGTCGGAGTCAAAGTTAGTTCGGCAGCTCAGTCCTCTAGGTCGCAAGGAAGAGATAAGAAAGTAAGCTCCGATCCAAAAAGGCAAGAACTTCTCCAAGTATTAACTCGGTCACGATTCAGGCCTTAAAGTTTAAATCGGCAAGTTTCCTTCAAGTATTATCTCGGACGTGACTTAAGGTCACTAAGAGCCGGGTCGGCCAAGGCTAAGCCGCCCAAATTCACTAACTCGCTCCCGAACCAACACCACACTCCGTCAACCCATTAACCCAATAACCATTCCATTAGCAGCCGCCTTCAATCATGACCAACCAATCACCCAATAATACGATTCAAAATTGTCACAAGTTCAATGCCATGCCATTAGAAATCATCTAACCTGAGGTAGTAAACTCCCTTTGTTGCACCAATGATCACCTCGAGCAACGTACATCTTGCCGATTATAAGTATGATGAATTTCGTGATGGGGCGTCGTGCAAAGGAACGATTTGAGTTTGAGCAACAAGGTTTACAAATCGACAGTGACCTACAATCAGAAGAGGAATGAGGTTACCTACGCGATTAATGGTAGAGGTTATAGATGATCAGATGGGATGAGATCGCCTTTAGGAGCCTGAGAAAATTTTAATGGCGGAATCGAACGAGGGAGTAAGTAATAAAGAGGAAAAAGAAAAGAAAGTGGACGACTTATATCTCGCTATGGTAGAGACTGAAGCGACTTAGATCATCTAACTGTTAGGTCATTTACGACCTACCGATCTAAAAAGGAACGGGTTAAAGAGTATTGAAGCATACGACCTAACCATTAGGCGCATGCTTCGAGGGGCAAATGTTAACCTCGCCTCGGCCGTGGCTCACCGATCCAAGATAATAAACGACCTAACACTCTGCCGACTTAACAAAGGATGCTGACCTAAGGCTCGAATGGATACCGACCTAACTACTTAATGCCTTAAAGGAGACCGACCTAACGCTTTGCCGACTTAACGAAGGATACCGACCTAATGGGCTTGAGAAGCAGACCGATCTAAGGCCTCAAAGAAAGTTCCGACCTAACGTCTTGGAGTAATGCCGACTTAAGGCTCAAAGGAAGTTCCGACTCAACAGCCTTAGCTTATTGCCGACCGACGAGGAATGAGTGACGACTAAACTTATTGCCGACTTAACAGGGACAGCGACTCACCGGGTTATAACCTTGATGCTTTAAAGATGTTGGCCGACTTATGGGGCAAACCGACCAAAGGCCTATGGTAGGTCGTTCACGACCTAAGCAAGCGAATTGGATACCTCATCATTTTATGTCATGGCCCCATAACTCGTACACGACTCATGACATGGCCCCATAACTTGTTTACGACTTTGGACTTGCGTGAAATCAGGTAAGTCGGCTTAATTCTACTAGACCGTGAATTTGCCTCTATAGGTCGGCCGCGACTCAACTAAAGTCGGTCACGACTCAGGACTTGGGTGAAAAATTCTTACCTAGATTTGCCTATAAATAGAAGGCCATCTCCAACATTCGGGCGACTTTTTTGGAGGATTCTCTTCGTGACATCAAGGCTCTACTATCTTCAAGACAATCTAAACTCCATCACTTCAAACTCACGCAAGATTTTTAGACCAAACTTCACACAAAGATTCGACATATCAAATCATGGATTCAAAGAACTCTGTGGCATTGAAGTTCTTTCTAGCTACTTGTCTTTTTGAATTGAGTTGGATTGTAATTGAAAGAGATTGTAATAAGTTGTAATTCAGTCAGCAATAAAAAGGATTGAAGTGGACGTAGGCTTGATCATAAGCCGAACCACTATAAAACTGCTGTTGTTTACTGTTTTTTCTGCAGTTTTCTGCTTATACTCTGTTCCCGAATCATCGGGTGGTGCTTTCACAACTACACTTTACACACCGGGGTGTTAGCGTTCAAATTTTAGCGTTAACAATCCCCAAAAGAGAACTCCGTGCTAAAATTGGGATCCAATGATAACTTGTGAAACTCTATTGTTAACGCCTGAATCTGGGCGGGGAACGAAGTTTATAATTCTTAATATATTTAAAGAATGAATTACAAATAGTGCCCAAAAGCCCTAAATCTAGGCCGTAGATTGAACTACGTTGGTTCCTAGTATGAATATCTATAAAGAAAAAATTCTATAACTTTATTGCACTATCTTTTTGAAATAAAATTCCAACCTTGAATACACAACTATTATCCAAACTGTGAGTCCTTTAAAGATTTATATATATTATGGACATTTTTAGATTTTCTTAACCAAGAAAGGCATAACGAATTAAAATAGAAAACTCAAGAAATATACAGGCCTTTAGAAGATACATTCAAAAATAGAGTAGGAAATATACAGACAAAGGTGGAAAAGTGGGTAAAGTTTACATCTAAAACTACCTAGGCATAAAAGACTTGTACAATACACCAAAAAAATTACAATGATTCAGTTAATTATTTTGTCCAAGCCACCGATGCGGCATGATCAATATCAGTAGTTGATTTTCCAAGGATAAGCTCTAGAGATTTAATGGTTGCCCTACTATTGCTCAATTTTGTCTTCAGATCATCAGTCTTTTCATATAATCTGTTCATTTCTGAATCATGTTCAATGCTACGGTTTGATACAGTAGAATGTTTTAGGATTGTGATGTCATGATCTCTTTCTTTGAGTTTTAGGTTTAAATCCTCAATCTCATTATAGAATTCTTGAACTAAATTATGTTGAAAAGATATTTTCTGTTCCATTCCTTCGCCATGGGATTTTCTGAAAGTTTGGAAACAAAAGGAACTTTAAGAGATTGGCTCTCTTTGAGATCTGCTAATAATCTATCTTTGATTCCCACAATTCTCGAATAAGGGGCTTCAGAAAGTGATGTTATTTCTGTCTGAGTTTCGTACATGAACAAACGAAAAGGAAAGATCATTGTCCACCAAATAAAATTCCTTCATCCACATGAGAAAACTTTACGACTTGTTTTCGTATTCGAACATATGAATCGACCGCATATGTTTATCATCAAAATATTTCTATGCCAACATATTATTTAGCAAAGCAGTAGTACATTAAAATACATCGTTTCTACACATCATCAAGGGATTTATGCAAAATAAGTCTTTCGAATATTTTTGGAACAAAATTCAATTCATGATAGTCAAATATTTCTTAAGGGTAGGCCTGGTGGAATAGCCTGTATCCTTGATAAATTCCGATGACCCTCAAGGTAGGGGTTGCTTCTAAAATTCATTTTAACACCTTTCTTAGGATTCCCACAACGGAATGTCACTGTTTTTGTCATATTAATTTTTTTAATCGATACGAAGCTACAAAGTTAACACCACTTTTACACAAAATCCCAAATCTGAGCAATGGAGGTTTCGGAATAAAGAGCCCACTTCCCTTTCTGCTCTTCTACCACTCCTTTAACATATTGTGGGGATATGAAAAGAAGCGGTTATATATTTCATAGGTTCGTCCTTTTTGGTGGTTTGGCTAGTACTACATCCCTACATCAATCTTTTCTAAAGTGGCCAAGAGCATCTCCTCCATCTCCACCTTCGTAGTCATGTCTCTTTTCAAGGGGGCTTTAAGCATAATCATCCAAGTTATAATCATCATCTTCCTCTTCCCCCGAATCGGAGTTGTGTTCAAGATGGACATCTTCTATTTTAATTAGCTCTTTGAAAATAAGATCTTCCTTCTTTGGAACTACGATTCCAGCCCTTTTTTTTACCAACTCTGTCCTCGAATCTCTTGACGATCGCGGAAGGAAGAGAAGAGAAATTCAGTTTGGGATATAGGGCAGCATTATCAGCAAAGATGAAGGATATTAAATCTTCATAGGTATTGGCCGTGTTCTCCTCAAGGGAAGTGTTTGCGAAATCATAAGCCTTCCTTTTTGCATCGTTTATTATCTTCATGGCTTTGGACAGAGAAGTTTGCTTTTTCTCTAACTTTCTTTGAAGCCGTGTTTTTCTACCTCAAGATTAGCCATAGCGGCGTCCGAATCCTTTATGGAAATCTCAAGGGCCATAATGTTGCTCGCTTGGAGTTGATTGCGCTTCACATTAGTTTCATTTATAGCCTTCGTACTATTTGGTTCATTCGTTAGGGAAAATATTCAACTCTCAAATTACTTTCCTCTCCAGAAAAAAGTGGAGAATTGTTAATAGATTGATGTAAAGAATACCATCCCTTAGCAGCCTGGAACATAATAAGCAAAAGATGATTAGGAAGCTCGATGTGAGAATACTAGCAAAATATTTAAAGAAAGCAAAGACTTACCGAAAGATGTTGTTGGAGGAAAGTTTACCTACATGCCAAAATATTAGCACGACAAGACACTTAGATTAAGGAAGGTGGAAGGGTCTTAGCTAAAGTTTCCACCAAATGAGAACATTCATCAATAGGAGAAGAAGTTGATAGGGCCATCGGTTGAACTTCCTGGAAAGAGAAAGACTATTTAGAGATGTCAAGAATTAGATTCTAAAAGGCGAAAAAAATTATGGAAAGAAGCTCAAGATGACTGTACACACCTTTGATTGAGAAGGCGGAGGCAAGCCCTCTGAGCTGGTAAGATCGACTATATGGACATCAGAAGTTGGGCTAGAACTAATATGTTCTTCCGGAATAAAAGGAAGCTGGCCGGAGGATACTTTGACCGTTTTAGGGGATGTATCCATAAGATGATTCGCTTACTCTTTTCCTTGCTTCTTCGCTAGCATCGGCCAAAGATGTTTCCCGGGATGAAGAAGCACCCTTACTTGAAGATTTGGGAGGAGAAACATTCTTGGAATTCCTATGCACAGGCGTGGTGACTGTATATATAATAGACTTTATGTCACGAAAACAATTAAAAAAGAAACTCAAAGGAGGAGAAATTCACATTTTAAATGTCAAATCTTTGCTGACGGGCTGTTAAATATTGGGGAAGTGGAGACAAATTTCTTCTCATTGCCCGAGGACAAGAAAGACCTACCAGTAGAGGAAGTGTGGACAAAAGGAGGTTCCCCTAAAATTTGCTACTAAGGAGGAAGTATAGAATGCTTCCGTAGAACACGAGGTATATGCAGAACACAACTCTTCCATGGCTTTTCAAAGGCAGCATCAAACTTATGGACAATTTTGCTCATTAAAGTCGATAAGTCTCCTCGTAGTAGGGCTGATAGTAGAAAGGTTGATTGGTAAAAATTGATGAAATGATGGAAGAAAAAGTTAAATGTGCTTTCTAGGGGCGGTAATGATGCTAGAAATACTAGGAGGATATCTCACATAGAAGAATTGAGTGTCCCACTCCCAAGCCTTTTTAAGCTATCTGTAATCAACTTCTTGTTTGGATTAACTCTGTAAATTGGTCATTCTGGTCGCTAACCTTAATAAGATAGAGAAGAAGAAGAAAGATTTTAGGAGATAAAGATTATTGGCCTGACTCCAAAGCTTGAAGCTCTAAAATGAGCATATATGTGTAAGTGTTGGGAGTCAGATAAATTGGCGTGATCTTAGGATGCTCAAAGAATCTGACTAGAAAGTGAGGAAAGGGAATGAGTCTTCCATGTCAAATATGGCTAGCAGTGGAAGAGAAGAATATCTCGAGGGTAGAATCCATTCGATCTTTGGGCCTGGCAGGGATAGCTTCGACCCCACAGATAGCAAAAGACATTTGGATTCCATCGACGATATCTTATGCATTAACCAAAGGCCCCCTTGTTTTGAAGACTGCTGGAGTTTTCCTAGACTTGGTACTCAACCCAGTTCCTAAAGATTGAGCACTTGAGCCCACTATAAGTTGTTGGGCTTGTTCCTCAGCAGAGCTTGAAGGAGGTTTCTTAATGGCGTTATCTTACCCATCTTTCTGTAAGATGGAATTGTTTCATGAAAATTAGTATAGTAAATGTTAAGTCTTATCTTTCAAAATATGCCACGGCAATGTAATTGCATGATATAACTAAATAAATTACAAAATTGGAGGATTTGAAGTTAACTAAGCCCATGAAAATTGATGTTTCCGACAAGGTCAATACCAAGAATGTAAAGGATTGATCGCTGTAAAAAAATGGCCTTTCGACCTTGTTGGAGCTAATATGTTATGTTACTATACTACCTTCCACTTTAGTCGAAACCAAAGATCTCCTATATGGTAAGGTTTTAAAATTATACCCTTCTGACATTGTTGAAACCCTAAGACTCTGACATTGATGGAGGAACTTAAACAAATTAATTTTAATAACGTAAAGAGTGTTCCGATAACATCAGAGGGGTGCCTGGGTGAGTTATGGGTTTTGACTTGGATGGAAGAACAAAAAGTCAAAATTTTCAGCTATTTCGAAAGGACACAAGTGTTTTAAATAATACTGAACCCAAAAGTTATGTTATTCGCTGCAGATGTGAGAGATGGGTTTTGGTTTTATCGGAATAATCCTATTCGTCTTGCTCGGCCGTCAATTTAATTTGAACTAGAAACAACAGTTGCCGATTCAGGCAAAGACAATCTACCGAAATGGATTTAGAATTCAAAACCAAAACCAATAGTAGGGAAAACCTAAGCTAGAAGTTTCTCATATGAACCAAAAATCCATTTTGAATCAGTAGGATAATTTCGATTGTTAGTTCCAGCTCTTAAGTCATGAAAATGTATCAACTACAAACAAACGAAAATCTAGATTTAAATACAAAATCAAAAGATCAGCGACGTAAGCGTTGAAACCAGTTTCGAAATTTAGATAATTTTGCAACGTCATAGTTGTTTGTGTGAAAATTGGGCACAACACTGTTCGGAAGTTTTTGAAGAGATAATAAATGAAGAAAGCAAATTGAAAATGTAGATTATCTAACAAAACCTCCAAGCAACAGAAAGTAAATTGCACAGAAGACAACAATTTAGAGTGGTTCGGCGATTTGCCTACGTCCACTATGAAGTTTTGTTATTTTATTGCTTGATATTCGGAGAATACAACTTTTTTATGACAAAGTACAGCAGGTAGTAAGCCAAAATTCGAAATCAAGGGCAGCAATGGTATTCTTGAGCAATTCTGGCAGCGTCTGGGCGTACTCTTACTCTAAAAATTCTCCGATCCCCTTTCTGAATGACTAGGGGCTCTATTTATAGGTGTAGGAGGCTGATATTTCGCCTAAAATTCGGGAAGACCGCTTCTGGCACGTGATGGGGCCCACACGGCCGAATTCTGGAGATCCAGGCCAACTTTGGGATCGATTCGACCCTTGGTTCGAATCGATCAAGAAAGTGTCCAATCGTGATGAAACTTGGCGTGGACATTCTTCTATGTATACGCAATCTCCTGTGAAAATTTCATAGCATTTGGACTTGTAGATCTCAAGTTATGATCGATTCAATATGGTGCTCCTCGTCCTATGGATTCGTTCGAATCGATATGGTTCGAATCCATAAAGTCGAATCCATGTTCCTGCACATGAGAATGATGACGTCGTGTGAATTTCCCGAGTTGATCCTCTTTCTTCTTCGAGTTTACTGGTTCGAATCCTAGGTTTTAGCCACATTACTTGGTGGATTCGAGATGTTGGATTCGAAGGTTCGTTTCCTTCGAATCGGTGGAACCAGTACTCATTCGAATGGATCAAAATATGTTATTGTGGATCGATTCGAAGTTGTCTAAACATGGGGATTCGAAGACAAGCAAGGAATGGAGTCGGAGCTCCCTCAATTGCATGGATTCGAAGGACTCTTCCTTGAGGGACTTGAAGGTGGGAATGCTCCAATGGATTCGAACTTAAGGCACGCGAGTATGGATTCGACGCATGGCTATCTGAGGGCTTTCTCGATGGATTCAAAGTAAAGGTAGTTCTCATGGATTCGAAGCAATACATGTATGATGGATTCGAACTAAAGCATACGAGGGTCGGTTCGAACTATTGCTATCTTGATGGATTCGAAGCAGAGGAACACCTGATGGATTCGAGCCGCGACTTGGTTTTATGGATTCGAACGTAGTTCGCTTTGATGGATTCGAACGACATCTCTGCCGATGGATTCGAACCTATGGCCCGACTTATGGACTCGAGCCTAGGGCTGTCTCCTCCACTTTTTGTTGGGGATATCTTGTGCATACGAACTCGGATTACCTTGAAATTTGGAACGTTGGCTTTCATGGCTCTTCTTGACATGTCTTGTCAATTGTAGCCCGATTCGGACTCGGGTGAAATTCATCGATATCCGGAGTTACCCAATAGCTATTTAATGCTGGGGACATATGACCCTTATTTCCCAGTCAGTTCCTTGGTATCTCGGCCTTGCCAAAAGGAGGGATAACATTTGCCCCCCAAAGTACGTCTTGTGTAAACATGACGTGCTTTGAAAGGCTGCAATTTCACGTTGGACAACTACGACATGCTTTATTGAAAGTTGTACTCTGTATTGCTGTAATTGACCGTTATATGATTGTGATTTTGCCGTTGTCATCATGGCGAGATGAGCATTTGATCCCAGCGAATATCAAAGATCGAGCATTAGTCAAACATATGTGCATATATGTGTTATCTTGGCTTTAGTTAACGTTGCATGTTTGCAAGTCGTTGCCATGTCAGTTTGTTATCGAATTCTGTATCGATCCTTTCCTAAACCGATTTGTGATTCGAGTTAAAACATCGCTTTGATGATTATATATGATCATCCTCTTGTATCGATCCACTCCTGAATCGATGTAAAAGGTAAACGGGCAAAAAAAAAATTATTGAAGCGATGCCTTCATTTTTGTCGATGGCTTGATGGATTCGAAGCATGTTTGTTCGAATCGGTAGCTTTCGAATCGATGGTTCGATAGAATTAACACTTCGAGTCGATTGGATTTTCGATCCAGTCCTTGTTCAAGTGCCTCTTCAAATCGATGAAGCCTCGCATCGATGTTGCCTTGCCGGATTCGAAGTTTACGAAGGAGTCGAAGCCATGATGGATTCGAAGCCTCTGAAGGATTCAACGTTGTGATGGATTCGAAGCTTTGTGGTTTCGAAGGTAGTTGTTCAAATCGATGGGGTTGTGACCTGTGGCAAGCGGTCAATATCACCGGGAGACGAAGCGCCACTAATCCATCCTGGAACCCATATAAATACCCGAGGCCGATTTCATTTTCACTTTTTACTATTGCTTTAGCTGCTTCTTTGAATCGATTTCCCAGAGCCAAATCAAACGTGCTTATCCACGAATCGATCAAATTCCTTCAAGCTTCCATTTGTAATCGAATCAAATCAGGTAACTAAGGGATTGATTCGAGTTGAGAATGATGAAACTGGAATTTTTTTGGCATCGATTCGATTATTCTCTTATGAAAATTTTGAAGAGTTCTGAGATCTGAAATGGGTCTATCCGATGGTTTTTAGAAATGATGTTTTTCGAATCGTATCGACCCAGAGCATTGTCTTGGAGGAGCAGTGCTTTCGAAGGACATTATCTTTCTCTGCCTCGTATTGATTCAGAAAGTTGTCATTCGAATTGATTCACATAGCAGGATTTCGAATCGATGCTTGTGAAGGAGCTTCGTGTCGATCGATTCGAAGTAATGGTCCAATGATCGATTCGAAGGCATGAACTTTTATCGATACAAAGTTACCTTGTGCCGATGGGTTCGAAGCGCTTCTCCATCCCAGAGTTACATCGAGTCAAACCACATGGATTCAAATCACATCTATTCGATTTGCATCGATTCGACTCGTATCGATTCGAGTCGATCGATTTGAACGTCTTCGCTCCAAAGACTACTACTGTTCTGATTTGTTCCAATATCTGAACTACGGCCAATTTCAAGTTGAAATTTGATGAACCTAATGAACTTTAGCATACTTGACTCCGACGGGCTTCGGCCTTGCATAATTGAACTTGACTGTAAGACTTGACCTCCTTTTTGAAGCTCATTGATGGAACTGTGACTTAACCAACAATATAACAGATTTATGCTTGAATTGGTCAGTAGCATCCGGATGGTGTGGAAGTGACGGTCAGTTATGACGGTCATTTACATTCTCGAATTCCAAAGTTTCATCATTCAGACATCTTGTTCCAACTTGTAAAATCTGCTTAAGTTATCTACATCACTTGCACTGCACGACATATTCACATACTTCACACCGGGGAATACACGGGCTTCTTTTGTACTTAACTCTACTTTCTGGTGAGTTAGTTAATCATGGAATCTTCGAGCTCTCAACAGCAAGAGGTACAAAGCTCGCCTCCTCCAGCGCTTGAGATTCCGAAAATCCATCCTGAAGTCATAGGTCCGGCTTCGAATGAGTTACCGGAGGCTTTATTTATCGAGGACCCCGTTGATTCCGTCCAGTCTAATATCTCCGAAGCATTATTGGGTCGGATATCTTTGAAACATAACATATCTCTGGACGATGTTTTGCTATCGGGTGTTGACGATAGACCTCACAATCCGCCCGAAGGATATACAGCCTTTTACCGTCATGCGTGTGCGGCTGGAACTCTCCCTCCATTTAACCAGCATATCAGGAAGATGTTATCATTCATTGGACTTGCCCCCTCACAACTTCATCCCAACGGACATGCATTGTGAAACAGTGTTTTTGTCCTATTTATGGACCATCTTTTTTGCCCGCTAAGGCCGACCGAGATTAGGCACATATTTAACTTCAAGAGCAGGGGCGATAGTCCATCTTTCACCTTTTTGTAAGCAGTCAGGAATTGCCAAATTGTGACGGAAGCCTGGACTAGACTTAGTTATTTCAAAAATGAATGGTTTTTCGTTCGATGCCCTCCAGGGTTTGCTAGGCGATGGTTGTCCAGACGTAAGTGTCGTAAATTGTTCCAGTCTTCTTTAGATAGTCGTTATCGATACTTGTATTAACATCATGTCCTTCTTGCAGCTATCATCTTGAGGCCCGATGGTGGACATTATAATGGAGTTGTTCGGAGTCTACAAGAGGTCCCGAGCGATTTAAGGCATATCGACTCGGTATTAACTAACGATAATTTAAGGATACTGGGCTTAATCGACATAAACCAAAGCATAGTCATTGAAGGGTTGGCGAAACCGGCCGCGAAAAAGAAGAAGAAAGTCGCTAAAACAAAAGCCTGGTATAGTAATAAGAGAAACAAGCGACGATGAAAGAACGGCCACAGATACCGAGATAGCAGCCGACCTCCCCCGAATAGAAGAAGGGCGGAAAGGCAAGGCTATTGTTCCTAAATTTAAGAGACGGAAATCTGTAGTCGTATCTCGTCCCATTCCCGGGATTACTATCTCCCATGCCACTCCTTATCAACCAGGAGATATCTTTAGAGGGTTGGATGATATTTCCATCCTGGATTACGTATCTCTCCACCACGGGTCCGGGTTGGAAGAGCTTCGGGAAGCGCTAGATATAAGCGAGTCTTTACCCGTTAGTGTAATCGACACTTATGGTTGGTCGGGGGGTTTGCACACTTATATTCACTTTCACAACACTACACGACTTCCACATACATTGTAGTGCTTTTCCTTAGTGTTTAATCGAATTGTTTCTTCTTTATAGGTGCTATGTCGGACCGTCCCTCTACACTGGATATACTTCGGCGAGTGCATCATTCTTCATCTTATTATGAATCTCGCCGAAGGGACTCTAATCGCGATCGTGAACGGAGGCATTATGAGCAAGAGCATCATGAGAGGGACCATTCCCGATATTATTCTAGCCAGGAGAATTCTGATAGGGACCGATGGTACAGTTCACCTTCTCGTTCTCCTCCGCCACCCAAAAGCCATGCACCGGCACCTGAACCTCTGCGACAACAGTCGCCTTTACAGATCTCAAGACCTGGTCCACATCGTTCTAGGACCGATACGGCTAGGACCATAACTATGGAGGAGGCCCCGCTCGAACCATCTGGCGAAGGGGCTATTAGAATCGCTCAACTGAAGAAAGATTTTCCAGAAATATGCTTCGACGCTTATATCTTTCCTCCCAATCTCAAAAGAATCCCCGTAGAGGCTGTGAACACCGCCCATGGTTATACCCGCGACTTCTATGCTCAGTACAAAGAATGGTATAGGGCGGCTGTTAAAGCTTCAAAAGTAGCCTTCGATCGAGCCAAAATTATCGAGAAACTGGAAGCCGACTTGGCTCAGAAGAATCGTATCGTTGATGTACTTCAATCTGAGGCGGAATCCTCCCGTTAGGCCGAAATTAAGTCGCTAAAAAAGGTTGATGAGACATTAGTTGAGATGGCAAAGACGCAACAGGCGCATTGCACTTTAATTGAAGACTTGGGCCGTCGATACAAAAATGTTGAGGCCGAGTGGGATGCGGCAGTCAAAGAACTAGAGGAATTGAAGGCTAAGTTTGTCGATGTAACTAAGGAGAGGGACGATGCTAATACGGCTGCCCAAGAGGCATGTGAGCAGGCCATGTCTTTTTGGGCTGAGCGAGACGCGGCGGTCGCTGGAGTTGAAGCGGTGGAGGCAGAAGTGGAGGGGAGAATCCAGGTAGAGCGGTTCACGGTAGAAGCCGAATTTGACGAACTCCTTGACACTTATAATGCTAATGTGCTTGAGCACAGGAATCTCGTGTGGCTCGGAGATTATTCAATGCTTCTACTCAGTGCTTGGAAAAAATTGGTGGCAAGCAAGAAAGCATCTCTCCTCGAAGGTGTCGTCGATGAATTTGAACTCGAGTCTCGCTTGTTGAGCGAGGAGGAAAGGAAACTTCTCCATGAAGCGATGATTTCTGCTGAGAGAGAGTGACTTGGTTTTCACCATGTGGAGACTGGCGAGGGTTCTGGAGCTGCACATGGTGATGAGGATGTTTTAGTTGCTGCCCTGACCTCGTCTGGAGCTACTGCTACAGTTGGTCCACATGTTGTTCCTGCTTATAACCCGGATCAACCGGAACTGTCTCTCGGTACAACTGCTGTTTCCGAACTCGTCTCAGCACCGAGCCGAGGTTGTGAAGGTATCTCTATTATCCCTTAAGTGATTTAGAATGACGAACTTGGAGCAGATCGTTTGACTGACTATTCTCATTTCTCTTTGATTAGTGACTGAAAGCGATGTGCCCGCACCTCCAGTACCACAAGTTTCACAGCCAACACAAGGAGCTGTCATTACTGAGGCCACTACAACCAGCGCTGCGACCAGCGAGACTGGAGAGGGGAGTTCAATGTCGCTTGATGCTCAGATGATTGAGGAACTTCTCAAGTAGCCCTGTGAACCTTTTGCCGATCCTTCTTTTGCAATGGATGGAGTTTCTCCAACTTTTAGCTCTTTTATGCCGACCATCAATGTGTCCAGCGCTGCTCAATCTTCCCGAGAAGAAGAAATCCTTGCTGAGATAAGTGGTGAAATGGCTGCAGCAATGACGGTTGGTGGTTCCGGAGGTGATGTTGCTCCACCAAGCTTAACTCCTTTAATGGTTATTTCTCCTGGCGGCACAGTTATGATTTCAAGTGCCAAAGCTCCACCACCTGTTACGGCTCCTCTGCCTCCGGTTCGTCCTTCCATGAGAATCTCCGTCCCTTCTAGCTCCGATGAGGATATTGATATCGTGCCGGATCCTAAAGACGAAGTGAAGAAGAGCCGGAAGTCTCGAAGAAAATCCTGTAGTGGATCTGGTGGCTCGACTCCAAGGAGAAGTCTCGGAAGAAGAAGGATTGAGTTTCATGGCTGTAGATGTTATTAGCAATCTTTTTTACTTCTCCTCTTTAGAGCCGTGTATAAGTGTTGATTCGGCCTCCACTTAATGGAAACATTTTGCTTGGCCATGTAATCAAACTCCTTTTTTGTTTGTTGATGAAATGGAAAACAGCTTTTTTCATCTCTTTTGTTTAAGTGTTGCACTGATTGGCTCATGATCATATGTCACAAGTCGTGAACGCATGTCCGCACTACGGGGATGTTAACGTAAAAATCTAATGCTAACACCCTGGTGTAAGTGGTGTAAGTATGAAAGCACCACCCGTTGGTACGGGAACAAAGTATAAGCAGAGAAATCACCGAAAAGTAGTAAAAGACAACAGTTTTATAGTGGTTCGGCTTAAGATCGAGCCTACGTCCACTTTAAATTCCTTTATTGATGATTTGATTACAATTCTTTACAATGCACTTCGATTACAACACACTTTTGACTAGTAGCTCAAACTTTGATGTAGAAGAATCTTTTGAGTTCATGTTGAATGATCCAAATCTTCTCTTGATATTTGTTGTAGCATCTTTGGCGTTTGGAGTGCTTGTAGTGCTGTTTGAGTCGAGAGAATGACAGAGTATCGACGCTTCGAAGAATGAGCCAAAAGTCCCCTCAAAGTTGGAGATGGTCATGTATTTGTAGAGAATTCTGGGCAGAAATTATTGCCAAGTCTTAAGTCGTGGCCGACTTAAGATATGTTGTCGCCGACTTAGGATAAATGGTGGCCGACTTATCGAGCCAAGTCCATAGTTTAATAGAGATCAGCTTGTCTTCTTGAATTCATGCCATAAGTCCTAGGTCGTGTACGAGTTATCCAGATACGGCTTCTTATTTGTCTGCTTAAGTCGTGTACGACTCATCATAAGTCGTAGGTCGTGACCGTCCTAACCTAAGTCTTGGCTTGCGGCTCAACTGGAGTAAGTTCGTTCACTTGGTCGTATCACAAGTCCTGAGTCGTCAACGAGTTATCGAATCACGGCGTGGTACTGAACTTACCTCTGTAGTCTTAGTTCGTAAACGACCTAGCAGAAATCATAAGTCGGTTGCGACTTAAGTGTAGTTGTCTTAACCTTTTTTTGCCTTGAGTCGTTACTCCCTTAAGTCGTTAGGTCGTAACATCTTTAAGTCGCATACCTTCCTTAACTCATAGACTTTCTTAAGTCGTAGACTTTCTTAAGTCGTAGACTTCCTTAAGTCATAGACTTTCTTAAGTCGTAGACTTCCTTATGTCGTAGACTTCCTTGGGGGGTTAGGTCGTTAGGTCGATAACCCTAACGGTGGCGTTGCCCCCGCACCCCCACCTTGGGGGGTTGGCACCCCCCTGGACCCCCCTTCGTAGGGGATCTTATCTGAAAAACCATTCAACGGAATCGAGACGAATTATCATTGGCTTATCGGTCGATTTTTGATATCACGGCCTTGCTGAAAAAGTGGAGTTAACACTTGCCCCTCGAAGTATACGCCTCGGGATTAGGTCGTGTGCTTCGATTCTTCTTAACTCGTGCTTTACTGAGTTGCTAGGTCGAGAGCGATTGACGACCTAACCTCTTGCGGCTTAATTTTCAGGTCGCTGCTAAGCTCGTACCTAGGCAAACTTGCTTTGTTTTGACCTGAAGCCTTTTGAACTTGACCAGTGCTTGTTGCATCTTTTTACAGATTATTTTAACAACCTGTTAAATGCAATATTTGCGGGAAAATAGGGCGAATATACTCATCACTGATTGCCCATATCGAGTGATGGATTAGATCAAAGAACTGATATTTTACTGTAAGTAAATTAGTACGGATTTGATGAAGTGTTGTGAATCAACTATCTTGAGTGAAGTATCAACACAAAATTTACACAGTTATAAGTGCTATCTGCATTGAAACTGCACTTATTTTCAAATAACAAGCCTCGAATTTTTCTGAATTAACATATTTGCCAACCAGTATTATTTCGAGTATTACTTTATTTACTTGTTATTTAAGTAGCTTTGCACAACACTTCACACGCTTTTAGGAAACGTGCACCTTTACTTTCGAATATTCAGTTCTTTATGTAGAATGTCTTCTTGATAAGTAGAAATAGTGGAGCAAGCTGGATTTTTTCATTTCTGAGATTTTTAGAATCCGAGTTGTTGAGTGCTAATTTCGTTCTATACTTTGCAGCATCCCCTCTTTCTACACTTAATTCGGACTTTTGCCCTCTTTTAATTGACTCATCTTTATGATGCCCCAGATTTTCAAGCAGAGACTTCGGGTGCCCCAGCTCTCGCAAAGGAACTTGGATCTAGGGGACCTGTACATGTATGAAAATTTTTATAGTATAGACTGATATGATTTTTCCTACTTGTACAGACTTTTGTCTGTATTTGAGATTGCATTTATCCCTCATTTTCATACAAGTTTCTTTATTTTTCTCTGCATGATACTGCAGTGAGCTTGTGGTGTGTTGCTTGGGTACTGCTTTTTACTGATGTAGAATATTATATTGCCTCCATACCATAGCTCATTGTAATATTCTCCATTTTGCGGAGACTTTGGGGAACAATTCTTCTGTTTTAAGAAGACTTGTACTCTTATTTTAGAGAATAATTTTTCCATTTCGAGAAGGCTTGCACTTTTTCTTTAGAGAATAATTTTTCATTTTGGAGGAAACATTATTCTGCTTTGGAAGAGTGCGCCTTCTAATGGAGAAGTTAATTTTTTTTTTACACCTCATCCTTCGAAGATGGTCATTTTTCTTTTTGAGAAGTGGAATCCCCTATGCGGTGAAGCGGGCTTTCGAAGAAGGCTCTGGCACTTCAACTTGGTGAAGTGGGCCTCATTAGAGGGCTTTATTTAGCACTACAACCTTTGAGGGAGAACATTTTCAAGATGGAAAATTAATTTTCCCCTGAGAGCTGTAGTGTGCCTTTGAAGAGAGCTTTTTTTTTTTAGTTCTGCCTCGTTGGAGGTTTTTAATTTGCACTTCAAACTTGGGAATTGTGCCTCATCGGAGGACTTTAATTTTCACTTCAAACTTGGGAAGTATGCCTCATTGGAGGACTTTAATTTGCACTTCAAACTTGGGAAGTGTGCCTCATTGGAGGGCTTCAATTTGCACTTTAAACTTGGGAAGTGTGCCTCATCGGAGGACTTTAATTTTCACTTCAAACTTGGGAAGCGTGCCTCATCGGAGGACTTTAATTTGCACTTCAAACTTGGGAAGTGTGCCTTATTGGAGGGCGTCGATTTGCACCTCAAACTGGGGAAGTGTGCCTCATTGGAGGGCTTTAGTTTGCACTTCAAACTTGGGAAGTGTGCCTCATTGGAGGGCTTTAATTTTCACTTCAAACTTGGAAAGTGTGCCTCATTGGAGGACTTTTATTATGCCTCGGGAGAGGGCTTTTTGTTTGTGCCTCGGGAGAGGGTTTTTTCCTCCGAAGAGTTGTACCTCCGAAGAGGGTTTGTGCCTCTGAAGAGGGCTTGTGCCTCCGAAGAGGTCTTTATTTGGCATTTCTGCTCTGGTGAAATGTGCCTCCGAAGAGGTCTTGTGTGTTTTCTGTCTGCTTGCCCGTGCCTCTTCACCATTTGCTCCTCAGCGATTCCTCGTTATCATTTCCAAACCCATGTTCTTTTCTTTGCCAGTTATCTGTTTCTTTTCCAGAGAAGTGCTCTACATTATTAAGTGAATCCACAGGACAGACCCAAACTATCCGACTGGATGTCTGTTTGCACAAACGATCTCCGTCGGTTAGCAAGGGCTTGTAACCTTCACGTTGGGAAGGTGCCCTTTTGGTAGAATCAATTGTTTGTGAGTAACACTTCTTATGCAGGAATTGAATTTGGAACTTTTCTGGCATGACATTTATTTGCTGAATGATTTATAGGAATCGCTTAGCTTTGTGATGTGCTGACTAGGTAAGCTTTGCTTTGGTTGCCTGCAATATTAAATAGACATTTTAGCAATATATTCAAGATATTTGCATATCGTGATGAAACAGGAATTTTATAGTAATATAAAACACAAGTTTATAGTTCCTATATCTCATTTGCAATGTTTTTACAATGGCTTTTAACACAAGAATGATACATCCATCGTTCTTTTACAAATTTGTAACAAAGCCTTAAAGTAAAACATGGATGCGAGTCATTGTTGTCCCAAGCTTTTCGGAATCGAATCTCTGGTGTGAGGGGACTAGATGGCAATATCTTTAAGAAAAGGAACATTCTCTCCCACCGGGGCTTTTCTTAGGGAATGAGCATATCTTTCCATCTCATCCCAGCTTCCGCCCGCTGGGTGAGGGCCTCTTGTGATAGCATTAATGATAAGCCTCTCAGATCCCTGCACTCTAGTTCTTTTATTTGAGCCATATTGATGAGCAAGAGTATTTTCCCCTGAGTGCTTGAGGATGGGTTATTCCTGTCTCTTTTGACATATTGTTGGAGTTTATTATGTTTCAATAGTTCTTCAATCAAATTCCTTAAATGATGACATTCGTTGGTGTCATGACCAGGTTGATTGTGGAACTGACAGAATCTCCATTATGCATAGCATTTTTCCCAATGTTCGACTCAGGTGGTTTAGGATAATCAATAGCATCCTTGGTTGCGAGATAGATGTTCTCTAGAGTATCAGTTAAGGGAGTAAAGTCTGAAGGTTTAAAGCGGCGAGCTTTCTTCAAGTCTCTCTGCTTTTTTCCACCATCGTTCTTCCTCTTCTGTCCTCCAGACTCTCTTTTATCAGAAGCAACACCGACATTCTGAATTTCGGCCACGATCGCTTTTGATGGCGCAGGAAAGCTTTCCAAACGCATAAATTCGTCGGCCTTCTTATAGAATTTGTCAAGTGAGTTTGGCTCCTTCATTTTTAGCCATTTGTCAAATTCACTCGATTTATCAATAGCCCGCATCAGATAAGTCAAAACCATCCGTGGCTCCGCGTTCTCGACTTCAGCTAGGACTATATTGAAACGATTTAAGAATGATCTGATAGATTCCCCGGGGTTTTGTTCAAGACTAGAGAGTGACATTATATCCTTGGCCTTTGTAGCATATAGCCTGAACTGATCTTTGAACTTTCATGTTAAGTCAGAAAATTGATACACGGATCTAACTGGCAGCTTTGTGAACCAAAGTAAGGCCACTCCCTCCAAGTATACCGGAAAGTAACGGCACTTGATTTCATCTGTTGCCCTTGCCCCGGTCAAATGCCAGTCGTACTTGTATAAGAACTGATTTGGATCACTTGTCCCTCGATAGGCCAGGATAGTAGGAGGTACAAATTTCCTTGGAAACTCTTCCTTTAAGATCTTTTCGGTGAACGGAGTCTTGCTCGGGGCAAACCCCCAATCTTTTTCATCCTTTTGCCTCTGCATGCTTTCTTTTATGATTCGTCGAACCATTTCCGAGAGATGTTCCCCATTGTTTAGAGGCAAATGTTCGCCAAGAGTTGGCTGTGGCCTAGAACCTCCAACTTGGGGAGATGCCTCTTTGGCGGTGTCAGCTGTCCGCTGAGGAACATTTCTTTCTTAGGAATTGTGGACATCATCTGCAAAGGTTGTTTCATTGTCTTGTGCTTGACGATTTCCCCCAAGTAAAGCATTCATTCTTTCCAGCATTAGAGCGTTCTGGGATTCCATTTGCTGATATAACCCAGAAACTACAGCATCTAACACCTCTTGTGTAATTCCAACACTTGGAGATGCTTCATTTGGAGCTGCTTTATTTGGAGCTTCTTCGTTGGAAGCAGGAGAAGTGGCAGTACTCTCATGAACATCACCTGATCTATCAGATCTGACCTGTCTTCCAGTAGCCATTATTTCTGAGAGGCTTCTGGTTTTGAGAGAGATTCTTTCAACAAAATTTCGCGAAGCAATGGTGAAAGTATTCCTGAGTTCAATTCTCAGTGAAAGCACCAAAAATGTTAACGTAAAAATCTGACGCTAACACCCCGGTGTAAGTGGTGTAAGTATGAAAGCACCACCCGTTGGTACGGGAACAAAGTATAAGCAGAGAAATCACGAAAAAGTAGTAAAAGACAACAGTTTTATAGTGGTTCGGCTTAAGATCGAGCCTACGTCCACTTTAAATTCCTTTATTGATGATTTGATTACAATTCTTTACAATGCACTTCGATTACAACACACTTTTGACTAGTAGCTCAAACTTTGATGTAGAAGAATCTTTTGAGTTCATGTTGAATGATCCAAATCTTCTCTTGATGTTTGTTGTAGCATCTTTGGCGTTTGGAGTGCTTGTAGTGCTGTTTGAGTCGAGAGAATGACAGAGTGTCGACGCTTCGAAGAATGAGCCAAAAGTCGCCTCAAAGTTATAGATGGTCATGTATTTATAGAGAATCCTGGGCAGAAATTATTGCCAAGTCTTAAGTCGTGGCCGACTTAAGATAAATCGTGGCTGACTTAGGATAAGTGGTGGCCGACTTATCGAGCCAAGTCCATAGTTTAATAGAGATCAGCTTGTCTTCCTGAATTCATGCCATAAGTCCTAGGTCGTGTACGAGTTATCCGGATGCGGCTTCTTATTTGTCTGCTTAAGTCGTGTACGACTCATCATAAGTCGTTGGTCGTGACCATCCTAACCTAAGTCTTGGCTTGCGGCTCAACTGGAGTAAGTTCGTTCACTTGGTTGTATCACAAGTCCTGAGTCGTCAACGAGTTATCGAATCACGGCATGTTACTGAACTTGCCTCTGTAGTCTTAGGTCGTAAACAACCTAGCAGAAGTCATAAGTCGGTTGCGACTTAAGTGTAGTTGTCTTAACCTTTTTTTGCCTTGAGTCGTTACTCCCTTAGGTCGTTAGGTCGTAACATCTTTAAGTCGCATACCTTCCTTAAGTCGTAGACTTGCTTAAGTCATATACTTCCTTAAGTCGTAGACTTTCTTAAGTCGTAGACTTCCTTATGTCGTAGACTTCCTTAAGTCGTAGAATGTCTTAAGTCGTAGACTGTTTGGACCGTTATAATTCTTGAGTCGTGTAGTTCTTAACTCATTAAGTCGTGGAGTGCTTTGAGCTGCTGGATCGAGGCAATCCTTAAGTCGTTAAGCCACTTCTTCTGTTAACTCGTTAACTCGGTTGAGCCGCTTTAGGCCTTAAGTTGCTGATAGGTTAACTCGTTAGGTTGCTGATCTTTAGTCTAGCTTAGGTCGCGAGGTCTTCTTAGGTCGCAAGGTCTTCTAACCCGTTAACTTGTTGACACTTTAGGTCTTATACCGTTTTGGACGGGGCGCTGCCCCGCACCCCGCCTGGGACGCTGCCCCCTGGACCCCTGCGACCTGGCCGGGCAGGTCGATCACCGTAGCGGTGGCGTTGCCCCCGCACCCCCACCTAGGGGGTTTGGCACCCCCCTGGACCCCCCCTCCGTAGGGGATCTTATCTGAAAAACCGTTCAACAGAATCGAGACGAATTATCATTGGCTTTTCGGTCGATTTTTGATATCATGGCCTTGCTGAAAAAGTGGAGTTAACAGGGGACTTAACATAATTTTGGGAACTTTTCTTTTTTCATTTTTCTTTTTTTATTGATACTAGTATTCCAATTCATGTTTTGGGAAATTGGGGGTATATTTATGCTTTAATTCGTGCTCTGGGAATCTTTTAGTTCTGAGTCCACGCTTCGGTTCGCACTACGGGAACCAAAAGTTGACGAATATACTCCAATTCACACTCTGGGAATCTGGAGTCTAGTGTTTATGGTCTGGTTCGCACTTCGGGAACCGAGATTTAAGGTTTATACTCCAATTCACACTCTGGGAATTTGGAGATAGAGTTTTATATTCTGGTTCGCACTCCGTGATCCAAAAGTTGACGTTTTTACTCCAATTCGCACTCTGGGAATTTGGAGTTAGCTTACACTCTCGGAGCGATGGATTTATATTCCGGTTCACACTCCGGGAACCAAGAGTTGAAGTTTATACTCCAATTCGCACTCTGGGAATTTGGAGTTAGCTCACACTCTGCGAGCGATGGATTTATACTCTGGTTCACACTACGGGAACCGAGAGTTGAAGTTTTTACTCTAATTCGCACTCTGGGAATTTGGAGTTAGCTCACACTCTGGGAGCGATGGATTTATACTCTGGTTCGCACTACGGGAACCGAGAGTTTAAGTTTATACTCCAATTCGCACTCTGGGAATTTGGAGTTCGAGGAGGGATTGTCGTGTATCAATCCCTGTGAATGTTGGTGTAGTGTTCTGCCCCCGAGCTCGGATTTCACTTAGTGAGTGACCGGTCGTATCACAGTCACTCCCTATTTGAATAAATCCCACTGCACGACGGAACTTAGCTCTCCGTGCGTCGTGATATTGTACGTCATACTCAATAAATCACCGCTCTGGCTCGAAGAGATGGCATTTTATTGCTGAAATGATAAAATGTTGCAAAGTCAGTTGCCTCATTACAAATTTAAATCTCGAAATGCAAGAATAAATTGCAAAGTAATAAATTGACAAAAATAAATAAGTAAAGTCTTTCATATGTAGTAGCGACGAAGAATTTCGCTATTCCAAGCTCTCCGCAAAGTAAGACCGTCAACGGTCGATAATTTGATCGTGCCATCTCCGAGCTTTTGTGAAATCACATACGGCCCTTCCCAATTTGCTTTCATGTGCGAAGGAACCGGATAAATTCTTTTGAGTACGAGATCTCCGAGTTTGAAGGTTCGCGGGCGGACCTTGGCGTTGTATATTCAGGCGACTCGACTCCGATATGCGGCTGCCCTCAAATTAGCCTCTTCGAGCTTCTCATCAAGTAAATCTAGGGATTCGGCAAGTACTATGGCATTCGTTCTTGGATCATAATATGTCACACGATGAGAGTGCACTTCCACTTCAACTGGAATAACGGATTCAGAGCCATAAGATAGAGAAAATGGAGTATGACCGGTTGCAGTTTTATGAGTCGTTTGGTAGGCCCATAACGCCATAGGAAGTTTGTCGACCCATTTGCCCCCGGCTTTTTCCAGTCGCTTCTTTAGAATGGATTTTATAAGCTTATTAACAGCTTCGACTTGACCATTTGCTTGAGGGTGCGCTACTGCAGAGAATTTCTTATGGATGTGGAATCGTTGACAGAAATTCTTGAATTCAGCACTGTCGAATTGGGCTCCGTTATCGGTGATAATAGTATGTGGGAGACCAAACCGGCAGATGATGTTACGTACTACAAAGTTGATTACTTTCTTTGTCGTAATTGTCGCAAGTGGTTCAGCTTCAGCCCATTTGGTGAAATAATCAACTACGACGATGGCGTACTTCGCGCCACCTTTGGCCAAAGGCAATGTGTCGACGATATCTATTCCCCATACCGCAAATGGCCAAGGACTGACCATTTGGGTTATCTCAGTAGGCGGGGCTCTAGGAATTCGAGCGTGTTTCTGGCATTTGTCACATTTTCTAGCATAGTCTGCAGCATCGCGATTAACGGTAGGCCAATTATACCCATATCGGAGTATTTTCTTGGCAAGTGCTCGCCCCCTTGTGTGATCGCCACATTCTCCTTCGTGTACATCGTGTAACACTCGTTTGACTTCATCGTGCACGATACACCGGAGGAGAGGAATAGAGTATCCTCTCCGGTACATGACTCCATTTTGAATGACAAATCGTGAGGCTATTCGGAGAACTTGTCTTTTCTTGCTTCGACGCTCCGGTAATACACCACGTTCGATATAATCTCGATAAGGAGTCATCCACGACTCCTTGTTGGAGGTAGCTTCAAATGTGAAATCAGTATCCTTTCGATCAATGCTCGGGGAGGATAGGATTTCAACCGGAACGAGCCCCATCTGCTGAGCTTTTCCCATACTTGCTAGCTTTGCCAACGAATCAGCTTTCTGATTGTGCTCTCGGGGTATGTTGAAAATGGCATGGTAATCGAACTGATCAAGCACCTCCTGAACTCGGGTTAGATAAGCGGCCAATCTTCGGACTTTGGCCTGATATTCACCTCGAACTTGACGTACTATCAATTGGGAATCACAGTAGATCTCTACAGCGATGATTTTCATATGACGGGCAAGCTTTATCTAGTAAGTAGAGCTTCGTACTCAGCTTCATTGTTGGTTGTGCGGAACTCAAACTTTAAAGCATAGCATATGGATCGTCCTTCGGGGGTTTCAAGCACTACCCCAGCTCCTGAGCACCGATCGTTTGACGCACCATCAGTGTACAGCTTCCAGATGTATTCGGAAGATTTGCTGGTCTCGGGCAAGTCTTCAGGAACAGTGAATTCGGCTATAAAATCTGCTAAGACTTGGCCGTGAATGGCCCTTCTCGGAGTATATGTGATGTCAAATTGACTCAGTTCGATGTTCCATTTTAGTAACCTACCAGTCGTCTCAAGCCGTGTGAGGACCCGTCGTAACGGCTGATCGGTGTGCACAGTAATAGGATGAGCCTGAAAATATGGACGGAGCTTCCTCGAGGCAATGACTAGGCAATTTGCCAACTTTTCAAGCTTTGGATAATTTCTCTCGGCTCCGGTCAATCGTTTACTCACATAGTAGACCGGTTTTTGCACTTGGTCTTCCTCTCGAATTAACGCAGCACCGATTGCATTTTCAAATACCGCCAGGTAGAGATATAACTGTTCATGATCCATAGGCTTTGAAAGGATTGGTGGTACGGAAAGATGTTGGACTAGAGATTGAAATGCGCCTTCACATTCTGCAGTCCATTCAAAGTTTCGTTTCCCTTTTCGAATTAAATCGAAGAAGGGAATGCATTTGTCGGTCAACTTCGTGATGAACCTGCTCAGTGCTGCAACTTTCCCATTAATACTCTGAAATTGCTTTATGGTTCTCGGAGTCTGAAGATTTATGATAGCCCAGATCTTTTCGGAGTTGGCCTCTATTCCTCGGGCGTTGACGATGAACCCAAGGAATTTCCCGGATGCGACTCCGAAATGACACTTTAGTGGATTAAGCTTCATCCCGTATTTCCGGAGGATATTGAACATTGACTCCAAGTCTTTGACTTGATCAACAGAGTATCGTGATTTCACCAACATGTCATCTACATAAACCTCCATAGTTTTCCCAATCTTATCGACAAACATTCGGTTGACTAAGCGCTGATAAGTTGCGCCAGCATTCTTTAATCCAAAACGCATGACCTTGCAGCAGTATAGTCCCAAGTCGGCTATGAAGCTTGTATGCTCTTGGTCGGGAACAAGCATGGGTATCTGATTGTAGCCTGAGTAAGCGTCCATGAAAGATAATAATTCATGTCCCGCGGTTGAATCTACAAGTTGATCGATTCGGGGAAGTGGAAAGCTATCTTTCGGGCAGGCTTTGTTCAGGTCAGAATAATCAATACATGTTCTCCATTTCCCGTTCGGTTTTCGGACAAGTACCGGGTTGTATACCCATTCCGGATATAAAGCATCTCTAATGAATCCATTCGTCTTCAATTTGTCGACCTCTTCCTTAAGGGCGGTAGATCTCTCTGGATCCATACCACGCCTTTTCTGTTTGACCGGGATATACCGCGGGTCAATATTTAAAGTGTGGCTCGCGATGTCCGGCGAGATTCCACACATATCAGAGTGCGTCCAAGCGAATACATCGATATTCGTCTGGAGAAAATCAACCAATTCTTGTCGTGTCTCTTGGCTCAGCTGAGACCCAATCTTCAAAATTCTCAAGTCATTGTCATCATCGTCGATCGGGACATCGATGGTTAGCTCAGCCGGAGAAGCTTGACTCTCCGTAGATTCTTCTTTATTATCATTGTCCCTTGGGTCAAGATCCTTTTGGAATTGGTTGTGGTGCCCAGGCCAAGGCCCAGGCGCTAATTGTCAATCGTCGGTGAAACAGACACAGAGAGATTCCTCTACGCCCTTTCCTTTTTCTTTTCGCTGCGCCTCCCGAGCTCAGCAACATAGCAAAGCTCTCCCAACATCTTGATCTCCTTGTACAACTCTTATCCCGTGGTCAGTAGAGAACTTTAGAGTTAAACACCATGGGGCAATGGCGGCCCTAAATTCAGCAAGGGCTGGTCGGCCCAAAAAAGCATTGTACGGAGAAGGAATATCCAAGACAACAAATTGCAACATCCGAACTCTTCGGCATTCTCCCACTCCTAACTCCATCGGCAATTCAACCATTCCGGTTGGTATCGTCGCACTTCCGTTGAAGCCGTGGACTCGTGATTGACAATGTTTTAAGTCCTTAGCTTCCATCTTCATTAAATCATATGCTCTTTTAAACAGTATGTTCACAGAACTCCCACTGTCTACCATGATCCTCTTCATCCAAGCAGGACCAACTTGAGCGGATATAGCTAGTGGGTCGATTGTGGGGGCTTTGACTTTATCGGCATCTCGACTTCTAAACACGATGTTGTCGGTCATTGTCTTCTGTTGTTTCACCGGAGCTCCGTCGTCGGAATTTCTATAACACTCGAAGTCCGCATGCTGATCGAACTGGCATACGACTCCATTTCCCCCAGCTTCTGTCCGCCAGATGGGGACCACCACTTATTGTATTGATAACTAACCTCTCGCCCGTACGAGCGGGTTCACCATGCCTTTCCTGATTCTGTGTACGATTTTGATTGGATAGGCCCGCCCCACCAGACTGCGGCGCCCGAACAAACTGATCCAACTTTCTCTCTCTGATCAACTTTTCAATGAGTTCTTGCAAATGCCTACACTCATTGGTATTATGTCCATAACTTTCATGAAATCTACAGAATTTTCCTGTTTGAATCTGCCTCTCCGACGAAGGCTTCGGAGAAGGCTTCTTGTATTGCATAGTATTACAAGTCTGTAGGTATACGTTTTCCAGTGATGTGTTAAGTGGTGTATAACTGTCAAACATTGCGGCTGTATGCCTCGGACCACGATTTTGGTCTTGCTTCTTGCTCTGGTTATCACCGTTCCTCGGTTGTTGAGTCTGTTTATTTTGAATATTCAACTGGACTTTTCCTGAACTTTCACCAGATTGTTTAACCGCAACATTACTTTGAATCCCTTCACTGTTGGGCCTTGCATTGTCCTGCTTCCTAGACTGTTTCGCATCCTCTCGCCTCAAGAATTGAGCGGTTTTGGAATAGAAATGGTCCAATGATGCGGGAGGCTTTCTAGCTAACCAATTTCCAAACTCGGAATCGGGATCGATTCATTTAGTCAAAGCCATTAAGATAGAATTATCATTGGGGTTGGTTATCTCTGCGCATGCAGCAATGAATCTCTCCAAATATCGTCTAAGCGTCTCTCCGGGAGTTTGAGTGACACTTGATAAGGTATTAACATCTTTAGGTCTGGCAATATGCATACGAAACTGCTCAACAAATTTGGTAGCTAACTGATAAAATGAAGAAATAGATCATGGTGATAGTCGTGTAAATCACATCGTCGCAATTCCCCCTAAGAAAATGGAAAAACTACGGCATTTTACTGTGTCATCAGCTCTCGCAGCAGTCATCGACCATTCGTATTTCAAAATATGTTGATTTGGGTCGGAATTCCCTTCATACATGGGTAGGGTTGGCATCCTGAATCGCCGTGGAGGTTCAGCATACAATATGTCATCAGTGAACGGGGTATAACTTCGGGAGATTCCCCAATCGTCATTTGTTAGGCCTTGACTCTCGCGAATCATTTGGCGTACCATGGCTGAGAGGCCTGGAATCGTAACGTTCTGTGTGTGGTGAGCCAAGGTTTGGTCGGGTTCCATAGTGCGAGGTGGGATCGGGCGCTGTCGACGATCTGTATCTTGCCTCCATGGCTCGACGTCTTCTGGGACATATGGCTTTGGAGCATGTCCCTGCTGAAGGTAATTCTGATTGGAGTGAATTCGAGTATCAACTCCTATGTCAACTACAGCGGCTGTGGCAGCATGATCATCTGCAGTGTATTGTGGAATAATGCCTCCTCGGGGGGAGGGTCCAGTATGGAAGCTGGTAGATGGGCCAACTCTTACTTGCCCAACGGTTAATGCCTGTTGATAGTCAACAGCTTGCGCTTGGTTTCCGTCTAGCCTAGGACGGGTAGATCTGCCATTGTAGTCAGATGAAGCAGAGCTTTTAGTGGAAGAATGAGGAGCTAGATCCCTTTTGGATCTTCTTCTCCTTTGGCGGTTTAGCTGATTGGTCAACTCAGCGTTAGCACGCAACTTCTCAGTTTGATGTTGTCGGCTTTGGGTTAGTTCCTGGAGTAGCGCCTGGAACTCTTGTCTTGTGACCGAACTTGACTGATCCGTATGTCCAGCAGCATCTTGGTTGGTTGACTGCAGCTGTGCAGGATTTTGCCTACCCCGACCTTCCTGATCACCAACGTTGGAAGTGGTTTTTGTACTCACCATCTTGAAGCTTTGAATCCTTTCCTAAACTTTAAACAAATCTGAATTGAATGGAAGTGTAATGACCCGTAAATTTTCGATAATTAAAATAGCTAATTCAATAAGATTTCGCGATTTAGTGTTAGAAAAATATTTATAATTCGTTTGGAATAAATGGAATGCAACAAATTTTATCTAAGTTAATCAGTTATGAATGAATGAAATCCCAAATCAATCGAAAGAATATGTAGTCAACAGTAACGGAATAAATTTGTATTGTGTAGATAATTGTGACACTTGTTTGTAAATAATAAACTTATAAGTAATTAAAAGTTAAACGGTGATAATTATTTAAATTACCTATTCATGTAGTTAGTCGAATTGAATTTGTGAACCAATTGCAATTGAAATGAATGTTTATATATTAGTTGAGTGCATTATCTCTAACTGTAGTTAAATAATAACGTGGAATTAATTGATGTAATATAGTAAATCAACTGATAATGAAATTCTTATTCGAAAAAATCCAATATTGAAATCCGTCAAATATTGAACAATTAAATTGTTTAAATTTGATATTTGGAAATTATTGACTAATTTAATAATGGGAATTGAATAACCGTATAATGGAAATAGTTGTTCTATAATTTTAATTCGTTTTAAAGGTTAAATCTTATAAGTTCGTTTTGAATATTTCAAAAGATAGTGTTTTAAGAATAATCAATTTGTTTAAGCTTAAATATTACAAATGTTTAAATAATTAAATTCCGAATTTGATATGATTAATTTGACATTGAAATTTAATATATGAAAATAGAGTGAATAATAAAAATTTGATTAAGTATGATTCAAATTGGTTTCCAAAGTGAATGTAAATTATATTGGGATTATAATAGAGTTAATGGATTTTTAAAATTGGGATTTAATTGGATAATTAAATCGATAATTTAATATGTTAAATTTCAGAAGTAATTGAAATTTGAGTTAAATATGATTGAAAATGATTTTTAAAATTTTATTTTATCATATTGGAGTTAGAACGATATTTTAGAACTTTTAAAATCGAATTAAAAGTAAATTTATGAAATTGAGTATTTTAATATTTAATCGACTAATGAAATTGGTCAATTTTCGAACAGTCTTAGAATTGGATGACACTAGTTCCATTGGGTCCGTAATAGTTTTTTATTATCGGATTTCAATTTTCGTAGCAATTGGAGTTTTCGTTTGACCGTGGCAGCTAGAAACGCATCGAAATTGTTTTAATATTAATTTGACGAGTTAAAATAGTCATTTTCCAAACAGTCTCGGATTTCGATGAAACCAGTTTCATCGTATCCATAATATGATATTATTATAAGATTTCAAATTTCGTGTCAATCGGATTTAGCGTTTGTCCGGGGCAAGCCAAAACGCCTAGAAAATCGTTTAATCGGTTTAATTTAAAATTGATCATTTATTGCCGTAACTCGCATAGACGATCGAATTAGATTCCGAAACCTGTTCCATTGTGTCCGGAACATAGGATAAACCCTAGGAACGGCGGTCGCTACACGAGATTTGGAGTTCGAAAAATTGGGTATGAATAGTGTTCTTCGGTTTCTATAAAAGGACCCTTAATTCATTTCATTTGGTCCAAAACCCTAAAATTGTTCAGCCACCACCTTCTTATAGATCAATGGCTGAAACACACTCTTCTTCTTCCTCAATTATCTCTTCATCCATCAACATTTACAAGAAACTTTCAACATGAAACTTGTAGAGCTCGTCGAGAGATACGATTTCAACGGCTACGATCGAAATTGGAGCGACAGGATGGGAGCTACGGGGCCGTGTATGGCTGTAGTTCAGCACGCAAATCGAGAGAGGGGAGAGGCCGAGCTTGATACTCTTCTGGCCGAAGGTGGAGGGAGGTGAGGAGCTTTGTTTGGCACTTCATGATCGAACTCCGGGTCAACGAGGTGGTGGAAATGTTTAACCCTAGATGGAAGCTTGGTGGGTTTTTTTGCGTACGCAACCTGGAAGTTTCAAACGTGAGGGAGGAGAAGCAAAAGGAGAGGCCTTGATCTGGAAACAGGGAAATGCACGGCTATGTTGGCTTGTGTATTAAGAAAAAAAAGTGTGGTAAAATTTTATATATATATAATTCGTGTAACTTTAAAAATTCATATCTTTTTCATACGAGGTCAAAACGCACGAAACCAGTTGCGATAGGTTTGTATGGACGAGCACTACGCTATGGAATTGGATTGGAGTCGTTCGGAGCTAAAGAAAATTTTGGGTTAAATCGAACGTCGTTCGATTTGATTTAAAATCGAAAAATCAATGTGAGTGTTTTATAACGCTCACAACGTACTAAATATCTTTATGCCAGTTAAATTTGATATTATGAAATGAGATGGATTTTATTTGTCGTTGTTTGATAAAAATTAAATTGTCATATAGATTGTCATTGGATTCACCGTTGAAAATTAAATTGACAGTTAGATTGAAATTAAAATTGAGTTGCGATTAAATTACCTAACATTGATAACTATGAAACTGACATGAATTGTATTGTCTATTGGATGATGTATTTTGATGGATGATATTGGTTGATATTTAAATGTTTGGATGTTTATTTGCTCATATATATCCTGTTATGCATACATATGAAACTGTGATTTGATTTAAGTGATATATATTCACCCCTGACATTTAATTGAAATAAATAATTACTTGGCCATAGGATAGAAAATTATATACGGACACCGAATTGGCTAAATTAATAATTTTAAAATCGTCGATTTGAAATTTTTTATATGTTTTGATTTAAAAGTTATAAATAGACATTAATTTATAGAAATCGAATTTATCGAAAATTTGAGTTTGGAATGTTGAAATAGATTTTGGTTAAAAGAAATTGTTAAATGATTTAAGTTGAGACTTTGAAATTTAAAAATTGGGTTATGATTGAATTTCGAAAATTTATTCGTTTTAAAAGATTGAACATTATTTCGAGCTTGGAGTATTACTAAGTAAAAGTGATATAAAAATGATATTTTGAAATTGAATCATATTTGAAATTTGGATTTAAATTTGAATATTGAAGGATAATTTTGTCAAGAGTTATAAATTGGTATTTTGAACATCAAGCTCCAAATCGATATAAATTGAAATTGAATAAATTAAAAGTGGATGTAAAATTGGATTAATTTGAAGTAAAATTTGACTTTGATTTGAATTGAAATTGAAATTGAATCGGTAGAATGGAAATTGAAATCGTTGTGAATTGGGAAGTTATAATTGAAATGGATTGCTTTTGAAGCTGTTTTATTTTGTTTTCCAAATTACTCGGTTATATAAACCATTTTGAATACTTAAACTATTTTAAATCTATTTTAAATCTACTTAACCAAAATAAATTATTTTAAACTAAAATTTATCTATTTCAAATCCATTTAGGATTTTAAGTATTTTAAGTATTTTAATTATTTAAAACTGCTTTTAAACTACTTAAAACTATTTTCTAAAATTCTAAGATGGTCAATAAAGTGGAATGTTTATACTTAAATCTTGAATTTAAATACGGATTGAGTTAGATGAAGTTGCAACCTAAATTGAAATTCGAAATGATTTTGAAATCGAAATGAGATGTTGATGCGAAAAACGATTTTGAAACGAAATCTTACATTTGAATAGATACGATGATATTTGAAATGGATTTTTGTTTTTTTGAAGCGAATATGGTATTTTGATATCAATTATGAATCGATTTGAAATGTAAAAGAGCTAACGGTGTAATAATACGTAGTTATTAAAGAGACCAGGATCAGATATGGACATACTCTCCATCGATATCGAAAACCACTTTAATAACTTGTATACGCAGAGTGTTGATCCAGAATGAAGTGGATTGTTTGGTGAACGCGTTGACTGAAGAAAGAGAACGATATTGGATGACCCCTGACATGACTAAAACAGGAGCCGCGCCGGGCCATTGAGGTTCGCCATCTCTAGCGGACACACTTCTTCGATACCATATCTATTACATTTGTGATGCGATTTGGGTGCACCCCTTGATTTGGGAGTGTTGTTTCGCGGTGTCGAGGTAGCTGCTGGCTATGCTCAACATCAGTACGGATCACGCAACTACTAGTATCCAAGTTGGTATCGCCTCATGTACCTTGTCATACTGATTATCCTATTCGCGACCACTACATTTTGCTTTCTGTTATACCTACGGGGTACCCTCTGATAACCACCAGTTTACGGTGGGCCTTACGGTGCTGTATAGACTATGGCATTATAAAAATGTGTTAAGGGGGATTATGGTAACGCCATAACGCTATTTTGATACTTTATATTACTCATAGGCATTATCTACTTAGCGTTCATTACTACATAGTAGAAAGTTTAACGGATCCTTAAGAGATGGAAAATCCCGTAACATATCTTAAGTTATTACACGCACGTTGACACTGGATATGAGATGTCAAACCCTATAAACATCTCTGACGCCGTTACACTCATATTTATTTACGATTGATTTAACTTTCATAAGGATATTTTAGTCCTGACTCGAGTGTTTTGTCCTTTCATTACGCTCGGGTCAGTCCTGAGTTTCTCAGATTTTTGAAGATCTATTCGGGAGGATGAAGACGAAGATTTGGTATACTATTAATATTATTACCCTTGCATTATGCTATCTGCTGCATTATTTTAAATTGTTCTGTTGTATATGTATAACTCTGATAAATGTTGTATAAATAATGATCAAAGTATAGTAAACAACTTCATGAACTGTTTACTTGATTATTATATTTTATCGTTCCGCTGCAAGATCTTGTGTTGTTTCCTTTCTTTTATTTCTCTTTCCTCTTCTTTTCTTATTTACCCCAATAACCATCTGCCCTTTTGAATGGTTTGGAATCGACATGTGTATTTGATCGTCGGTTCAAACTGTCCAAAAAGGCGGGTCGTTACAGTTGGTATCAGAGCTTTGGTTTAGCGATAACCTTAGCTTTGTGGGGTATGACTCTTTATAAATAGGGTAGTAATACCTTATGATGAGTCGCTGAGTGAATATAAATGAGAGAGCATATTTGTTAGTGATATAAAATGTTTTATATTGTATCGGTTGATTTGTTGAGTGGCTTATAGATTCTGGTCAATATGAGTCATTAACGTCATTGATAGGGATCTCTAAACACTTAAACAGAACAATTCGACATAGTATTGTTTTGAAATTGGGTAAATAAAATAATTTTGCTCTAATTATATTTTGTATATAAAGAAAAATTTCCAGAAATTGTTGTGACTTATCTAGCTTACCTGGTTGTTAGGAATGAAAATATTGGTTATTATCATTAATTGGATATTGTAATTTAATAAATATGATGAATTACAAAATGAACAGTGATAAAAAAAACTTGTGGAATATCTTAAGAAAGAAAAATCCTGTAATATTATTTTATAAAGGTGACTTATAAAATTAAAAATAGATTTATTGGAAAATAGTGAATTTAAGACCCGGAGATATTGGAAAATGGTTTTCAAAGTTTTGAAGAAATATATAGTAATATTAGTTGGAAATTGTTTATGGAAATATTTTGAAAGGATTTTAAAGGAAAGAATGAATTCAGTATTCCTCTCTTATGTCGCTGGAAAATGATTTCGGTGATGACTGCGTAGCATCATCGACGTTCATTTTCGAGTCTCAAAGTGGGGGAGGCTTCTAAGAAGCTTTGCTTTTCTTCGAAATTATTTTGGGTAATTGAGTTTTGGTTTAAACTCCAAAGGTATGATTTGATATCTATATAAAAAAAAGATATAAGTATATATGTTTAGTTCAAACGATTTGAAAAGAACCGGACATTTAAAATTCTAAGTTATGTTAATTAGAAAATTTCAAATTATTTGAATGAAATGCGAATAACCAGAATTTATAAAATAAGAGGATTGAGATATCTCAACTATTGTTTGGGAAAACTTTAAAGTTGAAAGTTAAAGAGGATTGAACAAATTAAATTTGTGAACATTCTAATTAAGAAAAATAAAATTCTATAAATTTGTATAATACTAGAATTACATTCTGATAACATATAGCAGGACTTACCAAATATTAAAAGTTAAAATGATGTTTTGGATATGTAATGAGATCTTGTACAAATAAACAGAACCTGAAAATAATTGAAGTATACAAGTAAGGAACTTAAAAGGAATTAAAATGTATACAAATGAAAATTTTGGTTGTGATAAAAATGTTATATACTTAAATATAACATGAAATGATGAATGGATAAACGGAACAAGTAAGTGAACTTAAGAAAGAAGACAAATGAATTGTATAATATCTTTTGTAAATTGGTTATAGAAAATAAATATAAATTGCATAGGAAAAATAATTGAATTTGTAAGCTTTAAGATAACTGTAAACTAAGAAAAGTCATTTATGAGAGGTTAGACTTTTATAGGATGATTAATAAACTAAAGTGCCGGTTAATAAAATGTTCCACAAGTGAATTCGTTATTAACTGAAATTATGAAAATGCAATAAATGTAAACAAAGGGATTTCTTATAGTAAGAATCATTTGGGAAATGAAATTGAATTTAATTAAATTATATAGAATGTTTAAAACGAACTTGAGTAGGCAAATTCTATGATATGACGTTTAAGAAAAGATAATGTTGAAGAATATGCTATGTAAAGAAATGGATATATTAATTGAATAATGGATTGTGGGTAATTAAGTGAAAAAAAATAGAAGTCAATAAAATAATTTAGTATAGATAAATTGGATAGAAACCCATTGGAAGGTAATACGTGAGATTGTACGTATATTATTTATTCGCATAAAGATTTGATCCATATTCGAGCATAAAATTTCGAGATGATTTATATCGATCCAAGTTAGGATTTTTCACTCGATTTTCGACGGCGAACCCTGGATATGGATTTTTAATTTGATTCTGGAATTCCCTATCATAGTAAATGGCTATGCAAGGAGAGTAACAGTTTCCAATCATGGAACCAAATCCGAGTCCGCACTAGAGAGTCGTGTGAACGATACTAGTTGGAAGTGAAATTGTGTGAGCGAATAAGCGATTAGATTGATATTGCTCACGCATGATATATGTGCGGAATACGAACTTAATTAAAGTTAATATTGAAAATTTAAGATGCCAAATATAAAATGATTCTTTTAAATTATATAACAGGATATATATAAAAAGGAGATAAACCAAATTGAATGTAAAATTAATAATTTGGTTATGTTGGGTATGATTTGGTTGTTATATGATTGTTAGCTGATTGTATACAATTCATTAAGTGTAAATGAAATTGAAAGCTATAAATCACTGAAATCAAATTGGAAGTTAAATGAATTTAAATAGAATTTAATTTGATTCAAATTGGAAGTGAACTAATGTAAATATAAATTAGTGAATGTTAACTAATTGAATTGAGAATGAATGTTAGAAAAATCCAACGTTAATGAATCAACTGTGATTAAAATTGAAAACCAAGTCAATAAATATTAATGAGAAGTGAATTTATATTGATTGGTTATGGATTTGTCGGATGATAGTTGGATGATAGTTGATTGATGGTTGCATTTGTTGTTTTGTTGCATTTGCTATGTTGGCACATGTAGTTGTTATGTTGCTATATGGTGTATATGGATACTATTTTCATATACGCATGATTCTCATTGTTTGTTGAGTGTTAGTAGGTGCGGATTGCGCTTGCTTCGCATTTGGAGCTCGCTTTCGCGCTATATTAGTCGTATATGCTCGCTAATAAAATGTAAGGTACATGTTTATTTTGTCATTGGATTTGGTGATTTTTGATGAGACACTTGGCTTTTGATTTTCTTTTGTTGGTTTGGGGCACGTAGAGGCGTTTTCTAGCTGTACCGATCGAGCCGCGCAAAGGAGATTCTTTCGAAATTTTCCGTAAATCCGGGTGTTAGAAAATTTTTCAAGTTTTAATTTTTTTTATAACTTGTTTTGATAACTAACTTTTAAAGTTAGAAAGCCGTTCGGAGTAACTTTGTAAAAGTGTAGTAATGACTTTATAAATGGAATTTCATTGTTTATAAGTAGGTAACTTTGAATAAAATATATCTAATGTTGAATTCTATACTTAGTTCCTTTTCCCTTCTTTTCCCTTTTCGGGGACGAAAAGTTTTGAGTAGTGGAGAGTGTAACGACCCGTAAATTTTCGATAATTAAAATAGCTAATTTAATAAGATTTCGCGATTTAGTGTTTAGAAAAAAAAATTGTAATTCTTTTGGAATAATAATAACTAGAATTGAATGCAACAAATTTATCTAAGTTAATCATTTATGAATTGAATGAAATCCCAAATCAGTCGAAAGAATATGTAGTCAACAGTAATGGAATAAATTTGTATTGTGCAGATAATTGTGACACTTGTTCGTAAATAATAAACTTATAAGTAATTAAATGTTAAACGGTGATAATTATTTAAGTTACCTATTCATGTAGTTAGCCGAATTGAATTTGTGAACCAATTACAATTGAAATGAAAGTTTATATATTAGTTGAGTGCAATATCTCTAACTGTAGTTAAATAATAACGTGGAATTCATTGATGTAATATAGTAAATCGACTGATAATGAAATTTTTATTTGAAAAAATCCAATATTGAAATCCGTCAAATATTGAACAATTAAATTGTTTAAATTTGATATTTGGAAATTATTGAATAATTTAATAATGGGAATTGAATAACCGTATAATGGAAATGGTTGTTCTATAATTTTAATTCGTTTTAAAGGTTAAATCTTATAAGTTCGTTTTGAATATTTCAAAAGATAGTGTTTTAAGAATAATCAAATTTGTGTAAGTTTAAATATTACAAATGTTTGAATAATTAAATTTCGAATTTGATATGATTAATTTGATATTGAAATTTAATATATGAAAATAGAGTGAATAATTAAAATTTGATTTAATATGAATCAAATTGGTTTCCAAAATGAATGTAAATAATATTGGGATTATAATAGAGTTAATAGATTTTTAAAATTGGGATTTTATTGGATAATTAAATCGATAATTTAATATGCTAAATTTTAGAAGTAATTGAAATTTGAGTTAAATATGATTGAAAATGATTTGTAAAATTTTATTTTATCATATTGGAGTTATAACGATATTTTAGAACTTTTAAAATCGAATTAAAAGTAAATTTGTGAAAACTGAATATTTTAATATTTAATCGACTAGTGAAATTGGTCAATTTTCGAATAGTCTCAGAATTGGACGAAACTAGTTCCATTGGGTCCGTAATAGTTTGTTATTATCGGATTTCAATTTTTGTAGCAATTGGAGTTTTCGTTTGACCGTGGCAGCTCGAAACGCATCGAAATTGTTTTAATATTAATTTGACGAGTTAAAATAGTCATTTTTCAAACAGTCTCAGATTTCGACGAAACTAGTTTCATCGATCTGTAATATGATGTTATTGTAAGATTTCAAATTCGTGTCAATCGGATTTACCGTTTGTCCGGGGCAAGCCAAAACGCCTAGAAAATCGTTTAATCGGTTTAATTTAAAATTGATCGTTTATTGCCGTAACTCGCACAGACGATCGAATTAGCTTCCGAAACCTGGTCCATTGTGTCCGAAACGCGGGATAAACCCTAGGAACGTCGGTCACTGTGCGAGATTTGGAGTTCGAAAAATTGGGTATGAATAGTGTTCGTTAGTTTCTATAAAAGGACCCTTAATTCATTTCATTTGGTCCAAAACCCTAAAATTGTTCAGCCGCCACCTTCTTATAGATCAATGGATGAAACACACTCTTCTTCTTCCTCAATTATCTCTTCATCCATCAACATTTACAAGAAACTTTTCAACATGAAACTTGTAGAGCTCGTCGAGAGCTTCGATTTCAACGGCTACGATCGAAATTGGAGCGACAGCGTGGGAGCTACGGGGCCACGTATGGCTGTAGTTCAGTACGCAAATCGAGAGAGGGGGAGAGGCCGAGCTTGATACTCTTCTGGCCGAAGTTGTAGGGAGGTGAGGAGCTTTGTTTGGCACTTCATGTTCGAACTCCGGGTCAACGAGGTGGTGGAAATGTTTAACCCTAGATGGAAGCTTGGTGGGTTTTTTTGCGTACGCAACCTGGAAGTTTCAAACGTGAGGGAGGAGAAGCAAAAGGAGCGGCCTTGATCTGGAAACAAGGAAATGCACGGCTATGATGGCTTGGGTATTAAGAAAAAAAAAGTGTGGTAAAATTTTATATATATAAAATTCGTGTAACTTTAAAAATTCATATCCTTTTCATACGAGGTCGAAAACGCACGAAACCAGTTGAGATAGGTTCGTATGGACGAGCACTACAGTATGGAATTGGATTGGAGTCGTTTGGATCTAGAGTAAGTTTTGGGTTAAATCGAACGTCGTTCGATTTGATTTAAAATCGAAAAATCAAGGTGAGTGTTTTATAACGCTCACAACGTACTAAATATCTTTATGCTAGTTAAATTTGATATTATGAAATGAGATTGATTTTATTTGTCGTTGTTTGATAAAAATTTAATTGTCATATAGATTGTCATTGGATTCACCGTTGAAAATTAAATTGACAGTTAGATTGAAATTAAAATTGAATTACGATTAAATTACCTGACATTGATAACTATGAAACTGACATGAATTGTATTGTCTGTTAGATGTTGTATTTTAATGGATGTTATTGGTTGATATTTAAATGTTTGGATGTTTATTTGCTTATATATATATATATATATATATCCTGTTATGCATACATATGAAACTGTGATTTGATTTAAGTGATATATATTCATCCCTGACATATATTGAAATAAATAATTACTTGGCCATAGGATAGAAAATTATATACGGACACCGAATTGGCTAAATTAATAATTTTAAAATCATCGATTTGAAATTTGTTTAAATTTTTTGATTTAAAAGTTATAAATAGAAATCAATTTATAGAAATTGAATTTATCGAAAATTTGAGTTTGGAATGTTGAAATAGATTTTGGCTAAAAGAAATTGTTAAATGATTTAATTTGAGACTTTGAAATTTAAAAATTGGGTAATGATTGAATTTCGAAAATTTATTCGTTTTAAAAGATTGAACATTATTTCGAGCTTGGAGTATTACTAAGTGAAAGTGATATAAAAATGATATTTTGAAATTGAGCTTGAAATTGAATCATATTTGAAATTTGGATTTAAATTTGAATATTGAAGGATAATTTTGTTAAGAGTTATAAATTGGTATTTTGAACATAAAGCTCCAAATCGATATAAATTGAAATTGAATAAATTAGAGGTGGATGTAATATTGAATTAATTTGAAGTAAAATTTGACTTTGATTTGAATTGAAATTGAAATTGAATCGGTAGAATGGAAATTGAAATCGTTGTGAATTGGGAAGTTATAATTGAAATGGATTGGTTTTGTAGCTGTTTTATTTTGTTTTCCAAATTACTCGGTTATGTAAACCGTTTTGTATACTTAAACTATTTTAAATCTACTTAACCCAATTTAAATTATTTTAAAATAAAATTTATCTATTTCAAATCCATTTAGGATTTTAAGTATTTTAACTATTTTAATTATTAAAACTACTTTTAAACTACTTAAAACTATTTTCTAAAATTCTAAGTTGGTCAATAAAGTTGAATGTTTATACTTAAATCTTGAGCTTAAATACGGATTGAGTTAGATGAAGTTGCAACCTAAATTGAAATTCGAAATGATTTTGAAATCGAAATGAGATGTTGATGCGAAAAACGATTATGAAACGAAATCTTACATTTGAATAGATACGATGATATTTGAAATGGATTTGTTTTTTTGAAGCGAATATGATATTTTGATATCAATTATGAATCGATTTGAAATGTAAAAGAGCCAACGGTGTAATAATACTAGTTATTAAAGAGACCGGCAACGGATATGGACATACTCTCTGTCGATACCGAAAACCACTTTAATAACTTGTATACGCGGAGTGTTCATCCAGAATGAAGTGGATGGTTTGGTGAACGCGTGACTGAAGAAAGAGAACGATATTGGATGACCCCTGACATGACTAAAACAGGAGCCGCGTCGGGCCATTGAGGTTCGCCATCTCTAGCGGACACACTTCTTTGATACCGTATCTATTACATTTGTGATGCGATTTGGGTGCACCCCTTGATTTGGGAGTGTTGTTTCGCAGTGTTGGGGTAGCTGCTGGCTATGCTAAACATCAATCCGGATCACGCAACTACTAGTATCCAAGTTGGTATCGCCTCATGTTCCTTGTCATACTGATTATCCTATTCGCGATCACTACGTTTTACTTTGTGTTATACCTATGGGGTACCCTCTGATAAGCACCATTTTACGGTGGGGCTTACGGTGCTGTATAGACTATGGCATTATAAAAATGTGTTAAGGGGTATTATGGTAACGCCTTAACACTATTTTGATACTTTATATTACTGATAGGCATTATCTACCTAGCGTACATTACTACATAGTAGATAGTTTAACGGATCCTTAAGAGATGGAAAATTCCATAACATCTCTTAAGTTATTGCACGCACGTTGACGCTGGATATGAGATGTCAAACCCCGTAAACATCTCTGACGCCGTTACACTCATATTTATTTACGATTGATTTAATTTTCATAAGGATATTTTAGTCCTGACTCGAGTGTTTTGTCCTTTCATTACGCTCGGGTCAGTCCTGAGTTTTTCAAATTTTTGAAGATCTGTTCTGGAGGATGAAGACGAAGATTTGGTATACTATTACTATTATTACCCTTGCATCATGCTATCTGCTGCATTATTTTAAATTGTTCTGTTGTATATGTATAACTCTGATAAATGTTGTATAAATAATGATCAAAGTATAGTAAACAACTTCATGAACTGTTTATTCGATTATTATGTTTTATCGTTCTACTGCAAGATTCTGTGTTGTTTCCTTTCTTTTATTTCTCTTTCCTCTTCTTTTCTTATTTACCCCAATAACCATCTGCCCTTTTGAATGGTTTGGAATCGACATGTGTATTTGATCGTCGGTTTAAACTGCCAAAAAGGCGGGTCGTTACAGGAAGGAATCTGAATATGAGATCTGGATCTTCCTCTTAGATTTATGTAATCCGATATCGAACGTAGATCCAAGGAACGGGAGAAAACCCGAGTTTTTCTCAGTGAAAGCACCAAAGTGTTTGTGTCAAAATTAGGCACAACACTCTTCGGATGTTTTTGAAGAGATAATAAATGAAGAAAGCAAATTGAAAATGTAGATTATCAAACAAAAACTCCAAGCAACAGAAAGTAAATTGCACAGAAGACAACAATTTAGAGTAGTTCGGCGATTTGCCTACGTCCACTATGAAGTTTTGTTATTTTATTGCTTGATATTCGGAGAATACAACTTTTTTGTGACAAAGTACAGCAGTAGTAAGCCAAAATTCGAAATCAAGGGCAGTAGTGGTGTTCTTGAGCAATTCTGGCAGTGTCCGGGCGTACTCTTACTCTATAAATTCTCCGATCCCCTATCTGAATGACCAGGGGCTCTATTTATAGGTGTAGGAGGCTGATATTTCGCCTAAAATTCGGGAAGACCGCTTCGGGCACGTGAGGGGGCCCACACGGCCGAATTCTAGAGATCCAGGCCCACTTTGGGATCGATTCGACCCTTGGTTCGAATCGATCAAGAAAGGGTCCAATCGTGATGAAATTTCGCGTGGACATTCTTCTATGTATACGCAAGCTCCTGTGAAAATTTCATAGCATTTGGACTTATAGATCTCAATTTATGATCGATTCAAGATGGTGCTCCTCGTCTTATGGATTCGTTCGAATCGATATGGTTCGAATCCATAGGGTCGAATCCATGCTCCTGCACGTGAGAATGATGACGTCGTGTGAATTTGCCGGGTTGATCCACTTTTTTCTCCGAGTTTACTGGGTCGAATCCTAGGTTTTAGCCGCATTTACTTGGTGGATTCGAGGTGTTGGATTCGAAGGTTCGTTTCCTTCGAATCGGTGGAACCGGTACTCATTCGAATCGATCAAAATATGTTACTGTGGATCGATTCGAAGTTGTCTCAACATGGGGATTCGAAGACAAGCAGGGAATGGAGTCGGAGCTCCCTCAATTGCATGGATCCGAAGGACTCTTCCTTGATGGACTCGAAGGTGGGAATGCTCCAATGGATTCGAACTTAAGGATGCGAGTATGGATTCGACGCATGGCTATCTGAGGGCTTGCTCGATGGAGTCGAAGTAAAGGTACTTCTCATGGATTCGAAGCAATACGTGTCTGATGAATTCGAACTAAAGCATACGAGGGCAGGTTCGAACTATTGCTATCTTGATGGATTCGAAGCAGAGGAAAAACTAATGGATTCTAGCCACGGCTTGGTTTTATGGATTCGAACGTAGTTTTCTTTGATGGATTCGAATGGCATCTCTGCCTATGGATTCGAACCTATGGCACGGCTTATGGACTCGAACCTAGGGCTGTCTCCTCCACTTTTTGTTGGGGATAACTTGTGCATACGAGCTCGGATTACCTTGAAATTTGGAACGTTGGATTTCATGGCTCTGCTTGACATGTCTGGTAAATTGTAGTCCGATTCGGACTCGGGTTAAATTCATCGATATCCGAAGTTACGCAATAGCTATTTAATGCTGGGGCCTTATTTCCCAGTCAGTTCCTTGGTATCTCGGCCTTGCCAAAAGGCGGGATAACAATAGTAAAATTGAAAACCAAGTTAAGCTCAGAGAAGAAGATATTGTTTACCTTAATAATTAGGATGAATTTTGATAAAATTCCGAAATATAATACTCGCACAAGTGAATTTTGATTTCAGGTAAGAAGGTGGAGAAGAAGAAGCACTATTTGTAGTAAACTGAAAAGGAACTCCCACCATCCAATCTAATTTCGAATCAATAGCCCAGACCGTCACAAAAGACGAAAAGGTGGGAGAAAGCAACGATGAAAGCACGACTCGAAAAATAAAAAGCATCCTTTCGCCGGGGGAGAAAAAGGCACCAAAATTCACCACCGAAACCGGGTTTTGGAGCTAAGTGAAGATTACTGAATGACCTTCCGAAGGAGCTGAAGGAATGCATTTAGAGAGGTCGAAAAAGCCATTGCAACAAAGGTTCCACAGGGAATGGTTTCACACACAAGAGACTTCCGCATATGTTAAATACCTTCAGTTTTGGTTCAGCGTGACAGGGTTCAGCAGAAGAGAACTCACTGCGAATGGAAGACCTTCCGCAAGTGATAGTTCCGCGTTGACGATCTTCCGTAAGAGTCAACAGCATCATGTACAAACATTACCTTCTATGAATCCAACTGGCCACCACATTCCAAAAAACCTTTCGATGGGATTGAAAGGATGCTTCCGCAATAGAAGATCAGGTCATTGGATGGAAGGCAATGCCAGTCGAGCACTACAGAAGCACCGCTTACCCTTAGAAAGATCCTTTTGACGGAGTCAAAAGGTGCCCTTCTGCTTCAAACAAGCTTTCTTGCTAAACCAAAGGACCAATGGATCGAATCTACTATGCTGCATCTCACCTTCCGATGGAGACAAGGGCATCCAGATATGTTTAGAGAGCTATAAGCCAACCTTTCAACGAAGCCGAAAGGCAACCCTTTCAATAAAGCTGGAAGGTTGCAAGCGAAACCTACCATTCGATACGGTCGGCATGATGCCTACGGAAGGTGCCAACCCGCACCTATAAATAAGACCCGAGGGATCTATTTTTAGGGCCGGATTTTAGTTTTCAAAATCATCGCTGTTTTTAGAGCTTATAAACCTAATTTATAAATAGATTTAGGGCTTTTTCCAACATGTATTATTATGCATTACTTCCCATCATAACAAAGAATTACATGTCTGAGATTTATGTCTTCGAGTCTTTTATGCGCATTATGTTGATATAATCAAATATCAATCCTCTTTTTACATTTCTTTGTTTGAAAGGCTCAAGCTAACCTTTCGATGGGATCTAGTTTCACTTTGAAACCGCCTTTGATAGGGTATCCCCTTAAGATATCATCTACGGAGTCAAAACTATTTATGACCTATCTGAAAGAACGAAACCAACATCTCCCCTTAAAAACTTTCTACAGCTTTATGACTACCACTTTTCCGACCATCCGATAGGTCGAAACCCCCTATCATCATAAGAATACTCTACTGGCTCTAACCTTTCGGCGAAGTCGAAATCATGGATCTTCATGAAGATTATGCTACGAATTTGAAACGATCCACCATCATTGGAGCTCCACTAGTTATTATTAATTCTTTCAGCACGTTTATAATTTGCAACCCTTAATCAAGGATCTGCCTATTTAACATTCTCCAAACCCGTTTTAATGGGATTAGCATCTTAAACATATCTAGATTGGTTCTACAAGAAGCGTGCTCGGACCTTTCGAAATGGACGGAACCCCTTTCGCACATGCTGTAACAACCCGCATATTTATCGATTTTATATTTAAATATTTTGTCGTTAATCGGATATTGGTCCGAAAAGCACGTTTTGCAAACAGTCGAATTGGGACTCGGGACACCTTCCACTGAGTTCAAAATGTCGTTTGCAACCTTTTTGAGTATAAACTTTGATATATTTGGAGCAAGTAAAAAATTAGACCATTTTCACTTTGGATTTGGGTTTGGGTTCAGCCCTATGTTTAACTTATACTCAAATCCGAACCACTCCTCCCCATTCACCCTCACTTCCTCCTCTTTTCAATTCTAAAGCACTAACGGTGGGAGAGATGGGAAATTAAAACTCCAAAACCCTAGTTTTCTTTTGCAAATCAAGCTCTAACTCCAAACTAATAAAAGAACCCATTGGTAAGCTTCTCTTCTTCTTCTCCAACTCTTTCTCTATTTGATTTCAGAAAATTCCTAAACCAAATTTGGGAAATGTTTCTCTTTTAAGCTTAGAATCAAGCTTCTTGAGTTAGATTTGAAGAGTGGTTGACTCCCCTTTTGCTTTCAAGCTTCTTCTTCAATCGTTTGGATTCAAAGGTAAGATTTTTATCTCACATCTTAGTCTATGTTTATCTCCGGTTGTTAGGTATGAATTTCTAACACTTATTCTTGTGCAATTGCTCTTGGTTTGGATTGATTTGGTGAATATTCCAATTTTTAGTGTTTTGGGTTCAAATCTTCAAAAATCCTAACTTTGATGTTTGAATGTGTTTTGGTTATGCATCGAAGAGCGTATAGGGCCGGGTAGTCGATTGGCATAAACCCTTAGCGCCGTTGCTCGAGCGAATGCAATTTGGTCGAGATTGGATCTCATTTGGATGGGCTAGGAAGAGACTGGCAACAGGTCCGGTTGACCGAGCTCTCCTGCCGGCCGACCGACCTACTTCCAGAGTGCATAAGCACTTCTCTGTTTACTGGTTCGGTCGACCGACCAAAGGGTTCGGCCGATCGACCTATTACCCCGAGCATTTCTGTTTTCTGGTCCGGTCGACCGTGCTCTGTAGCCAGCCGACCAACCTGATGCGATTTTGCCCATTTTCGCCCAGTTGCTTGAATTTCCAACTTTAATCGATTCGTGTTGTTTCCTATTTTTTGTTATCATTTATTATGACCTTGATGACTCCTTTTTAGGGATTTTTGAATATCAATTTCGATGGATCCTTTATCGATTTCTTTGGATTTTATTCACATCTTCGTATGTGAACTTTAGTGATTGATTGTTTCTACAATCATGTTTGTGATTTGTCACTTTAAAAATATAAAGGTTTCTATACTAATAGTAAATATCAAAACTCTTTCTTCAAATGATTTTTACACTATTGTTAACCCTATCTCGGTTACGACTCAGCAGGTCTAGTACGTGGAGATGGCGCCGACTCAAGAGATGCCGACTCAGAAGAGTTGCCGACCTAACCAATTAACAAGGTGGCCGACTTAGTTCGGTGCCGACCTAATTAGTTAAGAAACGCGCCGATCCAATGCTTTCACATAGATACCGACCTAAGGCATGAAGAAATTCCGACCTAAGGCTTGAAGGGATGCCGGTCTAACGAGGCTATGCCGACCTAAGGAAAGTTCCGACCTAGTATGGAAGCCGACCTAGTGTATGTTCCGATCTAGCAACTCGAGGACTTTACCGACTTATAGTAAGTCGTAACCGATCTAAGGGTGTAAAGGATGGAGTAGCGGGGCAGTTTAGCATGTGACATACTAACTCGGTAGCGACCTAGCTTGTTTCCATTAAGTCGTAGGGCTTGACTCGTTAGATCGGCGAAGGGATAAGATAAGTCGGTCGCGACCTAGCTTGACCCGGTAACGACTTTGGACTTGTGCAAATTCAACGAAGGAAGATCAACACAGCTTGATCATATAAGGGCTCCTATAAGCCGGCTGCGACTTAACTGGGTCGGTGAGGAGTTAAGACCGAGCCTAAGTCCAAAAATCTTTGCCTATAAATACCACCCTACCTTCAACATTAAAAGGACCTTTGGTTGATCAATTTTCAAGGGCCATTACTCTGCCGAATTCCAGACTACTTCAAAGCTTTTTAGATCCAACAAACTTCTAAAGGAACTCCATGAAGGAATCATCCACATTCACCATGGATTTGAAGATGATTGTCAACGTCAAAGCTTGAGCTACTTGTTTTACATATCCTATAACTTGAAGTGTGTTGTAATTGAAAGATCTTGTAAAGGGATTGTAATCAAACTAGTGATAAAAAGATTAAAGTGGACGTAGGCTGGATTATAAGCCGAACCACTATAAAAACTGTGTCTCTTACTGTTTTTCTGCATACTTTCTGCTTATTTCTGTTTCCCGTACGAACGGGTGGTGCTTTCACAATCACATCCTATACACCAGGGTGTTAGCGTTTAAATTTGAGCGTTAACATTTTGGTGCTTTCACTGAGAATTGAACTCAGGACAACTATCATCATTGCTTCAGAAAGATTTGTAGAAAAAGTTTCTTTAAGAACCAGAAGTCTATCCGAAATCATGGCTCCTGGAAGGAAAAGTAAATCTGTGAGATCTGCAAACGTTCAAGAGGGAACCTCCGCTTCCCCAACACCAAATCAAGCCACTCCAACTCTTGGGGTTACGAAAGCAGAGTTGGATGCCGCAATTTTGGGGTTGAACAGACAGATACATGCTCAAAATGTGCAAATGGAAGCCCAGAATGCCCAAAACGCCTTAATCCTGAATAAGTTGAACGATTTGCTCGGGGCAAACCGTCAATCAACAGCCAATGAAAGGAATTTTGCTGGTAATATTCATGAAACTGAAGAAAGGAATGTTTCCGAAAGGGACACTAACCCCGCTGAGCAAATACTTCCTGAGGTAGGCGGATCTAGGGCTCGCAATGATGAAGAATATATCTCTGGAATGGTTCGCCAAATTATGAAGGAGAGCATGCAAAGAGTCGAAGATGAGAAAGAGTGGGGCTTTGCTCCAAGCAAGACTCCATTTACTGAAAAAATTCTAAAGGCTGAATTCCCGCGAAAATTCGCTCCTCCAACTATCCCAGCTTATAGGGGGACAAGTGATCCAAACGAATTCCTGTACAAATATGATTGGCATATGACAGGTGCCCGAGCCTCAGATGAAGTAAAATGCAGATATTTCCCCGTATATCTGGAAGGCGTAGCTCTGCTCTGGTTCACAAAGCTACCTGTCCGGTCCATCGATCAGTTTTCAGACCTAACCAGGAAATTTAGAGAGCAATTTAGGCTATATGCTTCAAAGGCCAAAGACATCATGTCATTATCCGGTTTGGAGCAGAATCCGGGGGAAACTATCAAGTCTTTCTTAAATCGCTTTAATATAGCGTTAGCTGAGGTGGATAATGCAGAACCCCGCATGGTCTTGACCTATTTGATGAGGGCCATAGATAAATCTAGTGAGTTTGGAAGATGGTTGAATATGAAGGAACCAAGCTCTCTCGAAAAGTTCTACAAGAAAGCAGACGAGTTCATGCGTCTGGAGAGCCGCCCTGTATCGACAAAAGCAGCATTGGAAAAGGTTGAAGCTAACACCAATGCTCCACGCAAAAATGAGTCTGTGGGACAGAAGAGGGAGAACAACAATGGAAAACAACAGAATAATCAGAAGAAGCATAGATCCTTCAAGCCATCAGAATACACACCTTTGTCAGATACTCCAAAACGAATCTACCTGGCTACCAAAGATTCTGTCAATTATCCTAAACCCCCAGTCTTGAGAACCGGGAAAAAAGCTGTGCAAAGTGGGAGGTTCTGTCGCTTCCATAATCAGCCCGGTCATGATACTGATGACTGCCGTCAATTGAAGAATCTAATTGAAGAATTGTTAAGGGAAAATAAACTACAACAATTTGTGAAGAAGAATGATAATAATAATCCTGCTTCGTCGAACCAAGGACAGCAAACTCCTGCTCATCAATCTGGGACTAATGGTGAAGATGCAGGTTTTGAGTCTGGAAGGCCTGTTATCAATATCATTACAGGCGGACCTCACCCAGCGGGCAGAAGCTGGGGTGAGATGGAAAGGTATTCCCGGGCCCTGAAATATGCACCGGAGGAAGAAAATGTTTTTGTTCTAGAAGACACCACGCCTTTGAAGCAACGAAAGACATTCAATGATGACATTGTATTCAAAACCAGGGATTCCATCGGTATTGAAGCCCCAACCTTGGATCCTTTGGTCATCTCGGCTGGCATTGGGCCAGCCATCGTCAGAAGGATTCTTATCGACAGCGGCGCATCCTGTAATATCCTCTTTAAGAAAACCTTCGACCAGATGAAGATTCCTATGGTTGAAGTGCAGGCATCATTGCAAAAAATTGCTGGCTTCGCAGGGGAGCCAAAGCAACCAGTAGGAACCATTGACTTGCTTGTGGAACTCGGAGAAGGAGAAAGAAAAGTAGTTCGCAAGCAGACTTTTGTGATAGTAGATGAATTTTCTGCTTATAATGCTTTCTTTGGTCGACCTATTCTTGCTGCATTCAAAGCTGTCCTTGCCCCATGGTGTCTTACTATTAAATTCCCTACAGACAATGGGGTAGGAGTTATTAAAGGAGACCAGAACGCTGGGCGAGAATGTTATATGACAGAGCTGCGAGAAACAAGGAAGAGAGAAATGGGAAAAGATGCGGCAACCCAAATCCGCATCAAAACACCAACCCTATAGCAACTACAGGGCGGACCCTGCACTGGCGAGCATAGCGGGGCACGAAAAGTGATGGATCCTAGAAAGGCCAGTGCGGGGGAGAGTAGGGTGGTACCAGCAGAAACAACGATACCGGTGCCCGTTGATCTGAAGGACCCAAACAAGGTGCTGAATGTGGGTTCACAACTTAATGTGTCAGTTCAGAATGCCTTGATATCTTTTTTGAAAGCAAACCTGGATGTTTTTGCTTGGACCCATGCCGATATGTGCGGAATATCCCCAGAAGTTGCGGTACATGCTCTGAATATTGACCCAAAGTTCACGCCAGTAAAGCAGAAAAGAAGAATCCAAGGTCCAGAAAGGTCGACAGCATTGAAAGAGGAAGTTGACCGGCTCATGGAGAATAATTTCATCAGAGAATCTACCTATCCAAATTGGGTTTCAAATCCAGTGCTGGTTAAGAAAGCCAATGGTAAATGGAGAGTGTGCATCGACTTTTCAGATCTAAACAAGGCCTGTCCCAAAGACTGCTTCCCATTACCCAGGATCGATCAACTGGTAGATGGAACAGCGGGTCATGAATTGTTGTCTTTTATGGATGCCTACTCCGGATATAATCAGATCATGATGCATGAGCCAGATCAGGAGGACACAAGCTTTATCACCGATGTCGGTCTTTACTGTTACAGAGTTATGCCCTTTGGGTTGAAGAATGCGGGGGCAACATACCAAAGACTGGTCAATGCTATGTTCAAACCGCAGTTGGGAAAGACTATGGAAGTTTACGTTGATGACATGCTAGTAAAATCTAAGAAAGCAGTGGATCACATCGAACACTTAGCAGAAATGTTCGCAATCCTCCGAAGATACGGAATGAAGCTTAACCCTTTAAAATGTTCTTTCGGGGTAGAATCTGGAAAGTTCTTGGGTTTCATCGTGAGCGCTAGGGGCATTGAAGCTAGTCCAGCTCAAATCACTGCTTTAAAAGAAGTCAAAGCTCCTAAAACAAAGAGGGAATTGCAAAGTCTCAATGGAAAAATTGCCGCCTTAAGTCGGTTCATATCCAAAGCTACTGATAAATGCATTCCATTCTTCGACGCTCTAAAGAAAGGAAAGAAAAACTTTGACTGGACTCCCGAATGCCAGAAAGCTTTTGAAGAATTGATTCAACATATGGAAAAGCCTCCAATACTTTCTAGGCCCGGCGATGGCGAGGATCTTCTTATATACTTGGCAGTTTCATCTCATGCTTTAAGTGCAGCGCTGGTACGGGAAGACAAAAGGATTCAACATCCAGTTTACTATATCAGCAAAAGACTCACTGGGGCAGAAATGAATTACTCCAAGTTGGAAAAACTCGCCTATTGTCTATTGATTGCCTCAAGAAAGTTAAGGCAATATTTCCAGGCTCATCCTATCAAAGTCCTCACTCATCAACCTTTAAAGCAAGTCCTGTTTCGCCCCGAAACTTCGGGCCGCCTTCTAAAGTGGAATATTGAACTGAGCCAATATGACATCACTTATCATCCCAGAAAAGCGATCAACGGACAAGCTTTGGCAGATTTTGTCGCAGAATTTACAGACAAGGGTAGCAGGGAGGAAGAAACAATCGAGAACTCCCCAATCCAATGGAAGTTATTTGTAGATGGCGCAAGAAATGATTACTGTTCAGGTGCTGGAATTGTTCTTGAAACTCCTGAAGGCCGGTCATTATGCTATGCGCTAAGATTAGAATTTCCTTCAACAAACAATGAAGCAGAATATGAAGCTCTGATTGCTGGTTTGAAAATTGCTAAAGAACTAAACATTCGAGCGTTACAGATCTTCAGTGATTCTCAGCTTATAGTATGCCAAGTCAAGAAGGAGTTTCAAACGAAAGGAGGAAATCTGCCCGCTTATGTGTCAAAGGCTTGGGAACTTTTATGTGAATTCGACCATTACACGATAAGTCATATTCCTCGAGAAGAAAACATGAAAGCAGATTATCTCGCAAAATACTCAAGTTCTGGCGAAGCCCAATCCTTAGGGTTAGTTCCAGTGGAAGTTTTGTCAAATCCAAGCATTGATGAAATGGATATCGATTGGGTTATGAGTATGTCACAAGAGCAAGAATCATGGATGACTCCAATAACGAAGTATCTACTCAATGGCTCTTTACCAGAAAACTCTAAAGAACGACAAAAGCTACTGAGAAAAGCTTCTCGATATATAATCCAGGATGGTCAATTATACAGACGAGGATTCTCAATGCCACTACTTCGATGTGTATCCAAAGAAGAAGCCAAAATAATCCTATCAGAGGTACATGGAGGAGAATGTGGGGATCATTCAGGTGGTCAAACTTTAGCAAAGAAAATTCTCCGATATGGATATTTTTGGCCAGAAATTAATCGAGATGCTGCAGATTACTCTCGAAAATGTGACAGATGTCAAAGATTTGCCAAAATTCCTAGAGCACCTTCTACTGAACTCACACAAATGACCAGTCCGTGGCCGTTTGCAATTTGGGGAATAGATTTGATCGGACCTTTACCAACCGCCAAATCTGGAATCAAATATGCCATTGTTGCTGTAGATTATTTCACTAAATGGGCTGAAGCTGAACCATTGGCAACCATCACCTCCAAAAAGATGATAAATTTTGTGACTAAGAATATCATTTGCAGATACGGTGTGCCTCAAAAGATAATTACAGATAATGGTACTCAATTTGAAAGTGAAGAATTCCAAGATTTTTGTAAACGATTCAAAATCCTGAAAAGCTTCTCAGCAGTAGCTCATCCGCAGGCAAACGGGCAAGTGGAAGCAGTAAATAAAATTATCAAGTCAACCATCAAAAAGCAACTTGAAAGAGCTAAGGGTGGTTGGGTCGATAAGCTACCACTAGCACTATGGGCATATAGAACTACCCATAAAACTGCAACTGGGCATACTCCGTTTTCATTAGCTTACGGGTCGGAAGCAATGATTCCGGTAGAAACAGAGATCCCTTCACATAGAAGAATCCACTTCAGTCAAATGGAAAATGAAAAGTTGCAATCTGAAGCACTAGATCTTCTTGATGAGAAAAGAGAAGAAGCAGAACTCAGAGTTGCAGCTCATCAACAAAGAATAGCCAGACATTTCAATTCTAAAGTTCGCCAACGCAGCTTTGAAATCGGAGATCTAGTCCTGAAAAGAATTATGACCGCGACAGGTGTGTTTGGGCCTAATTGGGAAGGACCGTATGTGATAGGTCAGAAGCTTCTTGACGGCACATTCAAACTCACTACTGTTGAAGGAGATCAAATTCCAAGGGCATGGAACAGCGATCATTTGCGTCCATATTTTACTTAAAATTCTTGTTGAAATATTGTAAAAAGAATTGTGAATGTATGATTCTTGTAATTGAAAGCAATTGTAAAACTGATGAAAGTGAATGATGAATGAATATAAAGTGGATGTAGGCCCAGATTTTTGGCCGAACCACTATAAATCTTGTGTTCCTTACTTTTATTACATGTTTGCTTTATTTTCGATATAAAAAGTACATAGAATGTATTGCTAAAATGTCGATTTAAATTTTTGCAGACAATGGAAGTAAAACTTGCACATAATAAGACCGAGCAATTCACTCCATCATTCAACAAACAAATTTCAAGTCATAAAAAACCCGAATTCAAATCCTAGATAGGAAATATTTCAATTGAACGGCTAATGATTTCATAAAAACGAGCCCTTGCTAATAAATTGAGATTGTTTGAACAAACAAACATCCAATTAGGAAGCTAGTGCCCGTTCTCACGAACTTGCCTGTCAATGAAGTATACTTCCTTGGATTAAACCAGCTACTTGCAAAAAAGGGGAAATGGCGACTTGGAAAGGAAAAATAGAGGAATTGAAAGGCATAAGCAAGAAGACGAGGAAACAACCAAAATCCATCATCAGCAACACAAGTCCTCTTCAGAGGCACAACTTTTCGGAGGATAAAAGACCTCTAATGGGTCATATGCCACAAAAAAGAAAGTTCTCTACTCAACAAAAAAGATTGGAGGAGTCATGACCCTCCAACCATGAGAGAGCAACTTCCAGGCGATGAAAACCCTCTCTGAGGCACATTTCACCAGGAGTCGAAGTAGTTACTCTTCGGAGTATCACTTCACCAAAGTTGAAATGCAAACAAAATAAAGACCTCTTCGGAGGCACATTTCACCAGGAGTCGAAGTAGTTGCTCTTCGGAGTTTCACTTCACCAAAGTTGAAATGCAAACAAAATAAAGACCTCTTCGGGGGCACATTTCACCAAGAGTTGGGGTAGTTACTCTTCAGAGTTCCACTTCACCAAAGTTGAAATGCAAATAAAATAAAGACCTCTTCGGAGGCATATTTCACCAGGAGTTGAAGTGTAACAGCCGCTCTTCGGAATTTCACTTCACCGGAGTTGAAAGACAAGCAAAATAAGGACCTCTTCGGAGGCACAATCAAGAAGAAAGACCTCTTCGGAAGCCCACGTTTCGCCGAGATTGAAATAAAACTTCCAAGTGTTGAAACGTGGAAAAGCTTTCTAAGGCAAAACTCTTTGGAGGTACACGTTTCGCCGAGATTGAAATAAAACTTCCAAGTGTTGAAACGTGAAAAAATCCCTCCGTAGAGGTACAACTTTCCATATATAAAAAAGAAAAATCCTCATCAGGGGCATGCTTTAACTCACAAAGGAAGAGTAATTTACCTATTCTGGAAAATGATCTTCTTTTAAAAAAAAAAAAAAAAAAAAAAAGGAAGAAGAGAAGAGAAAAGGAGTTAAAGTACCCTTCAGAGGTCCGCTTTGCTACATAAAAGAAATCACTCGGTAAAAAAGAAAATGTACTTAAGCAAAAAAGAAAGAAGTGATTTCTTCAAAGGACAAAGCGCGTAGAAACTCATATGAAGGGGGTTGCACTCTACAAGAATTCTTTTTAAAATAAAAATAAAATAATTATTCTTTAGCAAATAAGAGTGCAAGTCCCCTCGAGGTATAGAATATTGCAGCATACTTATGGAATGGGGGCAATATAGTATAATTACACACGATATGGTATAACTAAACCAGCAAAAGGTAACGCTCAAGTAACATACCATAAGCTCGCTGCAATATCAAATAAACTCATGCCAAAACGAATAACAAATGTATTCTTTAATTCAAACAAAAGTTTGTACAAACGAGGAATCATTTTATTCAATTACAATGCAGGTACTGGTTTCAAAATAAGGAAAAGCGGGGGCCGGTACCCGCACAATTCTCGGCCAGTGCATGCAAAACACAAAAAACTAGAAACTGAAGATCTTCACTTCTTTTTGTTGCCTTTAGACCCTTTACCCGGCCGAATGATCAGCTTATCAGGGCGGTCGGTGGGCATAAGGGAAGTGGGAGAGGAAGGCGCAACCGGTCCAGCTTTCAGCTCCTCTTCAGTGGTGGTGACTATCTTCCCCCTCCTCTTTGGTGTCCCACGCTTCTTTTTTCTTCTTTTTGAGGAAGACTCACTCCCGGGAGTAACAAGTTTAGATAGAATAATCTCGTCAGAGGGAGTTCGCTCTGAAGATGTGTCACCTCCCTCAGGCCTTTCATCTTTCTGCTCTTGTGAAGCAATGGGATCATCCAAGCCGTGAAGAGCCTCTATTTGTTCTTCTTGTGACCCAGGTTGCGAGGCAGAAGGAGGTGCCACTTGAAGAGATGGAGGAAGGATCACCGGGGGAGAAGAAGCTTGAGTTTGGCTCGGTGCTTTCTCTACAAAGGAGAAAAAACTTAAAATATCAGTATCTTTCGAAAAGAGAGGGGATGACGGCTCGTCAAAAGTCGGGAATTCATTGACATTAGAGGAATAATCAAAAGTCGGGAATTCATTGACATTTGAAAAATAATCAAGAAGATCGTCAAGCTCACAAGGAGCGAACGAGCAGTTCACCACTTGGGCTGGTCCGGTGTCAAGTTTACCTGGGGCAGTTGGATCTCTGAGGCTGATTTCATATCGCTGTGCTTCGTTGCTTTCACCACCTTCATCCCCGCCTTGTGCACTTGTAGTTTCAGTTACTGTCTTAGTTGCAGGCGGAGTATAGGAGCTAGAACCCGTGATGTCAACCACAGGAGAAACTGGAGGTTGGATAGAGGAAGTAAGCGTTAATTCCTTTCCAGAACGTTCCTCTTCCGCCATTCCAGTTCTCATCCTGGCAAGTTGTTCTCGCCCCTTCGCAAGAGCAGCGCGAGCTTCCTCATCCAGGTAACGCGCCTCAAAATCTCCATCGCCATACCCGGCGTCTTTAAACATGTTAAGAGCAGCTTCCCACACCTCGGCCAGGGTGATTTCATACTTGGGACCAAGAAAAGAGAGGCTGCCGCGTCCCAAGACACAGTGTAAATAAAAATCGAATAAAGTCGAATTGATATCGGTTTCCATGGTCTGAGCAGTTTCTTCGGCTGCAATTTTGCCAGCCATGGCCTCATCTCGATCTTTTTCGGTCTGAGCAAGTTGGGCTTTTAGCGCTTCTATCTCCATGTCCCGGGCGCTCAGTTTATTCTGCAACTGGGTGACATCAGTGCGGTGGTTCTCTACAGCTTGTTCTAACCTCTCAGCTTTAGCTTCAGCGTCCCTCTGGCTGGCGTGCGCATCTCGCACTTGTTTTTGCAATACCTCTTCTCTTTGGGTGTAAGTATTAGTAGAAGAGGCAAGATCATCTTTGAGCTGCTTTACTTCAGCTTCGAGTTTTTCATTGTATTCGGCTATCTCCTTCATCTCAGCGTTGTGTTGATCAAGAATCTTCTGCCATTCTGATTTGTCATTTTCCATGGTCAGCATTGCTTCGATGTTAGCCCGATTAACTCTTTGAAGTTCATCAACCAGCTTTTGCCATCCAGACATTCTATCGATATCAAGCTTGACAGCATCGAGATTTCTGTACATAGCTTCTTTGTCGATGGGGACCAAATCAAGGTCGAAGCGTACCCCCCTCAAACACCAGTTCGGGAATCGGCTCTGCAAAGTCGGGGGGCCCCTTTCAACATGGTATGAAGGCCTGTTGAGAAGTGTTTGGATGGCACTTCCTTCAAGAGCAGGAGATTTGGAAGGGATGTCAATAGAAACTGAGGCACCAGGTCTCTCAGATGTCACGGGCACGTGCTCCTCGCCAAGTTTGGTCCGCTTTCTCGAATCCTCAATATGGATCTTCCCCCTATCATCGTGCGTTTTACGTTTATGGGAATCATCATCCCTTGGGAAGGATTCATGTCGCATGCCCGCTCCCTCATGACGTTCTTCATACCTTCTCCTCTCTTCAGCTTTTCGCGCAGCTCTCTGCTCATTGGTCTCTCTGGGATCGGTATAGTATTGCTTGTAATCATAGCTGCCACGCCCTCCATAGCGTCGAAAGTCTTTGTAATAAGAACCGCTGCCGCTGCGCCCCATAGAGGAATCTGAAAAGGCAAAAATAGCAAGTCTTAGAAACTTCCGGAGAAAAGAAGTTAAATGTGAACAAATGCCAAAAAATCCTAAGTGTTGTGTGATGTGCAAGCTACGCGCATTAAGCTACAAACCACTCATTGGTGTAGAGGTGATGATAGCTTGGGTATGAGGAGTTGGTGTTTGTGTTGGTGTTAGTCGAAGAAGGGACGTCGCCTCAACTATAGGAGAGATAGTTTTAGACACGTCATCTCTAAAAAGCTCCTGTGAGGTCACTATTATGTCGCTCAACCCATCATAAACATCGTCACCATCATGCTCGGTGAGACTTGTTTTCTCAGTTCCTACATCAGCTAGTCCCCCGAGAGGCTGTGAAGGTTCTTCTTCTTCCTCAATCGGGGCAAGTGCCGTCTTAATAGATGACCCCATAATGTCGGTAGGGGTGGAACATTTCACCAATGAAGCTTCGATGTTAGACTCTTTTGATGAGGGTTGTTCGATAGTAACGGGGGCATCCGATGCTTCAGTCGGGGAATCGGGAACTTCAGTCGGAGCTTCACAAAGCTGAGTATAGCGAGAAGGGTGGAGAAGTCCGTATTGATGTAGAAATTCGTCGCTTAGTAGAAACTTGATACTTCTCTCTTCTGCGGCTACAGCGCTCAGTCTATCAAAAGTCTGCCTATGTATCGGATCTCTAGAGGGAAGGGGAAGTGCTGAAAAAAGCAAAGAATGAGATTAGCAATTTGGACCCCGAAAAGAGTTAAAAAAGAAAGTGGAAAGACGGAAATAAATGATCTTACTTCCTACTCTCCAAGAAGCATAAAACTCTGGGGGACTGCGGGCAAAGAAAAATTGGTTTAAAAATCCATGGACACTTTCAGTAAGATCAAGAATGAGCTTGCGGTTTCTTGCACTTCTCACAATGATAAGAGAAGGATGGTCTTTGCTCTTTGCAAACGAGCATAAGTAGCGAATTTCTTCGAAGCTCGGCAGTCGGTCAAGATTTCTTCTGAACAAAACACCCAACCCCATCAAGATAGCGTAACCATTAGGATGAAGTTGGAACGGAGAAATTGACATCCGAAGAAGAAGAATTCGAAGAAAGTCATTGAAAGATGGGATCGCCCCACTTAAGCACATTTGACGATTAACCGCGACAAAACCATAGGGAGGTCTGTCAGCAGTATCATTCGGTCCAGGAAATATGACATCATCTTCAGCAAAGCCGAATTGAGTACGCAACTGAATAAATGTTCTCGAAGATAGAATAGTCGAAGTTCTTTCCGGAGGATTCTCTATAGGAACAGCTATCGGGAAAGTTTCTTCTTCTTGACTTGCTGCTTCTTCTCCTTGATGGGAAGTCATTCTACACAAGCAATTGGATATTCAAACATGAAGGTGCACGTTTCCTAAAGTGTGTGAAGTGTTGTACAAGTATCAATCAAACAATAAGCAAAGGTAACTGGAATAAAACCTAGCAAACATTTGTTAGTTATAAAAACCAGGAATCTTTGTTTTGAGTTTGAATATGCAAATACAATGTTGATGCAAACAAATCAGTTCAAATTGTTGATACTTTGCATTAATATTCTACTTTAGTCAATTAATTTACAACATTTCATGCAATATGTTCATATCTCTTATCTTGTCTTAACTAATCTGTCGTTTGATATGGGCAGTCAATGGCAGTATGTGCGCCTTGGTTTTCTTTGTTTGTATGTTATTATCAACAGGTTTACAGCTCAAAAGTGAGAATGATATGTGAAGTGACACAATGACATTCAAACAAATTTAAAGTTGGGGCATTTCAAATCTTAATCCCTGTTCAAGGTTTATTCAATTTAGTTCGGTAGTCCGGGTTAAAATACTTGAAGAAGGCCTATGTTTCTAAGTGTCAATACGTCCAGAGCCCAAGTGTTAGCTCGGCTACGATTCAAAAATTCTCATGCGAGATAAGACTGAGTCGGTAACGGGTCAAAATCTAGGTGGTTCAGCTTGGCGACTCATTTCCGCTAGTTCGCATGGGGGAGATAAGAAGGCAAGCTCCAAGTCGAAAGGCAGGAATTCCTCCAAGTCTTAACTCGGTCACGATCTAAGCTTTAATGTTTAGGTCGGCGAGATTCTTTCAAGCATTATCTCAACCACGATTTAAGGTCGTGTAAGAGCTAGATCGGTCGAAGGCTAAGCCACCTAAACCCACTAACTCGCCTTCGAGCCAACATCCCATAGCATTAAACCCGATAACCCAATAGCCATTTCTTCAACAGCAGCCTTCATTCAAGCTATCGGATCATCCAATAAAACAGCTCCAAATCGCATAAGTCCGTTGCTCTGCCTTCAGAGATCATTGAACCTGAGTGATAAAACCTTCTTCATCATCTCAACGATCATCTGAAGCCAAAATCGAGTAACCTAAACTTCATCGACTACAGGTATAGTGAGATTCGTGATGGAACGTTGCGCGAAGAGACAATTCGTATTCAAGTGACAGAATTCATGAACCAATAGCAATCTATGATCGAGAAGGGGACGGATTCACTTACGCTCTGAATAGTAGGAATTGCTGGTGATCAGGTAGGATGGAATCGCCTTAAAGAACTCAAGAGAATTTTAATGGCGGAGTTAAGAGAGCAGGTAATGAGAAAGAAGAAGGGGATATGATTTATACCTCGTAGTGAAAGGAACTGAAGCGGCAATTCGCCGGCTTAACTTTTGGACCGTGCCCGATCTAATAACGTGCCGACTCAGTGAAGGGCCGAGATAAGAGATGTTTCGAAGCACACGACTTAAGCCTAAGGCGTATACTTCGAGGGGCAAATGTTAACCCTATCTCGGTTACGACTCAGCAGGTCTAGTACGTGGAGATGGCGCCGACTCAAGAGATGCCGACTCAGAAGAGTTGCCGACCTAACCAATTAACAAGGTGGCCGACTTAGTTCGGTGCCGACCTAATTAGTTAAGAAACGCGCCGATCCAATGCTTTCACATAGATACCGACCTAAGGCATGAAGAAATTCCGACCTAAGGCTTGAAGGGATGCCGGTCTAACGAGGCTATGCCGACCTAAGGAAAGTTCCGACCTAGTATGGAAGCCGACCTAGTGTATGTTCCGATCTAGCAACTCGAGGACTTTACCGACTTATAGTAAGTCGTAACCGATCTAAGGGTGTAAAGGTTGGAGTAGCGGGGCAGTTTAGCATGTGACATACTAACTCGGTAGCGACCTAGCTTGTTTCCATTAAGTCGTAGGGCTTGACTCGTTAGATCGGCGAAGGGATAAGATAAGTCGGTCGCGACCTAGCTTGACCCGGTAACGACTTTGGACTTGTGCAAATTCAACGAAGGAAGATCAACACAGCTTGATCATATAAGGGCTCCTATAAGCCGGCTGCGACTTAACTGGGTCGGTGAGGAGTTAAGACCGAGCCTAAGTCCAAAAATCTTTGCCTATAAATACCACCCTACCTTCAACATTAAAAGGACCTTTGGTTGATCAATTTTCAAGGGCCATTACTCTGCCGAATTCCAGACTACTTCAAAGCTTTTTAGATCCAACAAACTTCTAAAGGAACTCCATGAAGGAATCATCCACATTCACCATGGATTTGAAGATGATTGTCAACGTCAAAGCTTGAGCTACTTGTTTTACATATCCTATAACTTGAAGTGTGTTGTAATTGAAAGATCTTGTAAAGGGATTGTAATCAAACTAGTGATAAAAAGATTAAAGTGGACGTAGGCTGGATTATAAGCCGAACCACTATAAAAACTGTGTCTCTTACTGTTTTTCTGCATACTTTCTGCTTATTTCTGTTTCCCGTACGAACGGGTGGTGCTTTCACAATCACATCCTATACACCAGGGTGTTAGCGTTTAAATTTGAGCGTTAACAACTATTTTCTTACAAAGCTCGTTTCTTAAACCGTTTTCCAATCCATTAGTATATACAAACCTTTACCTCACTCGTATGAGAAATCTAATTAAAAGGCTTAGTAAAACAAGTGGTATGAAACGCTTGCGTTTACTTCGCCGGTTAATTCTTGGACTTTTTCGATTGAATCTCTTGTGACAATTTTCTAGTGGAGATCTAAAGCTTGTTCGTAAATATTTGAGTTAAGCAAGTAGTTATGGGACATGAAGCTAAACTTTTATATTTACTAACTTAGTGTAATTGACACTTCTTAATGATCAGTGACGATCATTTTTGTGATTTAGACTAGCAATGTGCGATGTCTCTTTATCTACGAGGGAGATTAAACCTCGTTTTGTGGATTTTCGACTAAAATTGGTGGGTAGCAACCCATGGTCTTCGGGCCATTTGTGGAGCTTCGGCTCAATTTGTGATGGTTAGCAACCATGGAATTAGCGTTCCGTTAGTGTTACACGTGTTGGTGAGCTTTATGCTACCGTTTGTGATAGGCCTTCCCCCTTTTTGTGATTTCTGGATTTCTATTGATGATTTCTAGAATTTGTGTTTCACCAATTTTCGTGATTTTCATTGATAGGTTCTATCAATATTTTTGCATTGGTGAATTTATGTGTCATTGACTTTTGTGATTGGCATTGATATAATTGTCAATATTTATAGTTTTTGTGATGGAGATATAGGGTATGCCATTCCTTTTTATCTTTGAGAACATTCTTGTGATATTGATTAATCTCTTATTGATCATCATTTACATGCTTTCTATAGTATGTCATTATGGTTATTACATGTGCATGTCATATCATTCAATTCTTTATCGTGTCATCTGGTATTTATAGCTAGACTGATCCGTTTATTGTTTTCTTATTAAATAATACTCGGGTCATACCGAGATGTTACAGGTGCTTCTGCTTGACTTTACATCCGGGATTACCTTCTTGACTTTTTGTTAACTACTTAGATTAGTAGTTTTTGGTTATATACATTTGAGATATAGACTCCATGATGTATACTTATTCATTAGTGTAGTTCGTGTAACTATTCTTTTGTGATATTGTGGATCTTTTTAGACCGCTGCTCTGATATAGACTTCCGAGTGTAATATTCATATCTATTTCCGCCTTTGTGATGTGGATTTTCTGTGACTGATTATGTTATGTTTATTTCTGTATTTGTTTCTGAAGAAATTATAGCCACTGTATAGTTGCTTTGAGTTTGTGTCGGTATGTCGGATTTCCCTCTTGATAAAGAAATGCATGTTATACTATCTGACATACCGCTGCTCGCGCAAAGCAATTACACGGATGGTCGCTCCTCAACAACCTTATTCTCCGTGCTAGTTGACAGCATTCACAGTAATGTTCTTGGCTAGCATGGGTATAGAGGTGAGGCGTCACAGTTTGGTATCAGAGCGAAACTTTGGAACAATGTAGAATAATTTAATAAGGATCATCGTCCTAAGTCCATCTTAGGAGTTGTGCTTTAGGATTTAATTCGCGTCTTCGTACCGTTCTATCCTATTTTCTTTTCTGATTTCTTGTTTTATTTATCAAGATTGCTTGATATCCAATTGGTGAATAACCTTTGTCTTCTTCTTTCTTTCTTTCTAAAGGAAGAGAAATGGTTAGACCAGGCCGCTCCAGCGCCGGTCAATCTAGTGCTCCACCCCAAGATGGAGTTTTTATGACTACCCAACAACTTCTTGACCTTGTCACAAACGCTCAAGCAGCTGGTTCTAATCCGGAACCTACTCACCCTAAATCCGGATTTGCATGCCTGTGCAACGACTATACTAATTTGGGTGGGAAGCCATTCAAAGGTTCTGAAACTATTATCGAGGTCCAGGCTTGGTTAAGGACATGCGATCACATCTTTTCTCGCATGAATCTTATTGACCTTCACCGAGTTCAGGTGGCCTCTAGTATGCTCCAAGAAAGAGAATTGGACTGGTACGAACTTCTTATTTCAGAGATTAATGAAGCGGCTCTCACCTGGGAGCAATTCCGGGAACGCTTCGAGTTGAAATTTGTACCAGAAGCAGAGAAAGTGACATTGGCTCGACGATTTATAGACCTTGTTCAAGGTGATTCTTCCATGACTGATTATGTCGCCTCCTTCGAGTCGCTTTCCAAATGTGGGGTTGAATACATCAACACCCCTTTAAAAAAGAACCAGAGGTTTGTCTATGGATTAAACAAACATCTCAAGAAGCCATTACTTCTAAAATTAGAAGTTCCTTTCGACCAGCTTATTGATATCGCTCTTCGTCTTGAAGTGGCCGATAATGAAGGTGATGTTGAAGTTGTGCGAGCCCAACAGAACTTCGACAATAACTTGAAGAGGCCTAACAAATTCAATGGCACTCATCCCAACAAAAAGGGTAAGCAAGCATCTCCAGCAGCAAAGGCTCCTACCTTTAGTTGTGGGGAATTCTATAATTGCGGTTCAAAGGACAATTATTCAAATAAGTGTTCGAAGCCCCTCACTTGTCGCTACTGTAAAAGTCCCGGACATGTTATACCTTCATGCCCCAAACTTCAAGGCAAGAAGGAGGGAAAGCTTAATGTTTCCCAAGCCACTGGCAACACATCTCGTGGTCAAGGTATTCCTCATACTATCCTTGATGGCATTAATGTGTTTCGTGATCATCCTATTCGTGTTCTTTTTGATACGGGTGCATCCCATTCTTTTATTTCAAAAGAACTCGTTGATACTTTTTCTTTGGATGTTATGCGTTTAGTGACTTCTTTGAGAATTGGGAATCCGGTTGGTGGATCCGCAATACTCAGTTTATTGTGTAAAGATGTCGAGATTATTTTGTGTGATTTTTCTTTCCTAGCCGATTTGCATGTCATGCGTTATTTGGGCTTCGGAATGATTTTGGGAATGGATTGGCTTAATCGTTATGAAGATCAAATCCTATGTCCTAAGCGGACTATTTATCTATGACATCCGCTATCTGTTAATCAGGTTTCTATTATTCTTAAAGATTCGGATTCCGCTTTGGTTGCATCTTTATATTCTTTAAACCCTCTTGATGACGATGATGATGACGAGGGTGGTATTATTTCTCTTATTCACGTCGTTCGTGAATTTTCCAAAATATTTGAGCCTGTTTTAGGATTACCACCTAAGCGAGCAATTGAGTTCAAAATTAATCTTATTCCAAGAGCTCAACCTATTACTCGTCCTCCTTATCGCCTGTCTAATAAGGAGAATGAGGAGATGCGCAAACAATTATCCGAATTGGAGACGAAGCAATTTATTCGCTCTAGTTCCTCGCCTTTGTACGCTTAGGCTTTGCGTTGACTACCACAAGCTTAATGATCTTACAATCAAAAATAAATATCATTTACCTCGGATTGATGATCTATTCGATCAACTTTGTGGTGCTAAAGTCTTTTCACAATTGGACTTGGCTACCGGTTTTCATCAGCTTCGTATTGCAGAGGATAGCATTCCTTTGACATAGTTTCGTACACGTTATGGATCTTATGAATGGCTTGTGATGCCGTTTGGTTTGGCTAATACTCTGGCTTATTTCGTTGACCTTATGAATTGAGTTTTCAAAGATTTCCTTGATCGATTTGTGCTCATCTTCATTGATGATATTCTTGTGTATTCAAAAACCGAAGAGGAACATGAAAAGCATCTTCGAATTGTGTTGGAAACCCTTAGGAGTAATCAATTAAAAGCAAAATTTTCTAAATGCCATTTTTGGCAATCTCGCGTGAAGTTTCTCGGTCATATTATTTCCGAATCCAGAATTTCCGTGGATCCTTCAAAGATTGAAGCGATTCAAGATTGTAAGAGACCGGAGAGTGTGACAGAGATTCGTAGTTTTCTTGGATTGGCGGGCTATTACCGTCGCTTCATAAAAGACTTTTCTAAAATTGCCGTGCCTCTTACTGGCTTAACAAAGAAAGGCATTAAATACATTTGGTCGGACAAATGTGAAGCTTCTTTTCAGAAATTAAAAGAACTCCTTTTCGATGCTCCTATTCCTGTGATTCCCGATGGAAACCATGATTTTATTGTTTATACCGATGCTAGTCGCGTTGGTTTGGGTGCCGTTCTTATGCAAAGAGAACGTGTTATTGCTTATGCTTCTAGGAAATTAAATCCAACCAAGACTAGATATGCCACTCATGATTTAGAGCTCGCGGCTATTGTTTTGGCTCTTCGGATTTGGCGTCATTATCTTTTAGGAGAGAAATTCTTTCTTTATACCAATCATAAGTCTTTGAAGTATTTATTCTCTCAAAAGGAACTTAATTTCCCCCAACAACGTTGGCTCGAGTTCCTTGCACCTTATGATCTTGATATCATTTATACTCCCGGAAAGGGAAATCGTGTTGTCGATGCTCTTAGTCGCAAGCAACAAGCGATTGCTTTTATGATGATATCCGAATGGAACGATCTCGAGATTTTATCCACTTGTGAGATTCGAGAGAGCGTATCCGATTTATGCTCATCACTTGTTTTATGTAGCCTTGAGGCTCGTTCTTCTCTTTTAGACCGCATTCTTGAAGCTTAAAGACTAGATCCCGAATTGGCTCTTCTTAGCCAAAATATTAAGGATAAAATTGATATTGAAGGTTTGAAGGACTTTGATATTGATTCTCGTGGCGGCATTTGAAAATTTGGTAGACTTGTCGTGCCAAATATTAGTAATCTTCGAAAAGATATTTTAGAAGATTCTCATCGTTCTAAATTTACCATTCATCCCGGTAGTAGTAAAATGTACGCAGATATGAAGCGGCTTTATTATTGGGAGGGAATGAAATCTGATATTGCTAACTTTGTTAAGTGTTGCATGACTTGCCAACTTGTCAAGGGCGAATATCAAAGGCCCGGTGGGTTGTTGCAACCTTTAAAATTCCAATTTGGAAGTGGGATCAAATTTCCATGGATTTTATAGACGGCCTTTCCCGTTCTCGTTCGGGTCATAATAGCTTATGGGTGATCGTTGATAGGCTTACTAATTCCGCCCATTTTATTCCCGTTCGATCTAATCGAACCGTTCCTCTTTTGGCCAAACTCTTTATTAAAGAGATTGTTAAATTACATGGAGTTCCTACTTCTATTGTTAGCGACCGTGATCCATTGTTTACTAGTGGATTTTGGAAGAGTCTTCGAAAAGCTTTGGGAACGAAGCTTAATTTTAGCACCGCTTATCATCCCCAGTCAGATGGACAAACCGAGCGTGTGAATCAAACTCTTGAAGATCTTCTTCGTGCTTGTGTGCTCGATTTCAGTGGAAGTTGGTAAGATCATATTTCACTTGTCGAATTTTCCTATAATAATAGCTTCCAATCTAGTATTGGTATGGCACCTTTTGAGGCACTTTATGGAAGGCCATGCCGATCTCCTTCTTGTTGGCTTGAGATCGGTGAGAAGCTGGTTTTAGGTCCAGATTTTATTCGTGATTCCATAGAAAAGATTGATCTTATTCGTCATAGGATGAAAGAAGCCCAGAGTAGACAAAAATCCTATGCCGATAACCAGAGAAGGAAATTAGAATTTTCTGTGGGAGATCCCGTATTTAACCGTGTTTCGCCTATGAAAGGTGTTGTATGTTTCAGCCGATCGGGAAAATTGGCGCGTCGATATATTGGGCCATTTCCTATCACTGAACGTATTGGTTCCATGGCTTATCGCCTTTTATTACCCACTCAATTTTCTGTTATCCATGATGTGTTTCACTTTTCTCAACTTCGGATATGTCTTCGGGATTCCGATTCTATTCTTGAGCCCGGTGTTGTGGAAGAGATTGAAGTTTCGCCTAATTTGACTTATGAGCAACATCTTATTCGTATCTTTGCTTCGGAAGTCAAACGACTTCGAAATAAAGATGTTCCGCTTGTAAAGGTTCAATTGTCCTCAAATCCTAAGGATTGCTCTTGGGAATCTAGAGAATTCATCGAGCGAACACATCCGGACTTGCTTACTCCTGCTCTTTGAGGTGAACCTTCTATTTCAAATTTCTTTTATGTTAATATATGCTTTTATGGTTCTTACTTTTTATTTTCAACTTATATATTACGAGGACGCAATTTCTTTAAGGAGGGGAGTCTGTAACAACCCGCATATTTATCGATTTTATATTTAAATATTTTATTTAAATATTTTGTCATTAATCGGATATTGGTCCGAAAAGCTACTTTTTGCAAACCGTCGAGTTGGGACTCGGGACCCCTTCCATTGAGTTCAAAATGCCGTTTGCAACCTTTTTGAGTATAAATTTTGATATATTAGGAGCAAGTCAAAAATTTGACCATTTTCACTTTGGTTCTGGGTTTGGGTTCAGCCCTATGTTTAACTTATACTCAAATCTGAACCACTCCTCTCCATTCACCATCACTTCCTCCTCTTTTCAGTTCTAAAGCACCAATGGTGGGAGAGACGGGAAATTAAAACTCCAAAACACTAGTTTTCTTTTGCAGATCAAGCTCTAGCTCCAAACTAATAGAAGAAACCATTGGTAAGCTTCTCTTCTTCTTCTCCAACTCTTCCTCTCTTTGATTTCAGTAAATTCCTAAACCTAATTTGGGAAATGTTTCTCTTTTAAGCTTAGAATCAAGCTTCTTGAGTTGGATTTGAAGAGTGGTTGATTCCCCTTTTGCTTTCAAGCTTCTTCCTCAATCGTTTGGATTCAAAGGTGAGATTTTTATCTCACATCTTATTCTATGTTTATCTTCGTTTGTTAGGTATGAATTCCTAACACTTATTCTTGTGTGATTGCTCTTGGTTTGGATTGATTTGGTGAATATTCCAATTTTTAGTGTTTTGGGTTCAAATCTTTAAAAATCCTAACTTTGATGTTTGAATGTGTTTTGGTTATGCATCGAAGAGCGTATAGGGCCGGGTAGTCGATTGGCATAAACCCTTAGCGTCGTTGCTCGAGCGAATGCAATTTGGTCGAGGTTAGATCTCATTTGGATGGGCTGGGAAGAGACAGGCAACAGGTACGGTCGACCAGCTCTGCTGCTGGCCGACCGACCTGCTTCCAGAGTGCATAAGCACTTCTCCGTTTTCTGGTCTGGTCGACCGACCACAGCGTTCGGCCGACCGACCTGTTACCCCGAGCATTTCAGTTTTCTGGTCCGGTCGACCGAGCTCTATAGCCAGCCGACCGACCTGATGCAATTTTGCCTATTTTCACCTAGTTGCTTGAATTTCCAACTTTAATCGATTCGTGTTGTTTCCTATTTGTTGTTATCATTTATTATGACCTTGATGACTCCTTTTTAGGGATTTTTGAATAACCATTTCGATGGATCCTTTATCGATTTCTTTTGATTTTATTCACGTCTTCGTATGTGAACTTTAGCGATTGATTGTTTCTACAATCATGTTTGTGATTTGTCACTTTAAAAATATAAAGGTTTCTATACTAATAGTAAATATCAAAACTCTTTCTTCAAATGATTTTTACACTATTTTCTTACAAAGCTCGTTTCTTAAACCGTTTTCCAATCTATTAGTATATACAAACCTTTACCTCACTCGTATGAGAAATCTAATTAAACGGCTTAGTAAAACAAGTGGTATGAAACGCTTGCGTTTACTTCGTCGGTTAATTGTTGGACTTGTTCGATTGAATCTCTTGTGACTATTTTCTAGTGGAGATCTACAGTTTGTTCGTAAATATTTGAGTTAAGCAAGTGGTTATGGGACATGAAGCTAAACTTTTATATTTTCTAACTTAGTGTAATTGACACTTCTTAATGATCAGTGACAAACATTTTTGTGATTTAGACTAGCAATGTGCGATGTCTCTTTGTCTACGAGGGAGACTAAACCCCGTTTTGTGGAGTTTTGACTCAAATTGGTGGGGTAGCAACCCATGGTTTTCGGGCCGTTTGTGGAGCTTCGGCTCAACTTGTGATGGTTAGCAACCATGGGATTAGCGTTCCGTTTGTGATACACGTAGTGGTGAGCTTTATGCTACCGTTTGTGATAGGCCTTCCCCCTTTTTGTGATTTCTGGATTTCTATTGATGATTTCTAGAATTTGTGTTTCACCAATTTTCGTGATTTTCATTGATAGGATCTATCAATATTTTTGCATTGGTGAATTTGTGTGTCATTGACTTCTGTGATTGGCATTGATATAATTGTCAATATTTATGGTTTTTGTGATGGAGATATAGGGTATGCCATTCCTTTTTATCTTTGAGAAGATTCTTATGATATAGATTAATCTCTTATTGATTATCATTTACATGATTGCTATAGTATGTCATTACGGTTATTATATGTGCATGTCATATCTTTCAATTCTCTATCATGTCATCTGGTATTTATAGTAGACTGATCCGTTTATTATTTTCTAATCAAATAATACTCGGGTCAGACCAAGATGTTACAGGTGCTTCTACTTGACTTTACATCCGGGTTACCTTCTTGACTTTTGGTTAACTACTTAGATTAGTAGTTTTTGGTTGTATACATTTGAGATATAGACTCCATGATGTATACTTATTCTTTTGTGTAGTTCGTGTAACTATTCTTTTGTCATATTGTGGATCTTTTTAGACCGCTACTCTGATATACACTTCCAAGTGTAATATTCATATCTATTTCCGTCTTTGTGATATGGATTGTCTGTGACTGATTATGTTATGTTTATTTCTATATTTGTTTTTGAAGAAATTATAGCCACTGTGTAGTAGCTTTGAGTTTGGGTCGGTATGTCGGATTTCCCTCTTGATAAAGAAATGCATGTTATACTATCTGACACACCGTTGCTCCCACAAAGCAATTACACGGATGGTCGCTCCTCAACAGCCTTATTCTCCGTGCTAGTTGACAGTATTCACAGTAATTTTCTTGGCTAGCGTGGGTATAGAGGTGGGGAGTCACACATGCTTTTCAACAAAATCTTAACTTATCCTCCTTCCGCTAAGGTCTTGACCTACTGATTATCCTTTTGAAATGTTCGAAAATCAATTTTTCTAAAGGTGGACAGCAATTTATTCACTAGAAAGCTTTCTTTATCCCAGTTTTAGGAATTTTAAAGTTTATCTACTGTTTTTATTTTGAAATCGACAATAGAAGATGGTTACACCCATTCTCTCATCAGAATCTGATTTTATTCAATAATTTCTAGTTTTTATCCCCTAGGTTTTAAATTTATTAATTATTTTGGTGATTTTTGGAAATAGAATATGAATAGTTTCGGTTTGAATCCATTTTATTATCAGATTTTATTTACTTGTTTATTAATAAAGTTTTGAAGTCTGTAATTACAATCGGGTTTGGGATTAGTCAAACCCGATTCGATTACTTGGAACCCTCTTGTGTACCTTCTAGTGGCATAAAATGACATTTCTACCCCCCATTAAAGGAGATTAAGGTGGTAATAATGGATTTGCCTTCTTAGCATCTTTTGATGGGGTCGAAAGGTGTTGTGATCCTAACTTTACCAACAGCGTCGAAAGGATCGGTAGTTAAGTGGTATTTCAAACCTTTCGACAATGAGCTCTCGACGAGGTCAAAGATTTTCAAACCTTTCGACTACTAGCTTTCGACAAGGTTGAAATTCTTTGACCTTAGAGTTGTCTCTGTCCATCTTTGTTGAAACGTTTAGAGAATATACGAGTTAAAACTTAAACATTTCGACTTCAATGGGTTTGATATGTTTCGACAATATTGACCAGACCCTTCGACAACGTCATCCACGCTAGTATTTTTACTCAGGGATTTAAAGTAATTGGTTTCGACCATGTCGAAAGGTCTTGCCACTTAGTTTTATATTACATTCGAATAACGCCCAGGCTTCCATAGAGATTTCGACGTTGTCGAAAGGTGATGAATGGATTAATGTTTCGTTTCTTCCTTTCGACTTTGTTGATAGCCTAAGGAATTCATACCATTATTTATTTACTTTTCTAGGATTTCAACGATGTTGAAGTATGAAGGTTTAAAGTTGATGCCATTACCCTTTCGACATTGTCAAAAGCATGAGTTTTGGACCTTTCAACACCGTCAACAGTTCGAACTACTTAGTTTTTTTGCCACTTTAAAATTTTATGCATCTTTTCATACTTGAGATATCTAATTAAATTTCTTTGCTTAATTCTTGAGCACTTTCTAAATTCTGAAATAATCAAAAATTTTAACCGAAACGTTTTCACCTGCAAAAATCATGAGCTCTTCTATAGTTGAAGCTATTGCCAAGCATTCCTCTAATGTATCTTAAGATGATTCAATATCATTCTGAAAGATTTTGGTATAACTAGGATCAAAGCTATCCCTCCTAAAGCAACTGATACCATCGAAACCCGCTAGAAGGATATTTTGCTTACATTGCTATCTATATATAGCATGGCAAACTCCCTCCTTTCCTAGAGTTCTTGTGTTCATACTTATATCATGTTGGAATCGCTTCGATTCAACTATCTCCAAATGTCTACAACCATCTATTATCTCTGGAGACGTTGATGTTGGAATCTAGAATTCCTTCACTTGACGCTAATGTACTAAACTCATTGATAAAGTTGGCAAGGTTGAGTAATCTCAACAAGAAGATATACCGTGTCAATGCATACAAGAAGTTAATATCAGATAGGATTAAAAAATTCAAGGACTGGGAGAACCAATTCTTCTTTGTTAAGTGCTTTGCTGATGTTCGCAGGACTTTTGCTTCCTCCTATAAGTCTACTCTAGTGTTGTCTTTACTTTATGTTTTCCATTAACTAATCTCTGGCTTTCTTGGGTGAATCTATCAAGAAACTTAATGAAGTCGATAGGAGAACCGTTGATTCTATAATTGCAGCTTCAAAACAAATTGGAAGCAGATTGACCCTTCCAACTCTTTCAAACTTGATAAAACATTCTTTATTTACATTGGACCAAAGAATCCAACGAACTCCTCCTTCTATCATGCACAATTCATGCGACAAGTGCTTTCTCTCCTTAAGCAATGCCGAACACTTCTCTTTAGTTTCTCCTATCTGCACTGACCCTTCAGGCATACTAACAATATTGAATTTTCCATTTTTGTCCTTTGAATTCTTTAAGTTATTTCAACTAACTTTAAATAGCTTGAATTCATTCAGCTTCTTCTCAAGCCATAGTGGCTTCTAGCGGTGGTACCCCTCCGCAATCGACTTGTAGGGTCACATCTATCATGCATCCTTTGTCAAATCCAAGAGAACGTACGAAAGAAAACTTATGGAACCATTTGAAGATGCACCACTAGAAATAATAGCCAAAGTTATTGATTTGGAGGTAAAGGAAGAGCACTTGTCCCTCGACCGAGTCTCAAAGAGCCCTATTTTAGAAGTCTCTAAAGATAAATCAAAGAATACTTTGCATATTTCTAATCCTTTTCCACACATCTCGATCCCCGACTCTCTGGCTGCCCTCAAGCAGATGTAGTTGGCCTTGTTGATGATTCTTTTTGCAAAGCAAACTCCTCTAGGGTCGTCATCTTCTGTTCCTCCATTACTAATTTTGAATAACTTTTCGAGCTCATCCTACATTCCGAATCATTTGTTTCTTCTTCTCTACCCTCTTTCACCTCGGACTTAGCGAAAAATTATCGCTCTCTAATGGGGTAGAAACTTTCAGTAAGCTCTCAACCAATTGAACTTATCATCGTTGGACTTCTCTAATTGCGGTCTTGTGTTATACCTCTTGTTGCAAATCTCTAGGTATTGAATTGCTCTAGATGATCCTGTTTCCAAGTCTTTCACTTAATCTTCTAGTTGTAGAAGGAAAACTCTAAGTTCAAAGACCGTGTGTCTTCTTTAACTGCTGCCTAAGATGACGCTTCCACAGAGTTGGAAAGGGTAAAGGCCTCCTTTGCCAGGTTCGAAATAGATTTGGAAGAAAAGAAGAAGCCCATCAACCTGCTAATGATGAAAAACTTGCCATGGAGCTCACTCTTGAAGATTTAAAAGATGACAAATTTCGCATGGTTGCCAAAAATACTTCTTTGAAAGATATGTTCAAAAAGACCAAAGCCACGCTCACAATAGCTATTCATACATTCTCCGGCGTTAAGCGTCAAGGATCATAGTCTACTGATGTTACCCTTGGGTTTATGATGTTAAAGAACTATGAAGGTGTCATGATGCTTGCTTACATTGACAACTACAAGGACCGCCCTAACTTCAGCTTTTGTTCACTTTATCCTGCATTATTCAAAAGAGTTGTGGACAAAATCAACCACCTGAAGCAGGGCATCGAACCCGAAGGTGAGGAAGAAATCAATGCATCCAAAGTTCTTTCTTTTGATAACATCTCCTTCGATATCCAATATAATTCTGGGGAGGAGGGTGACAGTAATGATGTTGAAGAGGAAAAAGTTGATGACGACGATAAGGGCAGCGATTATGACAATGATGATGACTCTTTTGGATGTCAAGGCCTTGGTGGAGACAAAAGGGGGACTTCCAGTGCTTTAGAAAAGGACAATGGTGATCAAATCAAATTTCCTGATAAAGATAAAACTCCACAACACGATATTTAACATGCTTCCCCCGGGCCTTCTGCTGCTCTGGAAGAAGATTCTACTCCAGCTCGAACTAAGGATCCAACAGAGAAAGAACAAGACCCAAAGACTTCCATTCCAATTTCTCAGGTATGGAATTCCCTGTTTAAATGTCTTACACTACGAAGATAATAAGTAATGCTAAATCATTATTCTTATATAAAGAAGTTTACTTTTCCCTATAGAACAAAACTTGATAGAAAATAGGCGGAAATTGACAAGCTATATAGTAAGTTGGAGATATTTATAAAGGAGCACAATATTCTGTTTGAGAAATATCATAACCTTGAAAGAAGCACATCCGTATCAGCATTTTTAACTATCAGAGGGCTGTCCCTTTATTAAACAAAGTGCGCCTTCGATATGACGCTCTATTGAAGGAAAATAAAAGTTAATAACTCTATATTGGATGATGATCAAAGAGAGGGGCATTTTAGTTAACTTTTTGTATAAAGCATATTGTAGACATTGTATTATAGATTTTTACTACTTAAGCAAATTCAATGAGGGCTTACTTAGGCGTTTTCACAAAAGATACTTAGATGAATTCGGCCTGACCCGCATCCTGGAGCTTGTTGGAACTTACCGTAAGTCAGATCGAGTCCTCAAGGTCTTCCATTTGAAAAGCTTAAGTACTATGGAGATAAATTTATTTTTGACTTTTTCTCTAAATCTCTTTTGTATGAACCAGATGAATAATTGTTAATATGTAACAACTAATAAATTTATGAATACATGTTTTGGCTATGTTTTCTATGCTTAGATTATTTTATTGTATTATTTCATAATATTAGTTCTTTAGGTCGACCCATCCTAAAAGATGTAACGCCCCATAATTTCATGACATTATCTAGGATACTTAATTGGTTAAATTAAATAAAATAATGTGGGGATTAATAGGTTGAGACTTGCTTAGCTAAGGGTAGTTGTGCATAATTAGGTGTTAACTAATTTAAAATAACCTAAAACAAAGGTGTTAGGAAATGACAAGGGCAAATGGGAAATAAGTGGAGCTTATAGCCCTAACTCTCAGGACAAAGAAACTCACGTTCATTTCATTTTACAAAAACTAAAACACTAAGGTCGGCCACCTTTTTCACTCATAAGAAGAAGACTAAATTTAGGATTCAAGAGAAGGAGGATAATCTCCTAAATCAACATCAAATCTCACATCTATAATCAAAAAGCTATAGGGAATAATTACTACATTCCATTATCTTTTGGTTTTTGGTTTTAAGAATAAAATCCAGAATGTTTTTGCAAGTTTATGTCATGTTTTGATGATTAAAGTTGGATATATTTATTGGTTGATGAAATATGAATGTTCATATTTTTTTATGATTTGTTTGATATGAAAACACTTTTTGGTGACAACCAAATGCCTTGAAAATTTAAATATAGGTCAGAAATGATATTTTAAAAATGGATTTCAATTTTCATAATTTTATGAATTATGGAGCGTGTTATATTAATTTTCTAGTGAAGAAAATTATTTATTGGGTTATAAATTATTTTCGAATAATATAATAATTAGTTAGGATGAATGTTTTATACCTTAGACAACATATTACAATAGATTTTCTAGGATTTTTCTAGATTTTTCCTATGCGTTTGGATGGATATACAAAATTATTTAAGGTACGGGACATAAATGTTACTTATATTTAGTTAAGGAGAAGAGGCATTTTGATTTTGTAAAATAAATTTTATTTTTAATCTGAAATTTATAGCAGCCTTTTTCTTAAAAGTAAATGTTTACCAATGAGAATTTTTAAAAAGGGCAGGTTATTTAAAAAGTTGCCTTATTTAAGTTAAAAACAAGAAAATCATGCTTTTGGCTTGTATCAGCCATTTTATGCATAATACCTTCCGACCTAGATCTTTCATCTAAGTTGAAATGCTTGAACCTCTCGACAAGGTCAAACCAATGCATATGGTATCAAGTACTTGGTGCGTAATGAATTGGGTGAAGTCAAAGTGTTCTTGGTCGATAGGTTGATAACCTAAATGGTTGGGGCATGTTTGTTTTCTAAACAAAAAGCCTTCACCGCTTTGGTTTCAAAATTGAGTTCTCGAATTGGTTGCTTTCGATCAGATCAAAATGTTTAAAAGAAATGTTTTAAACCTTTTGACACAGTCAAAAGGTTAATGCTGCAACTTTGTTGTTTAAACCTTCCGACATAGTCAAAAGGTCACTATCGCTTTTATAGATGTTTTTTATACCTACCGATGAGGTCGAAGGGTTTACTTTTATTGATTTAGAATGATTTATTCATTTTAAAACCAGTTGCTTCTCCCAATGCTTTCTTGTCTTAGGTGACTTATCCCTATTTTATAAATTAAAGTACAACCTAAAGCATTCGAAGGAGATGTTTTAAAAGATGCTTTAAAGCTTTTGAAGCAGAACATTCGACTTAGCCAAAAGGTTGTTTCCAATGAAGATGAAAGGTTTAAAAGAAGGATTTACACCTATTTAAATTTGAACCCATAAAGTTTTGAAAGGCTTTATATGGTTAATGCCTTCGAAAGGCTATGTTTACCAAAATTTTCTAAAAGGGGGTCGAAGGCAAAGCATTCGAAGGGGTCGAAGGCTAAGCTTTCAATGAAGTCGAAAGGTTACCTCTCAAGGGGTCGAGATGTTTTTATTTTAAATGATTTTAAAAGGATTTAAATAGAAGGGATTCCAAAGATTTTCCAATGCATTGTTTCAAGTGTTTTAAATAGGATGTCTAATGTTTTACTACTTCTGAATGGTTTGAAGTTCAATGGGTTCGTAAGGTTTGAGGTTCAATGGTTTCGAGGGGTTGAGTTTCACTGGTTTCGAAGGGTTGAGCTTCTAAGGGTTTTGAGGGTGTCAATGGAAACAATAAATGAATATGACCTAAGTTAGGGATACTAATGGAAATATGCTAATCATGGGGTTAACGTGACATAAATAGAATCGTGGGGCTAACATGATGCAAATAGATTTATGGGGCTAGCATGAATCAAATGGCGAATTCAAATAGAATCATGGGGCTATCATGATACAAATAGATTCATGGGGCTTGCATGAATCTAGTGGAAAATTCAAATAGAATCATGGGGCTAGCATGATACAAATTGATTCATGACGCCAACATGAGTCAGACGACAAATATTATCTTAGGGCTAACATGATACAAATAAACTCATCATGTTAACCTGAGACCATTAATGTTTATGGGGCTAACTTGAAATAGTTAGATTCATGAGGCTAGCATGAATCATGGGGAAAAATGATGGGTTTGTTGTCATCCTAGGAAATCTATGTGACGTGAAATGGATATTCTACATCAACTTAAGCAGAATTAATGTGGAATAGGTAGTCCCTCTTTGATGTAATTAAACTTTGGCGGATGGGGAAATCCTAACTGTTTTCAAGTATGCATATCACCGTAATGTTTTATAAACATATGTTTTAACCATTGTCGATGCTGAAGCCCGGAATATGGTTTTATAAAAGGTTTTTTTAAAGACATGATTTAAAAGGATGTTGTTGAGGGGAAACCGTTCCGCTAAGTAGTGTGGTCTCGCTTAACAAGTTTAACCGGGATGTATATTATTACTCATACCAGGTTTTATGTCTGTCTCGAAGTTTATGTTTTCTCCTTAAACTCTCGGATGCTTAAAATTAATTGGAGTACGCTGAGGAATTAAGGACTTTTTTTGGGTTTAGTAGGATGACGAATAAGCTACCGGAGGCATGCGGGAGACAAACAAATAGCTATTTAGGAGTTACAGTTAAAGTTGTGCTTTGTTGGATTTTCCACTATATTGCTTTGTAGTAGATCTATTATGATCATTTGACCTTGATCATCCAAGGAGGCATCTTCATATACTTCTCTTGGCGTATTTTGTAATAATTATATTTGATCTACGCCTAGGAACGATTTGGGATCATGTGCTGTAAATGTGAAACAATTGGCTTTGAAATATAATGAGGTAAAAATTTGTTTTGAAATATGTGTTTTGTTGCATATTCAAATGAGTTTGGTATTATTGATACCATTAAAATAGTCTTATTTATTCGTCGGAAGAAAATACTACGGATGACTGCAGCATTTGTAGCGCTTAATTTTGGGTCTCTAGATAGGGGATGTTGCAGCTTGGTATCGGAGCATAATTTATGAATTACATTAACTAAAATTGATTTTTGAAAGCATAATCCTTAGAATTTAGGGTTAAGATCGGGTAATGGGATAATTCTATAATAATGCACTTGTATTTGCTATATATATAAGGGGCATTTCCCCAAAAGGGCAAACTTTGCAGTCCAATTAGTTTATAGGACACACATTCAAAGAAATTGCTTTCAAGGCCATAGTCAGCAGTTAAACTACTTTCAAGGACATGATTTCATAGGTTTTAGGCCCTATAAACTAATTATTTTGTGTTTTGTCCTTCAAAGTAATTATTTCAGTTGTGTGTCCTATGTTAACTCTGCTTTTTCAGCAAGGCCGTGACATCAAAAATCGACCGAGAAGCCAATGATAGTTCATCTCGAAGGATGGTCGATTTAACCTCCCAATAAAGCAAGTTCTGTTGAATGAATTTTCAGATAAGATCCCCTACGGAGGGGGGGTCCAGGGGGGTTGCCAACCCCCCAAGGTGGGGGTGCGGGGGCAACGCCACCGCCTACGGTGTTCGACCTGACCGGTTAGGTCGCAGGGGTCCAGGGGGCAGCGCCCCCGGCGGGGTGCGGGGCAGCGCCCCGACCAAAACGGTATACGACTTACTGACTTAACAAGGTTGCCGACTTAACAAGGTTGCCGACTTAATATGGTTAACGACTCAATAAGCTTAACGACTCAAGGATTGGACGACCTAAGAAGTGCCACGACTTAACGAGTTAAGGTTCAAGGCGACTTAGAGGAATGGAACGACTCAAGAGGGTTAACGGTTCATGAGACAGGCCGACTCAGTGGATCAACGACTCAAGAACTGTGCGACTCAAGGTCTTCACGACCTAACCATTCAAGGGCTGAACGACCTACGAGTTAAAGAATCTACGAGTTAAAAGATCTACGAGTTAAGGCCACTACGAGTTAAAGACTCTACGAGTTAAAAGGTCTACGAGATAAGGATCTACGGCTTAAGGCCTCCATGAGTTAAAGAGTCTACGAGATAACAATCTTACGAGTTAGAAGATGGCGCGACAGGAAGTCTACGGCTCAAAAGATAAGTTGTTCACGACCTAAAACTTGGAGACAAGTTCAACACCACGCTATAGTAAGAAGAATCGCTGACGACTTACGACCTATGATGAGTCGTGTACGACTCATGCTAGCATAAAGGAAACTGCATTTGGTTAACTCGTGAACGACTTAGAACTTGTATCATTCATTCAGATAGGTGCATAACTCTGGGCCAAGCCATGAACCCAGTAAATCAGCCGCGACCTACCATGAGTCGTATACGAGTTACGACTCATCATGAGGCGTACACGAGTTACGACTCATCGTGAGTCGTATACGAGTTACGACCTAACTCCGAAGATGCCTATAAATACGCCCATAACTCCAACAGAAAGGAGACTTTTGGCTCATTTTTTTCAAACGCCGTTACTCTGCTGCATTCCAATCCAATCCAATACTTGAAGCTCTCAAGACATTAAGAACGCTACAAACAACTTCAAGAAGAGATCACATACATCCAACATGGATTCGAAAACTCTCATCTTCATCGAAGTTTAGGCTACTTGTTCTAAGTCTCTTGTAATTCAAAGTGTATTGTATTAAGGAAGAATTGTATCAGCTTGTAACGAGATTATTAATCAAAATACTTAAAGTGGACGTAGGCTATACCCTTAAGCCGAACCACTATAAAATACTGCTTTTCTGCTATTATCTGCTTGTAATCTGTTCCCGGGTCGTCGGGTGGTGCTTTCACAACTACAACTCATACATCGGGATGTTAGCGTTCAAATTTTAGCGTTAACATCCTACAAACTAATTTCACTTGCTAATGAGGCCCTTGTGGTTAATTTCCACTATATATAAAGTATATGCTATATCTCTAGGCTCCTTTCTTAGTTAGGCTATTTATCTCTATCTCACAAGGTTTGATATTTATATGGAAGGAAGAAGGGGTAGAGTTAATTTTGGAGGAGAGAGCGGCAATACTAATGGAAATGTCCAACCCAATGCTAGAAGAGATCCAGGTCAGGCTTAAGCAAAAAATATGGGTGCAGGGGTTCCTCAAGTGGAAGTGGGGGCCTTGTATCAGTTGTTGGCAAACCTTTTGCAAGCAGGAGCTGTTGGGAATGTTAGTGTGGAAAATCCTCTAGTTCCAGTTGGATATAACTATGGTAGAATTAGTAGAGACTATATCAGTCTTAGAGGAAAGCAGTTTGCTGGAACGCAAGATGTCATGGAAGTAGAGAATTGGTTGTTGAACTGTGAAGGGATCTTTATAAGTCAAGGCTTGATTAATGGGGACAATTGAAGATTAGCCTTAAGATAATTGAAAGGGTTAGCGCTTAATTGGTGTTACAGTGTGACAGTTCGAGAGCCTAAGAAAGGGTTGACTTGGGCTGAATTTAGAAGGAGGTTTGAGTAGAGGTTTTTTCTGCAGTGGCCAGCATTATGAGGAAGTTTATAGATCTTATCCAAGGACAGATGTCTGTGGTCGAGTATGCTGCAAGGTTTGGTGAGCTTTCCTTATATGGTTATACTTTGGTCGACACAGATGTTAGGACGAATTTGAAATTCATTAGAGGATTGAGGCCAGAGCTGGGCAAAATGACTATGGCCAATATCAGAGATCCTTCCAATTGTACTGGAGATGGCCATTCGTTATGAGGAAATGCTAGCTGTTTCAGCTTGGGAGAAGCTCGTGGAATTAAATGATCCTCAGGGGAAGAAGAACAAGTTCTTTAAGAAGAAGGGCACTCAGAATGTAGGAGCCGCCGAGAAATTGAAAGCATATATAGTTTTCTACAAGTGTGATAAGAATGGTCACTATGCTAAAGAGTGTCGTTCGGGAGATGGAAAGTCAGTCGTGGGGAAGCAGAATGTTCAATGCTATAATTGCAACTGGATGGGGCATTATAAGAATAAATGTTATGAAGCTGCTAAGGCGGGGAAGGGAAAGATTTCTGCTTTTGAGCCATCGTCCTCTAAACCAACTGCCATTGAGAAAGGAAAGTCTGTAATGGAAGGTATGCTTTTGATCCACGACAAACTAGTTTGGGTATTGTTTGATATGGGAGCATCTCATTCTTTTATTTCTCAATGTCCAGTAAATAAGCTTAACATAGAACTCTTATATTTAGTTACTTCTTTAACGGTTGCCATTTGATAGGTGGTTATGCAATGCTTGGGATAAGGTGTGACGATTTAGAGTTTGGTTTGCTAGGCCATACTTTTGAATGTTGTTTGCATGTGTTTTACTTTGGTGGATTTGGGAATATCCTTGGGATGGTTTGGTAAAGTAAATATGATACTAGGATGTTTTTCCATGATAGGAGAATATCACTTAGTCACCCAGATTATAGGGATCAAAAAATCTACACCATAGAAAAACCTAGTTGTGAAATGAATGTTTTATTGGGTATTATGGAGTTGGATAATGAGTTGCATCAAGTCTTTTAAGTTAGAGAATTCTCAAATGTGTTTGAGCCGGTAACTAGGTTGCCACCGAAACGAGCTATTGAGATTCAGATTGATTTAGTGCATGGAGCAGAACGAGTGAGTAAACCGTCGAGTAGAATAACCCTCATCAAGATGAAAGAGTTGACGGTGCAATTGGTGGATTTGGAAGAAAAGTGTTTTATCCGACCAAGTAGTTATCCATGGAGGAGCTGCTTTCGTATTCGTTCAGAAGCCGGAAGGATCGTTAAAGTTATGTATCGATTATCCTCAGTTGAATGAGAAGACGAGAAAGAATCGATATCCATTGCAGAGAATTGACGACTTATTCAATCAGTTGAGTGGAGCCAAGTTATTTTCTCAACTAGATGTGGCAACGCGATTTCATCAGCTTAGTGTGGGAGACGATAGCATTCCTTTGATCGCGTTTAGGACAAGATATATATCGTATGGATGGTTATTTATGCCTTTTGAACTGACTAACGCGTCGGCATTCGTTGTAGATCTGATGAATAGGATTTTCCGAGAGGACTTAAATAGATTTGTGCTGGTCCTTATAGATGATATTTTTGTATGCTCTAAGGATGAAAGGGAGCATGAAGTTTATCTTAGAGTTGTGATCGAAACATTGAGGGGCATCAACTGTAGGCTAAGTTTTTGAAGTATCATTTTTGAAAGAAGGAAGTGAAGTTCCATGGTCATGGCTTCCCAGAGAAAGGTTTGTCTGTAGATCCAACTAAGATTGAGGTGCTAAATATTTGGAAGAGAACGGAGATGGTGATCTAGGTTAAGAGCTTTCTTAGGTTGGCTGGATTTTATTGAAGATTTATAAAGGATTTGTCATGAATAGTTGCACCGATGACTAAGCTTACGCGAAAAGATGTGAAGTTTGTATGGACCGATAAGTGTGAGAAAGCATTCCATATCTTGAAACAATTATTGACCCACGTGCCGTCGTTATTGGTTTTGGAGGGGAATCCAGATTTGGTTGTTTATACTGATGCGTGTGAAACTAGATTGGGAGCTATGTTGATGCAAAACGGTAAAGTGATTTCTTATGCTTTTAGACAGCTCAGACCAAATGAAGTTAGGTATCAAATGCATGACTTGGAGTTCGTCGTCGTTATATTTGCATTGAAGGTGTGGAGGCATAATTTTTAGGAGAGTGATTTGAGATTTATACTGATCACAGTTCGTTGAAATACTTGTTCTCCCAGTAGGAGCTAAGTATGAGACACATAGGTGGTTGGAGTTCATCGCTGCTTATGATTTTGGAATTGGGTGCCCACTTGGAAAAGGAAACAAGGTGGTAGATGCACTTAGCTTGAAACATAAGACTGTAGTATTCGTTATGATTGATCAGTGGAAGGATTTGGAATCATTTTCAACTTGTAGTTTACAATTTAGATCCAGGGATGGTCTAGTATTGAAAGTGTTGTATTGTCTTGTTTAGATGTTAGGCCGATAATGATTTAGTAGATAGTTACTAAGCAAGAGTAGGATCGAATTTCGGCTGAACGGATCAAAAAGTTAAGGAAAGAACGGAGAGCGATGACCTAAAGGATTTTAGTCTTGACCAAAATGGATGGTTAATAAAGAGAGGAAGGTTGTGTATTCTGAATGTAGAAAACATAAGGAGGAAGGTTTTAGATGAATGTCATCGTTCGAAATTCACTATCCATCCAGGAGGTACAAAATGTTAGTTCCAAAGATGATGGTTTTGATGTCGACAACCTTAAGACTTTTTATAAAATATAAATACTAATTTCTTTGTCAAGATATAAGTGTATATGTAGGATATATATATATATATCTTTGTGTGCGTGTGTATGCTGGTACCGAGAATGAAGACTGTATAGTATAGAGAATTTTAGACCGACGAATTCAAGATTGTAGAAATCAAGACTAAAGACTCATGCGTATCAAGATTATCAAGGGTTCAAGAGTTCAAGATATTAAGATAAGTAATAGAGTCTAGATTTATGTCAAAACTTCATATTAGCACCAAAATATTTATTTAGATTTTAATTGTGGAATGGAATCCACTTTCTCGCTTTAATAGCTGGATGGAACCCATAACCTCTTTAGTGGGATGGAACCACGACTTCTATAGGGGAATGATATCAATGAAATTTTCGAAATGACTTATTTTTTAGATTTTTTCGAAGCTACCTTTTTAAAACAAGTCATCTCTCTCTCGGTTTAAATATTTTTTTGCTAATTCAATAAACATTTTTAATCATATTAATTTCAAGATCATTTCTTATTTTTAATCTATCTCCTGTTTGCGCCAAAATTGGCCACAAACACCCAATACCGTGAAAGCACCAGTGTATGAATATAAGTTAATGATATTCAAACACAAACAACAGATCTCAACATATAATAGACAGCAACCACAAAAGTAAAGAACAGAGACACAAGTTTTATAGTGGTTCGGCTATCTCCGGCCTACGTCCACTCCAATTTTTTCTTTTTTATTGATTATCCTTGAAGATTACAAGTGATTACAACAGTTGTAGTGACCAAATCTGAAGAAAATAGCAGAAATAATGCTATGGAATGATTTTAGCAGCGTCTGGGCTTGCTTTTCCTCTCCAAATCTTCCGACCCCTTTTCTGAATGACCAGGGGCTCTATTTATAGGCGTGGAAGGTTGAAATCCCGCCTAAAACCTGGGGAGGTTGCTTGGCACGTGAGGGGGGCCCACAGGCCCGTGTTCTCGGAATCCGTGCCCAGTTTGGGATCGATTCGAAGTGATTTTCGAATCGATCAAGAATCCATCCAATTGAGCTGAAATTTGGTGTGAACATTCTTCAACATGTATGTAAGCTCCTGTAAAAATTTCATTGCATTTGGATCAACGGTTTGGAAGATATGATCGATCCAAGTTCTAGAATTCGTGCGTCCTGATTGGTTCGAACCCATGGTCTGTCTACTTCGAAACCATGTATTTCGAACCCACGAGGCCAACTCTCTCGAATCCATACCCTTCGAATCCATCTTCAGTCCTTCGACTCCATAACTCTCGAATCCATGCAAACTTCGAATCCATTCACCTCCTACGAATCCATCGAAACTTCGAATCCATTTACTTTCTACGAATCCATCAAAACTTCGAATCCATCATTTTCCACGAATCCATTAAAACTTCGTATCCATTTCCTTCTTCGAGCTTCATCATTCGAATCCACTATCTTCGAGTCTGCGTCCATCATTCGAACCCACTATCTTCTAGTCCATGTCCATCGTTCGAATCCACTATCTTTGAGTCCATATCCATCATTCGAATCCATGTCCATTGCACTGAAGTCATTCCTTTCGAACCCAATCTAGTTCCCGTTGATTCGAACCTGATGGGTTCGAACCTGATGGGTTCGAACCTGATGGGTTCGAACCTGATGGGTTCGAACCTGATGGGTTCGAACCTGATGGGTTCGATCCTGATGGGTTCGAAACTGATGGGTTCGAACCTGATGGGTTCGAACCTGATGGTTTCGAACCTGATGGGATCGAACCTGATGGGTTCGAACAACATTCCTCTCCCACCTTGAATCCATCATATTTCCTCCATACGAACTCCGATTAACTTGATATTTGAAACATAGCCTTTCATAGTCCTTATCGTCATTTTCAATCAATTTCGTCTCGATCGGGGTTCAACAGAATTTTGACGATATCCATCGTAGCCTTTATTCCCAGTCCTGCTATCCATAATTCCTTGCCAATTTGTTGTTATTCCCGTTTTGACCATAAAATGGGGTAACAGTCTGCCCCCCAAAACATGCCTTGTGATAACAAGACGTGTTTTGAATAGTTCCGAATCCAATATTCGAAGTCCAAAGCCATATTGCCAGAGTATATCATTCTTGACTGCTTCGAGTCGATGTCCAGTTCCATATCAATAACCAAAGCCTTAGCCAATTCCGTATCCATTCGAAGTCGACAACCGAGTTCCAATCCATCCTTATCCAATAGCCAATAACTGAAGCCAGGACCTCTCCGGGTCAATAGCCAAATCCATAACCTCTCCGGGTTCCTGCCAAGCGCGATCCATACTTGATGTCCTTGGCCCAGTGTCCCTGGGCGTTGTAAAATGCCAAGGCTTAAGTCCTAAGCCGAATCTTGATCTCTCCGGACCCTTGCCGAGCATAGTCCATACTCAACGACCTTGGCCCAGTGTCCCTGGGCGCTGTAAAATGCCATGGCTTAAGTCCTAAGCCGAATCCTGATCTCTCCGGACCCTTGCCGAGCATAGTCCATACTCAACGACCTTGGCCCAGTGTCCCTGGGCGCTGTAAAATGCCATGGCTTAAGTCCTAAGCCGAATCCTGATCTCTCCGGACCCTTGCCAAGCGTAGTTCATACTCGACGACCTGAAAATAATATATGATAATAGAGGGCCTAAGTCCTAGGCCGAATCCTGGTCACTCCGGACCCTTGCCGAGCATAGTACATACTCGACGACCTGAATGAGTCAACTCACCTTGTTTGGGTAAAGTGACTCACCCCTTGCCAGGCATAATCCATACCCGACGACCATTTATCAAAAACCAGATAAAAGTCCAACCAAAAATCTATTCCAAAGCCCAAAAATCCAAATCCAAAAATTCAAATCCGAAATCCAAATCCAAAATCCAAATCCAAACCCAAAAATTCAAATCCAAAACCAGAAAACCAGAAATCCAAACCAGAATCCAAAACTAAAAACAATTGTCCAAAGGAAAATCCAAATAAAAAAGCAAGAAAAACCAGGAGCTCAATCCAAGCTCCAAAACCAAATCCAAAAAGAAAAGCAATGTCCACTCTGAAAGCAAGAAATAAATTTCACAAACCATAGCGTCCCGGGTTATCATCATTCAGAGCGTGCCTAGGGGCTATCTCCGTCCCCGTACATGTGTAAATGACTTTACCGTTTGCTAACAGCTTGCTACTTATTCCTTATTACCTTGGTCAATGGATGATCAATCGACGATCATCCCTGGGCCTCCCATCATCACGGCGTGAGGTGGTCGGCGGTTGCTCCTGCTCCACCGTTGCATCCCGAGTTCCAACATATTGCTGCAACTGTCCATTCCTTACATGCTCCTCGATTATATCCTTTAGGTGCCTGCAGCCGTTGGTATCGTGTCCATCCAGATCATGGAAGAGACATTGCCTTCCTGATGTCCTTTCCCGCTCTGTTGGTTCCCTCCTAGCCGGCCTTCGGTAGGGAAGGCGATTCCGAGTTTCCAAGTATATCCGTTCCAGCGTCTCGTTCAATCCAGTGTATGTGGAAAACTTTGGGTCCTTCCATCGTTTTCTAGTGTTTCCAGAGTCGTCATCTAACTTCCTTTTTCCTTTATCCCTATCCGAACCGTCTTTGGATACCGCTCCAACCTCGATTGTGCTAACCTTTTTTGACTTTAAATCCATACTTGCATCTTCTTGTCGAAGGAACCTTTCTGCCTCATGAAAGAATTCGTCGAGATTTCGCGGGGGATCTCGTATCAGAGATACCTTGAAATCCGAATTCTCCTTGACTCCTGATACTGCTGCCATTAAAACCATTGATGGATCAGGCCGATCCACCGAAGCGACTGCCGCGCTGAATCGAGTTAGAAAAGTTCTAAGTGATTCGTCCATTCTTTGCTTTACCGATGTTAAAGTCATCACGTTCTTTGGCCTCTTAACGTGAACCCGAAACTGTCCTAGAAACTTTTCCACTAATTCCTTCCAAGTCCTGATAGATCCTTCTCCCAGTTGCCTAAACCACATTGCAGCCAAGTCCTTCAAATACAAAGGGAAACATCGGGCCATCACTTCCTCCGATGCCCCCAGCACCTCCATGTGTCTGGTGTACCTCATTAAGTGATCTGTTGGATCCGTCTTACCATCATATACCTCCATGCTAGTTAGCTTGAACTTAGGTGGATTCCGAGCCATCCTTATCTCCCGAACGAATGGACTTCTATTCACTCCTTCCAAATCTCCGTTTGTCAACCCACCTCGCACAGTCTTCCTAATCATCTCTACTAACCCTGTATTGTCTGGTAGGGGTTGCCCCCCATGCCCCCGAGGGAACTCTGGTACATATTCCTCGTGTGGCTCACTAGCAGCAACGTTAGTTCTAGCTTGCTGAATTCCTTCCAAAGGTTCTTCTGTATTGAATCCTGTGGGCCTGCTCCCAAGCCCTTGTTGATTGCCTTCTGGCTCCGTATCCTGTCCTTCATTGGGTTCCACAATCCTGGCTCCTTGTCCTGCATCCGCAGCTGCTGTAGCTGTTCCTAAGTTCTGCATTCCTGTAGCTCTCATTTGTTCCAAGAAAGTTTGCATCATTTCCTGTTGACTTTTCAACAATCTCTCCTGCAAAGAATTGGCCATAGCTTCCATTTCATCCCGAGTTATGTAGACTGAAGCCCGTCCTTCCTCACCTCCGGAGGATGCTTGCTGACTTCCTCCTTGTTGGCTTCTCTCAGCCCTTAGCCTTCTGCTATCCTGTCTAGCCATTGTCTTCCAAATCCAAATTCCTCAAACTCTTCAAATCCGATGTAGCGGGTGCTAGTTGTTCTCAGTGAAAGCACCAAAATGTTTGCGCCAAAATTGGCCACAAACACCCAATACCGTGAAAGCACCAGTGTATGAATATAAGTTAATGATATTCAAACACAAACAACAGATCTCAACATATAATAGACAGCAACCACAAAAGTAAAGAACAGAGACACAAGTTTTATAGTGGTTCGGCTATCTCCGGCCTACGTCCACTCCAATTTTTTCTTTTTTATTGATTATCCTTGAAGATTACAAGTGATTACAACAGTTGTAGTGACCAAATCTGAAGAAAATAGCAGAAATAATGCTATGGAATGATTTTAGCAGCGTCTGGGCTTGCTTTTCCTCTCCAAATCTTCCGACCCCTTTTCTGAATGACCAGGGGCTCTATTTATAGGCGTGGAAGGTTGAAATCCCGCCTAAAACCTGGGGAGGTTGCTTGGCACGTGAGGGGGGCCCACAGGCCCGTGTTCTCGGAATCCGTGCCCAGTTTGGGATCGATTCGAAGTGATTTTCGAATCGATCAAGAATCCATCCAATTGAGCTGAAATTTGGTGTGAACATTCTTCAACATGTATGTAAGCTCCTGTAAAAATTTCATTGCATTTGGATCAACGGTTTGGAAGATATGATCGATCCAAGTTCTAGAATTCGTGCGTCCTGATTGGTTCGAACCCATGGTCTGTCTACTTTGAAACCATGTATTTCGAACCCACGAGGCCAACTCTCTCGAATCCATACCCTTCGAATCCATCTTCAGTCCTTCGACTCCATAACTCTCGAATCCATGCAAACTTCGAATCCATTCACCTCCTACGAATCCATCGAAACTTCGAATCCATTTACTTTCTACGAATCCATCAAAACTTCGAATCCATCATTTTCCACGAATCCATTAAAACTTCGTATCCATTTCCTTCTTCGAGCTTCATCATTCGAATCCACTATCTTCGAGTCTGCGTCCATCATTCGAACCCACTATCTTCTAGTCCATGTCCATCGTTCGAATCCACTATCTTTGAGTCCATATCCATCATTCGAATCCATGTCCATTGCACTGAAGTCATTCCTTTCGAACCCAATCTAGTTCCCGTTGATTCGAACCTGATGGGTTCGAACCTGATGGGTTCGAACCTGATGGGTTCGAACCTGATGGGTTCGATCCTGATGGGTTCGAAACTGATGGGTTCGAACCTGATGGGTTCGAACCTGATGGTTTCGAACCTGATGGGATCGAACCTGATGGGTTCGAACAACATTCCTCTCCCACCTTGAATCCATCATATTTCCTCCATACGAACTCCGATTAACTTGATATTTGAAACATAGCCTTTCATAGTCCTTATCGTCATTTTCAATCAATTTCGTCTCGATCGGGGTTCAACAGAATTTTGACGATATCCATCGTAGCCTTTATTCCCAGTCCTGCTATCCATAATTCCTTGCCAATTTGTTGTTATTCCCGTTTTGACCATAAAATGGGGTAACATCTCCTAGTTTTAATATTTTAGCCTTAAACTCAAAATACTTATATATTTACTTTTTATTACTTTTATATTTTGTAAAATCACTTTCCAAAGGTTTTTGTAATCGTAAAGTATATTCAAAATCGTTTACAAAGTTCTAAGATTGTTTCGAAAAATTTTTCGAAACAAAATCTCTTTAAACAAAAAAAAAATTCAAAAAATACTAGGGGATATCGACATGCCTATACCCCATTTATCGACATGACAATCCTAGATTTCTAATTTCAAAATTTCAAAAGAACTGTCTATTCGTAATAACCTTTCTTGAATGGACGTGACCCTTATTCTCCTATATATACTAGTTTTCAACGAATATTCACTTAAGATTTCTTTGTTTTCTCTCCTCTTTCTCTTCCATTATTATTTTCGAACATTCTTAAAAAAATTCAGCTGAAATTCTAAGTGAGTCAAACATAATCATATCAAGTTTGATTTTCTACCACTCTCTCAAAGATCTCAGTGCTATTTAGAGTTATAGGATCATCTGTAATCAAAGATAGAAAGATCGAAGTGTATCGAGCCTCTCTCTATCAAAGTGTGATTGGAAACAGTGTGATTTTGACCCGTAAATCAATTGGGTATGATTGTAGCCCTCAATCAAATGCGTGATCTTGTAGCCTAGTAAATCAAGAGAGCTAGCCCAGACTTGGAGACAGGAGGGTGTATCTCATGGCCTTGAAATCGAGGTTGTAATATCGACATTATATTTGAAAACAAATCTACACAAAAAATTTGTAGGACCGATATAGGGTAACTCCGGACCAGTATAAAATTCTGGTACGTTCTTTCCTTTACTACTTTTATTTACTATTTGCATTTGTATCTGGTTCTGTGATTGTCTCTGTGCTTGTGACTTGCATCTGTTTGTGCTTAATTTGAAAAAATTTCAAAAAGATTCTTAAAATTAATTAAACACTATTCACCTCCTCTATTTTAAATTCTGCCTTGAGTTCCGTAATCCGCATTTACTACATTTGGTATCAGAGCATTGGTTTTCAAATTTATCATAATCTAAATTTTGAAAAAGTTTAAAATTGTAATATTTACAGAATCTGTTAACATTAGTTCAAAACTGTCCAAATCATAATTGTCTCATAATTCTACATAATGTTATTATAGAAAATCAAGTTATCTACTGAATTGGTGTGTGGTGTAGGCACATATGTGTTATATGGCTTTTAAAGAATCAACACTCAGTGGAAAAATCGGGCGAAAAAAATGGATACTTGATAGTGGATGTTCAAGACACATTACTGGTATTGCGGAGATAATGGGTGACATAATTTATGAAGATGGAAGAATGTTCAACTTTAGAGACAATTCGAAGGGACATGTGATTGACATCGACAATGTCGGTAACTCTAAAACTCCTACTATTTCTGATTTTCTGTTAATTAGGAATCTAAAACAGAACTTACTTAAAATAAGTCAACTATGTGGCAAGGGCTAGAAAATTAAATTTGAAATGGATAAGTATCACATTGAAGATAATAAATCAAATATTATCTGTTTGCACAAAAAATGGACAAACACCTCCAAGTCGTATTATTTAGTTGATTATATGTAATTTTCAGTGATTTTAGATGAGTATGTAAATATGAGAAAAGTAGGGGCTGAAATGTAAAAGACACACAGATTTATAGTGGTTCGGCCAGAATGTGCCTACGTCCACTTTATATGTTATTATCCTCTTTCTTTCAGGTTACAAGTACAATGTGTTGTATACGAGTGTATGAAAGTAGTTTGAAAGTTCCTTCCTTGCTTGAGCTCTCAAACTTGTCTGCCATTGTTGTACCCCTGCCCCTCTATTTATAGAATGAGGCAGGGGGCAGGGGTCTTGGAGGTATATAGCTGCTGGTGGGCCCGGGCTGAGACAATCTGGACTGGCAATCACCTGGTTCGGTAGAGCTTCGTTCGGCGTTGGGCTTTGGATCGGTGGTAGGTAGGGACCGGTGGTAGATAGGCGGTTCGGCGCTCGTTTGGTCCGGTGGTGGCCTTGTTGATGGGTTGGTTCGGCACGCATGGGAGAGGCCGAATGGGGCTTGGAGAAGGTTGGTCTTATGCCGAATGAGAATGCCGATCCGGTGTGCCAAATGAGATGGAGGAGCGTCGGCTCGGTGGCCGAATGGGACTGGCCGAACGAGCTTGGGGCCGAATGTGGCATGGGACCGAACGAGCTTGTGACCGAATGAATCCTTGGGCCGAACATGCTTGGGCCGAATGAGTTTCTACCCTGAGAATGTTGGACGGACTTGGCTCGTACTGCCGAATGGAGCTTCCATGCCGAATGGACTTGGCTCGTACTGCCGAATGAAGCTTCATGCGTGAGTGCCGAGTGTTCCTTGGCCTTGGTGAATGAACTGGAGGTTATTCATGTCGAATGAGCTATGGCTTGCATTGTCGAATGGGAAAGAGGCCGGTCATGCTGAATGAAGTGGTGATTGCGAACCCGGGTGAAACAGACGCTTCGTTGTCTCAAGATCTTCTGGGTGAGAATTCGCCCAACATTTGCCCCCCAAAGTGGGGCACGTGCTTGCACGTGTCGCGCTTTGTTTTGCCCCGTGGTAGGAAGACTAGCTTTATAACGCCAGGGATTGGACGTTCGTATTCTGTTGATGTCCTGCAAAGGAATTTACAGTTTTAGTGTGATTCCAAATAGCGATCGTTCATGATCGAAATATTTGAGATGAAGTGAACTGTGTCGCTCGGGACGAGCAAGTGTGCCCCGAAGGGGCTTAGCATCGTCGATGCCAGGTTCACGTTAGAGTGGGTCCCTGGGTCGTTTGCCAAGGTGGTTTATCGCCAGCTCAGAGCATGCCTAGGGATCGTTCGCGACCGCGTACATGTGTAAGTGGCTTAGCCATTTCACAATTATCAAATATCCATTCGACCGATGGGCTTAAAAATACGTGTCAAAGTGTAAATTCCCACGATGGTAGGGTTAATAACCATTCAGAGCGTGCCTATGGACCATTCGAGGTCGCGTACACGTGTAAACGATTTAATCCACGTCGGTGAGGACTTTACGACTTATTCATCGTTATCATAATCTTATTTTATTAGTTAGTTCTGGAGTTCGGTACTTATCTGAGGGAGGCGCCTGCGTGCCCCCAGTTCCTGGTCTTGGACGGTAGATAGAGGGTTCCGTTCGGTTCTTGGTTGGTCCGGCTATTCTCATCCGGCTTCTGGTGGTCCGGTATCATTGGTCCGGTTGGGCGAGACATCTGGTTCGGTGGTTGTGAGTTTGCCTATATATAGAGGCCGTACCCCCCTTGTTTTTCTTTACCGAACGAGTAGAGCCGAATCATTCCATTGCCGAATCAAGTGTTTGCCGAACCAACCTTATACCGAACCAGGTATATACTTATTACCGAATACACACGTATGTCCCTGCTTCACCGAATGGGACTACTGCCTTGGAGCCGAATGAGATGAAAACCGAATGGGGTTGAAACCGAATGAACTTGGAAACCGAATGAACTTGGAAACCGAATGAACTTGGAAGCCGAATGAACATGGAAACCGAATGAACTTGTGATCTGGAAGACTTCAGCTTGCGAATGAAATTCCACACTTGCACGCACTTGTTTGTTTACTTTTCTATTTTCCTTGTTCTAATATTAGGTTTTTCTTGTGCTGCAGAAAATGTCTCGCAAAGCGGAAACACGATCAGACAGAAAGAAGTCTAGAGGCACAGGAGAGCCTTCTTCTTCCTCGCCCCCAGTCCAATCAGGATCCGGGCAACACCGACCTATTCCGAAGTCTCTAGTGGACGGATGTGGTCCACAGGAACTTTTGAACTCTCCCCCTGACTGCTTCCCAAGCTCCTTAAAGGAGGAGCAACTTGACGTTATATCCCGTTCCTTTGGGATAGACAGGGCTCTTATGTTGTTACCGGGGGAAGGGGTCATGCCATATGATCCCCCTGAGGGGTACTTCGCTTATAGCCGGTACCATTGCATGTGCGGGGCTATTCCTCCAATCAACGCCTGGATACTAAGCTTCGTCACTTATCTGAAGGTGGCTCCATTCCAGCTTCAGCCCAACTCTTATGCCATTCTGGTATGCTTATATGCTATCTTCCAGAAGAGATATGGGCGCGCCCCCTCCAACCGGGAAATACGATATCTGTACAATCTGAGGGGGTACAGGAAGGGGTCCCCATATATTAGCTTGGAGTCAGCCGTTTCCTTCAAGCCTGTTTTGGATTTATACTCGAAGTATAGCATGTTCAAGAAGGAATGGTTCTTTGTCAGGGATGACTCCGTCTCTATTCGCCGATTTACCTCCGGATGTAAGTAAAAACTCTACTCATAATTCCTGTCTTGGCTGTAATTCACTCTCTTATGCGCTTTTATTTCTTGCTAGCGACAGGTGGTTTTGCGGTTGTGGAAGATGATCGCTTGGTTCGGATGGCAGCAGAAATTGAAGCTATTTCCGGGAGAGACAGATCGGCTGCTTATCTGATTAGGAATGCCAGGCTCTTGTCGTATAATTTGATCCTCCCACATCAGTCCGTAGTCAAACAGAGGGACACGGCAGAAGAGAAGGCTGCCCAGCCTAAAGGTGGGGTGACAGCGAAGGGTGGCAAGAGGAAGCCCTTTGCACAACGTCCAGTCGTAGGAGGCAAGAAGCTCAAGGAGTCCGATGGCCCTTCTCCAAGTACTTGCCCGGATGTCCCGGAGGAGGAAGGTGTAGAAGAGGAGGAAGAAGGTGAAGTTGGAGAAGGGTCGGAGGGTGGAGGAGATGGCGATGGTCAGGGTGGTAGCGGTGTTGCTGCTCTAACCTCTGAGCAGGACCTCGAACTGGATGAGGCTCTCCGTCGGGCCTTCGGGGAGTCAGAGGGGGAGTCGGAAACAGAGAAGGAAACGGAGAAAGCAGAGGAAACCGGCAAAGCTGTGGTTAGCACTGACCCATCCTTTAAGGGTTCCTCAGCTAGGGTGACCCCGGCGATGCAAGGTGAACTTTTGTCTTCTGCCGATTCCATTTTCGATAGGGACTTAGAAATTTTTTACGGTTCACTTCCGTCCTGGAATGAGATCCAGGACTTATTGCAGTATCCCACTCCTCCGCCGGGTTTGTATAACAGATGTGTCTCCTCACTTTTCTTTCTTTTTAACTTAGCACATTTTTTGAATTGCGGATTATTGTATGTTCGTAACATTTGTTCTTTATTCCAGGGGCAGGCCAGGCGGGTAAAACGTCGGATGTTCGACACCGCCTTGAACAATTTAAGTCGAGGAGAGCTTCCGCGAAACCTTCTACTGATCGCACTGGGGACGTAGTCAAGTACCGCCCTCTTCTTGGGGTCATCGAAGAGGGCATTCAGAAAAGGAAGCGGAGCCGTTCCTTATTTGAGTCTTCTTCTGCTTCGCAGCTTCCTACTCTGTCTCCCCCTACTCAGCCTCCTCGTGATACTACGGAGGAGAGCACGGAGCCCTGCCCCCCTCCTCCTCCTTCCAAGAGTTCTACTGTCATTCATATAAGGCGTCCCGATGTGCCTCGCCCCGTGCCTCGTGACCCTTTTGCCGGCCATCCTGATTTAGACCCAAGTTTTCGGGACATTTCATTCGATGAGACCACGGGCGAGCACCTACTTCCCCGCAACCCCATGGTAAGAGTGCTGGACGAGGCCAAATCTTTAGATCTTGATTTACTTACTACACGGGTAGTCACCATGGGGGACGAGGCCAAGGCTAATATTGATCGGGTGGCCGAAGAGACTAAGAAGTTAATGGAGCATCATGCTCGATTGGTCAAGGCCGGGGAGGAGATTGGGAGTGCTAACATTCGGTTAAGGCTAAAGGTTGCCGATCAGGCCAAGCAGCTTGCCGACCAAGCCATCCAGATCTCCCAGCATGAGGAAGCTTCCCAGCGTCTGAAAGAGACCATGGAGAAGGCAAGTAGGGCGGAGTTACGGAAGATGGAGGTTACCTGCAGGGAGCGGATTAACATGGCCATTACAACGGTGGATGAGGTTCGAAATGCGGATCTCGAGCGGGTAGAGGAGTTGTCGGGGAGACTCGAGGCTGCGGAGATGGCTCAGGCTGAGTTGAAGGAGGAGATGGAGGAGATGAGGAGGTCCCTTAGGTTGAAGGAGGAGGAAATGAGGAGGTCACTCCAGGCTGACTGCTTGAGATACCAATCAGAGAGGGACGTCGCCGTCGCTAAGTTGCAAGCTTCCGAGGCTCGGGTGAGGGAGTTTGAGGAAAATGAGGGGATGATGGATGAGATGCTTCAGGATATGTACTTCCATACTTGGAAAGAGGGCGGCTTGTCTTGGATGGACGATTACCCTCGGGTCATGGCCAAGGTGTATCTCCAGGCTTTAGAGGAGGCCAGGGTGAACGCGGGTAAGGAAGGCGGAGAGGCTTTCAACTTGAGTGCGGTTACTGCTCAGTTCTCAAAGGAGGAGCAAGCGGCGGTGAAGGAGGGGATGCGGCTGCTTGCTGCGGAGGAAGCGGGCGTGCAGTTGGATGATGAGGATCAAGCGGCGGATGCTGGTGAGTTATTCTTTTCCCTTTCTTTTCTTTCCGTGTTTTCATAACTTGATCGTTCGTTTAATGAATTCCTCTTCCGATCTGGACAGGTGGGACTTCAGATCCACATGCTGGGGGCTCCGATCCTGCGGCTAAGTAGGCTGGGGGAGTTGGTGATGGAGTGTGGATGCATCTGCCATCTTTTTGTTTCTTTTTTATCACTGTTCATGTTAGTCTTTGATATGCAACTGTAATAAAATTATTTGCAAAGAATAACTTCGTGTGATCTTATAATATAAGCTGATTTTGTCATGTTTAAATGTTGTTGCTATCTTTATGTGCTGTGTGAGAAGTATAATTATGTATATGCCTGTGATTCCACTTGTGTTTGATGTTAAGTTTTTGCTTGAAATATAATTTCACGTTTTGCAATGTCAGTGTATGAATAAGTTATAGTTACGCATTTATGTACAAGAGAAGAGAGTACCGCCCTTTATGTTTTATTCGCAGGCGGTAGCTTTGAGTGTCTTGTGTAACTGTTCACGGGTATAGCAGAGCGCCCTGCTACCCAGCACGCAGGCTTAGAGCCTCATGAGTGAATGCTTCCTATTTGGTTTCCTGTACTTTAGAGTTTGTTATACAGGATAGGAGAAAAATATTTAAATGAAATGGAAATATAGTAAAAGTAAAACTTCCAGTCACGGAAGGCCGTCGATGTGCTTAAGTTCGTGGCAAACGGGTTTTGTAGTCACTTTCCCTAGCTGTGGGTCTTGGAGACATTTGTCACCCATCTTACGCCTCCGCGGGGAGTTTTCTTTTTTACCACAGCCGCACTTAAGACACATCGGAGCCGAGATCGCGCACGGTAACTACCCGAACCGTTATGGTCCGTAATCGTGGGTATTATTCGATTTACCGTGGCCGGCTAGCGTGGGTGTCGTTGGCCGTGAACTACCCCTGGCTGGCCACACCTTATGTTGGGGCTTAAAGTAGGTTCACGGTTACCGACGAGCCGAACGCCGTAATGAGCTGCCATCGGCTATAGTCGGCCTTTATGATGACTTATAATCGGCTCATTACAGTTGGCTTTGAGGGCAGGCGCGCAATGAGTTAACCCGCAGCAGAGGGATGCTGGAGCAAAAGAGTCTCATTGGCGAGTGCATAGAATCGTGGCGTACCTGTTAGGCCTAGTCTAGATGAGGCCGCGGTGCGTCTTGAGTGGAGATGCCATAGGATTTTGTTCAACAGAAAGGGATAAAACTTAACAAGTAGCCAAGACATAAAGGAACAAGTTAAAAAGAGACAAGATTTTTTAAAGTGGTTCGGCACGAAAATGCCTACGTCCACTGGTTCTCTTTGTTAATTCACTTCATATGGGCAGTACAAGTTAAGAAAAGTATCGACGGAGGTGTCGGATGTTCCATGCCCTCTGGAACACCTCTCCGTCCACTGTTGACAAAATGTAAGCTCCGTTGTGGAGATCTTTGTGAATTACATATGGTCCGTCCCAGATGGGGTCCAGTGCCCCGGGGCGCGGAAAGATTCGCCTGAGGACAAGATCTCCTTCTTGTAAGCTGCGATGCTTGACTTTGGAATTGTATAGTGCTGCCACTTTTTGTTTGTGAGCTGCTGCTTTGAGTGCTGCATCGTTTCTCCTTTCCTCAATCAGTTCCAAAGACATGAGGAGGAGTTCTTCGTTTTCTTCTGGGTTGTAGTGGATCCTACGGTGGGAAGGCACAATAGTCTCAACTGGGAGCATTGCCTCCGATCCATATGCCAAAGAGAAAGGAGTATGTCCCGTTGATGTTCTGAAAGATGTGCGGTATGCCCATAGTGCCGTAGGAAGTTCGTCCACCCAAGCGCCTTTTGACTTTTCAAGTTTCTTCTTGATTAGGGTTTTGAGAATTTTGTTGACAGCTTCAACTTGTCCGTTTGCCTGAGGGTAAGCTACTGATGAGAAGCTTTTATGAATTCCATGCTCTTGGCACCAGTCGGCAAATTCTTCGCTGTCAAATTGGAGTCCGTTGTCTGATACGATCTTGAGGGGGACTCCATACCTGCACAGAATGTTTTTGATCAAGAAGTTAATAATTTTTGCTGAAGATATTTTATTTAAAGGTTCCGCTTCCACCCATTTGGTGAAATAATCGACTGCCACTATAGCATATTTGGCTCCGCCTCGGCCCGTTGGCAGTTCGCCAATTAAGTCAATTCCCCATACAGCAAAGGGCCAAGGGCTGGTCATTTGAGTAATTTCGTTTGTGGGCAGTCGAGGGATCTTGGCGAACTTCTGACATCTGTCGCATTTCTTAACGAAGTCTAGGGTATCTTTGTTTAGTGTGGGCCAGTAATATCCATATCGGAGTATCTTTCTTGCCAAAGTCTGTCCTCCAGTGTGATCTCCGCATCCTCCCTGATGGATGTTTGTTAATATCTCCTTGGCTTCCCTTCCGGCGACGCATCTTAATAAGGGGCTAGAGAAGCCACGCCGGTAGAGGATGCCTTCTTGTATTGTGTAGTGGGGAACTTTTCTCAAGATCTTCTTGGCTTCGTCACGCCTGTCGGGTAGTATGCCATCTTGCAAATATTTCCGGATAGGAGTCATCCAGGTTCCTTCTTCGATTGCAGTTATCAGATTTACTTGTTCGAAACTTGGGGCTAGCTGCCTTGAGATTACTAGTGCTCCGGGAATGGTGCTGTCCTTCATACTAGCTTGCTTTGCAAGTTCATCTGCCTCTTGGTTTTCTTCTCGAGGAATGTGTTTGATTAGATAATGGTCCAATCGATCGAGCAGCAGTCTGGTTTTCTTTAAGTATGCTGTGAGCCGTTCTCCTCGAGTCTGGAATTCTCCTAGTACCTGGTTTACGATAAGCTGAGAATCACTATGAATACATAAGGAATTGATCCCAATTTCTAGGGCCAGTTCCAATCCCGCTATTACTGCTTCATATTCAGCATCGTTGTTAGTGGCCGTGAACTCCAATCTTAATGCATAGTACAACTTTCTTCCCCTGGGGGTGACGATCACAATACCTGCCCCCGAGCCTTGTTCGTTCGATGCTCCGTCTACAAAGAGGTTCCACTTGAAGTTTTTTGCTACTTCGGATTGTTCCTTGCTTTCGTTGGTAGTGAATTCGGCAATGAAATCAGCCATGGCTTGTCCTTTGATAGCGGTGCGGGGATGGTAGGTGATATCATACTGACTTAGTTCGATGCACCATTTGAGGAGTCGCCCAGAAGTGTCAGGACGATGGAGCACTTGCCTTAGTGGTTGATCGGTTAGAACCCTGATGGAGTGAGACTGGAAGTAATGTCGCAGTTTCCGTGACGCGATCAATAAACAATATGCTAACTTCTCAAGTTTAGGATATCTGGCTTCTGCCCCCGTAAATCTCTTGCTCACAAAGTAAACCGGACGTTGTGTGCGGTCTTCTTCTCTTACCAAGGCGGCGCTTAGAGCATGAGATGATACAGCGAGGTATAGGTATAACACTTCACCTTCATTTGGAGTTGAGAGTACTGGTGGTCTCTGAAGGTGTTCGATTAGGTTGAGGAAGGCTTTTAAGCATTCGTCGGTCCACTCGAACCTCCCTTTGTCTTTCTTGAGTGCTTCGAAGAAAGGGACACACTTGTCAGTTGCCTTGGAAATGAATCTGCTTAGGGCGGCCACCTTTCCGTTTAGGCTCTGCATTTCTTTTCGAGTGGAAGGTATCCTTATTTCTTTTAAAGCTCGGATTTGTTCAGGGTTTGCTTCGATTCCTCTGGCGTGGACGATGAATCCTAAGAATTTTCCCGATGATACTCCGAAGGAGCACTTTAGAGGATTCAGCTTCATTCCATATCGGCGAAGTACCCGAAACATATCGTCCAGATGGCTTACATGGTCGTTGGCTTTCCTGGACTTCACCAACATGTCATCCACATATACTTCCATAGTACGTCCTATCAGTTCTGCGAACATTTTGTTGACGAGGCGTTGATAGGTTGCTCCAGCATTTTTGAGTCCAAAAGGCATGACTTTGTAACAATATAATCCGCGGTCGGTGATGAAGCTAGTGTGGTCCTGATCGGGAGCGTGCATGGGGATCTGGTTATATCCGGAGTATGCATCCATAAAAGATAGGAGTTCGTGCCCAGCTGTGCTGTCCACGAGTTGGTCAATTCGGGGAAGTGGGAAGCAGTCTTTCGGGCAAGCGTCATTCAGATTGGAGAAGTCAATACATGTTCGCCACTTTCCATTGGCCTTTTTTACTAGCACTGGGTTAGCGATCCATTCTGGGTAGATGGCTTCCCGTATGAAGTCATTAGCAAGTAGATTTTTTACTTCCTCATCAAGGGCTGCTGATCGCTCTGCCCCCATGCTCCTCTTTTTCTGCTTTACTGGTACCTTGGTGGGATCGATGTTCAACATGTGGCATGCTACGTCTGGGGAGATTCCTGTCATATCGGCATGGGTCCACGCAAATACATCTAAGTTGTGGCGGAGAAAGTCAATGAGTCGATCCTTCAATTCCGTTTTCAGCTGAGATCCGATTTTTAATAGTCTACTTGAATCATGCTTATCTACAGATACGAATTCCATAGCCTCTGCAGGCTCGGCGGTAGCCTCCTCCTCTTTATCCCGGGGGTCTAGTTCATTGAAGGGATCGCTTGTGTATCGAAGAGGAGGGGCTTTCTTTAGTTGCTATGCCTCCAAGCTTTTCATGCAGAGAGTAGTCTCTGCATCTTTTCCTTTATTCTTTCTGCGGTTGTTGCGAAGCTCAGTTACATAGCAGTCTCGGGCAGCGTCTTGATCTCCTTCTACTTCTCCTATTCCGTTGTCTGTCGGGAATTTCATCTTCAGGCACCAGGGGGCTAGGACAATTTGGAAGTCAGACAAGGCTGGTCTCCCCAAGAAGGCGTTGTAAGCCGAGTGGTTCTCTATTAGCACGAACGTTTGTTTTCGCACCACGGAGCGGGGATGACTTCCTATTTCGACGAAGAGGTCAAGTTGCCCGAGGGGCATTTTTGCATCTCCAGTGAAACCGTGCAGTGGTTTGTCGCAGGGAGACACATCCTTCATTGATAACTTCATTTTGTCGAAAGCATGTTTGAACAAGATGTTTACGGAGCTTCCCGTGTCTATTAGAATCCGAAAAACTTTAGCAGGGCCGAACCAGGCAGAGATGACCATAGGATCCATATGTGGGTACTGTCTTCCTTCCAAATCGCGTCTACTGAATATGATGTCGTCGCTCTCTTTTCGTTTCGGTTGGCGTTCTTCTGTGACGGAGTTAACGTATCCTTCGGTATTTCTAAGCGACTTGCCGTACCTTTCCATCTCTGCCCAACTTCTGTCGGCAATGTGTGGTCCTCCTGAGATGGTAAGGACTACTATCTTCTCTTGACTAGAGCCACTGGTGTTGTGATTGTTGCGACTCCCTCCGCCTACTTCTGGGAGGGGTTGCTTTGAGTTCTCATTGGCAGGAGTTGGAGTCCTGTTCTGACTTTTCACATAACGTTCCAGTCTTCTTCTTCTAATGTGTTCTTCGATCAAGTCCCGAAGATGGTGGCATTCATTGGTGTCATGTCCGTGGGATTCGTGGAAGCGACAGAACTTTCCGGACTTGAGTGCGTTATCTGATTCTTTCTTGTGCGGGGGGCGCTTGTATCCGAGTTCGCCCTGAGTGGCTAGGTAGATGTTTTCGATTGTTTCATTCAAAGGAGTGTAGGAGTCAAATCTTGGCCCTGGTCGATATTGGCGCTTCTCACCCTTTCTGCCCCCAGCATTGTCTCTAGATTCATTTCTTCGAGCGTCCTTAGCTGCAGTGGGAACCTTGTCCTGAATTATCTTGCCTTGTTGCCCTGGCTGCCTCTCCGTAGCAGCGTCTTCAAGTCTCATATACTTTCCAGCTTCATGGAAGAAATCAGGCAAGGTAACTGGTTTTTCCTTAGTTAATCTTCTGGCAAACTTGGTGTCTGGATGCACACCACTACAGAGGGCCATTAGAGTGAGTTTTTCATCGGCATCTTGAACTGCTGCCGCTGCGGCGTTGAACCGTGTTAGATATTGTTGTAGCGTCTCTCCGGTTTTCTGTTTGACATTGGATAGAGAATAAGCATCCCTGGGTTGTTCCACATGGATGCGGAACTGGCTAATAAACCTTTCTTTTAACATCTCCCATGAGTTGATGGATCCTTGGGGTAGATGGCAGAACCAGGAGGTAGCTAGATCTGATAGGAATAGCGGAAAGCATTTACATAATACTCCTTCTGTTGCTCCACTCATGAGCATATGCTGGGTGTATCTCTGCAGGTGTACGATGGGGTCGGAAGTTCCTTTGTAAGGTTCCATGGTTGGCATTTTCCATTCCCGGGGGGTGATGGCAGTTTCGATATTTCGGGTAAAGGGACTGGTGACCCTAGCGCCTATTCCCCGGTCCCTTTGCTCCCGTTGGACACATTCTCTGAATAATCGTGCCATCCGCTCGTCAGAACTTGGAGCGGACAAAAATGAGCTCGGTTCTTCCCTGCGGGATCTATCTCGCCCAGATGACCTGTAGGGATGGTACAGTCTATCACCTCTAGCATTATCCAGTGGTTGTCTTTGGCTGCTTGGATGCACGCTAGGACCAGCTACAGTTGCCCCCTGCCTTGATCTTCCCCTGTGGGGTTCTGTTTCGAGCACATCCATGGGGTCAACTTCGGGCTGGGTTCTAGCTCGGCTCCGTTCAGCGGGGTTTCTATGATTAGGTGGCATGACTGGCTCAGCTACATCCGACCCTCGCCTGGTGCCTCCCCCGCTAGGTTCGGTTCCAAGGGCTTCCTCGAGTCGGAATTCGGGCTGAGTCCGGGCGCGGCCCCTATCATCGTTTTTCCTGTTGATAGCTTGTTCGAAGCGTGAAGACCTTTGTTGCCTCCGGGATCCTCCGGATTGGGATTCACCCCATGATTCAGTGTTGCGGTTGGACTCTTCAGCGTCCCTTAAGCGTGTCATGAGTTGGTCCACCAAAGTTTCTTGTTGGGATGTGAAGCGGTTAGTTACTTCAGCCACAACCCTGTCCAGATCTGCCCTAGTGATTGGTTGTTCCGTTGCGGGACCAGTTGGATTTTCCTGATTTTCATCTGGTACTGCTGTTGAAGTGGGCTGATCTGTGATTGCTGGATCTGGAAGGCTGCTAGTTGCGATGTTCTTTCCTTTGTTAACATCCCTTCTCTGTTTGGAAGGCATGATTTCTAAGCAACGAGTGATGTCGTTAGGAAAAAGGTTGAGTGGGAGAAGATGAAGTTTGAGTTCAGTTCTCAGTGAAAGCACCAAAAATGTTTGCACAAAAAATGGACAAACACCTCCAAGTCGTATTATTTAGTTGATTATATGTAATTTTCAGTGATTTTAGATGAGTATGTAAATATGAGAAAAGTAGGGGCTGAAATGTAAAAGACACACAGATTTATAGTGGTTCGGCCAGAATGTGCCTACGTCCACTTTATATGTTATTATCCTCTTTCTTTCAGGTTACAAGTACAATGTGTTGTATACGAGTGTATGAAAGTAGTTTGAAAGTTCCTTCCTTGCTTGAGCTCTCAAACTTGTCTGCCATTGTTGTACCCCTGCCCCTCTATTTATAGAATGAGGCAGGGGGCAGGGGTCTTGGAGGTATATAGCTGCTGGTGGGCCCGGGCTGAGACAATCTGGACTGGCAATCACCTGGTTCGGTAGAGCTTCGTTCGGCGTTGGGCTTTGGATCGGTGGTAGGTAGGGACCGGTGGTAGATAGGCGGTTCGGCGCTCGTTTGGTCTTAGGTGGTTCGGCGCTCGTTTGGTCCGGTGGTGGCCTTGTTGATGGGTTGGTTCGGCACGCATGGGAGAGGCCGAATGGGGCTTGGAGAAGGTTGGTCTTATGCCGAATGAGAATGCCGATCCGGTGTGCCAAATGAGATGGAGGAGCGTCGGCTCGGTGGCCGAATGGGACTGGCCGAACGAGCTTGGGGCCGAATGTGGCATGGGACCGAACGAGCTTGTGACCGAATGAATCCTTGGGCCGAACATGCTTGGGCCGAATGAGTTTCTACCCTGAGAATGTTGGACGGACTTGGCTCGTACTGCCGAATGGAGCTTCCATGCCGAATGGACTTGGCTCGTACTGCCGAATGAAGCTTCATGCGTGAGTGCCGAGTGTTCCTTGGCCTTGGTGAATGAACTGGAGGTTATTCATGTCGAATGAGCTATGGCTTGCATTGTCGAATGGGAAAGAGGCCGGTCATGCTGAATGAAGTGGTGATTGCGAACCCGGGTGAAACAGACGCTTCGTTGTCTCAAGATCTTCTGGGTGAGAATTCGCCCAACATTATCTTTGAAGGAATCAGGAAGAAAAATATTTATACTCTCAGTATGAAAATCTCAAATGATAACCTATATCTTTTGGTTAATACAAGTGATCCTTGGATTTGGCATAAAAGATTTGGGAATTTGGATTTCAAAATATTATCTAGACTTTCAAAACTTGATCTAATAAGAGGTCTTCCTGAAATAGATTTTAAAGTAGAGAGTATATGGGATGCTTGTCAATTAGGAAAACTTAGGAAGAGTTCATTCAAATTGAAAGATATGATTTCAACTTCATAACC